>OX328096.1:42699446-43899446 GCA_946811185.2 Hippopus hippopus
AATTGCCGCTTTGGAAGCACATTTCTATAAAACTTGAGGATTGATGAATAGGAGATACAATGGGCACATATGTTTAGGATAACGTATGATGAATTACATCAACTATGGTTGAAATTTGAAAATAAGAACATGATAAAATAAGTACAGCATGGCATGTACAACATAACAAAACGTGAGGATAGCCATGTATTGGGTGTCAAAAACGTAACGGTACATAAATACTATATATTTGCCTTGTTACTGTAACATCTAATCGATTTACTCTATTAGTCCTAATTTACCAAACTCATCTGTTACCGAAATATGTCACCCTTCAGAAGAACAAGTTTAGATAATATTTGAAATATATCCCAACTCAGAATTTACGCTGTTTGCGGCGGACGATCCTGTATTTAGGTGTTTTTACGGAGATACGATCACTAGAACTAGATGTATCATCAATGCATGGAGTTTTCTGGCGTATAAAAGTTGTTTTTGACGAAACAATTACTAGAGCAGATGGGGTATCATCGGCGATGTTTTTCCTGCACATTCAGGTGGTTTCAGATGAGTAAAGGGTAACCGCCTAGCGCCATATTCCCTATTGACCTGATAAGCCTAACCAAACAACACCCCCATTCAATTTGGTACTTTTTCTTTTGCATTATGGTGCTATGCGATTGTATTCGGCGACAAAATTGGAAAAGCACGAGGTAAGGTAGCTTCAGTGGTATTTTTTCTGCGAATTAAAGTACTTCTCAGCCAATGTAGGTTAATATCTTCCACTGGCTTCCCCAATACTCCAAGTTAATATATTACCCTTCCCTTTTATTAGCCCTCAACCCATTTGATATAAATTTCTTATATTCTAGACTTTTTCCAGCGTGTTCCAGAGTTTTCCGATCCAAAGATGTTTTCGGTCTTTCTAGTAATTGTGCTTCAACATATAGATCTGATAGTGCCACCGCTTGCATATCAATAATTACAAAGATGTTGGGGCATGCTAACAGTGTGTGTCACAGCTTTTTCTTTCTTTTTTCACAAAAACAACAAAACTTGGACATGGACAATCCCTGATCCAGTTAAACAATTACATAATTATTATACCCCCGCAAAACGAATGTTTTCGGGGTATACTGGAATCGGCCTATCTGTCCGTGTGTCTGTCCGTTTGTCCGTCCGTGTGTCCGTCTGTGTACAAATAATTGCCTGTTTCTGTCAAAGCGCTGGCGGGGGTATTAAGTCACATTCAGTGACAGCTGTAGTTATATCTGAATGTAAATAGAAAAAATGTCCTAAGTTTGCAATATATTTAAATAACTTAAACAAGCACGAAAAGTTACATGTAAATGGGCAAAAGTTAGACAACATCAACCACAAAACCAATCAAAACAATCATAAGTCTTCATGGACCTGCAGTTTCAATCTTTTATTTCAAAGATCTTTTTAAAGGTAAGTAGGCAATTGTTACGCAACAAGAAGTGAAAACAACAATGTCAACACCACGAAGAAAATCTTAATTTGGGTCAGAATTTTCTCCTATGTGGGGCTGAATCTTCTTCCACCTGTTGACAAACACGCCTTCACGGCTGATGTTAGTGCCAATCCAGCTGGTATGCTGGATTCTAAAAAAAAAAAAAGAAAAAAAAAAGTAATACTAATTTGAGTTCTAACTCTGAACAGTGCACAACAAAGTGATTACGGTGAAAAATTATCGAAATTGTAGCAGTTTTAACGAAAATACCACCTGTATAAGGTTACTTAGGTATTACCTCACAGTAGTAGCCCCCCATCTTAAAATGTATTAGAGAAGTAGCATCCAGACTTAAAACGTATTTGTTTACATGACAACCAATCAACTTCCGTTTAAAAATAGAACTCCATCGATTGGTTTGAAGTTTATCTTTAGAAAAATCAAAACTAAAATTATGACTGGCAGTATGGAAGAACTCCTCTTTTGTCCTTTCAGCTCCGATTTCTTTGGGAAATACGATAAATCCCTTTGTTAGACGTTTAACCAACACTTCTGTTCTTCGGTTACACTGTCCTGCTGTCGTTCTGCTTAAATTCAAACTGTCGTCGACAAAGAATCTGAATTGCACAGGCCGCTAAACACTTCAACCCATCCAGCAACGTGGGTCAATACAGGTGGGAGGGGCAAATTTCTTTTTGTCACAGGTGGGTCAATGTTTAGCAACCCCATGATAAAGCAAAACTGTCCCCTTTCCAAACTGACATCGTTCAGATACTTCAACCGCGTCCATAACTTCCAAGTGGTTACTCTGTTCTTTAAAATAGCGCGTTTTTTGCCTCTTGTCACACTGAATCTGTCGAACGTGTGCACCGGCTACTATTATGACGGAGTAGGAGAAAGTGCTCTGAGTCTGCTTCAGACCATACTCAAGAGAGATTGAGTTTCATGCTCAGTTGAGTACAATCTCAAACTCAAGATTTTTTATAAGCGCAAAGATGCCGAGTCGGACTCAGAGTTGAGCAAGAAACAGCTCCTTGAGCATGAGAATGTACTCAAGAAAGTTTTACAAGCACGGGCCCAGGTTGTTTGTAGACTAGCAGAAAAAATAAAATGAAAAGATTTCTTTATTTGTAATATTTTTTGTGTATGACCTGCAGAGTCATAATCAATTCTCGACCAGAGCTTGCCAAATTTGACCATTTACCTTGAATAAAAACAGATAATAGGCACGTTCACATCAAAAAGAATATGTTAGGTCAGTAATGTGTACTTCATCTTCTCAAAACACAACCTCAACATCAGACCAGTCAAGATCTGACTTCAAAACTATACAACCAATGACAGCTGAAATTGTGAAATTGTGAAAACTTGTTCTAAGTGAAAAACCATACAGACAACCCTAATTATTGTCTTCTTGGAAAAATGGATCTTTTGGTAAAGGGTTAGGTTACCTGCTCAATTCCAGTTAACAACTATTAGCTGACTCATGAACTTAATGTCTTATGGTCATTAAAAGGGAGCAATATGTCCTTGGTGAGATAGTGTTTTCAAGCAGCAAGTTGCAATGATGAACACATGAGACAAGCCAGACAAGAAGTAGGAAAGGGCCTGGTTGGGGCACCTAATGTGGTCAAAAATAGTGAGACATCAGACCATTATATCAAAATACTGAAAGTACTACTACAAGGTGATGCTAGAAATATGCTAGCAAATAGGTTTTAACAGTGGATCATTTCATTAAAAATTTCGTTCATCTGATGGTTGATAACATCTTTTTTCTCAGACTTATGTAATGTTTTTAGAGTCTGCTCAACAGCAATAACCAGTAAAAGTGTTGATTTTTGTAGCATTTGTCGAAGACAATGCCACTATGAGATCAATAATAAATGTTCAATATTGAATTTTGAAGACCATGTATGGTATTTTGTCCAAAACCGAAGGAAGTAAACCCAAGTAAACTCAATTTTTCAAGACAAATGAGTTTTTCAATAGCACTCAGATATAGAATTGGAAATGGCGTATTGAAATAAACTGCAAAAGGCTATCGATCGTGGAAATACTTCTTTTTGAGTAAAAATAGCTTCACCTCTTCATAGCCTTCTATTGGCGCAATGATATGCACAAAATTTGTCTTCTGACCGCTTTGCTTCCGGGGTTGTTCGTTCCAAAACCAGTTCGTCCCTGGGCTTGTTCGTCCCATGATTGCACGCTACTCATTTGATTGTGCATGAATATTTACAGGAAGAAAACTTTATTGTAATGTTGGGAATTAGGTCCTGACGGCCAAAGATATCTCAAAATCATAGTATTCAGGTATAAACTTAATTGAATTCAATATATTTACATGGCTTCTCTCTCTACCCATCGTGCATCCTTCCGTCAAGGGACGTTACTCCTGACTCCTCTTGAAAGATCAAAGGGAGACCACCAATACACAAATAACGCAAACTTAGGCACCAGTAATCTCCCTTTAACCAAAGAGACGTGTTAATTTGCTTAGGAGGTTGATTTTCAAGTTAATATTTAAATAATATTTCTCTCTTTTTTTTTTAGCTATTGTGATCGGTCATTGTCCGGCGTCCATCTGTCCACAATTCCTTTAAACATCTCCTCCTCCTAAACCGCTGGGCCAATCTTGGTGAAATTTGGCAGGGATGTTCCTTGGGTGAAGCTCTACCAAACTTGTTCAAGAGATTGAATGCCACCCATAACTCTGGTTGCTATGGCAACAGAAAGGAAAAAAATAGCAAAATCTTTGAAAATCTTCTTCTCTGACATTAGAAGGGGTAGAGCTTTGATATTTGGTATGTATTATCTCCTAGTGGACCTCTACCAAGTTTGTTCATATGATGACCCTGGGGTTAAAACTGGCCCCGCCCCGGGGGTCACAAGTTCGAACATAGGAACAAAGAAAGAAAACTTTAAAATTCTTCTTCCCTGAAACTGGAAGGCATGGAGCTGTGATATTTGGCATCTAGCATCTCCTAGTGGACCTCTACCAATTTTGTCCATATGATGCCCCTGGGGTCAAAACTGGCCCCGCCCCAGGGGTCACAATTTCGAACATAGGAACAAAGAAGGAAAACTTTAAAATTCTTCTTCCCTAAAACTGGAAGGTGTGGAGCTTTGATATTTGGTATGTAGCAATTCCTAGTGGACCTCTACCAAGTTTGTTCAATGATGCCGCTGGGGTCAAAACTGGCCCTGCCCCGGGGGTCACAAGTTCGAACAAAGGAACGAAGAAGGAAAACTTTAAAATTATTCTTTTCTAAAACTGGAAAGCATAGAGCTTTGTTATTTGGTATGTAGTGAACCTGTTCTAAGTTTGTTAGCCCAACGTGTTCAGTTAGTTCAAAATTGGGTCACCTGGGGTCATAAACTAGGTCTCAAGGTTAAATTAAACTAATAGTTTGTGGGCACTCTAGAGGCCATATTTTTTGCTCAATTGACTTGAAAATTGGTCAGAATGTTTGTCTTAATGAAATATTGGGTGAGTTTGGAATTGGGTCACCTGGGGTCATGAACTAGGTCACTTGGTCAAATTTAAGAAATACCTTGTGGGCACTCTAGAGGCCACATTTATTGCTGAATTAACTCTAAAACTGTTCAGAATGTTTGTCTTGATAAATGTTATGACGAGTTCTAAATTGGGCCACATCAGGTTATAAATTAGGTCACTAGGTCAACTTCAGGAAATTCCTTGTGGACGCTCCAGAGGCCACATTTTAAGCTCAATTGACCAGACAATTGGTCAGAAATTGAATTATGCACGTGGAGTGAATTTCGCCTATTGACTCAGGTGAGCGATCCAGGGCCATCATGGCCCTCCTGTTTTCAAATTATTAATTCTACACAGTGGCTTCCTTGACAAATGCCACATCAGCGTTCTCAACGCTTTGATTAACTTTATTGATTACAGGTCTACATACATGGCTGGATTGATTATGCACCAGTAAATCTAATGAACTAAGTGGGTTTTTTTTTTTTACTTTTCACAGGCATGTTTACATTTCTTTGTCCAAACCCATGGAATTTTGCTTCTCAAGAAATATGTCAAGGGTTCAACTACTGTGGACAAATTTGGAATAAATTTCCTATAATATCTGACAATAACAAGCCAAAATTGCAACTCTTTTTTGTTTTAGGTCCAGGAACTTGCATTATGGCTTCCACCTTCATCTTGGAAGGCTAAATGCCATCCTTATTTACCCTAAAAATAAAATATCCAACTTCATCTTGAAGGAAAAAGCACTTTTCTTTCCTAACTCAGGTTAATATTCATTTGGGCTAGACTCTTCAACACTAACTCCAAATATTTCTAACGTTCATCATCATTTCAACTTGTACAAGGGTTGTTTGGAAAGTTCGTAGAATTTTGTTATAAATCACACAGTATTCTCAGTATTACAAAGAATTTTATACAGTCAAACTTCGGTGGCTCGAATATGGGTAATTTCGAATACCAAAGAAAGCTCGAACAACGATATCGGTCCCGGCAAAATCTCTATATAATTCATATTGTTCTACCTCGGAAAGCTCGCACAACCCTTAATTGGAACTTTCGAACACATACCACGGTCCCGTCGTTCATTTTCCTGTGTATTTTACCTTTCAGAAGTCGAACAAAGGGTTAGTCAACAATCAGACGTTGGGTTTCACACCTACATTGTTAATTGGATACGCTGGTAATCGTCTGTCAAATATTGGATAAGGTGCATGTTTTTAACACTTACTGTAAAATATACACACACCTGATCAAAGTGTCAATTACAAATTGTTTAGCCGTGATTGAATAATTGCTTTGCTTTTAATTTTTTGTTTTTCGAGGTGGTTGACCTAAATTAGTGGTCAAGTCATTTTTGTGACACTATGTTTTCATGAAGAGTATTGCTTTTCAACACAGTAGGTTTCATTAACTGCAACTGTGATCTTAATCCGCACATGTAGCGTTGATAGAAGTTAGAACATAAACAAGGTGATGTTTCGCTCTCGATATCTGCAAATGTCCTTTCTTTTCTGATAAAATGACTTTTAGATATGTGCATTTTGACCCCAGGAATCGGCCGTTTAACTGGTGAAAATAGCTTGCTTTCGGCCGAAATGGATACTCTCAAAAAATGAAAAACATTAACAGAGCGTATCGATTTCGGCCGAAAACAAGATATTTTCACTAATTTGACAGCCAATTCCTGTAAAATGACAAAGGTATGTGGTGTGTTCTGTGTGATGTTTCCAAATACAAAAGTCATAAATATGCAATAAGAATACATGTAACTCGTTCACTGACCACTTCGTACCTTGAAATATGGATACGTCGAACTACCGATATTTCGAACAAATTACCAAGGCCCAGGGGTGTTCGAGCTTCCAAAGTTTGACTGTACCTACTTAAACTTCAACATCTCTTCTATAAATTCTATGAAAACCAAAACGATACTCTACATCACACGAAAATTATGTCTATTTAAATGGAGTATGTTAGAGGTACCCGGAGCATGCCGAAGTCAATATGACGTCGCGTAATCATCAAGCATTGTTTACATCAAACAATCGTCGGACTTTCTCAACATAGTCACCAGCAATATCTATGCATTTCTTATGTCTGGTCATCCATTTGTTGTAGCTTCAACCCTATCAATTTTGAAAAAAATCCAACAAACAATATGGAAAAAGTAGCCATTTCAAGTTGAAAATTTCCATTTCTTGTTTACGTGATAAAGTCTGCATTTGTAATCAGATTTTTGTGAAACTTTCACAGTTTGTTTATTATCTCATCAATAGCTTCAACCTTATTGATTTAAAAAAAAAATCCCATCAAACAGTATGGGAAAAGTAGCCATTTAAAGTTGAAAATTTCCATTTCTTGTTTACGCAATGAAGTCAGCATTTGTGGTCTGATTTTCATGAAACTTGCACAGTTGCTTTGTATTATAAACAGCTAGAACCCTATTGATTTTGAAAAAATCTGACAATCAGTATGGTAAAAGTAGGCATTCAAAGTTGAAAATTTCCATTTCTTATTTAGGCAATGAAGTCCACAGTGTTGATCCAATTCTTTTGAAACTTGCAAAGATTATTTGATTCATCAAGGGATTGAACTCTATTAAAAGTGAAGAATATCTAGTAAACTGTTCAGGAAAAGCAGCTATTTGATGACTTAGTATCGTGTACTCAACAAAGTCCACATTATTACCGGTAGTCACATTTCTTTGAAATTTGCTAGTTTTGTTTGTGTTTTTGTGTTTTTCTTTTTGCATCATGAATTCATAATGTATGCTAGCAAAAAAGCAAAATCTCTGCCAGTAGAGCGATTTCAGGCCCTTCAAGGGCCTCTAGTTGAGAGAACTTGCAACCTTTAGAAGGGCTGGTCGATATACTGATATCACTGGCTTTATCAACTTTGACAACTTCCAGTTTACTACTTAGTTTACGGAAAGAGCCCTTCAACCACTCAGCTAGAGACAACGAAGATAAGTTTGTCTGGTATAATTTTGATGTTGCCAATTCAGAGTTTAAACTTTTTCCACTAACAACTAGTCTTTCTAATTCTATTTTAATTTTGTTCTCTATTGCAAACAGTACAGGTCTTGGTTTGCAAAATTTTGGACTGGAGTCATCATTCAATGTCAGTTTTGCTTCAATTCCTTTCATTACTCCAATATTGGTATCAAACAAGGAAGAGTATTTTGACAACAATTGCTCTATAGAACCAACTTGGTGACTCCATTTTATTTTCTTACAATCAAGCTTGAGTTCCATTAACCAAATAGAGAGACCATCTCCACACACAACAATTAATGGTACGGTCACTATAACTTGTCTATAATTTTATCTCCTGTGTATGTCTTTAGCAACACAAAAGATGGCTCAAGTTTCACATGACTAAAAGTACTTTCATGGAATTTTTCCAAAACAATAGTGATAGAAGCCCCTGTATCTAATTCCATATCAAGATCTTTACCAGTATCTAATTCCATATCAAGATCTTTTACTGGTGATCTTAGTGTGAAGAGCAGCCATTCTGCCTCATTCTTACTTTCAGACTCAGAAAGTTTGATGTTCATTCAATTAATTAATTTTGGACATTTTTATACGCCCGTCGAAGACTGGCCGTATTATGGGATCACCCATGGCGTACAGGCGGGCGGCATCCAGTTCTTTGTCCGGAGCATAACTTTGTCATCTCTAGTCCGATTGACTTGAAACTTGGCATTTGTGTTTGTTGCAATAATACAGAGTGCAATGCGAAAGAACCATAACTCTACCTCATGCTATCTTTGAGTTATTTCCCTTTGATCGTCATTTTTACAGCATTTTCTGCTTGTCCGGAGCATAACTTTGTCATCTCCAGTCCGATTGACTTGAAACTTGGCATTTGTGTTTGTTGCAATAATACAGAGTGCAATGCGAAAGAACCATAACTCTACCTCATGCTATCTTTGAGTTATTTCCCTTTGATCATCATTTTTACAGCATTTATTGCTTGTCCGGAGCATAACTTTGTCATCTCCAGTCCGATTGACTTGAAACTTTGCATGTGTGTTTGTTGCAATAATATGGAGTGCAGTGCGAAAGAACCATAACTCTACCTCATGCTATCTTTGAGTTATTTCCCTTTGATCATCATTTTTATGGCATTTTCTGCTTGTCCGGAATATAACTGTCATTTTTAGTCTGAACATCTTCAAATTCGGTATGCATGATTGTCGAAAAATTACGGAGTGCAGTGCACAAGAACCATAACTCTTTCTAGCACAAATTTTGAGTTGTTCCCCCTTAGATCTTCATTTTTATAGCATTTTTTGCTTGTCTGGAGCATAACTTTGTCATCTTAAGTAGGAATGACTTGAAATATTGTATGCTTATTTGTTACAATAATTGGAAGTGCAGTGCGCAAGAATTGTAACTCTACCTTGTGCTGTCTTTGAGTTATTTCCCTTTGATCGTCATTTTTACAGCTTTTAGTGCTTGTCCGGAATATAACTTTTTCATCTCAAGTCAGAACGACTTCAAACTTGGTATGCATGTTTGTTGCAATATTACGGAGTACAGTGCACAAGAACAATAACTCTACCTAGCGCAGATTTTGAGTAATTCCACTTTGATCTTCATTTTTACAGTCCAGATCTTTGTCCGGAGCTTAACTTTGTCATCTCCAGTCCGATTGACTTGAAACTTGGCATTTGTGTTTGTTGCAATAATATGGAGTGCAGTGCGAAAGAACCATAACTCTACCTCGTGCTGTATTTCAGTTATTTCCCTTTGATCGTCATTTTTACAGCATTTTCTGCTTGTCCGGAATATAACTTTGTCATTTTTAGTCTGAACATCTTTAAATTTGGTATGCATGATTGTTGAAAAATTACGGAGTGCAGTGCACAAGAACCATAACTCTTCCTACCACAAATTTTGAGTTATTCCCCCTTAGATCTTCATTTTTATAGCAGTTCTTGCCTGTCCGGAGCATAACTTTGTCATCTTAAGTAGGAATGACTTGAAATATGGTATGCTTATTTGTTGCAATATTTGGAAGTGCAGTGCGCAAGAATTGTAACTACCTCATGCTGTCTTTGAGTTATTTCCCTTTGATCGTCATTTTTACAGCATTAAGTGCTTGTCTTGGTTGGTTGTAATGGGGTTTAACGCCACTTTAACAGCTAAGGTCATATCATGGCGGTCGGTGACGCACATGTGTTTCCTGGCTTTCTCATACCAGTACTAACACAACTTTCAAGTGCTTGTCTAGAATATAACTTTTTCATCTCAAGTCAGAACGACTTTAGACTTGGTAGGCATGTTCGTTGCAATATTACGGAGCACAGTGCACAAGAACAATAACTCTACCTAGCGTGGATTTTGAGTAATTCCACTCTGATTGTCATTTTTACAGTATTTCTTGCTTGTCCGGAAGGGAACTTTGTCACCTCAAGTCAAATTGACTTGAGACTTGGTAAGCATGTTTGTTGCAGTTACGAAAAGTGCAATGCACTGGAGCCGTAACCTTACATAATGCCCTTTTGGAATTATTCCCTATTCATTATTTTGTTTTTTACAGCTTTTCATGCTTCTCTACAATATAACTTTGTCTTTTCATGTTGGAATGACCTGAAACTTTATATGCATGTTTCCTTAACATTAGAGGAGACATTCATGCCTATTTCAATCACTTACATGATTTCTGCTGCACTACTATTTTCCTGTACCTGCCCTTTACGATTATTATTCCCCCTCGACAACTGGCGGTGGGACAGGCGTATCTTGCGACAATTTGCCGCTCTTGTTTTATTTCTCTTGACCTTAGGCTGTGAACTTTTGTCAGTCTTTTCATAGCTTTTTCAGCAACATCTTGCTTATATGACCTGACCTTTACAGCTATGACACCTGGCATTCTTGTACAAACAATTTTGTCATTGTTAGTTTTACCACCCCTAAACCACTGTGTGAACACTTTATCATGGGCCCTTAATTTTTGATGCTTCAATGCCCACCAATTCCATACTTACAGCCACGTCAACTGCCTTTTTCAAAGGTAATTCCACTTCTGACAATAACTTTCTCTGAATAACAATGTTCCGTAACCCACAGACAAAACAATCACTCAGCCCATCTAAAAATGTCACAAACTCACATGATTCACTTAGCCACATCAATTTTGTCAACTACTGGGTAACAGTTTTATTTTCACTTTACACTTTACAATGAAACATAAATCCTTCTGCAATGATGAAGGTTTCGGTTTGCAGGTTATTTTGAATAATGGTTTTCAACTGGGTCGAAAGTCTTATCATTAACCTTTTGAGGTGCTACAAAATTACAGAGTGGGCTGTAAGTCTTAGATCCACATGGAGATAAAAAAAAAAATCAGCTCTTTTTTATCATTATCATCGATGCTATTTACTATAGTCTAGAAAACCACTCTAGCTATTCCTTGTTCTCCACCCAGCTGTCAATGTACGGTCGAAACTGCTGTATTTTACGCAGCGTTTCATATTTCCGGTTATATTTACTGTATGTGGAGGGAGTAAAATATCCTTGTCGCTACTGTTTTAGAGTCCGGACAACAGCAATAACCAGCATAAATGTCGATTTTCAATCGGTCGGCGTGAGCTGGACGATTAGAGAGACCACAAATTTCAGAAACCCGTCCACTGAGGGCAAACTGATGTAACTCCAAATCGTAACAGTGTTCACTTACAGCATTACAACACTTAACAAGCCTGTTGTGACCTTATTACAAAAACTACTTTCGGTTGAACGCAAGAATGAGTAAACAGTCCTTGTAAAGATGTGTCAAGTAATCCTGTTCTAAACTTTTCAATTATGCAATAAACGGTGATTACAACTTATTTAGCATTGAATTTTGTCATATTACCAATATAATCAAAATGTCTAGCGGACAGAAATTGAAAAACTCGCAGCAGTTTACTTTCAAAACAATTATCAGAAATGGGGTCAGTGATAATGAATGAAACAATGCATGAATGAAACGAGAGCGAATAAAGTGTATCGCCTGATGAATACACATTTTATTCGGCAAACTTCGAGTGAATTGTTGATCACTATATACGTAGTTACGGGATCGGCCAAGTTGTGACGAGTGTTGTCCGTATATGTTGCAGGTGTTGAAAAGTTCATGGGTCATCTGGGGTTTGAGCAAAGATAAATTCGCTACAGAAGGGAGTTTGTAAGGAATATTGCTTTAAAGAATTTAAAAATTTATATTGTACTGCTTTAGAGCAAAGTGATGTAAATGCAACTCGTAACAGGTGGACATTTAAAATAATGATTGGCCGTGGGTTGTTTAACGCTAGTGAGGCAAAAAAGTGTGAAGGTATGAGAGAAATGGATGTAAAGTTGTGTAAGGGTTATGACCTCTTACTTCTAAGTAGCGGAGAGGTCATTACGTAAGCATTTTCAGAATGGACTGGTGATCCCACGCCTGCAACTTTACTAGCCAGGCTGTCTATTCAAAATACTGACCAGCATATATATGTCGGATTACGCTTTCTTTAGCGTCAGATACGGCACTACCATTTTGTATGGTCACTGACATGTTTCTTCTTGATGAGCTTAGACTGGAATTTGTCTACTGACCCATGACTTAACAACCCTGTGGGGCTTTGAAAATATAGTGGGAAAGAGAGAAAATACTTGTAACCAGCATTATCTCTTTTTTTCTTCACCATACGAAATATTTTCAAAATAAAATTTTGTCAGTTGGTTGTTTGGTTGAATTAAATAGATCATTTTCATTGGGGGTGGGGGGGGGGGGTGTGTGACCCACTGCAACATAAATACGCTCACTTATCATAATAGATATCATAATTCTCCATGTATGAATCAATGGACCAGGGAAAAGTTTAGGAGCATGTATTTTTTCCAAGGTATTTTTCCTTAGAGGGCTAAGCATAACTTATGTTGCCTTCGCGGAGAGTGAAGGTTCAGAACAGACTGTATAGAACATGCAGTCAGACCTTGGATCTGTCATGCCAGCTTTTTTATGAGATATTCTCGTCAAGACAACAATGGCCATCTATAATTTGGCTGCATTTCCAACCTTGACATGGCTATTTCATTAATTCAGGGTGAAGATATTCAAGTTTTTTGGAGAGAAAATGATCAGTCCTCAGTGAGAGTGATTTATTGTTGAGCCCGCTTGCGATAAGCAAGACATAGTTGTCATAATGTCGCTTCGGTTAATGTGCATCTGTGCATGGGTCCATCCGTCTGTCAGTCCAGATTTTGTCCAGATCAGAACTTCTACATTTATAGATGGATTTCAAAATAAATTGGCACAATTGTTCTCCTTCATGAGTAGAAGTGCCATTTGAAATATTTGATCAGGTAGGTCCAAAGTCAAGGGCACACTTGAGGGTCATTTGCCCAAGGCAGGCTCTACATGTTGCCCCTGGGCAATCTTCTAGTTTTGATATTAATAGTTAGGCTAAGATGAGATAAATATTTAGTATAAAGTAAGGTTTCTATCATTCAGTTTTTTGTCCCAGAACTTTATCACTCAAGTCATTGAAAAAAAATGTTTTCTGCTTCTAAGATTTGGAAATCTTTTTGTCTAAGCACTCTTTGTTGGAGTCCACTGATATTTGGTATGAACAAGTTGGCTTCTTTACAAAAGAAGCCAGGATAGGTCAGCATCCATGTTTTCAAATAGTTTATTAGCGTTTAATTTCAATATATTTTGGTACATGTAAACAAACAAGTAAAAAAGCCGCCGCGTAGAAACCTCTTATGCTTTACATGACGGTCATTTGACCTTCTTTCCGTGTTTTCAAGTCGCATGTCCAGCGGTCTTTTTTCTCTTTTTTAACGAAATTCTTCTTATTTTTTCTTCTGCCTAAATTTATTTGCTTAATGAAAAATTACAATTATTTGAGAGGTCATTTGTAACCATGGCAAATTAATATAACAAATCTTTTCTGAAATTCGTCATATAAAAATAAACCACGTCTATTTCCTGTTTCGGTTTTTTGATTTCGCTTTATTTACAAAACCATTACGAAACAGACTGTATATCAGAACAATTTCGCAACAAAAATGGATTTAGACAGCAAATTATGTGGCAGTCTGCCTTTTAAACTCACCACTGTTGGAGAGGTCTGATGACCTCTCCAATGATACTTAATTAGACTTCATTAGACCTACTTGTAGTAACTTACATTAACTTTGCATTTGAAAAAGATATGATTTTTTTCTATAAACCTTTATTGCCATAGTTACAGACTTCTTATGATGTCTTTGTCATTGCCAGTTAAAGGCATGATACATCTATTCAAAAGGCAGTGGAGCAATACAGGGCCATCATGGCTCTCTTGATTTCATTAAACCAGAGTATTTGGACCCTTTACCAATATGGACAAAGTGAAGGACAAACCTGAGAAGAGCTACCAAGCATATAGATTACTCTTTCCTGACATTCTAATATAAAAGATATTGAAGAAATAAATTGTTAGATATTAATAGTACAGCAAGTAAAGAAAACAAGGGGGTCATTGTTTATTATATATGGCCTGCAACATGTGAAATTTGGCCGTTGGACAATTGCATAAAGTGTTGTTCTGGATCAGCCTGCGCCGTCTCAGGCTAATCCAGGACGGTACTTTACGACTATTTAACATTTTGTCAGTAGATTTGCGTGAAACAGAAAATCACATAAGAACAAACAGTCTGAGATTAGTCTGTGTGGACTGCGTAGGCTGATCTGAAACAACACACTTTTATGCAAATGTCCAAAGGTCCCATTTCCGGTGCTGTAGGCCATATTCAAAATCCTTTTAGAAAGATGTGACAAAACGTATGTATCTTATACCAACTGAAGAAATGTTTTTACACCCTACATATAAAATGTTATGTAAAAAGGAGAAAAAGGTGATGATTAGCATTTTCTCCTGTTTCATCCTGCCTTTTCAATGACAAATCTCATCAGCTGTGCAACTTTGATATGTTCTCTGCAGATGCCTATGAACCAGGCTAAAGTTTTGTTGTCTGATTAACCCTAAGGCTGCTAAGCTAAAGGACCTTTAGCTGACAGTGTAGATCAAGATCAGACTGCACAGAACATGAAGTCTGATCATGGATCTACACTGTCCCATATGGAGATACTTTTCCCTGAGAAATATCTCATTGAAATAGCAAAATTATAGGTTTTGCTATCTGCTTCAAAGTTTTATTTCACTTAATTTGCAGGTAAAGGGCTAAGAGTAACCTAAAGAATGAATGAAAAGAGGTCAACCTGCCATCAGTGCAGTAAAACTCTGACTGTATCTAACAGTTATTTCCCTTTGAATAGTAATGGGTCACACTTATGTTCAGCTGATTTTCAGTTGCGACAAAAATTTTTTAGTGACCAGAAAATACTCCTGTTGCTCTTAGAACAGTGAAGATCAAAATCAGACTGCACAAAATATATGTTCTGATCATAGACCTGTTCTGTCCTAGATCTACATGGTCCTCAATTTTGTGATAGAAAACAGGCTAGAAAATTTTACATTTGGATCCTTTTAACTGAATGAACAGTGTTCAATCTAGAGCGCGCCATTGCGCCATAGGCCCCTAAAGTCCCAGATGGCGCAATTCTAAACCAACCTTGGGCCCGTCGGGCGCACTCAATCGTAAAGTGCCATTCCATGAATTGGAGCCCTTTTGTCTGTTTCTACTTTATTCCGCTCAATAAACATAATGCCGAGCTTTCTAATGAGAATTTTTAAATAACCCGACCATTATCTCCCGCTAGATGGCATTCTACAAATACACATCTATCTAATTTGGGCATTCTGGGTACAGAAGCGGACTACTTTTCAAAACAACAACCGTTACTTTGAATTTCAATATGAAATAAATGTTTACTCAATAAAACGCTACCTGGTGCGATTCATTCAGCTATGATCAGCTAGCATGTAACGTATGCACCGGCCATTTATTAAAACAGCCCCTACATGCTTGGGTAATAGGCTAATAGCTTCGGTATAAGCCCTACTTTTCCCAGGTATACGGGGATGGGTGATGCGTCATAGCAGACAGGTCGAATTTTCGAAGAATATGACATGTGCAGACAACGATAACCGGACAGATAGACTGTTATCGATCTTCATGTCTGATGGTTTCGGCAGAATAATGGGTATCAGAGGTTATGATTCTTTGAGCATCCGCTGATCATTCAATATCGCAATGAAGCGATTTTCTGAGTATTTGGGAAGTATTTAATGGGGTGAAAAAATGAAAAAGCTGTTTAAAATCAGAAAACACAATCTTGCCAGTTCCCAGTGTTCCACTCGTGCAAATTATTGCATAAGTCACGTTATAGCATTGAAATTCACGTAACAAATATTGGTTTAACGTGATACCTCACGTAAGAAAATACTCGGACAAAAAGGTCATTATCCACTTATCTTGTGTAAAATGACAGGTTTTGAAGTTACTTGTCCTTATTGACAAATTGATGTCAAATCATGCAGAAATGCGAGGGCTGTTCGATATGTAATGTGTATTGTACCACACCGCGATAACGCTTTGCACGATTTCGTGGATGATGATACGCTATTCAATACTTTTCCAACGGTATAAACACGAGCCTTCAGCTCCACATAGTTTTAAACTTATAGTCATTTCAATAGAGCTAGTCGTTGACCACTGTTGTAAAAATGGTTGGGAAATGGATTAAGAATATTGAAGAAATTAGAGCTTATATAAAAGTTCGCACAAAACTCGGTCATTCGGTAATGCAGATTTTTACTGAATTGGGGGAAGTTTATGGGTCTGATAAGGTATCTTATGAGACAGTTTGTAGGTGGAGAAAGAAATTTCTGACTGGCACAGAGTCCGTCAAAGGTGCAGCAAAATCTGGCCGACCTGTGACTTTAACAGGCAAGGCAAATGTCTCAAAAGTTAGGGAAATAATTGAAAGTGATGGCAGATACACGATTCGTGATATTGCCAATGCTGTTGGCATATCGCTATCGCGGGTGCATTTCATTTTGAAGCGTATTTTGAAAGTACGAAAGATTTCTGCCAGATGTATACCTCATATATTGACAGATGACCAAAAATGGGTAAGAGTACAAACCACTAAGCAATTGCTCAAAATGTTTCCCAAATTCAATCAAAGACAATTTGCAAACATTGTTACTGGTGACAAAACATGGGTTCACTATTTCGAACCAGTAAGAAAAATTGGAAACAAAATATGGCTAACTAAACACAGTAGAAGGCCTGTAGTTGCCAAAAGAAGCACAAGCACAAAGAAGGTTCTTTATTGCATATTCTTCTCTTGTGATGGTATAGCCGTACAAATTCCAGTGCTGAAGGGCAAAAGTGTTACAGGTCGGTATTACCGAGATGTTATACTAAAAAAGGTCAAGAAATATTATCTTAAACGACGCCCTGTGTCAGGATTTAGGCATGTTCGTCTACTTCATGATAATGCTCCATCACATACATCTGAGCTTGTGAAGCAATTTTTGAAATCGGAGAAGGTTACCGTCTTGCCACACCCACCATACTCTCCAGATCTAGCCCCATGCGACTTTTTCCTTTTTCCAAAACTTAAAAAGTTCTTATCTGGTCGTCGTTACAAGTCCCGACAAGCCCTTGGCTCAGCCATCAGTCAGTGCCTCAGAGGTCTACCTAAATCAGTGTACCGTGACGCATTTCAGAAATGGATTCAGAGATTGAAATTATGTATTTCAAACCGTGGAGAATACTTTGAAAGGATGTAATGTTTATTTCACTATTTGAGTCGAATGCTTTTGAGATATCGTACAATACACATTACATATCGAACAACCCTCGTACCTATCCAGAAATTAACAAACATGAAAAAACGATCGGTGCAAAAACCCGGAAACCCATGACACAAAAAATTGTCTCTTTGACACTGTCCGGTTAGAGTCACTTCAGACTGCCTTTTCAGTTTTTTAACGAGTTTAAGCTGTAAATTTGCATAGATATCTTAATATAACAGACTTTTTTGATGCGAATCATCAGTATGGATTGCTTTACCTCTAGTTGGGGACCACTATTGTCATACCCTCTAATATGAAATCTTACCCCCAGATTTCCAGCCCAGGGCGTAAGTGCACCCTTGAAATAAAAAGCTAGTAAGAACACTGACTGAGTACCTACCCCTTCAAGTGACGATAATAATACCCCACTGAAACATGAGTTTCAACCAAAATGGCACCAGGACAGGACAATCGCTTCAAAAGTTGGTTAGTTTATGATGAGAAAATTTAACTCTGATTCGAGTGGTCGACAGGTAAGTTAAATCTCTCTGTGATATAATATTAGAATTTTCAAAAGTTTACCATTGACAAACATATTTTGTCATTTTTCTTTTCTTTTAGGATTAAATTAATGTTGGAAACAAGGTTGCGTCATTAACAGTGATAATTTCTGCAGAGTTGCAGTTTTATTAGCATGATATTCATAGATAATTGAATGAGAATATACTTGTTAAATAAAAAGGCAACACATGTTAAATAAAAAGGTTAATATAATTACGGTAATAAAGTACGATTTTTTATGTGTGGCCCCCAGTTTTCCAAAATGGCTCCCTATTTCAAAGTCTGTGGGCCCGATAGGCCCCCTTACAAGCAAGCTAGATTGAACACTGAATGAAAATATCAGTTATGTTTATTTGGGGCTCTAAGGGTTAACACATAATTATGGTGGTGATTGCAAAGTAAAACAACCATAAAAGTTTAGCGAAATTTATCAAAATAGTATTCATATTTCTTACTTAGCTCATTAGTTAAAGATGCCCGTCTACAGCCGGTGAGCAAAAACGCTTTTAAATTTCAAACAATTTAGAATGGTACAGAAATCAGTCCTTTGTGTAAACATGGATAAATTACTGACATATATGGTGTACTTGAAAAAAAGAAACACAGAGATTTGTATTAGAAACCGAAAATTGGTCAGAAGAAAACTGGCTGACGATCGGAGCTGTAAACAATGGTGGTGCGTCACGGAAATTTATCGTTGGTTTCCGCCTAGAGTCGGATACGGTGTAATTTGCATATAAAGGCCGCGACCTCCGTCTGAAAATCAAGGCTGCAACAGAGAAGCCTCCATTTTCCTTCATTTACCTCATTAGACACAGGGTGAAGGTCAAATATAGTCACGTGACAGAATGCATGATCATCATACGAATCTACCTGAGTGTATAACGGACATATCGAAATCTTCGATTCAAAAACCGGAAACGACAAGTCTGTTTACATGGAAGGCCGCAACTCAGCAAAATGCATTTTCTATCGACCGTAATCTAAGCAACCTTGCAACCGTGAGGCGCAATATTTGGCATGAAGATATGAGAATGACTATAGTTTGATAAAATAAAGACAAAATGAGTTAAAACTGGCTGAAAATGAGTATCAGAGCCTCTTTAAATGAAAGAAATTACAATGTTAGGGCAGTAACAATGGTCTGTTTGTATGGTGTTTAACAACGTTTACATCATTATTTCAGTAAAATTGTGGAGGCCATTGCACCAATCCATGTTTTCCTGGAGTTTTTTTTAACTGTACTTTGCACAGTATTCTTCCAAAGCCACTGGCTGCTTTCCTACATAACTAGCATCTAAACAGTAATCATAGGTTAGAGACAAATCTTGTTGCAATGGCTATTATCAATCAAGGGAAAGAAATTGGCAGAGCTTGGAATTCGAACAAGATACTCCTTTGTCTCAAGTCCCGTATGCTACTGACTGCGGTACAAAGTCAGACATAAGAATGATGTGTTATATTGCAAATTGACCTTTCTGCCGATATTGAATGACAGGTCATATCAGCCAATCAAAATGCAGTATAGCGCATCAAAAGGTTACACAGAGTGACAAACTTTACTATCGTAAATCACTATGTATTTTTTTCCTTTAAATCAAAGAAGATTTGAACATAAAATAATCATTTCAAAATGGATTAAGTTGCAGATAAAAATTCATGTGGTAAGGTAATTGTTACATTATATACCCTGAAAGGAAAAATAAATTTATCCATTCAAAAAACCTAGATCTTTGTAGAATGTCGCTGGTAGAATTAACCAGGATTCCTAAAAACCAGCCACTCTACCAGGCGACAGAAAATCATTTTTTTTTAAAGCTTTTGGGAAAGAAAGAAGGATTATGCAAAAGTGCATTGCTAAACTACCTTTATTGAAATCTGACTGAACGAACATCTTTCAAATTCAAACCATAACTTGTAGACAGTGGTAATTGTTCAAGTGAAAGGAGCAACAGGAAGAAGAAAATTTTATTGACAGCCACTCAGCATCCTGTTTCATAAATAAATTGATATTCCAAACGCAATCCTATGATTCTCGTTGTAACACTGGTAACCAGCATTTTTTCCTTTTCCCACAATGTTTTCTACCCTATCACATACAGAAATAACCATTTAAGCAACACTGAATTTGTTGTCTGCAGATGCTTTCAATTTAGACTAGTCTGTAATTTTGTTGTTTGGTAAAGAGTTAGGACAATTAAATATGACTGTAAATGGCACTTTTGCCTCATTCGAACGAGTGTTTGTTTTCCCCATGATTTTGATAAATGCATGTCCATTCTAAATCAGTATAATCCTTATAACCACCTCAAGTGACCAGACATACCACCAAGATAAAAATTTTCACAGCAAACATCTGTTGAAAAATATGGCAAACCTTTAAAGTGATCACTTACAATAAAACTTATTGACTTTGACTCAAACAGGTATAAGAGGTGTTAATTAACTCTTTATCAGACATCAATACATCAGATTCATCTGTTTACAAAATATTTGCTATTGACAAATTAAGCTTTGCTCCAATGATCAGATTTGTCTTTGAAAGGGTAGAAAACATCTAAGGAAAATGAGAAAAGTTTTCAAAAATCTCCCCCTTCAAGGCCGTTGAAGCATGGGATAGTTTGGTAAAGGATGAAATTGTAAAAATACTTTTCTTATATTGTTAACTCTCATATTGACATGTCATACTGACGAAATGTCTTAAAAACTTATGCTCCTTTCCTCTATTATTAATTATATATGTTGCCAACAGCAAGCTACTCACAATGTATTTTTACTTTGAATGCTTTTACCTAACATGGAATAACGAACATATTTGCGCTATCTTTATTTCTCAGTTTCCCGTAAATGTAGTATTATTCATATTATTTTTTCTTTCTATGATGCCAATTTAGTTCGAATTGATTAGAAAGAGAAAAAACTTGGGGTGCTTAGACTGAAACATCAGCTAGAATATAACTGAAATAAATTCTCTTTCTCTGTGTATTTGACGCCATTTTCTGGTTTGTTTGTTGGTTGTAGCAACCTAAATACCTTGTTACTAAGGTGGGCGTGCCAAACTTGCGTTTGCAGAAAGGTCAATTCAAGACTGTTTGGGTAAAAGGCACATCCAGATTTTCAAAACCAATAATTACTTTGAAGCCCTATGGTTATTGGTTCTGGTGAAAAAGCTTTTGCTTAGAGCTATAATTTTTTGGTTTATTGAATGTGCAGTTCCAGGATCAGGTGCCACATTTAGGGGCAAAATTTACCCTTTTAGCACCACAGTCAAAAACAGGCATTTGTGGATAGCATTGACTAAGATCAGACCGCACGGAATGAGATGCTGTGTATTGTATATCCAGCTGTCGAAAAAGGTCAAGTTTATATATTTGGCACTGAAAAGGTTGAAGTTATTGGTGAAAATGGCTACAGATTGCATGCTAAAGCTGCTCTTGGCATACAAACAGTTAGGTGACAGTACTTTACCAAGTTAATCATTGTACACTGTAGATTTAGATTTTAGCTAAAGATTTTAAGACACTGTAGATTTTAGATTTAGATTTTAGCTCTTGGAAAAGGGGTTTTAATGCATCTGCGTGATGCATCATACACAGCAAGTAATCACATAGTTATGCAGTGTTTTCTCCAGAGTGTGTTTTCTGCATTTTTGACACATTTTTTATTCACTTGTCCTGCTAAAATTATATAGTTGCATCTTCTATGACATACTTAAATCGACATCCATTTTCCTAGTATCTGACTGACAGATGTCAGTGACAAATCTGAAGAATCAATTTAATCTTTTCTCTAATACATTTTTCACTACTGCAAAAGTAGGGACCAGGGCCCCGTTTTACTAAGGTAGTTACGAACAAAATTTTCGTAAGTTTTACGTAACTAATGTATGGTGGCATATTTCTGCCACGATATATGAGATAACTATCATTATTATTTTAGAAAACTATTTCGATAAATCAAACTTTTCTGGAAATTTTATCTTTTCATTTTATCTAGATAAAATTTCCAGGAAACTTTGATTTATCACAATAGATTTCTAAAATATTCATGGTAGTTATCTCGTATTTCGTGGCAGAAATATGCCACCATACTATAGTTACGTAAAACTTACGAAAATTTTGTACGTACCTACCTTGGTAAAACGGGGCCCAGATGTATTGGTATCGTATTCTATAAGCAAATGCTTTACAACAGGCTATAAATTGGGAAGCAGTTTAGTCGCATTTTAAGCGTTTAAGAAACCTTGACTACTGTATACGTGGATATATACGCGTGTCGAAAAATTTATGAAATACCGATTATGGACATTCTGCGTATTGAAATGTTTGCGAATTCAAGACACTCGTTATTTGTTGGTATACCTGTAGTAAAATACACGAACAGAAAAGTTTGCGAATTCTTCAAATTCGCGAAATCGCAAAAATTTCCACTTATACGGTATTCCTAGGTGTAAAATATTCGCACTGAAGAAACAGTGTTTTTTGATGGCACTGTTAGCACCAGAAGGCACACAAGCTAATCTCGATAGAAAACAAAAAAAAGCATGGCTGATCAACATTCCCAAGTACTGAAACTGGAGTTTTACTTGATATAAAATGTCTCCTGCATCGAACAAATGACAATTTTCCAGAGAGTTTAACATGAAAACTGACATTTTCCAAAGAAAGCAACAAAGTTCATCATTTGTATAAATGAACATATTGACATTTGGTGATGTGAATACAACACAAAAGAATATTGACTTTTTTTTATTTGTCATTTACCGTATTTGAAAATCACACAAAGAAATTTGACTCCCATTTTTTACTTTTGACCCCCTAATTTCTGGATACGAAGTTAAAAATGACCCGCAAAATTTCACTTCTGGAGAAAACAGTGGTTATGGATGCATAAAATCCATTTTGTCAAACCACAGACTGAATCATGAGGTAGAATGTCCTTGGTCATGCAGAAAATTTACAGCTTGCAAAAAGTATTGACCCTTAAAGACCACTTTTTGACATAGCAAATGTTGATACCGTGTTAAGACAGTGAAGACATATTTGAAATGTTCTCCTATTCTTACTATGTTTTCAACAGCCTTCCTCTTCAGGGTTGTTAAGACAAATTTTTAGTAAAGAGTCAAATTGATATATTACAAAATTGATTCCTGTGAATCAATATCTTGGATACGGTTTTCAGGTTTTCACGGTTTTCAGGTTTTCACGTCTTGTTATCATTTACATTTTACCATTTTGTTTCAAATCTGAACAAACCCATATCTGTTTCATGTGAAAAATTGGTTAAATCGTTATCATGCTGTGAGAGAGTAAGTTTAGAGAGGAAGTTGTGAACTCTTATCACTCATTTATCAACAGTTTGTGTGCTATTTTTGTCTGATTTCATTCATAGTTTCATGCGTGAGCTGAACCTGGGAATTTTTCACTTTAGCCTATTTGAAATATGCATAAAAAATCGGCATGTTTATACCACGGTAAGAGAAAATACTTTATCCTGCGATCAGCATTATGGATGAAAGAGAAGACTAAGATTAGCCTGCTTACACATACAGTCTGATCCTTTTCTTGTACAATGGTTTCAGTCATGAAATCCCTGTTAGATGCTTATTATCCCTTTAGCAAACAACAAAATTTTAGACTAGTCCAGATTGAAAGGATTTGAGGATGGCAAATTTATTCTTGCTGAAATGATGAGATTTGTGTTTGATAGGATGGAAAACAGTTTGGCAAAAAAGGAGAAAATTTTTCCCTTTTCCCACAATGTTTTTAGAATGCTTCTTACCCCGGGTTGTTAAAAGCCGGGATTGCATTGTAAAAGGTTAATATAACAAAATTAATTTGTAAATAAACCTTTTCACAAACAAGCCTGTATTTTAATGATCTTTGTAACATTTAAAGAGTAGAAAGGTAGAAAATGCTGGTTTGCAGCATTTTTTCCTTTTCTCACAATGCTTTCTTAATTTTCAAGCACATGTTCTATTATATGAACCACATTTATTTTGGCTTTATTAATTAATGCATTCAAAATGGACAAATTTAAATTTTTGTTGTCAGGTCAAGGGTTAATTTAGCAGGATAAGGGCTAACCTATGGAGGGTTTCAAGGGAGCAAAAGGACATTCCTGAGACTTCTGATTTGTGTTTTTTTTTAGGGTACTTTGGCATGAAAAGTAAGCAATTTTTGTTAATCAAGGATTGGAGTGAATGCTCTGTGTGGTCTGAATATATAGAGGTTATTACACGGCTGATGGGGGCTGGAGAGTGATATCGGCCCGCCACCTTGATAGCTGACCTGAGGGCTTTAGCCCGAGGGCAGATTTTGATGTGGCGGGCAGATATCACTCTCCGGTCCTCATCAGCAATGTAATAACCTGTTTATTACATTCATTGATCATTTGCTCGATCACTTTGTTTTCTTACATGTTTAAACACTTAAAACAGAGAAATTCTTGTATTAATTCGACACAACTTTTTTTCCGCGGGTAAACGTCACATTCCTGATGTAATCATGCATCATTCATCATCACTATCGAAGCTGCATATACAGTATAAGGACATTTTAAACAGTTTTTCATACTTATTAATAGTTAAAAAGATGCCAGTATGTATGTGTGTTTTATCGAGCCAAATATTCAATTTAGTATGTAACATGTTATAAATGACAAACAGGAATAAATAGAACAGATGGTTGGTGCTTTGGATTGTGAAACTTGATCAGGCTCGGTTCCCCCGGCTCAACGGATAAAATTCGTAGAAGTACTAGCCTATAGACACCACGCCTTGCCCGATAAACTTTCCCAATCTAAGACAACAACAATCTATTCTTTATTCATCGTGTCTTTGCTGGTTTTGCGATTCAATCATTGTCTGTAGTTCTGAAGAAATGCCCGCTAGCGACTGACGGACTGATTCAGCCATTTTTTTTTTTCAAAATGGATGTTTTAAGAACGTAAGTTTAGAAGCGAGTGTTCTGTTGCTATAGATTTAGAACAAATATCTTGTCAACGGGCAGGATATTAGATCTCGCCCGTTGCCCTGCCATATCTGCCCTCGCGTGACACTGATATTACACCATTTTCGGAAGAAAATGTTACTATTATTAGTAACAGAATGTAATAACATCAATTACTCATGATACTAATGTAGTGGGGTTTTCTGTTTCTTCAAAACTTCAGAGCCCCTGGCCTGGTACTGGGGAAACCCAGGACATACATTGGCATGTGAGTTGTCACAGTGAAATGACTGAAATAAGGTTGAAAATAGCGTTAAAATACAATTTAAGGTCTGCTGCCTCTAAAGGAAAACAGCTATTTCCACTATAATATTATCCTACAAAATTTGCTATGATTAAAAATAGCACCACAGTGATTTTTTTATAATTTGCTTTAAGTGAGTCCAGGGACTCGCCAGGATAGAAAACTATGAGTCTGAAGCAAACTTTGTGAGTCCCATCTCTTAAACCCTATTTCAGTATTTTTTTTTAAATTGTAAAGATGGCTCATGGCAATTGTTCTTTTCTTATGAATGCAGGGGAAATTGGACCTAAAATATATTTAAAATGGAAATCATAAGGTAGCATATGAAATTAATGGAAAATCTCCATTTTGCCCAGGAAAGAAAGTAATATGCCAATGTCCATCTATCGTCCAGGGACATATATCTGCTCAAAGGCATACTATTTCTTTCTTAATTGCAGAAGATTTTTCTCAAAGTGATTGAACAACTATAATTTTATGTTTTCATTGGCAAATAATTACTTTTTGATTCGTTTTTATACCTTGACAATTTCCATTTCATCAAACGATTCCCATTTTGTCCATTTCATCGAAATATTTCCAACGCATATTTCAGGCTTACTGAGAAAAAGACGCTGGATATCGATTTTCCTTGTACTCGAAAAAGGAAAACTGGAAACCATTCCGTAGACTAGAACATTACTTAGCAGTGTTGGCATTTTTTTCTTTTTGCCTATCATCAGAAAATGAGTCAATCAAGCTTTAATTGAGTCCCATTCTTCTGTCTGTTGGAAGGATTTCAGAAACGACCCTTTAGATTTTGTCATTTCATTTGCATGGCGATGTCTTAAGTTCGTTGATCCATCAGTAAACACGTTTTTTGCTCTGATGTCAAGGCAAAAAGAACATTTTATAACTATGTTGCTTTCTGATGTCGTTTCTTATACCAGCCATGGCTTAAATTTGGGCTTTTTCAGCCAGGGTTCTTGAATGAGCATGTTTTTTCTCTTTGGTGGGGTAGCCATACTGGACTGCAACAGATGCGGTTGCTATCCGATGAAAATCACAATAACTCGGATAAAAGGTTGCCATTCATGTAACTGAAGCTATTTTTAGATGCGGGATTTCCAAAATTAGTAATATTTTGTATTGTGGCGATCTTTTGCAAGCATGGAAATATAATTTGTCAAAACAACCTTTATTTGTATTTTTGCAAGACGCATTGGAATCGAAATCAGTGCATAAAAAAAATGCACATATTGCAAAGTTTAGCGTCCCCGACAATTTTTTTTGCGTCTCTGATTCAGGACGTGCAGGGAAATGAAACACTGGTATCATTGTACTACTTTAACCAAGCCACTTTTTCCTTCTTCGAATTATCATTTATAAATCTAAAGTCACTATATTCTCATTACAAGGGGAGATTTTTTTTTTCAGGAAAGTAACAAAAGTATCAACAAATAATTTCAAGATAGACATCAAAGGAATTTCTGATTGGTTAAAAATGTGCAAAAGTATTATATCAGCAGTGTCTGATCCAGAGTGCGCGATAATGAGGAAAGCCCAAGTTTTTCATCATTCACGCACATTTTCAAAACCATTGCACGACAATCGCGCACTAAATTTTATTAGGCAATTAGTGTTTGATCACTTGTTAAACTTAATGCTCAAAGATTATGTAAAAATCACTTTAACATTCAGTGCAACTGCATCAGATCATTCCTATGAATCAAGAGTGACTTCTCTTTCCTACCTCACAGACTTTGATTGTGCCTTTCCTACCTCACAGACTTTGATTTTGCTAAAAAGAAAAACTGCCATTTTTTTTTTCTTCTTGATTTAAATATATCAATTACATGTCTCCAACACTTATTTGTCATAATGAATATGAGTGAAGTACTGCCTTTCCATCCAAATACATACCAAAGCTGTCAAGATGAATTTATTTTGATATTACTTGATTCGTTTCGATGAATGCCGATTCCCGGAAGTTGATAATTTTTTTGCATGTAAATCCAAACAAATAGCAGACAATACTGACAGTTCTGTTTTCTAAGATGGAGAAAAACACCTAATTACTATCTTTACGCATAGAGTGGGTGGTAATGGAGATAAACAATCAGATTTGGAAAAAATCTGTTATTCAACATACAAGTCATGGTCAGTGCGATGTAGAGGTGAGCGTAACTGATGAAAGTGTAGGGGCTAGCGTTTTAACTTTAATTTACAATTACAACTTTCAAGTTTCAAAGTAAGATTTTGTGTTAGGCATGAAGAAGACTAAGGCACAGTACTATAAAAGTGAAAGACTTCAAAAGGCTTTAATAAATACAAAAGAGATAAGTTCTCTTTCTTGCGTTTTGTAGTTAATTTTGATCCCCCATACTTTTTAGAAATCCCCCATGCTTATGAGATTGATGGGGGACAATCCCCAAATTTTTAAAAATCTTGGATCAGACACTGTATCGGTATAAATCCTTATTTATCAACTAACAAGAAATTTTATTCCATGTTGCACTAGAAGCGTTAGAGGTCGTAGACTTTAATCAATGTATTCCTCAAAAAGATTTTAAACAAATAGCCTGCTGCAATGGCAAGATAGCTAAAAAGTAAAGCACTTGCCTGGTCAACAAGGAGTCCAGGGTTTGAGTCATGGCTATGACATTACAATTCCCAATACATTCTGGAAGTATTGAGCAACTGACATTTTGAAATAATTTGTGCGAAATGATTTTCTTGATCTAATAGTAGCAACAAATCCTGAATTCATCATTGTAGCTTTAGACTCTATTTTGAAGAGTTTTCCACTGAAACTAGAGTTTTAACCCTTTACAGAACAATCCTGAGATACAAAGAACCTTGGTAAAAGGAGCTTTTCAAAACATTGTGAGGAAAGGAGACAACATTGTCCATCATTTTAACTCTTTACAACACATCCAGACCCTGAAAGAGAAGGCTTTTGGAAACACTGCGTGAAAAAGAGAAAATGTTTTCTACCATTTTTATTCTTTACCACACAACCAAGACTTTTGGCCAAGCCCAGGTAGCTCAGTCGGTAGCATCAGGACTTGAGAACAGGGGGTCGCTGGTTCGATCCCAGGCTCGACCAATTTGTTTCCAAGGATTATTGATAGTCACTGCTACAGGATTCATTCCTCTCTCATCACTGACTATTGTTTCAACAATGGCTAAGTGGGAAAGCAGCCAATGTCTTGGAAAGAATATTGTGGGAAGTATTGGTCAAAGAAACTCCAGGAAAGCATGGATAGGTGCACTGGCTACTGTGATATATCTGAAATAATGCTGCAAACGGCGTTAAACACCATTTAATCAATCAACCAGACTTTTGATGATCCTAAAGAAGGGGGTTTTGAAAGCACTGGGGGAAAGGGAGAAAATGCTTGTAACCAGTATTTTCTCTTTTTCTCACAATGTTTTCTACCCTATCAAAGACAGAAATCATCATTTGAGCTGCATTTAATTTGTCATCTGCTAAATGCTTTTAATTTGGTCCAGACAGATATCATCTTTTGAGCTCCCTTGAACATGTGGTCAGCAAAATTTGATGCTTACAATACGGACAAGTCTGAAGTTCTGTGGTTTAGTAAAGACTTAATTGCTTGAACAGTCCTTCATTTAGTCAATGAGTTTTGATGAAAATGAGACTTTGTCAGTCAAATTTCCAACAGCTAGGGTTGGAGTCTTAGTAGAGAGAGAGGCCAGTGATGATCTTATGTATACACTACACTAAGTTTACCCAATAAAGGCTATAAACTTCATCATGAAAGTTTAAGAAAAATTTATGACAAAAATTATTTCTCAATTATCAAGATGCAAAAATGGCAGGGGAAAATACTGACAACTAGCATTTTTAGCTCACCTGAGCACAAAGAGCTCAGGATAAGCTATTGTCGTCCGTCAGCCGTCCGTCCGTCCGTTCACATTTCTTTGTTTACACTCTAGCATCTACAAATATTAACCAATCAGCACCAAACTTGGTCAAAATATATATGACCATAAGATCTCGGATGAGTTCGATTATGGATCTAATCGGACAAGAACAACTGGAGTTATTTGCCCTTGAATTAGAAAAATTGCTATATTTGACTTTGTTTACACTCAAGCATCTATAATTTTTAACCAATCAGCACCAAACTTGGTCAAAATATATATGACCATAAGATCTCGGATGAGTTTGATTATGGGTCTAATCGGACCAGAACAACTGGAGTTATTTGCCCTTGAATTAGAAAAATTGCTATATTTGACTTTGTTTACACTCAAGCATCTACAAATATCAACCAATCAGCTCCAAACTTGGTCAAAATATATATGACCATAAGATCTCACATGAGTTCGATTATGGGTCTAATCGGACCAGAACAACAGGAGTTATTTGCCCTTGAATTAGAAAAATTGCTATATTTGACTTTGTTTACACTCTAGGATCTACAATTTTTAACCAATCAGCATCAAACTTGGTCAAAATACTTATGACCATAAGATCTCAGATGAATTTGATTATGGGTCTGATCGGACCTGAACGACTGGAGTTATTTGCCCTTGAATTAGAAAGTTCTTTAGAATAGTTCTTTGTCCGGAGCATAACTTTGTCATCTCCAGTCCGATTGACGTGAAACTTGGCATTTGTTTGTTGCAATAATACGGAGTGCAGTGTGAAAGAACCATAACTCTACCTAGTACTGTCTATGAGTTATTTCCCTTTGATCGTCATTTTTACAGCATTTTCTGCTTGTCAGGATTATAACTTTGTCATCTCTAGTCTGAACATCTTCAAATTTGGTATGCATGATTGTTGAAAAATTATGGAGTGCAGTGCACAAGAACCATAACTCTTCCTAGCATTAATTTTGAGTTATTCCCCCTTTGACCTTCATTTTTATAGCATTTCTTGCTTGTCCGGAGTAAAACTTTGTAATCTTAAGTAGGAATAACTTCAAATATGGTATGCTTATTTGTTGCAATATTTGGAAGTGCAGTGCGCAAGAATTGTAACTCTACCTCGTGCTGTCTTTGAGTTATTTCCCTTTGATCATCATTTTTACAGCATTTAGTGCTTGTATGGAATATAACTTTGTCATCTCAAGTCAGAACAACTTCAAACTTGGTATGCATGTTTTTTGCAATTTTACCGAGTACAGTGCGCACGAACAATAACTCTACCTAGCGCGGATTTTGAGTAATTTCACTTTGATCTTCATTTTTTTACAGTATTTCTTGCTTGTTCGGAACGGAACTTTGAAGTCTCGAGTCAAATTGACTTGAGACTTGGTAAACATGTTTGTTGCATTACCTGCCCTTTGCGATTATTATACCTCCTTGACAACTGGCGGTGGGATGGGCATATCTTGTGACAATTTGCCGCTCTTGTTTCATTATCATTTGGCCTTGAACCTCGATATTTGGTATTTATCTTCATTGTAGACCATTACTGCTTAGTACTCAGGTGAGCGACATAGGACCATCATGGTCCTCTTGTTCTTCTTTGTTGTCCATATTTCTACTATTTGGAAAATAAATTTTTTATTTCATCCTTTTTGGTAATTCATTGGGAAATAATGGTGGATTGTGGTTTGATAATTCATGGTTTTGACCAGTGAAATTTACTGATTTGATAGCTGCCAGTACAGAACAACCAAAATTCATGCACCATGTTTATAAATTTGCCCTTTCAGATCTATTTCAGACAGTAATTTAATCAATTAATCTAATGAAAAAATCCTACCTTTTCAAAACATTTATTTATTAAGTTCAGGTTTATGAGTTTTATTGATTTGTTGTGCCACTTTAAATGTTAATAGCTGAGCCCAGGTAGTGTAGTCGGTAGCATACAGAACTCAAGAACAGGGGGTCGCTGGTTCGATCCCAGGCTCGGCCAATTTCTTTCCGTGGATTGATGATAGTCTTTGCGACAGGATTCATTCCTCTCCCACCGCTGATCATTGTTTCGGCGATGATTGAGTGGTAAAGCAGCCAGTGGCTTGGAAAGAATATTGTGCGGAGTACTGGTAAACGAAACTCAAGGAAAGCATGGACAGGTGCACTGGCCGCCACGATATAACTGAAATAATGTTTAAAACGGCGTTAAACACCATGCAATCAATCAATCAATCAGTCAAATGGTAATAAATGGTGGGACACTAATGTTACTTACGTGAAAGTATATATTTCATAATTGGAAGATTAAAGATAAAAAACATGTTAATTTGAAAATGGATTTTTGTGTATTATAAGTAATTCACTAATATGATATTTTGTCAAATCAATTGAAACACAGTTCTGTCATACTTCTGGTCTATACCAACAAACTGTTTTCTTTGTGAACTGGTGAATACATTCTCATTGTAATACAGTCTTACATAGAGGTTTCACCACAGGGAATTACTGAAATCATTTTTTTATCTAACCTAATCACATTTTGAATAAAACGTACAGGACCTTACAATCTTGGACTGCAGTGGAAAAGAACCATAACTTTCATCATTATTTTTGGATTAATTGACCTTTATCATTTTACATTGTGGGTTTTTGTCTGGAGCATAACTTCCAAAGTATAAAAGCTATCAACTTCAAACTTCATATGCAGATAGACCACATTGAAAAAAGTGCAGTGCTTAACTCTTTACCAAACGACAAAATTTTGGACTTGTCCAAATTGAAAGCAATTGCAGACGACAAATTAAAGGTGGCAAAAATGACACAATTTTCCTTGATAGAGCAGAAAATATTGTGGGAAAAGGAGAAAGTGCTGATTACCAGCATTTTCTCCTTTTCTCACAATGTTTTCCAAAGGTTTCTTCCTCAGGGTCATTAAAAGTCAGGACTGTGTGGTAAAGAGTTAAGACCCATTACTCTGTTGTCATTATTTTTTGAGTTATTGCCCTTTGTTATTTTACAAGTTGATTATTTTGTCCGGAGCATAACTTCCAAAGTGTAAAAGCAGCTTTCATCTTACAACTTCATATGCAGATAGGCCACATTGAGAAAAAGTACATTGCCTAAGATTCATAACTCTGTCATTTCTATTTTTCGATAATATTTTTATTACCCTTTGTATTTTTACATGTTAATTTTTTGTGTGGAGCATAACTTTTCAAAGTATAAAGCAAGCTGTCAACTGCAAACTTCATATGCAGATAGACTACATTGAGAAGAGATGCACTGCATATGAACCATAACTCTGTTGTCAATATTTTTTGAGTTTTTTGCCCTATGTAATTTTACTTGTTGGACTTTCGTCAGGAGGATTAACTTCCAAAGTGTAAAAGCTATCAAGTTCAAACTTCATTTGCAGATAGACCATATTGAGGAGAAGTGCAGTACACATGAACCATAAACCTGTTGTCAATTTTTATATGCCCGTCGAAGATGGGACATATTATGGGATCACCCATGGCATATGGGCGGGCAGGCAGTGTCCAGTTTTTTGTCCGGAGCATAACTTTGTCATCTCCAGTCCAATTGACTTGAAACTTGGCATGTGTGTTTGTTGCAATAATACGGAGTGCAGTGCGAAAGAACCATAACTCTACCTCGTGCTGTCTTTGAGTTATTTCCCTTTGATCGTCATTTTTACAGCATTTTCTGCTTGTCCGGAGCATAATTTTGTCATCTCCAGTCCGATTGACTTGAAACTTGGCGTGTGTGTTTGTTGCAATAATACGGAGTGCAGTGCGAAAGAACCATAACTCTACCTCGTGCTATCTTTGAGTTATTTCCCTTTGATCGTCATTTTTACAGCATTTTCTGCTTGTCCGGAATATTACTTTGTCATCTCTAGTCCGATTGACTTGAAACTTGGTATTTGTGTTTGTTGCAATAATACGGAGTGCAGTGCGAAAGAACCATAACTCTACCTCGTGCTGTCTTTGAGGTGTTTCCCTTTGTCATTTTTACAGCATTTTCTGCTTGTCCGGAGCATAACTTTGTCATCTCCAGTCCGATTGACTTGAAACTTGGCACGTGTGTTTGTTGCAATAATACGGAGTGCAGTGCGAAAGAACCATAACTCTACCTCATGCTGTCTTTGAGTTATTTCGCTTTGATCGTCATTTTTACAGCATTTTCTGCTTGTCTGGAATATAACTTTGTCATCTCAAGTCAGAGTGACTTCAAACTTGGTATGCATGTTTGTTGCAATATTACGGAGTACAGTGGGCAAGAACAATAACTCTACCTAGTGCGGATTTCGAGTAATTCCACTTTGATCTTCATTTTTACAGAATTTCTTGCTTGTCTGGAACGGAACTTTGTCGCCTGAAGTCAAATTGACTTGAGACTTGGTAAACATGTTTGTTGCATTACCTGCCCTTTACGATTATTATACCCCCTCGACAACTGGCGGTGGGACGGGTGTATCTTGCGACAATTTGCCGCTCTTGTTGGGAGTTGTTACCCTTTGTTTTTTACATGTGAGATTTTTTTCCAAGAGTATAACTTGCAAAGTATTAGAGATGTTGGCTTCAAGCTTCATATGCAGATAGATCACACTGATGGGAAGTGCAGTGCATAAGAAGCACAACCCACTTGTCATTATTTTAGGGGTTATTTCTCATAGTTATTGCACACAATAGATTTTTGTCCAAGGCATAACTTCCAAGGTATGAAAGCTATTGATTTCAATCTTCATATACAGATAGATCATGTGAAGGACAAGTGCAGTGCATGAGATCCATAACTCTGTCCTCTTTATTTTTGGAATTATTACCCTTTGTTACATTACTTTATTTTGTCCTCAGCATGACTTTCATTGTATGAAAGCTATTGACTTTAAACTTCATTTGCAGATAGATCAAATTGAGGACATGTGCAAATCACAAGAACTCTTATCTTCACTACTTTTGGATTTATTGCCCTTAGCTACTTTACAAATTAGATTTTTGTCTAGAGCATAGCTACCAAGGTATAAAAGCTTTCAACTTAAAACTTGATATGTAGATAGATCACATCGAGTATGGTGCAGTACACAAGATCCATAACTCCGTCTTCAGTATTTTTGGAGTTATTGCCCTTAGTTTTTTTTTTTTTTTTTTCGTCCGAAGCATTACTTTCAAAGTATTAAAGCTATTCCACTGATCCCATTGAGGATAAGTGCACTTCACAAGAGTGGTTAATCTGTCTTCAATTTTTATTTTTAGCTCCACTGGCCGAAGGCCAGCGGGCTTATGTCATGGCCCGTTGTCCATCGTGCGTCCGTCCGTCCGTCCGTCCGTCAGTGCGTTAACTTTTATTTTAAACATCTTCTCTGAAACTACCCATCCAATTTTGATGAAACTTCACATAAATGATCCTGCCATGGTCCTCTTCAGAATTTCTTGAAAGAATTTGATTCCTTCAAAAACTCTGGCTGCCATGGCAACAAAACGAAAATATTGGAAATCTTTGAAAATCTTCTTGTCCAAAACCATGAGGCCTAGGGCTACCAAATTTGGCATGTAGCTTTGTCTAGTGGGCCTCTATCAAGTTTCTTCAAATTATAGCCCTGGGGTCAAATTTGACCCTGCCCCGGGGGTCACAAGTTTTACATGGGCTTATATAGGGAAAACTTTAGAAATCTCCCTGTACCTAGCCATAAGGCCTAGGGCTACCAAATTTTGCATGTGGCTTTATCTAGTGGGCCTCTACCAAGAGTGCCCAAATTATAGCCCTTGGGTCAAATTTGACCCCACTCCGGGGGTCACAAGTTTTACATGGGCTTATTTAGGTAAAACTTTAGAAATCTCCCTGTACCTAGCCATAAGGCCTAGGGCTACCAAATTTTGCATGTGGCTTTATCTAGTAGGCCTCTACCAAGAGTGCCCAAATTATAGCCCTTGGGTCAAAATTGGCCCTGCCCCGGGGGGTCACAAGTTTTACATGGGCTTATATAGAGAAAACTTAGGAAATCTCCCTGTACTTATTCATAAAGCATAGGGCTACCAAATTTGGCATGTAGCTATATCTAGAGGGCCTTCACCAAGAGTGGGTAAATTATAGCCTTAGGGTGGAATTTGATTCATCCCGAGGGGTCAGAAGTTTTACGTGGGCTTATATAGTGAAATCTTTAGAAATCTTTTTGTTACTAACCATATGAACTAGGGCTGCCAATTTTAGCCCTGTCTCAGGGGTCTTATGTTCAAAACCAATTGGCCAAGTATTGTAATGTTTGGCATGTAGGGATTTCATGTATTAGCCAGTGGAGCGATACAGGGCCATCATGGCCCTCTTGTTTTTGAGTTATTGCCCTTAATATTTTTTTGTCCAGAGCATATTTTCCAAAATATACAAGCTATTGACTTGAAACTGCAAATGCAGATAAATCACAGTGAGGACAAGTGCAGCCTACAAGATCCATAACTCTGTCTTTTTTATTAGCTCTACTGGCTGAAAGCCAGCAGAGCTTATGTCATGGCGGGTTTCCGTCGTCCGTCTGTCTGCCTGTCCGTCCGTCCGTCCGTTAGTCTTTTTCTTGTTTACGCGATAAAGTCTGCATTTGTTGTCAGATTTTCGTGAAACTTGCACAGTTTGTTTATCTCATCAATAGCTTAAACCCTATTGATTCTGAAAAAATTCCAACAAACAGTATGGGAAAAGTAGCCATTTCAAGTTGAAAATTTCCATTTCTTGTTTATGCAATAAAGTCTGCAGATGTGGTCAGATTTTTGTGAAACTTGCATAGTTTGTTTATCTCATCAATAGCTTCAACCCTAGTGATTTTGAAAAAAATCCAACACACAGTATGGGAAAAGTAGCCATTTCAAGTTGAAAATTTCCATTGCTTGTTTACGCGATAAAGTCTGCATCTGTTAACAGATTTTCATGAAACTTGCACAGTTTGTTTATCTTATCAATAGCTTGAACCCTATTGATTTTGAAAAAAATCCAACAAACAGTATAGGAAAAGTAGCCATTTCAAGTTAAAAATTTCCATTGTTTACGCGATAAAGTCTCCATTTGTTATCAGATTTTTGTGAAACTTGCACAGTTTGTTTATCTCATCAATAGCTTGAACCCTATTGATTTTGAAAAAAATCCAACAAACAGTATAGGAAAAGTAGCCATTTAAAGTTGAAAATTTCCATTTCTTGTTTAGGCAATGAAGTCCACAGTTTTGATCCAGTTCTTTTGAAACTTTCAAAGATTGTTTGGTTCATCAAGGGATTGAACTCTTTTAAAAGTGAAGAAAATCTACTGATCTGTTCAGGAAAAGCAGCCATTTGATAACTTAGTATTGTTTACTCAACAAAGTCCACATTATTTGTCACATTTCTTTGAAATTTGCTGGGATTGTTTAATACAACGCGTACTCAAATCCTATCAAATTTGGCTGGATTCCAAACAATTATTTTTCAGAAATTGCACTTCATTTTTTTTCACTGTTTGTTCAATTCACCATGCTGTCTTAGTGGGTCAGATTTTCATGAAACTTGCACAGTTTGTTAATCTTATCAATAGCTTGAACCCTATTGATTTTGAAAAAAATCCAACACACAGTATGGGAAAAGTAGCCATTTCAAGTTAAACATTTCCATTTATTGTTTACATGATAAAGTCTCCATTTATTATCAGATTTTCTTGAAACTTGCACAGTTTGTTTATCTCATCAATAGCTTGAACCCTATTGATTTTGAAAAAAATCCAACAAACAGTATAGGAAAAGTAGCCATTTAAAGTTGAAAATTTCTGTTTCTTGTTTAGGCAATGAAGTCCACAGTCTTGATCCAATTCTTTTGAAATTTTCAAAGAGTGTTTGGTTCATCAAAGGATTGAACTCTAGTACAACTGAAGAAAATCTAGTCATCTGTTCAGGAAAAGCAGCCATTTGATAACTTAGTACTATTTACTCAACAAAATCCACATTTTTTAACATTTCTTTGAAATTTGCTGGGATTGTAAAGTACAAGGTGTACTGAAACTCTATCAAATTTGGAATTTCACTGTTCAATTCACCATGCATTGGCTTACACTGTCTTAGTGGGCTCATGCACAGTTGTAAGAACACCCACCTTTTTTTTGTGTTTTTTTTTGTCTTTTTTCTTTTCGCATCGTAATTCATAATGTATGCTAGCAAAAAAGCAAAATCACTGCCAGTAGAGCAATTTCAGGCCCTCAAGGGCCTCTAGTCTAAATGACCTGTTAGTGCGGCCTGTAAAACTCAAAATAAGAGAAAACCAGTTTACGATTCCACATGAGGGTGCCACTTTGGTTCACACCCACAAAGTATTTCTCGAACAATTATACTTTTGTTTTGTTGGTAGATAAATTAATCTGCTTTCAAACTTGTGAATGTTTTAAAACTAGTGATCAACCTAGATTTTCACACCTTTTGTTTGGTGAAATCTATTGGTACTAATCAGCGGTTAACTGCGAATGTAATTAAAGGCGTTGTTTGGTGTGTACCGTCAATCGAAGTGACAATTTGACAATTTTGAAATTCCTTTAATTATTCTATTCGACAATGGATGAACGAATGCAAAAGGGGAAATCACTCCAATGGAGTGAAAAAAATGCAAAAACACCTGATGAATTTGTTTTGTTTCTTAAACATGTATAATACATATACTGGTACAAATACATGTACATGTATCTAAGGAGGAATGACATTGTACAATAACCAAGGTTATCGGCCGCGGCTTATGTGCCGGTGCGGCCTGTACGATATTTTTTATTTCTAAAATGGTTAAAATGGAAGGGTGCGGCTTATACAGTGCAGCTGCCTATTGTCCGGAAAATATGGTAAAGAACGAACGGCCAGTACAAACTATTCAATTCTATTTTATTACGTAACCTGTTGACTAGAGACAACAACCAAACAAAAGAGAAGATTGTTAATTGATATTAAAACCATCATTTAACTATCAATTCAATTCCAGTTGAATATCTGTTCTCAAACCAAGTTAAATTTCTGTAAAATTTACAATGGTGGACAATTTTGTAAATGAATTACGGACGTATCACATCCGAATATCTGCGTGTCCGATAACTGTTTTGACGAGTCAGCCACTTCTGACTTGTTTCTCGTTGTGCAGACAAACGCACTTGTCTCACAAAACTCGGATAACAAACGACAACTCGGAAGCTTCAGTGGTGACATGTAAAATCATTAACAGCTGTCGAAGGGTATTCTCAGTGCATAATGACCAATGTTTATCCAGAACGAAAAGAATTACCTTATTTGTATTCGCATATAAAATTCAGTACATTCTGCTAATTGATCTTCAATAATTTGCACTCGCATTTTTTTTCGAGTGCTTGAAATTTCAACTCGCATTTTCCAATTCTGACTCGCATTTTGTGAGTAAATATGTGGGAATTTCGAACCCTGCTTTCATTCTTGTACTCATGTGAGCGATAAAGGACCATCATGGTCCTCTTGTTTTCTCTTAACTTTTAACAACTTTCCTGCTTTCATTCTTTGATGGTTGGTTTTTAAGTCTTATCTAGTTGCCAGGCACCATATTCAACGATATTTCAGTAAAACACCAATGTCTGAAGAACTTAAATCCATAATGGAGTACATTTTCTTTTTTTTATACCCGCTGCTGCTTTCTCATGTTAGCAAATTACATACTCATACTTTCCTGTGGGGCAATGGTTAATTAGGGGCAAATTCAAATGGGCAGATTATATGTTTTTTAAAAATTACAGTACCTACCTTTCAGATAAAAAAAAAATGGAAGGATGAAGGTGAATTGTTTAATATAAAATTCTAGAACTTATATGATCAAAACATGTGCATTTACAGAAAATTACTTTCATAATATGATATTCTTTTAAAATTTTGAAAAAGGAACAAAAACTCAGTTCTACTGCTCGAGAAGTCCATTTTTTTTCCATGGACATTTTAGATAAATGAAGCACTGTGATAATGTGATAATTCCAATGTTTTGTTTATCCCTTTGGGACTTTTGCAGAGCTAGGGAATTGAATCAGGAAACCCTGGGTTTCAAGCAATGTAATTTTCACAGCTAACAAAAGTTCATGGTATCATCTTTATTTTGATGTATCAAACATCTAAATGTGGATCATAATTATATTTTAAGAACCATTTGTAATGGTATCAGATATTATGAGACACCCTGTACTTACTGAGCTACAAGACTTGACACCGTGTCTTATTGTTGTTCACTTGATGCAACATACACATTTAGTATACAACTTACACATTTGGTCAATTCACCATTATGTTCATGTATTAAGTTGAATCATTTGATAATTTCTTTCATTACTGTAGTTACTACCAGCAATGTAAGTATCCTCTTCTAACATCTCATGTCTTTGGCTCTGAAGGAATGAACTATCTATCACCTGAACAAAACCAGGTTGTGTTTGCTCAAGGGGGCTATTAAAATATTTTTAATCTCACCAAACTTCAAAAATGATTCAGCTCTGAATTAAGTAAGGCTATAGTTGGCAAACCATCAGTAAAGAAGGAATACAATTGTAAGGGAAAAAATTTAGTGGTGTTTCCTTACTGTGTGGACTCTTAAGCTTCAAAGTACTGCATGATAAAGTGCCGGCATCTAAGTCCACCTTGATACATGAGTTTTTAGCTCACCTGAGCACAACGTGCTCAAGGGGAGCTCTTAGGATCACGTTGTGTGTGTCGTCCGTCGTGCGGCATCAACAATTCTTTAAACATCTTCTCCTCCTAAACCGCTGGGCCAATTTGGACCAAACTTGGCTGGAATGTTCCTTGGGAGGTTCTCTTTAAAACTTGTTCACAGAATTTGATTCCATCAAAAACTCTGGTTGCCATGGCAACCAAATTCAATTTTCTAAGAAATTCTTTAAAAATCTTCTCCTCTGAAACCGCTGGTCAGATTTTGAAATAATTTCACAGAAATGTCCCTTGGATGCCCCTTTTGAAAAACTGTACGCAAAATTTTGATCCGTCAAGAAACATGGCTTTGGTGGTGGAGGTCTATTTGCACTATAGGGACATGAAGAAATTCTTAAAAATTCTTCTTCTATGAAACCACTGGTCAGATTTTGAAATAATTTCACAGAAATGATCCTTTGGTGCCAAACTATGCCCCTTTTTCGACTTGGAATTTTAACTTACTATCTAGCACCCAACAGCCAATTGTTGGCACCTGCATGCGGTGCTCTTGTTTTTTTATTGAAGTTATTGAAGAAAAAGTTTTGGAATAAAAAAAAAAAAAATTGGCCATGGTCCTCTCAAAAATTCAGGTGAGCGATCCAGGGCCATCTTGGCCCTCTTGTTTTAAAGAATCTTGGCTTGATGTTTTAGAACATCCTCCGTACATCCCTGACCTGTCACCTTGTGAATTTTTGTTGTTTCCAGGGCTAAAAAATGCTTGCAGGACTCTGGTTCGAATCCCCTAAAAAAGAATACTGTACAGCATTCTGGAAGAGGGTAGATCATACTAAAAAGTGTGTAGAGGCAGATGGGGCATACTTTGAATGAGTTAAATGGACAAAATTATAATATCCCAAACATAATTCGAAAAACGGCCCTACTCTATGAACATAAAAAAAAAAGGCCCTTGTATGTTGAAAGTATATTTTTATGGTGGTTGCTGTAAATTTGTTTCAAACAGTGGTTAATTAGATAATCTCAGATAATAGTTGTGGAAAAGGTGCAATAAAAAAGGAGTTGATATACCTTTGTAACAACCACAAAATAAGAATAGTATAAATCTAGCTATTTTGTTGTGTGATATACTTTCCTTGTACTGAATATTCATGCCAAAATAGTTGTAGCTGCAGATATGCAGTATCCCTGGTATATGAATAATAGATATGTTGAAGTCAGACTGGCATAATTTATTGACTGTATGTTTTTTTCACTTCCCATGATATCATAAGAGGATGAGAGTTGAATTACTTACAGATATGTGCAAGAATTGGACCTGTCTGGTCTGAGAATGCACAAAATGCTATTCAGGTTGATTTCTGTCAAAAGTTATCATCTGTACTCCAATTTATTTGTACATCCAGTCAGTTCAAAAAACTTTATCTCAAGTGAACATGCAATCTGTAAATTTAGGTGAGAATTAAATTTTCAAGAGTGAAATTGTTAAAAGGCTTAGACAGGAAGCTGTATATTCGTGGCCTGCTACATTAATTTCTGTAATAAAAATAGAACAGCCTACTTGTTTTATTGGGTTATTATTAGATCGTGATATACTCTGCTTAGGTAAATATTTTTTTTTTCCTTCACTGTTACTGTTCTCTTGATTATTAAATTGTGTTTCTGTGGAAACACAGCAAACACAGGTGTGTGCTTTTGGCACTTGTGTAATATAGGGCAGTGTGTTACTGGTACAGAAATGGGCAGGAAAGTCAACTTTATGATGTAGGATGTGGTTTGTTGAATAGAATAGTATGTGTAGATTCAAGTGTTCTGGATTGACACTAATAAGGTCAGACTTTTGCCATTTTTGTCGTAAAAGGTTGCATTTGTTAAACAGGGAAGATTTATTTCAATCAGTACAAGCACTGTTACAGAAAAGAGCAGGTAGAAAATGAAAAAGAAAAGTTACAGCATGACACTTTTAGAGTAATTTGATTTTCTTTGATGCAACTGAGACAATTTATATCAGATGCCATTCAAAAAGCATCAACTCAACTTCCTAGGCAACACTCTTTGGATGGAGTCATTGTACTAGATCTGATTTCAGCACTTTAACCCTTTGCCACTTAATCTCAAATTTTAACTACCCTGAGGTAGGAAGGCTTTTGAAAACATTGTGGGAAAAGGAGAATATGCTAATAATTGGCATTGTCTCCTTTTTACACAATGTTTTCTACCCTTTCTAATACAGAACCTATCCTTTTAGTCAAATTTAATTTGTCCACTGCAAAAGCTTTCGATTTGGATAAATGTAAAATTTTGTTGTTACTTTAAGGTTTAAAGAAGGAAAGTATCAGAAAGGGGCAGTTATGATACAGGAACATTGGATATTGTGACTATAATTTTCTATGCTACCTTCATGTATTACGGAGATTACATGGTCAATGACAGGGATGCTATGTGGCTGCTGTCCTATCACTGTGTCTCTCTATATTACCAAGGGTGGCACTAAACACCACAAACCACCACAAAGCACACCACAGACCACCACAAACCACCTCAAAGCCCAAATATACAGAGATTCAGATTGTTTTCACTGCCTGTGGGCCACATGACCCATCCAGCAGAAATTTGAGGGGTCATTTTTCAAAACCATGGGTCAAACTTAAACTATAACATTTCCAAAACAAATTTCATTTCATACAGATACAGAAAATTCTTTTTGGAAAACATTTTGGGAAACAGAGAAATTGCCCAAATTAAGCAATTTCTTCTCTCACAGAGTTTCCTAAAGTGTAGGTCATAATACAAATTTACCCTGTAAGAACGTTTCGGCCATTTAAATTTTAGTGGAAATTGTAGATCTATATGGCATTGTTTGCCAAACAGGGCTGTTGAAAGCGCAAGTAATATGCCGTGACGAAACGACAGTCACAGAAAGTGTTGTCTGCTAACGCTACAAAATATTGATTTGAATTATATTTGAAAAAGTTTTCCCTCTATGTTGTCATTAGCAAACGATCATTATTTCAAACTGTTTTTCATTTTTTTACCAGTAGTATCTCCAACTGAGTTCCGTTTGACTGGATGAGAGCTTTTGAAAAAAAGTTCGATGTTTGTCTGTCTTGAGTCCGACATTCTGATAACCGGATATTGTAAACTGAAACTAGACTGGGTATCGGGATTTTCTTTAAAAAAAAACGGGTACCTCTCACATCTGTCTATCGAGAATGTGATTGGATAAACTTTTTATATCAGAGGGGTTAATGTTGTAACAGTGTGTAAACAAAAACAAACGACCAACGCGGGTAAAGGTTTGATGATAACGTGTTGATAACCCTAAATAAGCATGACTGGAATATGTATGTAAATGCCCGCGCCTCTATGGCGCACGACTTCCAAGATATGTGCGCCATCTTTTGAAATCATGCGGGATTGGTGCGGGCACACCGTCAATCTGAAGCTCTGATATATCATAAGTTATACATGATAAAAGAATGTTCAGACCCTAACTTGAGAAGAAATGTGGGTGAAATTGCAAATGTGAGTGAGGATGCAAATATGGTACATCTGCCAGACAGGGCCCTAGGAAAGATATTTGTCCTTTTATTAAGTAAACAGGTTTTCCTCTAAACATAAATTTTAAATCATATTTCATAATAAATCATATAAAATTATATCAGAATATGAATAAGATTAGAACAGAGGCATTTAGATTACTTAATAAAGTTCTCAGAGATCCTTTAAGTTTAACTGTTGGTAGTACATATTAGCGAACTATGGTGGTTAAGAAATGAATGAATCGAGTGGGTTATGACATTATATATGAGAGTAGAAGAAAACAGACTAGCAAGATAATTTTTTCTGAAAAAGTCTGGGTGTTTCCATCAATCTTGAGACATGTTGGAGTCTTAAAATAATTTTACATTTACTTAAGTTTAGTCTACCAAAAAAATTCTAGTTTGGATATACAATGTACAACAAACTGATATAATTTATTAACTAAGGTCTATTTCTCAGACTCTTCATTATTACCATAAGATCTTTTTGTGTTATCAGCATTTTGGTTTTCATACTTTCTTAAGGGTCAGTATGACACATGCTGGGAAAAATATTGAATTAATTAGCGGCTCCAATGCAGAGCATAACTGATCAATCTGATACAGTATCTGATTCATTGATACTAGTCAAGAAAATTGATACTCAGTACATAATAGTAATATTCTGAACCTACATAGAAACTTGAGAGGCGTCTTTGATTTTTTATTTAGGCTTAAATAAGTTATAACTATTGGTACTGACAATTTGGAGTTACATAAAATGGGCAAGGAGCAAATAAACAGGACACATCTTTGTACTTTTCATAAATCTTTAAATGTACGGTATAAAATGTAAGATTTAATCAAGCGCCTTATCACTTCAACAGTGAGAAAAATAAATACTCTCAAGCATTGCAAATAACTGCTTTTTTATATAAGTATAGTGGTTTTACTACCCAGTCAACAGTTTAGGGTCAAGGGGAAATCATCTTAACACCATATAATTATGAGGTAGTTTTTTGACAGTTAAACTTCTCCTTTTTAGGTTTTGATACATTTCTCATATTGCAAATTCATTTAAAAATCTGTGTCATTTCTGTGTTTATTCTGGGAAATCAGAAGCAGAAATCAGCTTTAAATTCAACTACAATTCTCTGCTATGTCTATAATGGCTATAACTGATGTACTCATTATGTGTTCCAACATACTTTTTTTCATATTACTTGATCTAAATTTCTGTTGACTATGTTGACTTATGATTAATTTGGGCTTTGAGGTGGTTTGTGGTTTGGTTTGTGGTGGTTTGTGGTGTTTAGTGCCTCCCATTACCAAAGCAGTCTGTTTTTTGCAACCATATTATTGCATAATATGACTGCTTTATATGAGACCTCTGCATTGCTTGAGCAGCCATAAAATTGTTATTGGCCCTACAAATTTAAGAGCACACATTGGCCTTGGCAGACGAGTATGTTCTCACCTATACTGAACAAAAAAAAACAACTTCTGCTAAGTTTTAATATAGATACTTTATTAACATTTAAGTAGATTTGGCTGAAGTCTTCTGTTTTTTATAACAATGTCTTGTGAATCTCTTGGTATCTGCATATTGGACACAGTCTTTCCCAGTTGCCCATTTCTTACTGGACATTTGGTCAGGTAAAAAAAATCTTTACCAGCCCAAATGTTATTTTTACCAGACCAAAAATATCAACTGATTGAAATGTTTATATGAAAAGCTTATGAATTTATTACAGAATATCAGTTAGGTACATATACTGTATTTCCCAGCTTTAGTACTCAAACTTTAATAAAATGAATGCATAATCACTGAGTTCTTTTATAATGGGCTCATTTCAGGAATTTTGAAATTCCATGTCTAAATTTTAGGAATTTTTTATGGGAATTCAGGGAGTTTTATATGTACATCTTAATAACATAACACATTTCTCAGCACTTTTTAAATGTTTGGCTGAAAAAGAATAATACTGGATACCGACCTTATTGAAGACAAATCATACAACCACAGCTGGTCTTAAACTGTCCTCTGCAAAAACTTTCAAAATGGACAACTGGATAAAAGTTTCCGAAGAGTTAAAGAAAACCTGGAATAAGAATATTCATAAAAATTTCATTGATAATTAATTTTGATAAGATATAGTGAATATGAAACAATATTATTTTGACAATTTGAACATGAACTTGATGGTGTAAAAATGAGGACTTGACTGCACGAAAAAACTTGATTCTCTCATTTTGATCAAATCCCCTAATGGACTAGGCAGTTTCTGACTTAAAATGAGTTCCTTGTTTGAGATGCATTTCACTTACGCTAAAAGACTTAGTAACGTTCTCAAAGCTGGAGTTGACACAAGGTTTCAAACTCAGTTCAGAAAAATAATGGACATAAGTCTGTTAACAGAGTGCAGTCAGTTTTTTTTCCCGAGTTGAGTGTGAAATGTTGCATCAACGAAATATTTGAGAACAGTTAGTCAAAGTTTGGACTCAACTAGGAAACAGTGTGCATTAGCAGATCTGGGTAAAATAATATCCACCTGCACTATACATGGATCTGTGGTGAAACGATAAACCGACTTCCTTGGTTACTGTTGCTAATGGCTCCCAAACAATCACAGTAAATACATATACACTATAGCAGATAGGCTACTAAAATCGTGCTGTCTCTATAAAATTCCGGAAAAATATTTCTATCCTATATTTCTGTCGATGAGAAATTCTCAGTAAAGAAATTCAAAGATGGTTGAACTTATTTTCTCAAGGATATGTAAAAAAGTACAAATTTCGGGGGCTACAGACAATGTAATAGATCTACTGGTTTTAGCAAAGTTTTGAATTTCAATAAGAAAGATTGAAACACCTCAATAATCCTCGTTTTGCCACAGAATAATAGAATTAAATATACTTTTTGTTTTCGTAAGGCTAGGTAAGTCGTCTCAACATCACACTCAATAATAAATTACACTGAATTACAAGCATTTTGAAATATTTATCGATTGTCTGATTCTACAGAGTGGTGTAAGTTTAGGAAAAAATTCAAATTCAGGATAAGGGAAAAAGGGTTGTCTTATAATTTTAAAATGCATTAAGCGTGCTGTCAATTAACAAACTGGTTAATATCATTGATGGTAGTTTGTTTTATCTTATGATACACTGAAGACAACGGGTGGTCAAGTTGATTAGAGAGGCAAATTGGTTTGCACACTTCCTATCAATATTAACAGATTACTGATACACCCTTTGAAATGGCAGATGTGCTAATCCACATGAATATGACCAAGTCAAAAGTTTATTTAATAAACATAAGGTGCCTTTTAAGCTGAACTTCCGCCGGTACAAAACAGAAGTTAGACTTTTTCATAATTGAAATCTACTGTTAGTGAGGAATACAATGAGGAATACACGTCAATATGCTTATTGTATATAGCAGATAGTTTAAATGCAAGATTTTAACTGCATGTTATTTGCAATCTGATCTATATCTACATATTCTTCACGCACAAAGGGTTAGATTAAAGTAACAATAAAGGCCAAATGTAAACAAAAAGGGTGTTTAAATGCATTTGAATTTATATCATACCATTTAAAAGTATGGAAATTATTGTGAAGATGACAATCTGTCATTGGCGGGTCAGTCTGAGAGTTAGTCGCTGGCAGAGAAATTAATTTCAAAACTAGGTTAAAACCTGATTTTAAAATTCTTTTTTTCTGCCGGCGACTAACATATGGACAGACCACACCAGAACAGACTGTCATCTCCACAATATTTTCCATACTTTTAAATGGTATGATTCAAATGCAAATGTATTATGACACCTGCTTTGATATTTTGGCCTTTACGGGGCCTTTAACATCAAAGTGAAACATTGATGACAAGTGCCACATTTTGGATTTTCCACTTTAAAACATTTTGTGACTTTCAGAATCTTTCAGAGGGGAAAAATCTATAGCATTAATTAATCCATTGTGTAATGTAACGCAGATCAGAACTCTTTGTATATGTCCCATTGTCCATCATTATCATAATGCAAACTTCTCTACAGCCTCTGCGTGTATCTCACGCCAGGAGTACATGTTCGCAAAGCACATATTTTAAACTTTTTCTTAAATTCAAGCATTTCAAACACAAAATAATATGAATACTATCACACCCCTCCAACGTTAATAGTCGTTTATTTGTGAGCTGAAATAGCAGACAACAAGGCTCCACATCGGGTAAAGTAAATGTGATGACCTGATTGGTCAAATATCGATTTCCACGGATCCATGTATTGTTGCGTTTTTAATGATTCCAAAGACAGTTGTTCCAGCCTTTACAAAAATTGTTCATCATTGCTCTACCATGGATTGTTGCACTATGAATGTTCCGTATTTCCGGCTCAGCCAAAAGTAAACAATGGGGATGGTAAAATGCAATTAAATTTAAATAATACCATTAGAAAGTATAGAATTTGTTGTGAAGATGACAATCTGTTATTGTACATTGGGTCCAAATTTTAGTCAGTGGCTGGAAAATGGATTTTTAAAACTAGGTCAAAAGGTTACTCAATTTTTTGTTTACTTTTTACCTGGTTTTAAAATTCATTTTCCTGCCAGTGACTGACTCTTGGACTGACCAAGATTAAAGATCTGAAAAATGCAATTAGGGTGGATTTTACTTGCCCTGTAGTCAAAAAGTTGTTTGTCTACTGAAATCAATTAGACAAATTATGGACAGATCAGTTTTATCTATTTGTGGCCAAACTGACCCTATGTTTATATGTTGAACGAATAAAGACTGATAGCAATCATTTTCAATTCGTAAATCATTTTTTAAAAAAATGGGAGGGGATGCATGGCACAGGTAAGACGCTCTTACATGATTTATGCATTAGGGAGCATAGTGGCAAACATCAGCTTATTTTAAATGGGCTTTTGTCTGCTTTCAACATTTGGTGAAAGGGATAGCGTTAGTCTTTGCTTGATTGCAAAGTGGCTTATAACCGCCTCTAAGATTCGATGATGGGGATGATGTCCTTCATCACAAAATCATGAAAGGGCTTTTGACCGCCTATTCTATTCTAGGGGTAGGGGATAATGACTAGGGGGGCTTCTGACTGCCATTTCCTCCAGGAAGCCCTCTGTCACAAATTTTGCAGAATTCTTGGAATTGAAATTTCTAATAAAAATCTTAATTGGAAATGTTTCTTATTTTTTCTGTAGTTTTCTTATTTGACTATAGTAATATTTTGGTATTGACAAATATCCAACACGTAGAATGTCCATCCCTTATGTGCATGTGTAACTCAGACTTTGCCCTAAATAAGCCGACCTGACTTTTATATAGGGATCAACTCACCGAGTCCCATGGACTCAATGAAAACTTAGGCAAACGGAAACCCTGTTTGTTATGATGAAATTTCTGGGTGACAACATTTACCTTTTTTATTCCTCCTTTCACTTATAGACATTACTATTATTCCTTCAAGAATTTTTTTGTCAAATTGATAAAGCGTTTCCTTGATACTTACTCAACAATGGCGTCTTGTACTTTTTAGTAAAGAATATGTTTAGAGAATAAATATTTAAAAGAAAATAATTTGCACCCTGTTTACTGCCCCCTCCCCCCTTTTCTGGAACTAGCAATGTTTTAAAAAGAGACAATTTTTTTATTGTCCCAAGCGTAAGCAAGGTGAGAGCTTGCAAATCATTAGTAAAGAAGAAAGACAAAAGCTAGTAAAAAAAAATTCAATGGTATTCCTTTAATGGACCCATACAGTATTTTTAAATTTCTAGCCAGAGTTTCTCAAAGAATTGTGGGAACATCACATGATCAATAACACACATCGATGACGAGGATTCATATTCAAATCTGTAGGATGATGTCATACCTGATTTGATAAAAATGAATGGAGTTACCAATTGCAGATGATATCCTGTTATCTAAATACCCAAAATTGTGTAATGTTCATGGTTGTTGGGTAGAGTGTCGGCTTTGTAACCATAAAGTTCGATTTCCAGGAGCGATAGTCAACTTTGGGACTGTTCATTGGCCCACACAATCAGTGCCAGTACTGGTGTAGTTTCCAGGAAGCAGAATTGAGAGAGATTAGTAGTAAGATGCAAGAACCTATTTCTCAATCAATGTAAAATAAATATGTTTGAAGTCATTATACAGGCTACCTGTAAATAAGACAGTTTGACGGGTTTTTGATTGGACAAGGTCAGTTTAAGAATTGTTTTGTCATGGGTTTAGTATTTTTTCCCATGACGATGATTATCTTTGAAAAAGATTTTCTGTGTATTTTGAAAGAAAAAATAAGAAAATCATCATCTCCTGTGATAGATCTAATAGACAGTATTGAAAAAGCCAAGGTAGAAATGTAATTGTCGAGAAGAAACTTAGCACTAGATTCTTTTGTCATACAAGTTTGAATATACACTAAAACTCCTCTATTAACCCCACCGTTGGTACTTTCCAAAACTGGTCTTATTGGCGGGCTGGTCTGGTTACCAACTTTCACCAGTCTATGAACTGACTTGGAAACAAATTCTGAGTGTGTGTAAACTTGCCTCTTTAAGAAATGAATAAAGAGTACAGTAAATAATTTTTGTGGTATTTGTCGAAGACAATACCACTATGAGTTCAATATTAATTTTGAAGACATGTATCGTATTTTGTGCAAATCCGAAGGAAATAAACCCAATTAAACTAAATTTTTCTCAGGCAAATGAGTTTTTCGGTAGCACTCAGATATGTAATTGGAAATGGCATGTTAAAATACACTGGGTGAGGCCATCGATCGTTGAAATACTAATTTTTGAATGAAAATAGCTTCACTCGCTCATAGCCTTCTATTGGCGCAATGATACAAAATTTGTCTACCGATCACTTGGTCCTGGGCTTTTTCGTTCCAAAACCAGTTCGTCCCATGGCTTGTTCATCCAGTGGTTGTGCGCTACTCCATTTGATTGGGCATGAATATATATAGATCAAAATAATTGATTGTAATGTTGGGAATTAAATGTTAACGGCCAAAGATATTTCAAAATCATAGTTTTCAGGTACAAATTTAATCTTATTCGATATATTCACATGGTTTCTCTCTCTATCCATCATGCATCATACTGTCAAGGGATGTTACTCCTGACTCCTCCTAATGATCGAAGGGAGACCACCAATACACAAATAATCCTAACTTTGTCATGAGTACTCTTCCTTCAACCAAAAAAGGTATTCATTTGCTTAGTAGGTTGACTTTCAAGCCAATATTTGAATAATATTTCTCTTTTTCTTTCAAATTATTAATTCCACACAATGGCTTCCTTGACAAATACCACTTCAGCGTTCTCAACGCTTTGATTATTTAGGGAATCCTTTGCATGCACATAAAATGTCAACAGGAGAATTTTCACATGGACAATTTATATGTTTCTTGAATTAATTGATAACAAAACATATGTCAGTTCATAATTGTCTAAACAAATGTTGCAATGTGTACATAAAACAAGAAAATGTAGTACACACAGTCTGTATATTGGAACCCCGTTGGAATGGACTTCATTAAAATGCTGACCCTATTATAACACAGGTGTCCTATAGCTCCAAGAATTTTCAGGGGTTGACCATTTCTGAGTCTGATCCAGAACCACTATTATGCTGAAAAGAATGCTCTATGTTAAAAAAAAAACCCTACTTATTGACAAAATACTGATGTAAAATCGATACCATGCACATAATGTGACAATTTTTCATACCCTTATCTTGGTGATTACTTCTATCACATATGGCGGAACATAACTGCCTTGTTTGACAAATACATGGGCCATTGATTATTAAAGGACTTCAGCCTATAACTATCAGTAACAGCGATATCGAATGTACCATAATACGCCTATGTATTGGAACACCCTAAATGTTCGGACACGTTGAATCATTGTCAAAATTAATTTATGTCTAGTCCTAACTCCAAAAAGTCCAAAAATTTAGTTTTCCTAAATATTTGGACAGGCTGAAACATATATTTTCCAAATCATCAGACAGTTCATTTTTGGAAAATATTTTTGAAAATATTTCAGACAGGATGAATGCACTATTGTACATGGTGTGTAACATGTTTCATACATGAATCCTTCGAGACCCGAGTAACTCGGCTGTAATTTTTGTCATGAAATTCCACCAAAATAATTGCAACATTCAGGTTGTTTTGCCTCGTCAAAGTGGATAAAGTAGATTGAGATCAGACAAAATATTCAACCTATAGTCTGATCTTGATCTAAAGAGGCTATAACAACAACTAAAGTTCTGAAAGATGCTTAAGGGTAAAATCTTTCCCAGCTTTTCGATGTTTGGCCTTTTTTCACAACGTTTCGAGTGGCACCTTCTGCAGAAGCCTGAAAAGTTGTTTCTTTGAGGGAAATGGTTGAAGCACTATGTTGTCCCCATGATAAAAAATTAAAGATTGTTGAATACTTAATCTTGTTGTTTCTCTTTATTCATGGTAATTAATCCATTAAACAATGCATCAAATAAGCATAAGCATTCTTTCTTTTTTTTAGGGGCCATAACTAAATTTTCAGGAAATTGGCGGTTGACATATATTTTTTTCTAATGACTACACAATACATGTGTCACAACTCGGGTGTTGTGAAAATACCAGTAATCATTACTATACGCAAAAAGGCATTATCAGCATTCGTAAAGCAGGTGTGATATTGGCTTATCACATGATCATTTTGTTTTGAATTGAGGTCAGCTTATAACCAATATCTATGGGCAAATCAGTTGTAAGTGTGGATGACAAAAGTTTGCAGTATAACCCTCTTGCTTCAAGTGATTGGAATGCTATCTCATACCCCTAATGCAAATTTTACTGCAAACATTTGTGGACCCACAACTGTTCTGAAATCTAGACAGATTGCTAGTTACATATTCTTGGTCAGATTTACTCTATTTACTTTAAATGGAGATGCAGATAAGCATCAGACTACAAAGAACCTCCAGTCTGATCTTGGACCTATACCATCTGCCCCTGAACTATGACCAGTCGTAGATAGCTACAGTACAGTTCTCGCAGTTTTTTCTCAAGCCCGCGAGATGCGGCAGACCAATTTGTCCGCGGCAAATTCTGCTGCAAAAGTAAAAGTCTGCGAGACGCGGCGGACTTGTCACAGCGGACCAGGGTTCAATCTAGGCTTGTTTTTGCGCCAATGGCGCAATTTTAAAGTCCTTGAAACTCCAGTGCGCTGGATCGGCGCAAAATCTAGTGCATTGGCGCTTTTCCGATTCCGTTGTGTGCCGCCATTGACTTTTTTTTAATATAGTTTTTAGCGAGTCAGTGTTACAAGACGCTTTCCGTGGTATTGAAATTTGACTGCAAAGCGTTGCAACAACACGGAGAATGTTACTGGTAACCGGACATTGATTTATTCACAGCCCATGAACGAACGCGATGGAAACCAGCTGTTGGAAACATGTCGGCAAAGCAAACACAGAAACGAATCGGTGATTTCTTTTGTGGCAGAAATTCCACCAAACAAGCGAAAACGCAGCAATTGGGTAAAACCAAATGGTGAAAAACAATTGGCTGATGGAAAAGCTGGGAAATTGTATGCAAAAAAATTTCAAACTGAGTGGCTACAAAAGCCTCAATTTCACTGGCTTCGTTATGATGATTCAAAAAAATTGATGACTTGCAGTATTTGTATACAGCAAAAGAAAACTAATGCAATGACTCGAGGCACTGACAATTTTAGGACAAGTACACTTGAACGCCATGCTGAATGCACAGACCATATAATAAATGAGCTTTTAAAATGCCAAGATCCTGGTTATTTGGTTGTTAAAAAGTGCTGGCCCATCTCAAAATACTGCTGGCCCCTTTTTAAAATATTGATGGGCCACTGGCCCATTCTGACAAAATTCTAGATTGAACCCTGCGGACTGATAAATATCGGGCAGCTTCACAGCAGGAGACAATCACGGTTGATAGTGGCAACTTGACAGGGATCGCGGGGGAATCGTGACACATGACGGTAGATTTTTATACCTAAATATCTGTATTTATTTTCTCTGGTTTAGAGAAATATCGGGAACCAAGAACTAAATTCTTCCATTACGACCGCAACATTTTCGTACCTTTAAATGCTAATATCACGCCATTGCCTACAGGGATTACTTTAGTTACGATGCCAAATCCGTTATATATATATATATCATTTAATTCAGCTATACACCAAATTACAAAAGTTGTATTGAACACTTAGTTTTAGTGATATGAAATTTCGGATTAAAAGTGTAATTTCACGCTTGAATCCAAAGAACGAAAACAAAAGTTTCTACTTCCTGATTTAAAAACATGTCCATGTATTTCTGAATAAAAAGTTCCGGATTTTGACTTACATATTTGTATAAACTAGTATAAATTGAAGTTGAATCTGTTCATTGCCTTTTGAAATATATAGTTTGTGACTCATCAGCGTATATTTTAGAAGTGGAAGAACATTTGAATCCTAATTAATAACTTAACCCATAGAGCGCCGAAAAAGCCTAACATACTCTACAGTTTCATTTAAAAAATGGACCCAAGAACCAGCATTTTTCAATGTTACTTTCGTCAGTGTCTTACAAGTGTGCAAAGTGTAAATCCAAAATCAGACTGCACATTTCATGCAGTTAGATCTTGATTTATAGAGGTTGCAAAGGCAACTATTGTTGTGAACGTAATTTTATGGGTTAAAGTGCAAAAATGTGTAATGTAGCATTTTCGAAAATTTACCACTACACTCGCGTCTTAAACTGCACTATTAAAAAAACGTACAATTTACCAGTCCATGTAGAAACCGGCTTCACGTATACATGTATTTACATCACACACTTTCTAATCCTTCATTAGATGTAACAGACATCGCAATTATAAGCCATTTGTTATTTATTTTATTGATAAACTGAAAGACAATTTAAAAAAATATATGCTACCCTGTATATTACCACACTGTTTATCCGCAGTTTTTCAGTCTATTGAAGTAAGGAAATAAAAGGGTAATGAATAACTTATATAATATTATATATATATTTCTAGTCTTTTCAAAACACAGGTTGGATTGCCAGAAAAACAAAACATCGGTCTACATTCTAAACTAAATATTCCTATTATATACTTTAAGAAAAACCTGTTCTTTTCATTTCTTTTTAAACAACATATATGTATATCCAAACTTAACACAAAGGAGAGAAAGGGTTAACTCTGTATTCCTGTGATGTTGGTATAGCAAGCCAGCAGTGTGAAGTACTGTCCCAGATATTAGTTCCACACGCACATGTCATATTAAACTGACACTTTTTTTTTATACAACCTTATCTAACCGGTTTTGAATATTTAGGACTTGGATTCCTATGATGGATTATCTGTTCATTTGGTGAGTCAAAATAACTATATCTGTTTATTTTCTGCAAGAAACTAAAACATTCGAATAGCAGCGAATGTCTAGAAATGTGCGCTTAAAAATGTTTGGAAGATTTTCTCATTTTTCACAAAAGTTATTTTGAAACCAGAAAAAAATGTTACATCTCTCTCTCTCCTCATCTTTCTGCCATTAGGCCCATATTGTCGGATCCTATCCCATCTACATTGCTTAACTCAATGTAATCCTTTGTACGTGAAAGTTATCTCGGCTAGAATATCTTGCCAAATATCAGGGTGTATCGTACCAAACTGGAATGGATTTAACTTTCAGCAGAATCTTGATCTACGTAGTCTGCAGGAAAAACATGACTGGAGTTTTATTCAATCTCAAACCTTAAAGCATAAAAATATTATTGCAGAGCAGACCAAGATCAGAACAATGCAGTAACATTGTGGATCTAAACTGTCGGAGATAATGAAAGACTTTTTTCTTACATTCAAACACTCCAAAATTGTCTTATCTATGTTACCATTACTTTCTATTCAAAATCAAAATGCATCATGGAAAAATATTTGAAACATCATTATGATTGGGGGCAGGGGATTCAAGCCTTTTTCGCTATTTAGGCATACAATATACTACATAATGTTAATTCATGCAAGGAAAAGTGATTAAATTGGCAAATGGGTTAAAACATTTAAACGAAAGGAGTGAACTGAATACACAATAGTATTTCTATTTCATCATCATTTTTGGAAAAGTCAATATCAATATGACATTTCGATGTCGATAGAAATTTGTTAAAGAGGCCCTTATACTCATTTTCAGCCAGTTTTAACTCATTTTGTCTTTATTTTATCAAACTATAGTCATTCTTATATCTTCATACCAAATATTGCGCCTGACGGTTACAAGGTTGCTTAGATGACTGTCGATAGAAAATGCATTTCGCTGAGTTGTGGCCTTCCATGTAAACAGACTCGTCGTTTACGGTTTTTGAATCGAAGATTTCCGACATACCCGTTATACACTCAGGTAGATTCGTATGATGATCATGCATTCTGTCACGTGACTATATTTGACCTTCGCCCTTCGTATTACGAGGTAAACAAAGGAAAATGGAGGCTTCTCTGTTGCAGCCTCGATTTTCAGACGGAGGTCGCGGCCTATATGCAAATTGCACCGTATCCGACTCTACGCGGAAACCAGCGATAAATTTCCGTGACGCACCGCCATTGTTTACAGCTTCGATCGTCAGCCAGTTTTCTTCTGACCAATGTTCGGTTTCTAATACAAATCTCCGTGTTTCTTTTTTTCAATTACACCATATATGTCAGTAATCTATCCATGTTTACACAAAGGACTGATTTCTGTACCATTCTAAATTGTTTGAAATTTAACAGCTTTTTTGCTCACCGGCTGTAGACGGGCATCTTTAAAGAAAAAAAACACCATTACACTAAATAAAACCGTTTCACTTTGAACTGGTAATTGGCCGACCTACTAAAACAATCAAACAGTTTATTGCCCCTAGAGTGCAAAATAAATGAGCCACGTTCTGTGAAAAGGGGTTTCAATGCATTTCAGGAACGCATAATACCAAGCAAGCCATCACAAGACATGGATCAATAAAATCCATTTTGTCTAAAAACTGAGTCATGAGGTAGATTGACAATGACATGCTGAAAATTGACCATAAGCAAAAGGTTTTGACATTGGTCAGCCTGCACGGTCTGCGCAGGCTGACCCAAGTCGCTCTTTTTGTAGATTCACCAAACCACTTATTCACAGAGCATGGTTCAAATGGAATCAACATCATCTGTAAGAGAGTTACAAAAATAAAATGTAGAATCAGGCTGATCGGGTAACTCTGACACTAGTATGCGGACAGTGAATATTAAAAATCAGACATCGCCTATTGCGTAGTCTGATCTCAATGTACGATGTCTGTAAAGACCCTAATTGGCAGTCTAAATTTAGTACCAGTTGCCCTTGACTGTATTTGAGTGCCTTTAGTAACAATGGCTGCCAAAAGTAAACAAAGCGGGTGTTAAAATGCATTTAAATTTAATACCATTTAAAGGAGTAGAAATTATTGTTAAGATGAAAATCTGTTATTGCATGGTAGGGCCAAGTGTTTAGTCGCTGGCAGAGAAACAATTTCCAAATTAGGTTAAAAGTTGGCAGGTCACTATATGTTTAGTTTAATTTTTGCCTGATTTTGATATGAATTCATTTTTCTGTCTGCAACTTACATTTGGACAGAATACACAGATTGTCATCCTCGGAATATTTCCCATACTTACAAGTGGAATGATTTAAATTTAAATGAATGTTAACACCTGCAATGTTTTTCTTTTTCGGCTGTTTGGCTTTTAATACTGACTTTGTAAACGACAGCACAAGGTCATGCAACAGTTGTCTGATGACATGTTTTTCTTTATAGAAAACAGCATTTTCTCATTATCCTCTCTCTCTCAACATTGGTACTATCTATGCTACAAGTGGCTTGGAAAGAATATTGTGTGGAGTACTGTTAAAAAAAATTCCTGCAAGGCATGAATAGGTTCACTGGCCGCCGCCATATTACTATGTTGAAGCGGCATTATACATTCTACAAAAAAAATCTTACCACGGAGTCCATGCTATCTGCATCCTAAATCTGAATAAGGCCACAAATTTCTAGACTTGTTCATTTTGTATGCATTTGCATATGACAAATTCAGTGTGTCTCAAATGATTGGGTTTCTCTTTTAAAAGGTAGACAATATCGTGGAACTTAGATGATGTATTGCGTAACAACATTTTCTCCTTTCCCAACAATGTTTTCAAAACCTTTTACTCGGGCTCTTTTTAAACTGGCTGTACCCAAGTTTATTCTAAAAGGGCTGCAAAAAAAATTCCACTAAACAACGAACCGAGAATTTACCGATCTCAATCTTGTCTCGGCTTGAATATCTCACAGTGTATACAGTAGTAAGAGATTGCATTTAATATGCAGCATGATCTTGATCTACATCGTCTGTTAAAGTGACTGAAAGGAATTAAGCTGCCTGAACTCGGTGTGCTAAGCGTTTACCGAACAGTACCATTCGGCTTTTGAAAACATTGAGGGAAAAGGAGAAAAATGTAGGTAATAAGCAGTTTATCTATTTACTCTGATATTCTGAGATATGTTTTAACTCAAAACAATAGTAAAAAGTTCATAATCTTCGTCTTTACAGACATTTCAGCTCCATTTATTCAATGCTGTACAGGTTAAGGGTGAAAGCTTATCTACACCCCAACAGCCAAATTTGGCAATAAAAACAGGTGGGGGTTGTCCTTATATTGTTACCCCTTTATCAAATAATCCCAAGTTTTAAGAGTCTTGAGAAATCAGTGTGGGAGAAGTAAATGTGCTCATTATCAGCACTTGCTCCTCTTCTGACAATGTTTTCTACCACTTGAAGGACAAATTTTATTGTGTGAATTACATTTAGTTAGTCATCTGCAAATGTCATAAATTTGGATATGGCTAAGATTTGGTGGTCTGGTAGAGTTAACACATGTTATTTGTTTATGGAACCTTTATAACCCTTTATTTTTTAGAAAATGACGGAATGTTGTCTCGTAGACAAGACAAAAGATAATAGATTGTAATCATAGAAATATCAGTCTTCAGAAACGAAAACAATCATCACAATCGCTTCTTCATTTTATCACATGTACGTGGAAAAAAAAACATCCAGTCAGTTACATTGCATAAATAGATATCATTTTCCCCACAGGTTATTCCATTACAACACAATCCCGAGTTTTAATGACCCCCAAGATAGAAAGCTTTTAAAAAAACATTGTGGGTAAAGGAAAACAAATGCTGCTAACATTTTCCCACAATGTATCCCAACCTTTTTAAGACAATTTTCTGTCATTTAAGCCGTATTTACTGTGTCGTCTGCAAATGATCTTAATATTGAGTTTAAAATTTTGTCATGTGTTAAAGGTCAGTTTTATCTATCTTCCTACTTTAGAATAAGATCAGCCAAATTTGGAGGATGGTAGTCTTTTCTTGCAAATTCCATGCTTCTTAACTCTTTTGTTAATCAAGCCGTTACAACCCTTCACACTTTCGAATGTTTAACACGCTAAGATTTGGTTTACAAACCAAACACTTTCACCACTGATCTTCATATAAAGTCCATCCCGTGGTATATCAGAATGTGATATCCAATCTTGAATCTGCCTGGCTAGTAATGCAGGGTTGCGACGTCGAATCCCAGCTCAGCAAAACTTGTTCCGAGGATTGACATTGGTCACTGCAACAACATTCATTTTTCTCTCACAACTGAGCATTGTTTCTACGATTTGTATAGGACAGCAGTCAGTGTCTTGCAAAGTATATTTACAAAGTACTGGAAAAGAGATGCTGATGCACTAGCTGGCAGCCTTGAGGTGACTAGAATCATGTTGAGAATAGTGCTCAACACTATACGTGTACTGATATTGGATAGGAATACGCTGATAATATGTGAAATATTCTGATCCATATCAGTCTTACTTTGCAATATTTTGGCATTTTTCTATTGCCTGCAAAAAACTTTTTTATTAATGTAAGGTGTCCGCAAGCGATTGGCTCAGACTTATGTGCAGCTGAGTTATTACGAACCTAAAAATATTAAAAGTTGTGTTTGACATTTAGTGGTGCGGATATTCTAGTGTGCTGATTACTTATAAACCTCATCGGGCCAAAAGAAAAAAACAACAACCGTATTTCAAATTGCACTGAACATCCAGAAAAACGTTGCCGTAACAACAGTAAAAAAATAAGCATCTAGTATGGTAAGATTTTATGGAAGGGTGAAGTTTGACCGGCATTTCTTTGATGTCAACTTGTTTGACAAAATTGTGCACACAACGTCTGTGTGATGTACTTTGAAATTCATGCTGGCAAATCCTGTAAACTTAACACCTTTTCTTCCCTGATTTCCTCAACTAGTGTAATTTGATTTTTTCTCTGAATTCTTCACCACACAATCCTGAATTTTAACTACCCTGGGGAAGAAGTCTTTTGAAAACACTGTGAGGAAAGGAGAAAATGATAGACTAGTAACCAGCATTTCCTTCTTGTCTTCAAATGTTTTCTAACCTATCAAAGACATATTCCATGTTTGCTACATTTAAGTTTTGGTCTGCATTATGTGCTTTCAATTTGGACAAGTATATATTTTTGTGTGTTTGTTAAGAGTTAAAGGGTATTTTCAACCAAAACCCTCGCAGTAGAACCAGGGTTTTTGATTTTATCCATTCAGTCCTGCTAGATTCGTTAATCTTATTCTGGAATTAAGTATGTGCAGATTATATCAAGGTGTATAAACTTACATTTTGTATAATAGTGGGTTTCGTTAATCTTATTCTGGAATTAAGTATGTGCAGATCATATCAATGTGTATAAACTTACATTTTGTATAATAGTGGGTCATGAAAAGCAGGAAAAAATAAGCCCAAGGCCTAATAGGCCTAAGAGTAGCTCATGAAATATTTCTCCATGATGATACATGTCGGCACTGTCAGAATGACTCAAACCAGCATTTTCTTCTTTTTCCCACAATGTTTCCACCGTACAGAAAGAAGTTTTATGTTTTGAGTAAGATTTAGAATGTCATCTGCAAATGTTTTTAATTTGGACAAGTCGTAAATTTTGTCGTTTGGTAAAGAGTTAAAGAAAAATGCACAACAATCCTAATTGTCGAAGAGTGTATGACAGGGTAGATAAACATTGTAGTAAGAAGAGAAACATTACTGCTGGTTGCCAGCGTTTTCTCCTTTTCCTACAATGTTTTTGAAACCCTTGTTCTTCACGGCACTTAAAACCCGGGTTGTGTGGTAAGAGGTTTAATGAGTTTTGGCTTTATAACCGATTAAATAAAGGCCCATTGAATAATTCGCTTGGCAATGACGACTACTTGCAATCTGTTGTCTTTCTGGTATGAAAAATTCTCACGTAGATACATACGAGGGTTGTTCGATATGTAATGTGTATTGTACGTTATCTCAAAAGCATTCGACTCAAATAGTGAAATGAACATTACATCCCTTCAAAATATTCTCCGCGGTTTGAAATACATAATTTCAATCTTTGAATCCATTTCTGAAATGCATCACGGTACGCTGATTTAGGTAGAACTCTGAGGCACTGACTGATGGCTGAGCCAAGGGCTTGTCGGGACTTGTAACGGCGACCAGATAAGAACTTTTTAAGTTTTGGAAAAAGGAAAAAGTCGCATGGGGCTAGATCTGGAGAGTATGGTGGGTGTGGCAAGACGGTAACCTCCGACTTCAAAAATTGCTTCACAAGCTCAGATGTATGTGATGGAGCATTATCATGAAGTAGACAAACATGCCTAAATCCTGACACAGGGCGTCGTTTAAGATAATATTTCTTGAGCTTTTTTAGTATAACATCTCGGTAATACCAACCTGTAACACTTTCGCCCTTCGGCACCAGAATTTGTACGGCTATACCATCACATGAGAAGAATATGCAATAAAGAACCTTCTTTGTGCTTATGCTTCTTTTGGCAACTACAGGCCTTCTACCGTGTTTAGTTAGCCATATTTTGTTTCCAATTTTTCTTACTGGGTTGAAATAGTGAACCCATGTTTCATCACCAGTAACAATGTTTGCAAATTGTCTTTGATTGAATTTGGGTAACATTTTGAGCAATTGCTTAGCGGTTTGTACTCGTACCCGTTTTTGGTCATCTGTCAATATTATGCGGTATCCATCTGGCAGAAATCTTTCATACTTTCAAAATATGCTTCAAAATGAAATGCACCCGCGATAGCAATATGCCAACAGCGTTGGCATATCACGAATCATGTATCTGCCATCACTTTCGATTATTTCCCTGACTTTTGAGACATTTGCCTTGCCTGTTAAAGTCACAGGTCGGCCAGATTTTGCTGCATCTGTGACGGACTCTGTGCCAGTCAGAAACTTCTTTCTCCACCTACGAACTGTCTCATAAGATAACTTATCAGACCCATAAACTTCCCCCAATTCAGTAAAAATCTGCATTACCGAATGACCGAGTTTTGTGCGAACTTTTATATAAGCTCTAATTTCTTCAATATTCTTAATCCGTTAATGACTAGCTCTAATGAAATCACTATAAGTTTAAAACTATGTGGAGCTAAAGGCTTGTGTTTATACTGTTGGAAAGGTATTGAATAGAGCTATTCAAGCGTATCATCATCCACGAAATCGTTGAAAGCGTTATCGCGCTGTGGTACAATACACATTACATATCGAACAGCCCTCGTACATATAATATGATTTTGTAAATGAGTGAAATGGTGCGTAACTTCGGTTTATTCTTGAATCATCTGCCAAACTGAAAAAAACAAATAACCTGTCTGAATGCGGTGGAGTCATAGCGTTGTATTTATTAGGCCCCTACCGGCGAAGCCGAAGGGGACTTTAGGTTTGCACTCCGTCCGTCCATCTAACCGTCCGTCAGTCAGCATGCAAATCAGTTTTCCGAACTTTTTTTCTAAACGCTGACAGATATTGAGCTGATTTTTGGTGTGTAAGTCAACCACCATGAGTTACAGATCAAGTTCGAGTTTCGTTATGGCCCACTGATTTTTGACAAAATTTCGGGCCTTGGACTTAGAAATTTTCACCGAAAAAACAGTTTTCCAGACTTTTTTTCTAAACGCTGGCAGATATTGAGCTTATTTTCGGTGTGTACGTCGACCACCATGAGTTACAGATCAATTTTGAGTTTCATTCCGGTCCACTGATTTTTGACGAAATTACGGGCCTTGGACTTGTAAAATTTCACTGAAAAAACAGTTTTCCCAACTTTTTTACTTACAATGCACATGTTTGATATGTAGGTACCTGTGATTGATACCGATCTTCTGTGGGTTATATGTCCAAGGTCAAGGTAAAAAATTTTAACCCTTATCATGAAAACTTATCCTCAAAACTTTTCATAGTCATTTCTCTGTATATTCAAAGTTCTTAAATTATAACACTTATACATGGTAAGCTGGTACCTCTCATTGGTACACACCTGCTGATGAAAAGGTCAAGGTCATCTCACAAGGTGAAGGTCATATTTCTGAAAATTTGCTTTTACGGGGGCATTTGTGTTTCACAGACACATCTTGTCTTAGTAAAATTTCTTCAATGGACTTACTTTAAACAAGGAAAATGCTTATATAACTGGCTTTCATTAAAGCATTGCATCCAAAGACAGATACAATGCTTATAATTCTGAAAGGGGGTCAAATATGTTCTTTCTCCTCCACAGAGTTTCACAAACTATACCTGCCAGTGATATATACGGCCGCTAGGGGACTCGGTATTGCTATGCAATTCTATCAGAATATCACAAAAAGTGAGAATTTTATTATTATTACACATAGACAATTTGATTGTATAATTGTAATGAGTGTCGAGTTACAAACCAGTCCAAGCATTTCTGTACTTCTATCAGATAATGTTTCTCACTTTCAGGCTTTTGAAGTAAGGTACTGTCTAAATCCACATGCAAAAAAAGTGGTTCCACGCTACCCAGATGTTTTAAATCTCTAATATTCGTTCAATCTGCAACCTGAACACAGTACACAGTATGGCCACCATTAGCACGAATACAAGTTTGAACTCTTCTGGGCAATTTGAGTGGCCAGCTAAATCTCCAGATCTCAATCCAATTGAGCATGTGTGTGACATTCTCAGTAGACGTGTCAATGATGGAAATGTGAGGCCTCAGAACCTCCAACACCTTGAGCAACTTTTGAGACAGGAATGGCAGGATATTCCACAACAACAGCTGGACTGCTTGATCTGGTCAATGCCCAGAAGAGTTCAAGCTTATATTCGTGCTAATGGTGGCCATACCATGTACTGACTGGTTCGGTTGCAGATTGATTGGATTTTAGAGATTTTAAAACATCTACAACATTTTATACATTGAAATTATCTATGTGTGTAATAATAAAATTCTGGTGCAGTGGTAATTCATTGTTGCTTAACTTTTTGTGAGGAGTATAGATCTATATTACAAACAGTTTTGACCCCTCCAGCATAGTCCTATTTATCAGCCCCAAAGTATGTTATTTTTCTCTTTGACATCATAGTTGATTCAGGTTTGTTATGCAACTGTCTGCATAGATAAAAAACATGGTGGTGGCACGACGGACGATGCACAACAGACACAGCACAATCACAAAAACTCACCTTGGGTACTTTGTGCAGAGGTGAGCTAAAAATAGTCCCATCTTGACCACAGAGTTATCCATGACTTGATTTACAAGTTTTCCATACAATAAATCATAACTATCTGTGTGTCCATTTTCGATCTAAATGCATTTCATCCCAGTCAACAATGTGTGAGAAATCCCTAATTAGTGGCTAAAGGCCAATGAGTTTTAACGCCCACATTGTTTACTTTTGGCCACTTTAGGGGCTTAAAAGGGACTGTAAACCAGTTTGCAAAAACAAAAAATGACAGTAAATTTTCGAAATCAAAAAAATTCCTTTTTAATGATTGATATTATAGGACGTTCTGTGAAAGAAATAGGTTCCGAAGCAAGAAGAATTCTTCAATTTTACAAGAATTCCCTTCACTTTTTCTATTCTGTTAGTATAAATGTATTTTAAGAACACTTGAATGATTTTCTAGGCATTAGCAAACAAAATCTTACAAAAACACTTCACAGTTTCCACTGAAGAAATCCAATAGAGCAGAAAACTCTTATTATGGCTGCCAAAGGCAGAGGGATATAGTTTAAGCGTTGTCTGTCCGTCCATCCGTCCGTCCATCCTTCCCTCCATCCATCCAGGACAACATCTCCAATACCATTGGACGGAATTTCGTGAAACTTTATAATGTGTGTACAATAACCTATTCCGCCAATATACTTTTTTTTTTTTATTTGATGCATAATGGCCAACTGGGAGCGATTTTGAGTTACACAGTTGCTTAAATTTTTGAAAACGTCTTTTTCGGCGGGGATATCATTTCAACGAAATTGCTTGTTAACCATAAAATCATGTTTAGCTCTGTGGACAAGAGTATAAATTCCATAAAACACTGAATGTCTCAATGACACCCTACAGCTGGCATAAACAGTTCACAATGGCCAATACTTTCATGACTGGTAAAGCTACACAATGTAATCAAGCTATAAATAGATGCTTGGTACGAGTACACACATCGTTGGGACAGGTATTACTCTCAGATGATAATCTTAGCCTTTGTTGACGAACACAATATTACAAACCAAACACATATTAGGTAAGACAGGTAAAATGCATTGCTTCATTACATAAACAATACAATGGGCATTTTAGAAGAACAGAATACCGGTTTCCCTTAGTATCATGAAATCGGCCGACCGTAAAAAGACACGGTTTTCGTCTGAGAGTAGTAAGTGCAGAAGTTTTGTTTTGGAATCCATATTACACACCAGTACTTCAAAAGGCTAGTTTTACCCTTACAGTATTGAATAGACCCAGAAGATTTTTTCAGCATTGCAATAACACCCAAATAATTGCAATTTCATTGTTGATTTTCTATGTCAGGTGTTCAGCAAAGTGGACAGTGTAGATCAAAGATCAGATCTACACTGGCTGCAAAGGCAATTATAGAACTTTGTGAAAGGCACTCTAAGGGTTAAGGGAGTATTAACTGTTTACCAAATGATTCGATACTTTAAAGAGACATCTTTACAGTGGGATAGTAAACAAACGCTGTTAAAACTTGACGGTGTTATAATCTAGTCAGCTGTGTAAAAGTAGATAAAAAATCAATATAAGGTGTATGGGGTAACAGGGTTTTTTTTTTTTTTTTTTACTAAGAAAGTGATGCCGATAGTCGGCGTCTTCCCCTCAGCAAATTTTTCCCCAAAGATGTAGTTTTCCCCTGAGCAATGAATTTTCCCCTAAGAAATAGACTTTCCCCGCTGTACTAAAAAGTACTGTACTAAGATTTAGTTAATAATCCCAATCCAAGACCGAAAGATCAGCTGCAATGACGACCGATATTTCGTTGTATAATGAGACATCCGCCTTTTGAGATTCACGGAAAACCGTCACTAATCGGCTGATTTCATACTTCCTATTCATTCTTTGCATGGAATATCCCGAACACGCTCACGGTATAATACGAAAAAGCACTGGATTTCAGCATTTGGTATTCGACCGTTTCGTTCGTGCATTAACAAAAACATGGATACCAATAGACAGCGTTTATCCTGGACTGGTGATTGCGCGATTTACACTAAAATAGTCTAGGTCGCTCCAATATTGCTACATATAAAGAAGGAAAGAAAAAATGAAAGGAGATGCTAGAAAGATTACATATAGCTATAATATTTATAAACTTGAAGGAAAATGTACGAAATTTTCCTGGAAGGGAGGTAACCAATGACACCTCCGGAAAACCAGATTCTCCTAGTTGTTCTATTTTTAGATCACTTGCAGACAAATTCTGCTGAACTGGAAAAAATCCTATTTCTCTCCACATTCAAGCATTATGAAAACATAAAGTTGGGATATTCAGGTTGTATAATCATTATCTTTTGACACTTGTCACAAACTAACCTGGAAAAATCTGCGATCATTTTATTTCACTTATAACTTCGGTGAAATAATTATATTGGACTTTGTAACGTTATGCGAACCGATCACAAATGTAAACGAATAGCAGACACTTTTTTCCTCGCGATTAAATTTCGGATTTTATTTACGCGCGAAGTGACGAGGATCAGCAATCACAGATTTCTTACTGGATCTAGTTTAACTTCTGATGAAGATCTTCGACAGATTGTATTGTATTGTACCTAGATCGAGTCTTAATTAGGAAAAACTTTGGTTGTTTTTGAAATGAAAATACACAACCTTTATAGATTACATGGTGGGGGGGGGGGGGCGTGGAGGTTCGGCCATCTTGTATTAGCACTGGAACAAGTGTGAAAGAAGAAGTAATTGGAGAAAAAAAAAAGACTAAAATTTAAAGAAATAACACTTCAATGGATTTGAACTTTATTTTCTCCCTTTTCCACAATGTTCTAGGTTATGAAAGACAACTCAAATTGTTCCAGCCACATTTGAATTGTCGCCTGCAAATGTCTAAAACATTATGGAGTTTGTTGTTTGGTAAACAGTTAAAAAGTAGTTTGTGTCTATTAGTTCATACAGATGAATTGCATGCAAGGGCTACGAGTTAAAATTCTTCTCTCCACCTCATTCCAACAGGTCTGTACATAAGATGAGGTATATTCTTGTCTAATTTGTTTCCATAAACAAAGAGCGTAAATGAAAAATTGTCTTTATTTGACTCTTATCTCTCCATGATAACCAAGTAGTTTTGACCCTTGGACATTTCTCTTTGACTATTGGAAATTCCATTTTGACTCGAGAAAATTTGGCCCCAAGAGTAAATGGCTCTTGGGATTCTGAACCTAGTGAGAACCCTATTTAGAGTTCAGTATTCACAAAACAGTTTAATCAGTTTCATAATTATGTTTAAGTGTTATTGCAAAGATTAATTCCAGTGTTCTATTGATAGTACATAATGTGTAATGTATATTACATACATGTATAATGATGTACACCAACATAATTATATAGCAAGACAGTAAATTTTCCCCAAATATGGCCTTAGTCATGCATTTTTTCCCCTTTTGACCAGCGTTCAGTGTCTTCCCCAAACCATAAAAAAAGCTCTGGGTAAAGAAACTGTAGGGATTTGTCTTCGATTTAAACCGGAAACTGTGGTTGTTATGTCTATGGCTAGCCACAATAGAATGAAATGCATTTTCTATCTGCTGTAATCTGTGCAACCTTGCAACCATCAGGGGCAATATTTGGCATAAAGATACAAGAGCGATTATAGTTTCATAAAATAAAGAAATCAAAGTGCTGTCAGCACTGTAATCGGTTGACACTGAATAACTACAGTGGTTTGAAATCACAAATCAAATGGCAGTTGTTTGAACTATGTATGGGATAGACATTTTATAACTGAGTCAGGTAGGAACTCTCCGTCCCTTACAAATTAGTAGTTTAACGGACTGCTAAAGGTACATGTCTGCCAGTCGACACCAATAAAACGTAGAATGTAAGTGACTATTCTGACCAGTAATACTGATTTTCAAGCTTTAGATATCGCTCATCATGAATAACAGTACCCTTTATAAAAGATTAAGAAAATATAAATACATGTATTCTTTTCTGTAACTTTTGCAACTTTTGAAACTATACTGTAACATATTGTCAGATATTATCAATAATATCTATATTGAATGATGGATATGATGAATAAGTCGTATAGAATGTGCCTGTATTATGACTATCAAAGTGATTACTTTTGGCTGCTCGCGTTTATCTTGACAAATTATCCTACCATACGTTTTTCGGCTGGCTAAATCGTCCTTGGCAAGATTGGTCTGTCCAAAACATTGGCTGGCCAATTTCTCCCACATTACTTTCAAAGCATGTAGTATCTACCAAACCCTCAACCCTTTACCAAATGATGTAATTTTAGACTTGTCCAAAACGAAAGCATTTGCACATGACGAATGAAATGTAGACCAAATTAATGATAATTTGAATCGTTGAAATGGTAAAAAAAAACATTGTGAGGAAAGGAGAAAATGACGGTTATTTGCATTTTTCCACAATGTTTTTAACAGCCTTCTTCCTCGGGGTCATCAGAAACGGGAAAGTTTGGTTAAAACACTCATTTATGGCCTTTTGTAGTCAGAAAATCAATATCCAAACATTACAATTTCAGTGTTGATTTTTTTTTTTTTTTCATATGAATTATACATAAACAGACAATTAAGATATTCAATATGTAAGTCTGTGATACTGATCTACATTGCATTCAAAGGACAGTCTGATCTTGATCTTTTATTGTCTTCAAAAGCGACTATACATGTCAGTGGAGAACATGGGCCATTGTATTGAATCATTGTAATGAGCAAGAGCATTACTACAGTAAACCTTGTGCTTTTAATCTGGAATATGGAGAGGATGAGAGTCAACCAATTTGCTGATGAGACAAACATGTTACTGACAGTTTTACACTAAAGCGCTCAATTAATGAAATAGATCTGATAAGCGTGGAAAAGCAGCCTAATTATTGCAGTGTCATTGCTGTCTTGACTACGGTATCTCAAGAAATAGGAATAGCAGATCCAAAATTTGAGTGACTGCATGTTCTGTGCAGTCTGGTCTGAATCTGCGCACTCCGAAGAGGCTTTTTACCTGGTCAGTTGATTCAGACATAGAGAATATGACGTTAAGTGAGTTTTTTGTGTTGCAGTTTCAGGGTTTTTTCCATCTAAGAAAATGCTCTGTTTAACTCTACCACATGACAAAATGTTGAAAATCTTTCAAATGATGAAAAAACGCTCTGAGGAAAAAGAGAACATGCTTAATACATGTATGCTGTTCTTCTCACTACATTTTTAAAGCCCGACAAGATTGTGTGGCCAACGGTTAATAGACCGATACCAGTCTTAAGAATGTCATCAAAAAGAAACATGTTAGTGAGCGTGTAAAATGCTAGAGCCGTAGCTTTAGGGAGAGGAAGAGGGGCTATGAAAACAATTTAACCCTTAACCTGCTAAATAAGTGAAATGAAACTTTCAAGCCGACAGTAAAAAGCCAGTTCTTTACTATTTCAAAGGTATTTTTTTTTTTTGGAAAAAATATCTTCTTGTCGGACATTAAAGATACAAAATCAGACAGCATGTAGTATACAGTCTGATCTTGATCTACCATGTCCGGAAAAGGTCATAAATTCGTGCTTAGTAGCCCAAGGTTTAATACATCCTAAGCTGAAAGATGCATAATCAAATATATGCTGGTCAGTATTGTGAATGGACAGTCTGGTTTCTAAGGTTGAAAGCGTGGGATAACCAGTCCATTCTGAAAATGTTTACGTAATGGCTTCTCCACTAGGGTAATAACTCTTAAACAACTCTACATCCTTTGTCCTACACTTCTTCACACGCTTCACCTCGCTTACATTAAACTACCAATGGCAGATTACTTTTTTAAACAGCTTTTACCCCCAGCATGTACATGTACATCAGTTTGCTCTAAGGCAAAACAGCCTAAATTTTCACATTCTTTTAAAGCAATGTTTCCTTACAAATTCCATTTCACTGCAAGTTTATCCTTGCTGGAGGCCAAATGACCTATCATCTTTTCAACACAAGGTGTGCTTACATAATCTCATACTCCTGGATTCGCTCTTGTTTCATTCATAAGTTGTTGCTTTATCTTTGACACCATTCCTTATCAGGGTTAAAAGTTCAACGTAATAAGGTCACAACGGCTAGTATTAGTGTTATTAGACTGTAGGTAAAAGCTGTCATGAGTTGCAGTTAGATCAGTTTGCCCTCAGCAGACGGATTTCCGAAATTTGTGGTCTCTCTAATCGTCCGGCTCACGCCGACCGATTAAAAATGGTTAAAAAACTGGATGAAATGAGTGAAGATGTATGTTTAATGGTTTGTTAAAAATGTAGTGGGAAAGAGAAAATTCTACCAGCATTTTTTCCATTAGACATCATGGTTTCAAACAATTTAAAGAAGAATGCATCAGATGGGTCACAATAATTAGCTCATACCTGGAGGAGTCTAAACTTTGTCGTCTCATTGGGAGCAAATGAATTTAAAAGTCAACAGCATCTACCTTCTTAACAGAAACCTATTTTGTAGATATTCGTATGAATCATCAGAAGTAGATGATCATCCACAGCTTTGACCGTTATGAAAAACTGATGATGTCTGGAATAGGATTGTCCTCATTGATCTTTACCCCTGACTTCAGAAAGTGTCTAGGTTGTGTATCAGTATAATTGGAAAGAAGTATCCATATTACAATACTGTCTGGAATGGTATGTTATGCAAAGAATGTAAAGGTTGCTCTATTAATGTCAGAGATTGTTTCTGATTGTTTCAGACACTGGAAGGAGCAATGAACAAACCTTAGTACAAATGATAATTGATCAAATGGGTCCTTTATAATGCTGGAAGATTGTAAGATGTGGAAATTATTTCAAATAGGATTCAAAAATACTAAGGTAAGCAACAGCTATTTTTATTCCTTTAACTCTTTACAAAACAACAAAATTGGTTAAACAGGCACCTATGAAAACAGCAGTACTTACTTTTGTTATGACGGAGACTTTAATTGAAAAAATTGCATTTTGATGAGATTTATTTCCAGAAATTTCAGTAAGAAACATATAAATGAGTTAGATTGCCAACACATAATAATGTGAAATTCAATTTAAGTGTAGGAACATGTATTATGTATTCAGATGCTTTTTTAAACAGTAGTTTATATGTTGTCTTAGCCAAAATCATGGTACCAGAAATGAAGACTAAACAATGAAATATCAACATATTTATTCAGTAATATTTGAATTGTTATGCAATTTTTATGTGAATAATAATTATTCAGAGGTGTACATAAGTTTCTGTTCAACAAAGAGTTTGTACATGTATATTTAACATTGGCATATTCGTAATCAATGAAAACTGAACCCTACTACCGGAGAATTGGAGTGGGTCATGGGCAGATCTTTTGAAGAGCACTTGAATTTGTGGGCTTACCTACCAACAAAATTAGCAGAATTAGTACCCAACAAATACTACTAGTATATATACTAAGACATGGTGTGCAATAAAATTGGGAATAAAATTCAGCCCTTGCATGTTTTAACAATGGGACAAATCTAAGAAAAATCTTGTGTACATATTAGAGGCGATATTTTCAGTCTGAGACTCATGAAATTTTATCAGAATGTTTTTGTTGATAATATTTTGAACAAGTTTTAAACTGGATCATGTTGGTAACATATGTGTAACACATCCTGGTTGTGATGATGTAAACATATAACTCATATGTTTACATCATCACAACCAGGATGTGCTAAACTTTATCAATCCTAAATGACTTCACTAAGTTGAGTACTTAGGGCCAATGGCCCTCTTGTCTTTTGTTCCCTAGTGTTTGTGGTCACAATGGCATTTATTTTGTAACTGATTTTCACATGAAGCATAGATTCTTTAAAAACAAGTGTGTACCATGGCGGACTCATGTACTGGCATGTTACCATGCAGCTGTGCCCAAATTTTACTGCATACCCTCTGTTCAGAAGTGATATCTGCCATGAAAGCAATGTTTCAATGCTGTGCCCAAATTTTACTGCATACCCTCTGTTCAGACGTGATATCTGCCATGAAAGCATTGTTTCAATCTAGTGTATAAAATCACCTGCCATAAAATCTCAGTATTGCCTGCACGTGGACCATGTGTATCTTTTCGGCCTAAATTTAAAAATTGTTTACCTACCAAGCAGTTTAATCTTTGGTAGGTAGGTAGGGAATTTATTTTATTTTGCATTCTGCAGAAAGCGGACAATTAACCTTAGTTAAAATTTTTGAAAGATTTTAGCCTGCTTGCATGGCCTTTTCTTTTGCATGTACTGCATTTTTTTTTATTCAAATGATTATTCTAAATCACTTTTATCCTTGCTTTCCATGTCCCTGTTTATACATAAGCTAAAAGTATTAGTTGTAGCACTTTCATGATGAGCACAAGTATTACTAACCAAATATCGGTAGCATGCATATGACTGACCTAACCATACAGTGACACCTCAGTAGGAAGATCTGTACCTATACTCTTTACCAACTGCTTATAGATCTACCCCAAGATCATAAATAATTGGAAAAAAATGCAGTCATAAGCAAATAGTGAAGATCTAGACCAGACTGCTCCTAAATGTACTATAATACAGCAAGGGCATTTGAACCATCCAAATGCTTATATTGGTGTGGATGTTAAAATACTTAGTCTTATTGCAGCATATGCACAGTATGTTCCACATTTTACAATCATTGTGGTACTTCTTACATTTAGCTTACATTTGGCTTCTGGGAATGCAATTGTTATGGTATCTTTTTGTTCATGATGTGTCCATAATATGTGTGCTGCACATTTGACAAAGTGTTGAATACTTACAAGAAAACATTTTGTCCTTATTATTACCTAAAACTAATCCTGGCAAAAAGAAAAAAAAATTCTCAGAGGCCAATTTAAGCATAGTGGCTGTTTTGCCTTGCTTGTAATTTCTGTTCTTCGGTGAGAGTCCCAAGTCTCTAGAAAGTGGGAGGGGGTCAGAAAACAACAACATCATAAAAGTCTGTGAAATCACTTTCCAGTCTATTTGATGGTGGGGTGGGGGTCAAAATGTTCATTTTCTATCAGTTTGAACAGATATTTCTTCTTTTCTTTGCTCGGAAGAAAGGGCCTTAAATCATCAGACCATTTGGTAAGAAGAGAAGAACGAAATCACAGGCATTTAAATGATTTCAATCTCGCAGGATTATCAGCAACAAGGACAGTTTAAAAGATCTTCTTTTTGACACAACCAACAAAAAAGAGTTAATTCTGCCATAAAACTTTGAATAAAATCTAAAATGCACCAATTAACTGACTAGAACTTGGGAAGTTTTGTGTGAATAAACAGTGAAGAAACTGCTATGGGGATTTGATACATCAATAGAAAGGCAACTCTTTCAACCAGTTTCAACAGCAGAAGTCTACTAGCTAAGAAGAGAATCTGGTTTTTAGGAACAGCTTTATTTTTCAAATCAAAGTGCTTGGCATATAGAACCACAATTTTCCTAAAAATCTGCACAACCTTAATAACAGTCCAGGGATCAAGCTAGCCCAGAAATTTAGGGAGAAGTGACTTTGCCCCCCTGAGAATTTTGGGAGAAGTTATGTAGGGCAAGGAAGAAATATTTCGCCACATTAGGGAAATGGATGAGATGCTTATTTGGGTATACAGTAAAAGAATGTTTTTTTGGTGATGTAGGCCTCCGGCCCATTACACATAAACATAAAAACATAATACATATCCAGCACGATACATATCCAGCACCAGGAATATACATATGAATAGAAGAGAGGACAGAACAAGTCTGAACACTGCCAAAAGAAGATAGAGCGAGTAAATAGTGTGTGATTATGCCAGCTTATCTATATTTGCACTAATCACATAAGTATTAAGGGATAAAAACATTTTAAGCTTAAAACATAGATATAAAATTGTGAAAGAGTTAATGAGTTATTGGGGACTAAATGATAATTCCTAGAAAACTTGCTCCATATTTCTTAAAAACATGTTATGGGTACTCATTTGAATTGCCTCACCATTGCAAATGAATATGATGGAGGATAATCCTTTTCTCTGTGTGTGCTAATTGGTAAATTTGTAACGAAGCATCACCCTTACGAACAACCCATTAATCCTTAATACATAGTGGTATTTCTATGTTTGTCTGGTGTTTAAAGTCACTTCCTACATGATTTCAGTTATCTCTTGGCGGTCAGTACACCTAGCCATGCTTTCTTTGAGTGCCTTTTATCAGATTATCACACTAATTTTTTCTAAGCCACTGGCTGCTTTCCCACCTTACTTCACCCACAAATTGACCAGCAGTGACAAGAGAACGAATCCTGTAGCAATGACTTTCATCATTCCCCGGAAAATAATTAGCCCAGCTGAGAATTAAAACCAGTGACCCCTAATAATTCGGGGCTAAAATTCTTCACCGTGAAATGAGTGCTGCAATAAAAATTTGTTTGGAAATGTCACGTAACCATATCTGATTTGATCAGTTTGTGTATCGATAAATGTTTGATGAATATGTTTGAGAAAAAAAGTCTCTTGCCTGTTTCCAGGCTTTGCCTATTTTCATATAACATTATTAGTCCTACTTACTTCACATGATGATATCATTAAAACCCGACTATCCTAATATACATACAGCGTTGGTCTGTTGTACTAATAGCAATGTTCACACGTAGTCAATGAATTAGATGTGTGAGTTGAAGTGTTAAACGGATTAATTGCATTACAATAGGTAATTGGATCATGATAGACAAGTGATTGCTAAGTTTTGACAGGTCAGGCATCTTATCTTAATCACTTTGATACACAGTATTGTTACCAATTGTCTATTTCAATCTGAAATTTTCAAGTGAAGTTTGTTTCGGCCATGAACGATAAAAGTATTTTTTCCTTGAAAATATGCAATGTCATTTTTTGAGTCAGGGGGTAAATCTTCGAAGGTCAGGGAACATAAGAAAATATGCAATGCCATTTTTTGAGTCAGGGGGTAAATCTTCGAAGGTCAGGGAACATAAGAAAAATACTTTGTGAACTTATCAGTACTGATCACATGGTTGTTTTGTTTCTCTGTTTTCAGTCAAATTTTCTCTTTCAACAGGGACATGGAGTCATTATTTTTCTCTGATTTCAATGCACATGTTCTAGTTATTATATGTGTGTGCTATTTTCAGAAGTTGCGTTCAATCATAAACCGAAGACAATTTCCGTGTTCAGTGATTGACTAAAGGTGGATAAGTGGCCTGTGATTACATGTATGTTGTTTGAAGTGAAATCTGTCAGAAATTGATGCATTGCTAGTTTGCATTGAGTGAAATTGTATTTAGTTTTGTGTAGCCCAATACCCCTGTATTATATATTTCTCAAAATAACTTTCTATCTCCTTGTTGATTGGCACATTAGAATGTTGCCAAAAGTTAGGGTGGCAACAGATCTGTTTTGTATGGTTGTTGGAATGCAACAATATTTATAATATTTGAATTTGAGTCGAGGATGATGTTGCAGTCAAGTTACTGTCTGAAATCAACTCTGAAAGTGTTAGATAAATAAAATGATAATATTCAAACATAAAGGTAGAGCAAGGACACAAAAACAAAAGTTTCGTTATGAAAATGTTGTGTATCCAGACCTTGTCCCGTCCAAGTGCAACAAATTATCTCTATACCAACTGACCAAATTTTAAACTGGTCTGTATTGAAAGTGTTTTCAACAACAATTTAGATATGGCTCAAATGTTGGAGCTTGTCTTTGAAAGGGTTAAAAACATTGTGGATAAGTAATCATAGCAAATGCTTCTCACAAACAATTTCCGCTTTTTCCACAATGGTTTAGAAGCCTTGTTCTGAAGGGTCATAAAAACATAGGACTGTCTGGTAAAGGGTTCAGCAGAAAGCTGCTAGGACACAGAATCTGAAAGATGTGTTTCAAAAATATAAAACTGAGTTATTTAAAGGTATATCCCCTGTTTTTCAAAACGTACTTACTTATAAATACGCTTATGAAAAGGGAGTAGTTTGAGGGAAAGGAAACATTCTTCTTGACTGATTTGGAAAACATTACTGGAATATGGAGTGATTGCTTGTAGTGTGCAATTGTTTCTTCTTACTCAATTACTAGCTCACCTGTGCACAAAGTGCTCAAGGTGAGCTTTTATGATTGTGCTGTGTCCAGCGTCCAGCATGCATTGTTGTCAACATTTACCTTGTGTACACTTCAGAGGCCACATTTTCAGTCCGATACTCATGAAACTTGGTCAGAATGTTTGTCTTGATGAAATATCAGATGAGTTCAAAAGTTAGTCACATCTAGTTTAAAACTAGGTTACTAGTTCAAACCTTTGAAAAACGTTGTGTAGACTCTAGAGGCCATATTTTCTGTTTAAATCACTTGAAAGTTGGTCAGACAGTTTGTCTTGATGATACCTCTGACAAGTACAAAATTTAGTCGTGAGGGGACAAATACTAGTAGGTCAAATCTGAGAAAAACCTGTGCACTCCTGATGATATCTTGGACAAGTACGAAAATAAGTTACATGGGGTCAAAAACTAGGTCACTCGGTCCAATCTTAAAAAAAAAAAAAAAAAAACTTGTGTACACTCTAGAGGCTACATTTTCAGTCCAAAACACTTGAAGGTTGGTCAGAAAGTTTGTCCTAATGATATCTCGGACAACATTAAAATGGGTCACGTTGAGTCAAAAATTAGGTCACTATGTCGAATCTTTGAAAAACCTTGTGTAATTTCTAGAGGCCACATTTTCAATCCAATACTTATGAAACTTCGTCATAATGTTTGTCTTGATAGTATCTCTGACGAGTTTGAGAATGGGTCATGGTGGGTGAAAGACTATGTCACTAGGTCAAATCTTTGAAAAACCTTATGTATGCTCTAAAGGCAATTCTCAGTCCAGTACTCTTGAAAGTTGGTCAGAATGTTTGTCTTGATAGTATCTCGAACAATGTTGAAAATGGGTCAAGTCGGATCAAAAACTAGGTCACTAGATTAAATCTTTGATAAACCTTGTGTATGCTATAGAGGCTGCATTATCTGTCAAATAGTCATAAAAGTTGGTCAGAATGTTTAGCTTGATGATATCTCAGACAAGTTTGAAAATTGGTCATGTTATGTCAATGACTAGGTCACTAGGTAAAATCTTAGAAAAACCTTGTGTATGCACTGAAGGCCACATTTCAGTCCAATCCTCTTGAACGTCAGAATGTTGTTCTTGATGGTATCTCAGATAAGTTTGAAAAAGGGTTATGTTGGTCAAAAACTAGGTCTCTGGGTCAAATCTTTTAAAAACCTTGTATACGCTCTAGAGGCCTTATTTTCAGTTTAATACTCAAGAAACTTGATCAGAATGTTTGTCTTGATGACATCTTGGACAAGTTCGAAGATTTGACATGTTGGGTTAACAACTAGGTCACTAAGTCAAATCTCAGAAAAAATTTGTGTACACTCTACAGGCTTTATTTTCAGTCCAACACTCTTGGAAGTTGATCAGAATATTTGTCTTCATGAAATCTCTGACAAGTTTGAAAATGGGTCATGTCAGGTCAAAAACTAGGCCAAATCTTTGAAAAATCTTGTGTACACTCTAGAGGCCACATTATAAGCCCTTTACTCTTGAAATTTGGTCAGAATATTTGTCTGATAATATCTCACATGTGTTTGAAAATGGCTCACGTTGGGTCAAAAAATAGGTCACTAGGTCATATCTTAGAAAAACTTGCAGTACACTCTAGAGGCCACATTTTTTATTCCAATACTAATGAAAGTTGATCAGAGTGTTTGTCTTGATGATATCACATATGAAATCAAAAAAAGGTCATGTCGGGTCAAAAACTAGGTCGCCCAGTCAAATCTTTGAAAAGTCTTGTATACGCTCTAGAGGCCCTATTTTCTGTCTAATACTTATGGAAATTATTCAGAATGTTTCTATTGATGATAAATAAGATGAGATTGAAAATGGGTCACATTGGGTCAAAAAGCAGGTCGCCATGTTAAATCTTGGAAAGACCTTGTGTAAACTCTAGAGGCCACATTTTCTGTCCATTACTCATGAAAGGTGGTCAGAATCTTTGTTTTAATAATATATCTACAACATGTTGTAAAATGGTCTATGTTGGGCTAAAAAGTTGTATTATTTTAGTCATATCATTGAGACAGCTCACATATTCATGTGTTTCCTGGGTTTCACCTGCAATGGGCTAGGGCTCTGAAGTGTCCTTACCAAAGGGTACTCTGAAGAAAAGCCCAGTGGATCAAGTGAGACTCGAAACCCAGGGTCTCCAGGTCTGAGCCACGAAAGACCCAGAATCTCAAAAATCATTGACTCTAGGGCCCAAATTTTCAAGAGTCAAAATGGAATTTCCACGAGTCAAAGACAAAAAGAAATGTCCAAGGGTCAAAATTACTCTGTTATTATGGAGAGAAATAAGGGTGAAATAAACACAGTTTTTCATTTATTATGATCTAAATGTAAGGACAGAAATTAAATAAGAAAATAACTCATTTTATGTACAGACTTGTTGGAAAAAAGTGGACAGATGAATTTTGACTTGCAGCCCTAGCATGTAATTCATCATTACGAATAAATGGACACTATTTTTTAATTGTTTACCATACAACAAAATTCTGGACTCGTTCATATTTAAAGCATTTTGCAGATGTGGCTCAAATGACTGGATTTGTCTTTAATAGCTTAGAACATTGTTGAAAAGTGAGAAAATAGAGGGTTTTGTAATTCTAGTTTTCTTTCTATGTATGAATGTCCAATACCTTCTTCTTTAAAGTCACAGTAAAGTCCAACTGACTAAAAAACCTATTTATAAAATAAAAGTAAATTTCATTTTTACCATATAAAAATATGGCGATTATTATGAATTTCACGATATGTACAGGTGCAGTTCGCAAAAGTTCCAGTCAATGGCAGAAAAAAGAATTTTGAAACTAGAACAGATCCTACCATGCCGCATTATCTGTTTGTTTACATCGATGATCGCTGACGATTAGCCGACTTTTCGTCGTAAATGTCCGCAGTGACGTGATAGTGACGTAAACACCACATGATAATTCAAGGCGTCGAAACAAACCCTTCTTTCACTTGTTTTGTCCCCATTCTAGGCTTAAAAAACGTAAGTTTATCGACATCGTAAACAGAAACGACGACACAGGCTGATCATCGCTTATTCATTTATCATCAATACAGGAAGAGTTTACTACATCTAAATAAGAAAACAGGTTCAGAATGAGCAATCTTACTCACCGATGACATAATATTGGAATTGTAAACAATAGTCCTGTCTACTACGTCATAGCACTAATGAGATGCAATGTTATCACATGACATTCTCGAAGACCTAGTTCAAATATACATGAATGATAACGAAGGTTGTCTTGATCAATGGTGTCCCTGAAATCGACGGGCTTCTCCATGCATTTTCGCACACGTATATCATGGCAACCAATGCAGTAATTGACATGTTCGAGTTTTCTCCGATCTTATACATGTGTGTTGTGATGGGTTATCTAATATATTTTCGAGTTATAAACGGTGAAAATTACCTATTTTTGACTTTACTGGGGCTTTAACCATATACCAAACAATCCCGGGTTTTAACGGCCCGAGGAAAAAAACGAATGAAAACATTGTGGGAAAAGAAATAAATGCTGGTAACCAGCATCTTCTCCTTTTCCTACAAGGTTTTCTACTCTACCAAAGAGAAATTCTGCCATTTGAACCACCAGTAATTTGTCATCTGCAATTGCTTTGAATTTGGACAAGTCTAAAAATTTTGTCGTTTGGTAAAGGGTTAAACACTAACTTGTTGCAGTGCTAACACTGTAAGACAAGAAGGCTTAACCTCCACCCTTTCCCATTTAATTTGAAGGTTATCATAAATATAATTTCATTTTATAAAACAATCTAAATTTTTTCCGCATTATTAAACACAGATTTTAGCTTTAACTTATTGTTTTATACAGAGATTTAGGTAAATTCAAGTTGTTTAAAGACATTATTACAGATGAATAGACAGTTTGAGGTGCCTCTGATCGGACAATGTCAAAGAAACCTTTGCAATGTCATGGGTTTTCATTTTTAATTGGTTGGCGTGAGCCTGACAATTAGAGAGACCACAAATTTTGGAAACGTGTCTGCTGAGGGCAAACTGATGTAACTGCAACTCGTAACGGCTTTTACATACAACCTTTTAATGCTAATTACTACTGTAATGACCTTATTACAAAAGCTACTTTTAACCCAGATAAGTGCAAGAATGGTAGTTAGTAGTAAACAGGCCTTCAAGTAATCCCATATTTAACTTTTCTATTATAAATTAATAAATGGCGGTTACAGTTTGTTTAGTGTTGAATTATGTCATAATACCAGTATTATTAAAATCCTGGACCAGCAGAGACTGGAAATTTGTAGCAGTTTACTTTCAACAAGGTTATAAGAAATGGGGTCAATGATAAAGCTTTATGAATGAAACAAGAGCGAATGAAGTGTATCGGGTTTTGTGAATACATCTTGTTGATATTATTCGGCAAACTTCAAGTGATCCCTTGATCAAGTTATACGTAGTTACGGGATCGGCAGAGTTGTGATGAGTGCTGTCTGCATATGTAGCAGGTGTTGAAAAGATGATAGGTCATTTGGTCTTGAGCAGGGATAAAATTTCAATGGAAAAGAGTTTGTAAGGAAACATTGCATTAAAAGAATTTGAAAATTTAGATTGTTAAGCCTCAAAGCAAGCTTATGTACATGCAACTTGTAACAGCCTTAAGGTTAAAATAGTAATCGGCCGTTGGTCATTTAATGTTTGCTAGGCGAAGCGTATGAAGCTGTGAGGGACAAAGGATTTAGAGTTGTGTAAGGGTTATTAACCTAGCGGAGAAGCCATTACCTAAACATTTTCAGAATGGACTGGTTATTCCACGCCTGCAACCTTAGTAACCAGGCTGTCCATTCACAGTACTGACCAGCATAGATCTGATCATGCATCTTTCAGCTTAGGATGTATTAAACCTTAGGCTGCTAAGCGCAACTTTATAACCTTTTGCAGACAGTGTAGATCAAAATCAGACTTTACAGAACATGCAGTCTGATTTTGGATCTACACAGTCCGATAAGGAGATGTTTTTCCCAGAAAATACCTTTGAAATAGTAAAAAATTGGGTTTTTACTGTCAGCTTGAAAGTTTCATTTCACTTGTTTCGCAGGTTAAGTGCTAAATCGTTTTCATAGCCCCTCTTCCTCTCCTTTCATCCATGGCACTACCATTTTACACACTCACTAACATGTGTCTTCTTGATGAGATTCTGAAGATTGGAATCAGTCTTAACCATTGACCAAACAGTCCTGTGGGGCTTTGAAAATGTAGTGGGAAAAAACTGCATGTATTCAGTAGTGGTGGGCCGATGATCGACTATAGTCGAAAGTCAGTTGGTTTTGGCTTCCGATTCCGATAATCGATTGAGAAATTCCGGAATCGATTGTAGTCGGTTCCTGAACTCGCTTGGTGCCAAAACTTGAATTCTGGTTTTTAGCGCTTGGTTTTGTGACTATTATAAATCACAATCTTGGATTAAACATAGTGGATAACAAACACGAAAATTGGCCGGAAAAATGAGAAAGAAATCTTTGTCCATGGATGTCTTGACAAAACTTGATAACTCGGCAAGCTTCTCATTTGATCCCTGAGCCCGGGTTTTGACACTTGGAAATTTGAAATGACCTGTCTTTGACGAAAAATATCTGCCTAAATGTCAATCTGACGCATGAAATTATTGTCTAGAGCTTCATATAACCTAGCTTGCGTGCATCCGGCAGAAATATGGGCTAAACACGATCAGTATAAAATGCGAAGGACACGCGGATGATAATGAAGCTGGCGAGTCATTTATGACAAAGTAACAAAGGTGTTAATCCTCTGATCAAGTGTAAAGTGACATATTTTAAAGTTACCTGCTATTCAAACTGACTAAATGATGTCAAATCATGTAGTAATACTTCTCCAAAAATTAATTTTCAGGAAAAAATAGATCGCCAAAAAAAGGTGAAAACCCATGACACTACAATAAGCAGCGTGGCATCGTCTGATCAGAGGGGCTTCAAACTATCTTCTCATCTTTAATAATGAATTTAAACAGTGAATTGACACAAATCTCTGAATAAAGCAATACGTGGAAGCTAAAATTCTGTTCATGAGCGAAAAAAAATGTTGTTTTATGAAATGAAAATATAGATCTATAGCGGGGGGGGGAGGGCTCATCTGCAAATGCTTGAAATATGTCCGATTCTTTTTAACTCCTTTGGAATTTGAAATGTAAGGAACAAAATGAATGATATTGAATAAAGCAGAAAATTTAATTGTAATGTATTTCCGTTGATTAAAGTGCAAAACACAACATCTTTATAAACTTAATATCATGTAGTCAATATTGTCACAGTATTTAAAGCAAAAAGGCATTCTCAGTTAAATGGAGAAACCGATTGTACTACCGATAGCTAGTTGGTTTGCTCTTCCGATTACAAAGCGATAATCGATTGAGATTTTAAACCGATTGCCCAACACTAGTATTCAGCATCATGCTGCATGTTCTCTTTGTCTGTTTTTTCACCATTTGAAATATTTTCATTATTTCGTCATTTGGTAGAGTTAAATAGAGCATTTTCTTTGAGGAAAAAAACCCGAAACTGCAACACAAATAAGCACACTTAATGTCATATTCAGCGCTTTAAGTGTAAAACTCTCAGTAACAGGTTTGTCTCATCAGCTACTCCATATTGGCTGATTCTCATCCTTTCCGTATTTCAGATTAAGAGCACAAGGTAGTGATGCTCTTGCTCATTAGAATGACTCAAATACCATTACCTGTGTTGTCCAAGGACAAGTAAAGTCGCTTTTGAAGACATTAAAAGATCAAGATCAGACTGTCCTTTGAATGCAATGCAGATCGATATCACAGACATACATGTATATCTACAAGGGGCAATCCAGAATTAGCGGTACTGGTCTTATAACTTTCATGTTAATTAATCCATAAATATCAACCAAATTTTGCATGACACATGATTTATTATCAACCAACCCAGCAAATTTCATTAAATTCAGACATAAAACATGCAATATGCAATAAAACAAACAGGGGTGTGGAAATCTTGAAATTTTCTGCTTGTCCATGGACAAGTAAATCTAAAAAATCTACTTGTCCGTCAGAGAAGTTTACTTGTCCAAAACAAAACAATTTTAAATGGCACACAAAGACCTAACTGAATGTAGTTTGTAGATAATGATGTCCTTTTAACCATTTAAATTTGCTTTGTTTGGGTTTTTAATAATAATGATGAAAATAAATCAAGCAAACCTTTATGGGGCTTTTTTCCCAAAAATTGGGAAGGGGCCTTAGCCTTTCATTTTTTTTTATATTCAAGTGTGATTTTAGCCAAATTGAGAGAAGGCAGACTGACTTTCAAGGTACATCAATAAAACAAATTAATGGCACTGTACATACATATAGTAAATAGACAGGTGCAACAATTTAATAATTGAAAAAGATTCAACAGTTACACTATAACTGCTTAAACCATGGCCAAATATCTCAGTGTTTGCCCTTACAGCCCTTTTTAACACTACTGTGGCACACCCATGCATGCCGGAGTTAATACTTCAGCAGAACTGCTTACCAGTCATCATATGGTACAAGGGAATCATTATCTGTGGAAGTTAAAAGGCTAGGCTTGGTTATTGTGTCTGGAGATGTAGAGTTTACATCATGTGCAGTGAAAATAATTGTTTAGTTTTCAAACAACGGGAGATCGGCAATGTCCGACAGACCTGGCACTTCAGATTGAGACTCAGTATGCGGAGATTTGATTACCTGTAGATCGATCTGCAAAGAATTTAAATGTTTTACGCCAAAAATAAAAAGGCTGCGCTCGCCTTTATCGTCTACAGTCCTTTTAACAAACATTTTGTAATGTTTCCCGGTTTTTGACATGTTTTACTTGGATACAGCGTGTTTGGTTTTCTTTCAAATACGTTTACTGCAACCGAGTAAGAATGTGTTCCACAGTGTTAAATTAAGACAACTTCTTTTGTCAGCTGTAAGTTTTTGCGAACGACAAAAAAAAATTATATTGAATGATTGGGAAATGACAACTGCGTCAAGTCTACGTGCGGTGTTATTATATGCAAAAAAATAACTCGTTTTGGTTATTGTTGCCTCCATTAAACAAACCAAATGGCGCCAAGAAACCACAACATTTCGGCCGTACTGCAGCGCTGTCAAAATTAAAAAAAGCCTGCGTAGGCGATAAAATCAGAGTCTGCCAAATTTTGTTTTTGATTCCAGGTATCAGGGGATAGTTTATTATAATTCAATTTAAAAATGTTCTTGTTTACGAAGTGAGACAGAACATTTCCATTTCACAAGGATAATGTTATATAATACAGATCTTTACTTTCAGTTTCCCCCTCGTTTTCTACTTGTCCGCGGATGAGTAGATTGCAAAAAGCCACTTGTCCGACGTCAAATTTACCCGAGTCGGACGTAGGATTTCCACACCCCTGACAAAGTTTACATGTAACATTATGAGGGGCAGGTATCAACATCTCAACATCAAGTAACAATGTTACTTTTCCACATAGTCTCAGTAACTTGCAACACACTTTCGGTGACGTTCCACTCACTGATCAAACATTTTCTTTACCATGATTCATCAAAAGTCGAAACCACCCGTTGTATGGCAAAAGCAAATTCTCCAAAATCCTGGAACTTTTGGCCCTTCAGTGCATATTTTACAACAAGAAATACTTTAAAATCCATCGGCGCCATATCTGGGGAGTAGGGAGGATGCTCAATGGTATCTAATCCCAATAACCCAAGCTCCTGGGTTGTGATGGCCTTATCCTGGTGTAGCAGTAAATCTTCAGTATCAAGGTCCGGCCTCTTCCAACGCAGCGTGTGGGTCAGATCCCTCCGTAGAACCTGCAAATTACGCACATAATGTAGAAAAGTACATGGGAAAACACAGCAATACGTCCATGCACATGTTTACATTTCCAAAATTTGTCACAGGTAACATGTATTTCAATCATGTTGTAAATATGTAATGCTATATAATATTAAGAAACAAGGACTCTTGATCGTATAGGAACATCCAGGTTTAATCTGTTGTGATAATTTTATCAAGGAAATCCATTCCCAAACGCCTGTACTGGGCCAAGAATTTCTGGGATGCCCGAACTCGTTTCTTATTATCCGGAGTCAATAAACCAGGAGTCCACCAACTGCTGATCTTCCTCATATTCAAATTATCTGTAAGTATCTGCTGAACAGTGCCATAACTAAAGCCAGTTTGGCAAGGAATGTCTTTGATACTGACACGGCAATCTCCAGTAACAACGTCCCTAACAGCTTCAGTTAATGTCGCGTCAAGACTGCTTCTCCGGCCGCTCTGTTTATCATCTTCCAATGATGTTCTGCCTTCTTTGAAGAGACAACACCAAACAAACATAAGGTTTCTGGATATAGAATGCTTCGTGGGTGTCTCTTGAAGGATCTTGTAAGTTTTGGTTGTTGAATATCCACGCTGCACCCAAAACTTAGTAACTGCGCAAAGTTTCAATACTTTCAATTGAAGACATGGCTCACATTCACTAAGGAAGTAAACCGATCCGTTGTGTTTACATAAACTGGAAATGAAGTTGAAATCTCTATAGACACCTGTTAAGTACTGACGTGATTAACTCTTTGCCACACAGTCCCGACTTTTAACGACCCTGGAAGAGAAGGCTGTTGAAAATGTTGTGGGAAAAGGAGAAAAAGCTGGTAACCAGCATTTTCTCCTTTTCCCAAATTCTTTTCTAACCTTTCAGAAACAAATTAAAATATTTGAGCCACATTTACTTTGTCGTCTGCAAATGCTTTGAATTTTGATGAGTCTAAAATATTTTCGTGTGGTAAAGGGTTAAAAGACGCCATTGATTTTTCTACGTCATATCAGATAGATTTGAAACTTGAATTGTGCCAAATTTTACAACATAATTCAAACAATTTTTTAGCTCACCTGAGCATGAAGTGCTCATGGTGAGCTTTTGTGATCGTGCTGTGTCCGTTGAGCGTCGTCAACTTTTACCTAGTGTACGCTCTAGAGACCACATTTTCAGTCCGATATTCATGAAACTTGGTCAAAATATTTGTCTTGATAATATCTCGGATGAGTTTGAAAATGGGTCAGGTCGGGTCAAAAACTAGGCCAGTAGGTCCTTGTGTACGCTCTAGAGGCCACATTTTCAGTCCAATGCTCTTGAAAGTTTGTCACAATGTTTGTCTTGATGATATCTCAGACGAGTTTGAAAATGAGTCCGGTCGGGTCAAAAACTAGGTCACTAGGTCAAATCTTAAAAAAACCTTGTGTACGCTCTAGAGGCCACATTTTCAGTCCAATGCTCTTGAAAGTTTGTCAGAATATTAGTCTTGATGATATCTCGGACGAGTTTGAAAATGAGTCAGGTCAGGTCAAAAACTAGGTCACTAGGTCAAATCTTAGAAAAACCTTGTGTATGCACTAGAGGTTATATTTTCAGTCCAATACTCTTAAAACTTGGTCAGAATGTTTGTGTTGATGTTATCTTGCATGAGTTTGAAAATGGGTCACATGGGTTCAAAAACTAAGTCACCATGTTTAATCTTTGAAAAGCCTTGTGTATGCTCTAGAGGCCACATGTACTGTCCAATAATCTTGAAATTTGGTCAGAATGTTTGTCTTGATAATGTCTTAGACTAGTATGAAAATGGGTCATGTTGGATAAAAAAGTAGGCTACTAGGTAAAATCTCAGAAAAAACCTGTACACCCTATAAGCCACATTTTCTCTCAAATACCCACGAAAGGTGGTCAGAATGTTTGTCTGGATAATTTCTACATGTTTGAAAATAGGTAATACTGAGCTTAATAGTAGGCCACAGAGACAAAAATTCTAGAAAAAGCTTGTGTACACTCCAGAGGCTATGTTTGTAAGTCCAGTACTAATGAGTGTTTGTCAGAATGTTTGTCTTAATATCTCGGAAGAGATTGGAAATGGGTCATGTTTGATCAGAAGGCTCAGGTGAGCGACTTTAGGGCCGTCATGGCCCTCTTGTTTATTTAGAGCGTCAGTACTGCTAATTCTGGATTGCCCCTCGTAAGATCTTAATTGCCTGTTTTGTAGGATATATATGAAATCAAAGTGCTCTCAGCACTGTAATCGGTCGACACTGAATAACTACAGTGGTTTGAAATCACAAATCAAATGGCAGTTGTTTGAACTATGTATGGGATAGACATTTTATAACTGAGTCACGTAGAAACTCTCCGTCCCTTACAAATTAGTACACGTAGTTTAACGGAATGCTAAAGATGTATGTCTGCCAGTCGACAGCGATAAAACATAGAATGTAAGTGACTATTCTGACCAGAAATACCGATTTTCAAGCTTTAGATATCACTCATCATGAATAAAGTACCTACCAACCTTTTATAAAAGATTAAGAAAATATAAATACATGTATATACAAACATGTTACTGATAGTTTTACACTAAAGCGCTCAATTAATGAAATAGATCTGATAAGCGTGGAAAAGCAACCTAATTATTGCAGGATCATTGCTATCTTGACTACGATATCTCAAGTAATAGGAATAGCAGATCCAAAATTTGAGTGACTGCATGTACTGTGCAGTCTGGCCTGAATCTGGTCTGAATCTGTGTTCTCCGAAGAGGCTTTTTCCCTGGTCAGTTGATTCAGACATGGAGAATGTGACATTAAGTGAGTTTTTTGTATTGCAGTTTCAGGGTTTTTTCCATCTAAGAAAATGATCTGTTTAACTCTACCAAATGACAAAATGTTGAAAATCTTTCAAATGATGAAAAAACGCTGTGAGGAAAAAGAGAACATGCTTAATACATGTATGATGTTTTTCCCACTACATTTTTAAAGCCCGACAAGATTGTGTGGCCAACGGTTAACAGATTGATTCCAGTCTTAAGAATGTCATCAAAAAGAAACATGTTAGTGAGCGTGTAAAATGGTAGAGCCGTGGTTGGAAGGAGAGGAATAGGGGTTATGAAAACAATTTAACCTTTAACCTGCTAAATAAGTGAAATGAAAATTTCAAGCTGACAGTAACAACCCAGTTCTTTACTATTTCAAAGGTATTTTTGTTTTGGAAAAAATATCTTCTTGTCGGACATTAAAGATACAAAATCAGACAGCATGTAGTATACAGTTTGATCTTGATCTACAATGTCCGGAAAAGGTCATAAATTTGCGCTTAGTTGCCCAAGGTTTAATACATCCTATGCTGAAAGATGCATAATCAAATATATGCTGGTCAGTATAGTGAATGGACAGTCTGGTTTCTAAGGTTGAAAGCGTGGGATAACCAGACCATTCTGAAAATGTATACGTAATGGCTTCTCCACTAGGGTAATAACTCTTAAACAACTCTACATCCTTTGTCCCACACTGCTTCACACGCTTCACCTTGCTTACATTAAACTACCAACTGCAGATTACTTTTTTAAACAGCTTTTACCACCAGCATGTACATCAGTTTGCTCTAAGGCAAAATAATCTAAATTTTTAAATTCTTTTAAAGCAATGTTTCCTAACAAATTCCGTTTCACTGCAAGTTTATCCTTGCTCCAGGCCAAATGACCTATCATCTTTTCAACACAAGGTGTGCTCGTAACATAATCCAGATACTCCTGGATTCGTTCTTGTTTCATTCATAAGTTGTTGCTTTATCACTGACACCATTCCTTATGGCTTATTAGGGTTAAAAGTTCAACGTAATAAGGTCACAACAGCTAGTATTAGTGTTATTAGACTGTAGGAAAAAGCTGTCACGAGTTGCAGTTAGATCAGTTTGCCCTCAGCAGACGGATTTCCGAAAGTTGTGGTCTCTCTAATCGTCTGGCTCACGCCGACCGATTAAAAAACGACTATGAAATTGTAATGTTTGGATATTGTTTAGGCCATAACTGAGTGTTTTAATTCTTTACCAAACTATCCTGTCTTTGATGAATATCAAGGAAAAGGGCTGTTGAAAACATTGTGGAAAAAGGAAAAATGCAGATAACCATCATTTTCTCTTTTTCCTACAGTGTTTTTTTTTACCCTTTCAACGATTCAAATCATCATTTGGTCTATATTTAATGTCATGTGCAAATGCTTTTGATTTGGACAAGTCCAAAATGACATCATTTGGTAAAGGGTTGAGGGTTAGGTAGATTCTACATTCTTTGACTACACAGATGACATGTAGTGTACTGCCTGCTGGTAGTTATAAGTGTACCAAATTTCACTACTGTTGCCATGTTCAGTTCTGACACCTAGGATGATAATGAGTTTAATGCCCCTGATAAAAAATTCTGGGGTATATGCTTTTTGTTTCGTCCATACATCTGTCCCTTGCCTCCTTTTGTAAGGAGAAATTGTGGCCTTTTAAGTGCACACAAGGTTTTTCTAAGATTTGGTTCTCTTACTACTTTTTGACATAACCCGATTTGGAACTTATCTGAGATATCATCAAGACAAATATTCTGACCAAGTTTCATGAGTGTTAGGCTCGAAATGTGGCCTCTAGAGTCCACTTAAGGTATTTCTAAGATATGGCCCAGCCAGTGACCTACTTTTTGACCAGAAGTGACCCAATTTGAAACTTGTTCTAGATTTTATCAAAACAAACATTCTGATGAAGTTTAATGGATTCCATACAGTAATACAGGTGAGACAACAGTGATGTCACACAGAATTATGTCACGTTTTAGACCGATTCAGTGTAAAGAAATAATTCAACAGTAGAAAGTGGATTTAAATTGATTCTGTGAGTAAAAACTTGATGATTTTATAGGATATATTAATTGAATCAATCTGTTACTTTTTTGATTCTGTGTTATGTTGTGTGAAGGAAGTTGTAACATATTAATTTTGTTGTGTCGGCCTTTTTATTTTCTGCGTCAAAAACACAGAAACACGGACTATGCATGAACACATACTTTCTGAAATACTTTGTCAGTGCTTTAGTATTGTTTATAGAGGGACAAACCAGTAATGGTTTAACCATTCCGTTACAGGAATGACTTTTCAGGCTTCTGCAGAAGGTACCCTTTGAAAATGTTATGAAAAAAAAGAAAAACTACTTGTATAAGATCAAATAGCCAAGAAAGATTTAATCCTTACAGCCCTTTCAAAACTAGCTGCTTTGTCAGCCTGTGTAGATCAACTAGACCGAATGTTTGGTCAGATCTTCGATCTAAATTTTTACTGTTTGCTTTGATGAAACATTTTTAACAAAATCAAGCTTGATGTTTGCAATTGTTTGGTCTTATTTAAAATTATAGTAGAATTACATGGCTGTCAAAGGATTCACGTTCATTATTCATTACTATGAACATTATGAAGTAGAAATGTTTTTACATTATTTTCTGTGATAATTTAAAGGCCCAGTAAAGGTCAAAATATCAAAGCAGGTGTCATCATACATTTAACTTTAAATCATACCATTTAAAAGTACGAAAAATATTGTGGAGATGACAGTCTGTTATCGTGTGGTTGGGCCAAATGTTAGTCGCTGGCTGAAAAAAGAATTTTAAAATCAGGCAAAAAGTAAATGAAAGACAGCTATTTGGCAGGTTTTTAACCTAGTTCGAAATTAATTTCTCTGTCAGCAACTAAAACTTGGACCGACCGTACAATGACAGATTGTCAACTTCACAATAATTTCCATACTTTTAATGGTATGATATAAATTCAAATGCATTTAAACACCCGCTTTGTTTACTTTTGGGCTTTAATGTTTTTTAATGCATCCAAACTTTTAGGGTGTCCTGTCTTACAGTATATATCCGAGTTGGTTGAAACGATTTTCACTTCAAGTACATTCGCCTGATTACTTCACAATTGGTCATTCCTTTTTAGGAAATAAAGGATTGTCTACTACATTGTGAACAGTAAAACACAAAAGTGACATTTTATGTGATGAATTAAAGTATTTCTTCTTTCATTATTGCTCAATAATAGATGATTTGATTGCTGATATTATTTGTTAAGTTTTGAAAAAATTGTTAATTTAGGTTTTTCATGTAATCTATGAGTTGTAGTACAAGTATGCGTTGTGCATAGCTCTAGAACCAGAAAGTCTGTACTACTATTGTTCTGGATTTACTTGATGTTTCAAGCTGTGACACCAATGAGATAGTGTTATTTTTTACATAGCTGTGTGGCCTATTTTCTCACATACTTGGCATACCTGTCAATCTTCTATGTAATTAATCAGGGGAGGTAATTCTTTGCAATTTGGAGCTCCTTCTATCTGGAGCAGAAAAGGGAGGCTAACCCTTTCCCATGATCAGGATATTGTAACAATTTAAAGAGTCTGTACTATGGTCTGTAATTATGCCATTGCAGGGTTTTAGCTTTGCTCAACTCTTTATCAGAAGGCAAAATTTTAGATGTCCAGATTGAAAACATTTACAGACAACAAATTAAATTTTTCATGAGTGATGTGCATTGTCTTTGATTGATTGTATGGTGTTTAATGCCATTTTCAGTGTTATTTCAGTTAAAACATGGCGGCTAGTCAATCTATTCATGCTTTCCTGTATTTTCTTTTCCCAGTACTTTACACAATATTCTTCGTATGCCACTGGCTGCTTTCTGCAATAACCGTCATTGAAAGAATTATCAGGGATGAGAGAGGAATGAATGCTATGGCAATGACTTGTTGTTCCTCACAAAGAAATTTGCTTAGCTGGAGATTTGGACCAGCGACCCCTTTGTTTAAAGTCTTACATGCTACAGACTGTGCTACCAAGGCTTTGCTTGAATTGTATTGTTAATGCTAGTTGCCAGCATTTCTCTTCTTTTCTCACAACAACTTTAAAGGTCTTCCTTCTCAGGGTCGTTTAAACACAGAAACGTTTTGTAAAGGGTGAAAATTTTATAGGATTGTTTTGTTAAGGGTGAATAATCTTACTCATGCTGAAAACAAATATCTACATTGCCAGGGCAATTTTATGAACACAGATTAGAATGCAGATTGTGTGGCATATGATCTGGGATCTACAATGTATGGTATTGTGCACTTGTTGTAGTCCAATAGGCAGATTAAATAGGGCTACCCCATTATACAACAGGCTATTCTCAGATCAACTGAAAATATAGATTAACCATAGGAATACCATTAATTTTTGTTGGAAAGGAAATTATTATAGATTTTCAACCAGTGAAAAACATTATTTAAAAAAAGAGCAATAGGTTTTTACAAGCTGTTTCTCCTTTTTTTCTGCTTTGTTGCACAAATCATTCAACTTCAGAGCCATAACATTTGTCTTCATACTGTTTCAATTACAAAATATGTGTGTAATGACTATCATGGTACATAACATTTTGCATTCAGTCACAAGGTTTTAGGGGATCTATGACAAGGGAGTATTAGCCCAATGTCACTTGTGTTATCAGAAAGCAATGAAGCATGATTTATTAAGTCTCGATGATTAGAATCCTTTGATATTAAGAGCTGAATATAGCATTTGAGCAAATTCAATGCTATTTTTAAAGAGTTGCCTTTTCAGTACAGTGTGTCCTTTTGAGGGAAGGGGATAAATGTTAAAACAGAATTAACTATTTACATATGTTTGCAAGATTCTCTAATAGACAACCTTTTTGCAGGCACATGAAATGCAAGCAATGTCAAGCTATGCAAAGCTGCTGAAGCATGGGAGATAATCTGGGGGAAACCAAGCAATAAAATGTTTCAGTTGAAAGGAATTTCCCCAGCATCTGGCATACAGAGTATGTCTATAGCTAATGCATGTTTCTCTATATTCACCCTTTTTCTGACTGTCATTTGAATAATGTTGTCGAATGGGATTTCCAAGGGTTTTCAATTTAAAATGAATTCAAATCTTAGGACAAACCAGACAACAACAGTATGTAAGATGAGGCCTGATTTTGCAATTGTGCACTGTGCAACACATATCCACAAGCTTAGTACAGATACCTGTCCCGAAATGCAATTTTAGTTTATGATGGGTTGTCTGGGGAACCGATTGCTTAAAGAAATAGTTGAAATCTCCAAACAGAATTTGAGCAATATTTAAACTCGTATTTTCAGAATTTGACAACAAAACTAGAGTTTGAACATACTTGCTGCTTGCACATTCAATATTCCTTCCTTTCAAATACAATTATTTTCAATTCAAACTCTTAACAAAAGAGAGACAAGAGGGACATGATGGCCCTGAAGTCACTCACCTGAGCCATTGGACCATACATGACCCATTATCAGTCTTTTCCAAGATATTATGACAAATATTCTAAAGGATACACAAGGTATTTCAAAGATTTGACCTGGTGACCGATATTTTGACCATATGTGACCCATTTTCATATTGGATAGAGACATCATCAAGACAAACATTCTGACCAACTTTCAAGAGTATTGGACTCAAAATGTGGCCTCCCAGAGTGTACACAAGGTTTTCCTAAGATTTGACCTAGTGACAAAGTTTTGATGCAACATGACCCATTTTAAAACTCTTTTTTTTTAAGATATCATCAATACAGAGATTCTGACTAACTTTCAGGTGTATTGGACTAAAAATGTGCCCTCAAGAGTGTACACGTGGTTTTTCAAAGATTTGACCCAGTGACATACATTTTGACCAAACATGACCCATTTTCTAACTCATCAAAGATGTCAATTAGACAAACAATCTGACCATTTCTTAAGAGAATTGGACTCATTACGTGGCATCTACAGTTAACACAAGGTTTTTCTAAGAATTGACCTAGTGACAAATTTTTGACCTGACCCGTCCAGCGTCCATCATGCGTCGTCTGTCGTGCTTCGTCAACTTTTAGCTTGTGTACGCTCTAGAGGCCACATTTTCAGCCAGATACTTATGAACCTTGGTCAGAATGTTTGTCTTGAAATCTCGGACAAGTTCAAAAGTGGGCCATGTCAGGTCAAAATCTAGGTCAATAGGTCAAATCTTAGAAAAACCTTGTGTACGCTGTAGAGGCCACATTTTCAGTCCAATGCTCTTGAAAGTTGGTCAGAATACTTGTTTTGATAATATCTTGGATGAGTTCGAAAATGGGTCATGTCGGGTCAAAATCTAGGTCAAATCTTAGAAAAACCTTGTGTACGCTCTAGAGGCCATATTTGCAGTCCAATACTCTAAAAATTGGTCAGAATCTTTGTCTTGATGATGTCTCAAATGGGTTTGAAAATGGATCACATCGGATCAAAAACTAGGTCACTAGGTAAAATCTTGCAAAATCGTTTGGTACCCTCTAGAGGCCACATTTTCAGTCAAATAGGCATGAATGTTGGTCAGAATGATTGTCTTGATGTTATCTCAAACAAAAGTTTGAAAATGGGTCATGTTGGGTCAAAAACTAGGTCACTGGGTCAGATCTTTGAAAAATCTTAAGTATGCTCTAAAGGCCAGATTTTCAGTCATATAATCTTGGAATTTGATCAGAAAGTATGTCTTTATGATATCTTAGATGAGTTTGAAGACGGGTCACGTTAGGTAAAAAACTAGGTCACTAGGTCAAATCTTAAAAAAACCTTTTGTACGCTCTAGAAGCCACATTTTCATTCCAATGCTCATGAAAGTTGGTCACAATGTCTTTTTTGATGATATCTCGAATGAAATTGAAAATGGGTCACATCAGGTCAAAAGAAGGTCACTGGGTAAAATCTGTAAAATATATTGTGTATGCTCAAGAGGCCATCTTCTCTGTCCAAAACTTGTGAAAATTAGTCAGAATCTTTTCCTTGATAATAAATGATATTGGAAATGGCCACATTCGGTCAGAAAGTAGGTGGCCAGGTCAGATCTTGGAAAAACCTTGTATTCACTCTGGAAGCCACAATTAACAGTCAAATAGTCATGAAAGGTAGTCAGAATCTTTGTTTTGATAATATCTGAAACACATGCAAAATTGGCTATATTGGGCTAAAAAGTAGGTCATTGAGACAAATGAAAGAAAAAAGTTCTATACATGCTAGAGGCCAAATTTTCAGTGAAATACTTATGAAAGCTTGTTACAATTTTTGTCATAATATTTCGGAAGAGACTGGAAATTGGTCATGTTTGGTCGAAAGGCTCAGGTGAGCAACTTCAGGACCATCAAGGCCCTCTTGTGTATTTACATGTTGTAAACGACTCATACAAGTGCTTAAGGTAATGAACCGTTTAAGAGTTTGTCTTTGGGCATGTGTGTCAGTAGAAACTAATTGTATTTTACAGCAACACAGATTTAAAAGACGAAACAGAAAGTCAGTACAGTGTTGTAGTTCTGCTACTGGAAAATTAACGATGGACTTGAGACGGTGCGGTGCACAGTAAATGTCCCGATATGAAAAGAAGCACCCTAATTGTCTCATTACTGAGACAAACCACAAACTATATGTGACATTCTGTTTTCAAAGGTTACACTGATGAAAGTTTTAGATATAGAAATAAGTTGAACATACAAAAGCAATTTCAATATTTTAGATTCCACCACAAAACATTTTGCATATTTATTCTCGACTGGTATCACAAGGGCAACAACAATTTGTTTTTCTTTCGCTTTGTCTTTAGATCCATTGTTCTGGATTTACTCTATTGCCATAAGGGTCTCCTATATGAAACTTTGTTTAGGGATTGAAAATATGTTAGTGAGGCAAGTTCCTTTATTTTTAGACTAAAGGTATGTAATGTGCCATCTGATCTACAGTAGTATATCTGTTTGATGCTTCCCCTCTGATTAACACTCTACCAGTTTTTATGCTCCCTGAAGGGGGAGCATACAGTCGCCGCTTTGTCTGTCCTTCCGTCCGTCTGTCTGTCCATCCATTTCTCCACAACCCCTGGACTAGGATGAAACTTCATATATGAACTGCTTAGGATATTGCGCTGTTGTCTTTTTCCCGGTTTTCCAATTTGACGCTGTGTCTTGGAAAAAGGGGGTTTCTTGTAAAATTCCAATTTTTACTAATATCTCCTTCAGTTTTCGTCAAAATTTCATGAAACTTCACATTTATATTGTTTATTAAAAGTTTCACCATGTGCCCTTGTTTTTTTTATCTATGCAAAACCATGTTACGGGAAAAGGGTGCGTAATGTCTTAGAACTTTAGGTTTGTTTTTTGGACTCTGAAATTAAACATTTCCCAGTTTTTTCAAGACTATTCAACATACATGTTGCTGATCAAAAGCCCCAGACCATGATTTCATTCTTTCCTATTTATACTAAGCTGTGTTATAGAAAAAGAGGGCTTAATGACAAACTCAAACACGAAGTTTATAAATGTTTAACTTAATTTTTTTCAGACAATTTTGCCATTACTATAATAGTAATGTTTGATTTACAGATTGTTCACATTGACAGAAAGTTTTACTCCGCTGTTCCAAGAGTTATGCCCCTTCTTTATTTAATTATTTGGCGAATGCAGTTTGGCAGACGGGACTAAACACAAGTAGCCTGTTTCACCCCCACCCTCCTCTCCCGTGACTGACCATTTACCGACAGCCTTCACTTTCCTAAAAAGAGACCTGTTCGGGGAGCATAATCCGTCTATGACGGCTCTTGTTTTCTTATTGAAAAGGGACTTACCCAATAGCCAGTCTATTGATCAAGTTGAAGAAATTAGCCAGAGTGAATTAATGACATTGAATAATCTTTATTGCTTCACAAATCAGTGTCATTAATACTGGACTATCCAAATGTGTCTTCATTCTAAAAACAATCTACGCTTCTGGTAACATTAAACTCATTAGCTGACTTGGAAGAACTATTAGAAAAAGAAAATACTGAAGAACAGTGTCCCCTGTAGATGGTAAATACAGTTTAACATTAAAAACAATTACAACTGGTAAACTTGATAGCTTGCATTAACTCAAGCGGGTTTCTACAGAGGCTAGAAACTTAAGAGTACATAGAAAAAGAAGTTAACAGTAGAATAAGATGGTTATGAAACACTGATATATTTTTTATATGAAAGTTAAGCAAGCAAATGAAATAGTTCAAAACATTTATGCGTTTGTGACATTTCTATAAAAATAACATCATAATTTGTTGAGAAATAAAGTTTTCTCTTTAGATAAACAGAGCAACTGTCATGATGGCTGTTACACTGTGACAGGAAGCAAGCATGATTTTCTGATTTTAAAGGCAATTTTATTTGCCTCTTGACTTTGTTTGACACCTGTTCTTATTTACTCTCTTATAAAAGTAAACAACAAGTAATGGTGTCAAAATTTAGCATCATAGTCAGTAACTTAGATGCAATGATGATGTAATTTTGCAAAATTTTTGACTACTAGCTTGTTAATTATTCAACAAGTGATTTTAAGTTTGGAGAGTGAAATTTATGGCAGTGTGAAATGCATATGTAACAGTGTCTCTATTTCAAGATCCCATCACGCATGTAAACATCACTTTTTCATTATGAGATGGTATTTCATGAATAGCTTTGTATTTCATAGCATTTTTATGGAATTCTAAGATTTAGTGATAACATGGAAGTAATACAAAAAGTTATACTAAGTTCTACTGTGTTTCTAATTTCAATTAGTTAGACTGATGGGAAATCTCATTATTTCATCTTTCTTGTGTGCAGATGCATGTTGATGTACCTTCTGTTTGTGACTTTGGCAAAATGTGTCAACTTCAAAAACTGCAATTTTTTTTTCAATATGGCGTCATCTTTCACCTTTTCTTTATATCAAACTCAGAACTTGGGAAGACTACAAGGCTGTGATACTGGGAGAAAATGCTACTCATAGGCGTTCTGACATGTCTGCTACTGATAGATTATCTTCAAAAATAAGCAAATATCCAGTTGTCTTACTGATTTCAAGCAAAGAATTTATTGCAGCTATAAAACCTTAAGTTGTTCAAGTGTCCTGAAAAAATACATTAAAGTCAATCATTGACCTCGACTGTTTTTTTTTTTCCCCTCAAAAAGACTCATTCATACATGAAATCTATATTCTATCATGCCAGACTCAAGGTTTGAACAAAAAAAGACAAAATTGAAGTAATTCAATATTAATATATATTTGTATTCCACATGATTTACTCTCAAGCCAAAAAAAGATTGAAGTACTTCTCCTACTCATTCTATAATTATAGCTGCCAATGTGACTGGCCTACATCCATACAAATCCTTAACCCTGATACTGCTCATAAATAGAAATTCAAAGAGGAAAAAAAAAATAGTGATTGTCAGTTTTTAATTTGTTTTGTGAATTTGTTGCTTTTTAATTTGTATTGTGAATTAAATCAGTGAAATTAATTTTTTAAGAATACTTAGAACTGCCTCGAAACTGATACTATGTACTAGTTAATTTATGTATTGTGAAGAATTAAGATTGTTATCAGGTATAACATTATGGACCAAACAAATTTTAGAAAAATGGAATAAAGAAACTTAAATGAAAAAAAAGAGATAACTGAACATACGTGCTTTGAAAAGTAGTTTTAGGTTTTAGTGTAAAACTTCATCTTGTCCAAAGATTTTACCAATAGGACATCTTACAAAAGGTATAGATATTCCAGCATTATTATGTCTATAGAGTAAAAGAATTTCATCAGGAGTAAAAGTTACAGAGCAGTATCATGTTTTCTCTGGAAGCGTTTGTGTTTTGTGACTCCTACATGTTTTTTTTTTCTGTAGATAAAGGGTGCTTGAAGATGTCACAAAGACGGATCAATTCTACAAACAGTAACAAAAGGAGATGAAAAAATTTCTTTGAATCACGTTTTCATATTCAGGTAACCAGGTGTGTTACAAATTTTTTAAAATACAGTATCCAAATGAATGAATTTACTCTTACCATTTTATGCCAAAGCAACATGGGGTTCCTCTGCAAGCAGAGTAGATTGTACAAACAATGCATTTTGATAATTGATCTACACTATCTGACTTTAGAGAGATATTCTTAAAAAGCAGCCTTGGGATTGCTACAGGTGGGCTTTGCCTCTTGACTGAAAATATTAATTTTTATTGAAAAAGGAATGGGCCTAAACCATAAATATGAAAGTATTTTTCCAAAACTTTTCTTGAGCTGAAGGGCTTAAATTTATTCCTGATGAAAACTTTTTAAGGAAACTCTGTTAAAAGTGTCCAAATTTGGTGTTTAAAGAGCAACACAATTTGCTACACTTACAGTAATGATGGGTGTTCTTGTCAGGATTACAAGCATGACATGAAAGGTTGGATTTCTGATATGGTACAAATGATCACCATGGATAGACAATGTGTTGTAAATGAAAAAAGTTTCTTTGACTGAAAGGTCAAGGTCATATTTCTCAGTTGAACTTTGTCAATTTTTGCTACATTTAGAATAATGATGGTTATTTGTGTCCAGCCCACTTGGTTGGCTTTTAGAAATTATTTAGCACATAAGATCACCATGGATAGACGATGTGTCACATGCAAGAACCTTGTCAAGGGTTAAAAGTCAAGGTTACAGTTCTCAGTTGACTATGAGTTATCTCCCATAGTTGTTAAATTTTGTGTAAGCCATAACCCAGTAACACTTTGATATATTTTCCTTATACTTCATCAGGCTGTAAAGGTTATTAGGATGATTGCTGCAATTTTAGTACACCCTGTATTGTGGCAGTTCAGGAAAAAATTTCACACACAAAAACTAAGTATAGAAAGTTTTTGTGCCTGTCAGGCAAAAGTTATGAAAAATCCCATATAGATTTTTTTAATGAGATTTTTAAAAGAATTGAGATAATTGTTGTCAGTGCTGATTAAATTTATAAAAAGGGATACAAACTAGTTAAAAAACTGAAATGAAGTGAATATAAAGTCATCCCCCACTCTTCTAAGATCTATCATAGCCTAATGACACATATATAAACTGAGGGGATCAGAAAAATTCAACTTTGTAAAATTCTGTAACAAATTTGAATCCTGCTAGTCCTTCAAATACAAAGAAAAGTAGCAATCTCCTCTGTACACAACCAAATTACACATATTTCATGCATGTCAATATTCCTGCCAGTTCCTGAGAGTCAACTTTTTTGACGACAGTTTCAAAATCCAACCGTGATTTAAGGGTAGCTACGGTGTGTTTGTGATCCTTACTCTCAAAAAATGTCTTAAAATTGTACCGATCAATATGGTTTTAGAACAGTACAGTTCTCAACAAAGATGACAGCATGTGACATTTTTCTCTTGATTGTACGGCAGCCAGTGGTGGTTTTGAAGCCATTTTACTCATAGGAGTACCACCACTGGCTGCCGTACAATTTGGTTGTGTACAGAGGAGATTGCTACTTTTCTTTGTATTTGAAGGACTAGCAGGATTCAAATTTGTTACAGAATCTTACACATACATACAGTAAATAGAAAGTTGCAACAATTTAAAAACTGAAACAAATTTAACAGTTACACTATAACTGCTTAAACCATGGCCAACTATCTCACAGTATTTGCACATACAGGCTTATAGCCCTTTTTAGCACCACTGTGGTACACCTATGGGTGCCGGAGTTAATACTTCAGCAGAACTGCTTTCAGGCCATCATATGATACAAGGGAATCATTATCTGTGTAAGTTGGATATTATGTCTGGCTATGTAGAGTTTGCATCATGTGCAGTGATAATAATTGTCTGGTCTTCTGACAATGTGAGATCGGCAATGTCCAATGGACCCTGCACTTTGGATTGAGACTTAGTATACGGAGATTTGATTACCTGTAGATCGATCGGCAAAGAATTTGAACATTTCACGCTGAAAGTAAAAAGGCTGCGCTGGCTTTTATTGTCTGCAGCCCTTTTAACAAACAAAAAAGTGCTTCCACGTCCCAACACGGATCATCTCTGAGTCTTGTTATGGCTTATTATGTACTGGCAATTTCTCCTGCGATCAACCTGTTCGACTACGGTCTATTGGGTTTCTCATCGCCACCAGGACAGCTGTGGCAAAACTTTTGACAGTCAAAAAATCAGGCACAGCAACCCCAGCAATAATGATCTGACAATTTTGTTTATCCCTTTCCTCTATGTTGTATTACGTCAATACGGTTTTGTCCATTATTGTCAGAAACATTGCTGCTATGGCTGCCTGGAACATGGTGTAAGCATAGGGTAAAGTAGAGTATTAAAATTTTCAACAATATAATAGTATTGACAAGAAATTAGTTTGTTCTCACATTAAAAAAATCCGCTGCAGATGAATGAAATACTATGTAAACATTTAACCCATTACCAAATGACAAAATTTAGACTCTTCTAAACTGAATGAGTTTGTAGACGATAAATCAATTTATCCTTTTTAAATTTTGTTTTAAATTGATTATTATAAGCAATTTATCCTTTTTCGTTAGTGTTTTCTTATGTCATCTGCTGCAGACTCGTAAAACTAAGGGATTGACTGGTAAAGAGTTACAGCCCCTTGATTTCTTTAGTTTTCTGTTTTTAACCTATTATTACAAATTTATCTTACAATGGAAGATTGCAAAACATGCAGTTCATGTGGTTTATGCGAAAAGTTATTAAAATGTACAATACTTTATATATTTAAGGAAACTTGGCCTTAATATTCGAGTTACTATTGTTGTTTGTTAGCCTTTGACCTCATGATTATTTTCTGTTACATTGCATTCAACATGATTATCTAATTTTGCTTGTTTAAACTTAAAGCAAATAATATTACTACAATAACCAACAATATTACTTTTATAATATTTTATAAATGAACAGAGCAGACCCAGACCAGAAAGCTCCTGTAAGAGCTGACTGATCAGGCTAAGTTCGGTTTGCTATTTTGTACAATATCATAGATCTGATTATTTTCTATTGGTTATAGTCATAAATTCTGTTTTTTTTATATATACTCACTCCTTGACACATGTTGAACCTTTTCTCACATAGAAAAGATATTAGATGGATCTGCAGTCAACTAGCATACACAAAATTGAGTTTCTCAGACTTACGCTTTGAGAGTTATTATCTTCGCAGGCAACTGCCCCTATTTTGCCCTGCCACAAAATGGCAGATTGGCAAATGGTGTTACCTCCGTCAGCGTGTGTGTGTGTGTGTGTGTGTGTGTGTGTGTGTGTGTGTGTGTTCTTGTGTTCTTGTGTTCATGTATGGCCCTTAACTTTGATGTGCATTGTTGGATTTCAAAATAATTTGGTAATAATGATTTCTGTTAAATAGTATCTTGGACATGTATTGAATTGGTTAACATTTGGTCAAAAAGAAGTTAACTGGAACAAATATTAGAAAAACCTGTGGTTTAATCTAGGGGCCACATTCTCAGTCCAGTGCTCATGAAACTTTGTCAGACTGTTTATCTCTATTCTCAGACGAATTCGGAATTGCACACATAGGCTCAAAAAGTAGGTCACTTGGATGTCTCTCAGAAAAACCTTGTTTGCATCGTGGAGATCATAATTATTTTCTGTCCAATAATCATGAAAGTTGGTTAGAATGTTTGTTTGGATGATATCTTGTACCAGTTTGAAAATGAAACAAATTGGTTCAAAAAGTAGGTCACTGAGAAAAACCCAAAATAACAACCTTGTGTGCATTCGAGAGAGTTTGTCTGTGCGATACTCATGAAATATGGTAGGAATGTCTGTTTTGATGATAGCATGGACCAGTTTGAAAATGGGTAATGTCGGGTAAAAAGGTAGGTCACTACGACATATCTCAGATAAAAAAAAAGCTGAACATTCTACATGCATTTTTAATCCCCAGCTGCGAATCGGGGAGGGGAATATAGGAATGGCCTTAGTCAGTCTGTCTGTCCGTCTGTCCATCTGTCCATCTGTCTGTTGGTAATACTTTCTTCTCCACTCCATATCTCGACCCTTTGAAAGATTTCCATGAAAATTTGGTCAAATATTCATCTCAGTAAGATGGTGTGCAAAACCAAAGATCCTTAAGTTTGTCTTCCTTATATTGGAGTTAATGCCCTTAGTTATTTCACAAATTTGATTTTTGTCTGGAGCATAACTGCCAAAGTATAAAAGCTATAGACTTCAAATTTCCTGCACATATAGATCATATGAGGAGAAATGCAGTGCACAAGATCCAAAACTCTGTCTTCATTATTTTTTGAGTATTTGCCCTTTGACATTTTACTTATTTGATGTTTGTCCAGTGCATAACTTAAAAAGTATCAAAGCTATTGCATTCAAACTTCATATGCAGATGGATTACATTAAGGGCAAGTGCAGAGCCCAAGATCCATAACTCTGTTTTCATTATATTGGAGTTATTGCCCTTAGTTATGTCACAAATTTGATTTTTGTCCGGAGCATAACTGCTGAAGGATAAAAGCTATAGGCTTCAAATTTCATACACAAATAGATCATGTTTTGGAGAAATGCAGTGCACAAGATCCACAATTCTGTGTTCATATTCTTTAAAGTTATTGCCCTTTGGCAATTTACTAAATGGATTTTTGTCCAGAGAATAACTTCCAAAGTATAAATGCTATTGACCTCTAATCCATATACTAAAAGATCTTATTGAGGACAAGTGCAATGCACAAGATCTATAACTTTGTCTTCATAATCTTTGGAGTTATTTTACAAATTGGATTTTTGGATCACATTAAGGACAAGTGCAGAGCAGAAGATCCATAACTCTGTCTTTTTGGGGTAATTGCCCTTAGTTATTTTACAAATTAGATTTTTGTCCAGAGCATAACTCCAAAAGTATAAGAGCTATTCATATTAAACTTCATATACAAAGAGATCTTGTTAAGGATGAGTACAGTGCACAAGATCCATAACTCTGTCATCTTTACTTTTGGAGTTATTCCCCCTTTTTTATTTTACAAATAGGAATTTTGTCACGAGCATAACTTCCAAAGTATAAAAGCTATTGACATCATACTTTATACGTATATGCAGATAGATCACATTGAGAAGCAGTGCAGTGCATGAGATCTATAACTCTGTCTCCATAATATTTAGTGTTACTGCCCTTTGTTATTCTACAAATTAGAATTTTGTCTGGAGCATAACTTCCAAAGTATTAAGGCTTTAGACTTCATGTGCTAATAGATCATGTTGAGGACAAGTACAGTGCACAAGATCCATAACTCTATCTTCATAATTTTTGGAATTATTTTGGAATCATTGCCCAAAGTTATTTTCCAAATTGGATTTTTGTCTGGAGCATAACTTTGGTAAGATGTTCACCTCAGTGAGATAGTGTGCAGAACATGACTCAACCATGCAGACTGAAGGGCAAGTTCACTGTTGAAGGTCATGGGACGGAGCCTTAAATTTTGTGTCCCCTCCATATCTCATTTATGCTTGATAGGATTGTCATTAAACTTTTGCCAAATGTTCCCATCAGTGAGATGATGTGCAGAACTCAACATTCAACCATTATAAATCAAGGTCAAGGTCACAGTTGAAGGTCATGGATTGAGCCTTGAATTTCATGTCTGCTCCATATCTCTTTTAAACCATGGAAGGATTTTCATTAAACTTTGGTCAAATACTTGCCTCAGTGAGATAATGTGTAGAATCCATAATTCAACCATGCTTACTGAATGTCATGGTCACAATTGAATGTCACAAGTTTGAGTCTGTACTTCTATGTCAGCTCCGTATCACCTAACCCTGGAAGTATTTTCATAAAATTTTGGTGAAATGCTTGGTTCAGTGAGAGAATGTGCAGAACTTGTGAGAACATGCTGGCTGTAGGCGAGGGTCACAATTTTAGGTCAGGAGTTTGAACCATTGATTTCCTGTTTGCTTCATATTTCCTTTATGCCTGTAAGGATTTTCATAAAACTTTAGTCAAGTGTTCACCTCAGTGAGACTGTATGCAAAACGTATGTTTCCAGGCTCAGGCTCAGGATGTACATTATTTGCACCAAAAGCCTTAAGTTGTCTTGCATTGGTTACAGCAATGTAAGAAACAGTGTTAGTTTTAGAAAAAAAACAGATTTTTCCTTGGCTCCATGCTCCATGTAATGCACAAGTGATAGAGGTATAGAGCAGATTTTAAGCTTACTTGAGCTCAGGAGCTTAAGAAGAGCTTTTGTGGTTGTGCTTTGTCTGTTGTCAGGTTGTCAACATTTACCTTGTGTGCAGTCTACAGGCCACATTTTCAGTCAGTTACTCATGAAATTTGATCAAAATGTTTGTCTGATAATATCTTGGACATGTAGAAAATTGGGTCAAGTTGGGTCAAAAAGTAGGTCAATGAGCTAAATCTTAGAAAAACCCTGTGTGCACTCTAGAGGCCTCATTTTTAGCCTGATACTCTTGAAACTTGGTTAGAATGCTTGTTTTGATGATATTTCCAAATATGGGTCATGTTGGGTTAAAAAGTAGGTCACTAAGCTATACCTTAGAAAAATCTAATGTGCACTCTAGAGGCCACATTTTCAGTCTGATACTTTTGAAGCTTGGTCAGAATGTTTGTCTTGATGATATCTCGGACAAGTTTATAATTGGGTCAAAAAGTAGGTCACCAGGCTAAATCTTAGAATAATCTTGGGTGCACTGTAGAGGCCACATTTTCAGCCGGATACTCATGAAACTTGGTCAGAATATTTGTCTTATGATACAGTTTGAAATTGGGCTATTTTGGGTCAAAAAAATAGGTCACATGGTCAAATCTTGAAAAAACCTTGTGTGAAATCTAGAAGCCTCATTTTCAGTCTGATATTCATGAAACTTGGTCACAATGTTTGTCTTAGTAACTTGGACAAGTTCGAAATAGGGTCCTGTAGGGTCAAAAAGTAGGTCACTGGGCCAATTCTGAGAAAAACGGTATGTGCACTCCAGAGGCCACATTTTCAGCCTGATACTCTTGAAACTTGGTCAGAATGTTTGTCTTGATGAGATCTGGGATAAGTTCAAATAATGGTTATTTCAGGTCAAAAAAAAGTCACAGGGTCAAATCATAGCAAAAAAAGCTGTTGTGCACTCTAGAGGCCATATTTTCAGTCTGATATTCATTGTACTTGGTCAGAATGTTTGTCGTGATGATAACTTTGACAATTTTGAATCTGGGTCATGTTGGGTCAAAAGGTAGGTCACTGGGTCCAATCTCAGAAAAAAAGTGTGTGCACTCTATAAGCAATACTTTGAGTCTGATACTCATGAAACTTGGTCAGATTGTTTGTCTTGATGATATCTTGGACAACTGAGAAACTGGACGATGTTTGGTTAAAAAATTAGGTCACTTGAAATTTGGTCATGTTGGGTTAAAAAGTAGGTCACTGGGCCAAATCCAAGAAAATCTTTTGTGCACTCTAGAGGCCACATTTTCAGCCTGATACTCATGAAACTAGGTCAGAAAGGTTGTTTTTTTAAAATATCAGACAAGTTTGAAATCGTGTCACAACAGATCAGACAGCAGGTCACTTGGCCAAATCATAGACAAACCTTGTAGGTACTCTAGAGGCCACATTTTCAGTCCAATACTCATGAAACATCATCAGGATGTTTTTCTGGGTGATATCTCTGTCAAGTTCAAAAGTAGGTAAAGTTGGTAAAAAAGTAGGTCAGTTACATTCATCCATTTTACATCATTAAAGCCAGGACCCCTTCAGCTTTATCGACCATAGATGGCTTTACTCAGGTGAGCACTTCAGAGCGAATGGCCTTCTTGTTTAAAATCAAATTCACCTTTACTTTTCTTGTAAGAATGATATATTTTATCATAGTTAGAAGGGGTCCTGTGTGGCTCAGTGGTAAAGTGTAGGACTCATGACCTTGAGGTCTCGGGTTTGAGCCTCACTTGATCCATCTGGTTTTTCGTGGGAGTGTCCTTGGGCAAGACACTTCAGAGCCCTGGCCTAGTACTGGTGAAACCCAGGAAATACATGAAGATATGAGCTGTTGCCGCGATTTGACTGAAATAATGTTGAAAGTGGTGTAAAACACCATTCAATCAATCATTATCATTGTTAGATTGTATTTAAAGAAAAACACTATCTCAATTTATAAGACAGTAATGTCTTGTCAATACTGCTTTTTAGATTTTTTATAGAAAAGTGCGTGATAAGGGTTATTGGATAAAATGAGTATGTTTTGCTGTATAGGACAACCTTTTTAGTGGTGTGACAATGGCCCAGAATGACAGGAATGTGAAATATACCACCCCTCCAGGTGAATGGGAATACTGACTGAGACATGAGAAAATAAGCAAACTATAGTCTTTTTTTATATATATATGTGTGTGTGTGTGTGTGAGCCATGCTCTGTTGAAAGGGGTTTCATGAATCTTCTAATAGTGTTGACTCATGGCGGCCTGCATATACTGTGCAGGCTGACTGAGTCGGGTTTTTTTTGCTATTGATCAATTTTCTGCATGTTCAAGGACCAGCCTAATTCATGATTCATTCATTTGTTAAACCAATTGAATTTTATTGAGATGCATTAAATCCTTTTTTGCCAGAGTATGGCTCATACATGCATTCTTTAACAATTTACCAAACAACCTGGCATCCTGATGACTTCAGGGTAAAAAAAATTATGAAGGTTGGAAAATGAGAAAATGCTGGTGAGCAATATTTCCTCTTTTTCCCATAAGGTTTTCCATTCTATCAAAGAAAAAGCCCATCATTTGCATCAGGTTTAAGAAAATATTTCAGCGTGGACAATTGTGTAATTTTGAAGTCCGTTTCAACAGAGTAATGGGGACTTTAAATCATAGCAAAATGACCTCTCATCCAAGCTTTAGTGAAGGATGAGGAGCATTATTTGCACAAAGCCTGAGGCTGAGCATGTATACACAAGCGTATCAGTCCGATTATGTTGTGCCACCCGCACTTGAAAGAAAAACAAGTACACCCCTTACGTCACTACTGGAAGTCAAGACAGTCATTCTCAAATTTTGGGTGCCATTCACATTAAAAAATGTCGAAAATATGATGTCATTAGAATGCAAAAATGTTGTTGTTTCTGTAAATACAATACTTCAGGAGTCTAAATTTATAATTTTTCCTACCAACTATTTCCTGTCATTAAGATACTTGATATTCAATTGAGGAACCCGATTTCAAAGTAACGGTGGTTAAATATACAAGAACATCATTTGGATTACGAAATCTTATAGACGTCTTTGGAATGTTATACAGATGTGTATTCACATTGCCGTATCTAGAAAGACAAAAACCTTGGGAACCGTCAGTAAAAACCAATGCTTACGAAATTTACCTTTCTTTTTTATCAAATAGTTTATTAAATAATGCAAGACTGTACTTCTCGTATAACACAGCATTATATAGTAAGAGGTTTTTAATTACTTTTTCAGCTAACACACACACACACACACACACACACACACACACACATGAGCCATGCTCTGTGAAAAGGGGGCTTAATGCATCTGCGAAAAGTATCGACCCAGGTCAGCCTGCACAGTCCGCGCAGGCTGACCTGGGCCGAAACTTTTCGCTATGGGTCAATTTTCTGTATGTGAAAGGATCGGTGTTTCTGATTATTAAGTCGGTTGTTTAAAAAAGTGGCTATTATGGATCCATACTTATGTGATGGCTTGCTTGAAATCACACATTGCGGAGATGCATTAAGCCCCTTTTTGTCAGAGTGCGGCTCATATATATATAAAACCACACACCTGTCAGGAATAACACAAGACCAAGCGTCGGCTAAGGCTGTATTTGCATCATGACATGATCACATACACCTCTAGAAAGTAAAGGAAGTTAAAATATGTGTTCTTTTATACTGAATAAAGCCTTGTGTACAATTTTAGACTAACATTGACAACGATGCAACTAATTACTGTCGTGTCCGGTAATCTTGCGCGTCCGGTAATCTTGCGCACTTTGGTAGATTCCTGTTGCGCGAGTTTGTTTTATGAATTCTACCCGTTTCTGCAGTGTTTCTTAGACCATAGGAATTTGGAATAACAGAGAAACCTTCAGAAAGTAACTATAGCTAAATTTTGTACCTGAGAGTGTCTAAAGTTTGTCTATGACATCATCCTGATAAATTATTCATAAACACGCCCTATGACCCAATTCCCGATGAGGCTGGCAGTAACACTTTTTATCTGTCAATTAAACGAGTAATTGAAGTCTTATCACAAAGACGAATCAATTAAACACATATTTTACAACTTTATAAGGTATTAAGGAACAGATTTAACATTATTTTCCTTATTTACATGCAACTTTTATCACACGACAAATTCATTTCATATTTGCTGCCATTTAATGTTCTGAATCAGAGGCCCAAATCGAGCCTAATTATTTCTGTTCTACGATTGTTCTTTGTGTGGGCCACAAATACTTTAGAAATCCTTTGCATTGACGTCATTTAATACAGGTGCGCAAGATCACCGGACAATTGTATGTCGGATAAAACCTCACTGTTTGTGTTTACTTTTTGAAAGTTTGATTTGTTTGGGGAATCTTTCCATAACTATCTTGAGTCATAATCTAGATAAAATATTTCTATAAATAGATAAAAGGCTGTGGGGATTTAGCAATTCTTTTTAGTGTCATAAGTAAACAGTCGTTTGCTTAGGTGCGCAAGATTACTGGACAGCATCGTATAAAATGTGCCACATGCAGACGTTCAATAGCTGATAGTTTTTCCTATATTTTCAGATGTTCATCATTCTGTACATGGCGTCAGTACCAATAAAAATCTTTCATGAAAGTCATATAGATCTATATTTACAGTTAGGCTTATTTTGTTTTATTATTTTTTTTTCCTATACAGGAATACAAAAATCTGAGGCTTTACAACGACAGTATTGCTAATTACTTCCATCTAATTTTAAACATCTTCAAAAGTAATATACGAGGGTTGTTCAATGGTAATGTGTATTGTACGATATCTTAAAAGCATTTGACTCAAATAGTGAAATGAATATTACATCCCTTCAAAGAATTCTCCGCGGTTTGAAATACATAATTTCAATCTCTGTATCCATTTCTGAAATGCGTCACGGTACGCTGATTTAGGTAGACCTCTGAGGCACTGACTGATGGCTGAGCCAAGGGCTTGTCGGGACTTGTAACGACGACCAGATAAGAAATTTTTAAGTTTTGGAAAAAGGAAAAAGTCGCATGGGGCTAGATCTGGAGAGTATGGTGGGTGTGGCAAGACGGTAACCTTCTCCGACTTCAAAAATTGCTTCACAAGCTCAGATGTATGTGATGGAGCATTGTCATGGAGTAGACGAACATGCCTAAATCCTGACACAGGGCGTCGTTTAAGATAATATTTCTTGAGCTTTTTTAGTATAACATCTCGGTAATACCAGGGATTGTATATAACATACTATGTAGAATCCCTGGTAATACCGACCTGTAACACTTTTGCCCTTCGGCACCGGAATTTGTACGACTATACCATCACATGAGCAGAATATGCAATAAAGAACCTTCTTTGTGTTTGTGCTTCTTTTGGCAACTACAGGCCTTCTACCGTGTTTAGTTAGCCGTATTTTGTTTCCAATTTTTCTTACTGGTTCGAAATAGTGAACCCATGTTTCGTCACCAGTAACAATGTTTGCAAATTGCCTTTGATTGAATTTGGGAAACATTTTGAGCAATTGCTTAGCGGTTTGTACTTGTACCAGGTTTTGGTCATCTGTCAATATATGTGGTATCCATCTGGTAGAAATCTTTCGTACTTTCAAAATACGCTTCAAAATGAAATGCACCCGCGATAGTGATATGCCAACAGCATTGGCAATATCACGAATCGTGTATCTGCCATCACTTTCAATTATTTCCCTGACTTTTGAGACATTTGCCTTGCCTGTTAAAGTCACAGGTCGGCCAGATTTTGCTGCATCTTTGACTGACTCTGTGCCAGTCAGAAATTTCTTTCTCCACCTACGAACTGTCTCATAAGATACCTTATCAGACCCATAAACTTCCCCCAATTCAGTAAAAATCTGCATTACCGAATGACCGAGTTTTGTGCGAACTTTTATATAAGCTCTAATTTCTTCAATATTCTTAATCCATTTCCCAACCATTTTTACAACAGTGGTCAACAACTAGCTCTAATGAAAAGACTATAAGTTTAAAACTATGTGGAGCTAAAGGCTCGTGTTTATACCGTTGGAAAGGTATTGAATAGAGCTATTCAAGCGTATCATCATCCACGAAATCGTTGAAAGCGTTATCGCGCTGTGGTACAATACACATTACATATCGAACAGCCCTCGTATATTGTTTTATTACATCAATAAAAACACAAGACACAGTCTCAGTACCGCTGAAGAATTGTTAGAAATTGCTCTGCTTCCTCCGAGAGTGTAAATAAAAGAGAAATTATTTCAGCGATACTTAGTGAAAATGAACCATAGCTTGACCGTATTTAGGGTTACTAATCACTAACTTTCTTGCTTTACTACAACAATAAAACTATAGGTCAAAGTGACAATTTTAGAAGAAAGTACGGTAGTTTAAGCTTGGTAGAAAAGTTGGTGGAGGAAACAGGATTGTGAACTAGTGAGAGATGAGAACAGTTAACTCTAACATAAGTTTGTCAAATACTTCTTTAGCGATATCCCTAAAAACAAGGCACACCTTGACAAATAAGTTTATCACCCTTAGTAATGGAAGTTAACCAATAAAGTTGTTTTTTTTTCCCAAGAAAAAATTCATGAGATTAATAATTTCAATGACGAACATGATAAAGCCGCCAACAGGCAAGAGACTGAAAGAGTTTTGGGGTCTTCATTACTATTTCATCACTTGGAATCCAGATGTGGACGACCATCTTAAGTTATCTCCACTTATGAATTTCACCCATAAAACTTGTTTTTTTTCTTTAGGAATTGTTGATGTATGCTTCTTTTTCTTTCTCTCTGAAAGTTCCAGCATTTGATAGCTGCATATAATGAAGCTCTAATGACGCTAACATATATGGGTGTTATATGTTATGGCTAGCAAATAGATCTGCCATCCTGCAGTATGTGTCCATATAATTAACTTCCGTTACATGCTACAAATGAATCATTTCACCCAAAAAGTGTTTGTGTGAGTTTTCTTATGTTATATTATGACAGATACATGCATTGTGAACAGATTCCATCAGTGTTTGTTTTTAAAAAAAAGTGCAACTTTACTTAGCTAGCATACATTCAGTGATTTTATTTATCTTCCATTACAACCAGTTTGAAAAAGTAAATTGCATTATTTCCTTTAATGTTTTGACATGAAAACTTTGACCACAGGGATGTATGTAACACAAACTATGTGAAAAAAGTTCATATGTAAATTAAAATCCACAAGACTTTTTCTTTTTTACGCTTGTTTGATTTTTAACCGTTGCAATTTAGTTCATGCCTCTGAAAAAAATAATCTGTCGGTTGACTGTGTAACATAAGCCACTGAAAAATATTGCATATGCCCTAAGTAACTATACTTAGAAATAAAATGATTCAATCTTGCACCATGTTAAAGTTATCACACACTAAATAAAGCAAATCTAAAAATAAAAGCACCTACCTTTCTCTTAATCATTCAGACAATTTTTGAAACAGCAAAGATTAAATTTTTTGGAACACATACTATGATTCAATACAACTTAATACAATCAACTTTGTTAATTTACATAACAAGTCCTGTGCAATGAACTGCAGATGCAGTAAAAGTGTCGAATTTAGTAACGGAGGTTAACAGTCATGGAGGTTAAAAATTTTGTAGATTTTGGCCATACAGTCAAGCCGCGTTTATCTGGACACTCCTGTTTCCTATGAATGTTTCCGGATAAGCTGTTTTTCCGGACCAGAGAACTGGGATGGCTCACTACTTCCATATTGATAAGGGACACCATGCTTCGTAAGAATTACAATAGCGTATGATTTACACGAGCACTTGTCTGTATTGTTCCTGCGATTGTTCAGATATACAATAGAATAAATTGTTATAATTTGCATTTTGCCTTTTTGTTATTCATGTGTTTTTGTACATGCTTTCCCCTTGTACCTTATTACATGTACATGCATACCTTTTGTACAAATGGGTAGGCTTGTAAAGCTCGGCACATTATGACTTTTGAAAACACCACGAAAAAAGGAGGGGCCGAAACACATGTACAGTATTTCTGTATTATAGTATAACTGTTGATTTTCTGATTTCGAGACAAATGGATTTCATAACGTTTTGTAGAATTTACGCGATAGTGGCATATGGGTGGTCTTCTATGAACTGGCAAATGTCTTTTTTCACAGAAGTCGAAACTTCAACTCGTCTCCTGTTGACTTCAGATAATTTAAATGGTAAAGTGACGAAGTTGTTGAGGGTATTGATTGACAGTCGAATCGATATGAAAGACGTGCATGTCGATTTTTATTCGCCTTCATAATCTGTTAGGAATAAAATAGTTTTGAAAAAAATAATGAAATTCATCGTGTTGGTGGCCATTTTGTGTCAATTTTGGGTAGCGTAAACATCTCGAGGAAGAGATGAATTAAACTGTTTTTTCTTATGTTTAGGGGGTAAACTGAGAATATTTGTATTTGAAACGAAGAATTATGAAATATGCATGTTCAAATTCTAGTTTTGTTGTCAATTGAGAATAAGATAGATAAAACCCAAGCACAAAATCTGTGTGGAGAATGCGGCTTGACTGTAATAATTAAATAACAAAGGTGTGTAATTGTCACAGCATCGCATCAGTACTATGGGTATTGATAATCTGTCAAACTGACACTTAACACTGGCACATGTAAATCTTTTTAACACTTTTTGGAGACCACCTCTAATTAAGACGTGTGTTTTCAAATGTGTGAAAACTATCTTAAATAAATTGATACTGGTACTCGTGCTATTCACACATACTTGAAACAAGTCCAAAATCACTCGAAGTAGCCTGTATCGATATTTATGAAACCAGTCCACAGTAGTATGGGGAAAATAACAAGTCTATACTGTGTGATACACAGTCAGGCCACGTCCGGTTTATCTGATAGGGTTTGTACTGTTTTTAACCCATCGTTCCTGATTTTTCATTCCAGTTCCGGAACGCGGATTTCCGGAATAAAAAGTAAAATTTGTACAGAAAATATTCGTTCCCTAATGTTTTCTTCCGGATCTTGAGATTTCTGGAAAAATGGAACCCAGATTAACACAGCTCGACTGTATTTAATAAGATCTGAAGCTTTTCTACAGAAATACGTGCTTTTGTTGTGTACAATGGACTATGACCACTACCAAAATGAACTCAGAAAAGATGTAAACAATGAGAAATTCTGTATAATGCAGTCATGCAGGTTAAATGAGTTTTTACAAGTTCCATATTTGATCCACTCTTAATACCTGCATTATTTTTCCTTTTACTGTAAAAGCCAAGTATTGCTTCCAAACTTTAGATAAGATGTTGAGGTAATTAAAAAGAGCTTTTGCCCTGCAGAAAACCAAGGTTTTGTATACTTTATCATCTCCTGAAAAGCAGTCACAGAGTTTAATGGATGTTTGGCAACATCTGATTATTGTGTCAAAAATACTGAATATATCAGATGTGCTCACAAATTACTGCTAAAAACAAAATTTCAAAGTTATGATGAACATCAGGTACAGTCTTGTTCTTCTTAGCTATCAGACACTTTCTAAAATTTGTCATCGCATAGTCTTACCCACGTCAAAACTGTGGAAAATTGCTGTTTTTCTCATATTCAAGGTCATATATAATCACTGTTACAGGGTTGAAGTGGTGTAAATTAGTTTGAATCATTAGCATATAACTGGACTTATATGAAATCGAACCAGTTACAATCTTGTTTCTAGTTGTAAGATTTCAGTGCTTCGATTTTTAAAGGCAACACCTATGAAATGCAAATGGCACCCAAAGAGCATATGTCTCATAATTTAAAGGTGTAAATGTTTTGTTGCCACAAAGGCATGAGCCTGTGGGTGGGAACATAAACCAGGAAAACCAACTGAGGGAGGGTGTAATAGTGCTCAAGTAATGCTCCTCATCTTTCACTAAAGCTTGGATGAGGGGTAATTATTTTCCATAAAGCCTTCGGCCTCTCCTGTATTCACAAGCATCTTTAAAGAGCAATCAAAACATGAACATTGTTATAAACAACAACAGGAATTACTCCCTCTATATACACACCAATTCACCTAATCAGTATAAGCAATTGGAATTGAAACTCAATTCAAACATCTGTAGAAAGCACATTATGGCTGAAAGAAGAGAAATTACATTTACATTATGTCTTAAACAGAAATTTCTGAAATTTTTGTCTGTCTACCAATCTGCAGTGGTAGGAATCAAACCTACAGAGCAACCTCTATTAAATGCAGTGATGTAGATGCCCCTCTATATGAATGGGCCTTGAACTCATTAGTATCAATACCAGATGAATTCAGAACTACTTTCAGCCATCTTGCTATAGTACTGGTTGTAACAGATTTATAAGTTACATAAGAAACCAAAACATTTTCTTCCTGACATAAGGGTTTTATCTTATTAAGATAGAAAAGAAGAGTATGCATAGCACACAGTTTTTCATTATTGAAATGTTCAGTCCGTAAGGAATACTGATGTCCAACCCTTGAGGTCTTTACTCTATCTGGAAAAGAAAACTTTGCAATCTTTCTGAATATGCATTGTGGTCTAAAGCCATTGACTGTAAAGCTTGAGCTCTTGGTACTGAAGCTAAGGCAATAAGAGCAGTAACTTTCAAAGTAAGTAATTTCAAAGTGAGTTTTTGTAGTGGAAACAGATCCCGAAGAAACTTCAGGACAATGGAAACATCCCAAGTAAAAAGGTATCTAGGTACTGGCTGTGATTTGTTGTACATTTCTTTCATAAACCTGCTTATTAATACACACTGTGTATACCATTACGAGGGTTGTCCCAGAAAATCGCAAACTTTTGCAATAATATCTTTTTTTGATGCCAGAATGTTATGAAAAATCGTGCCATGGTCCAGCAATTATATTTTAATATTTTCGTGTACACACTTAACTGAATAATTTGGAAACTTTTGTAAAAACAGCCGAATTTTATATTCCGGTTAGTTTGGGTCAGCGCACGCCAAAAGAACTAGAATAGAATATTTCATACAGGTATTATATTTAGCTGTTTTTCCATTGTTAGGAATAATATAAATTTAAAAAAAAAGCATATTGATGTAAATGTTATGATTTGGTGCATGGGCACACAAAGTTTTACATGCCTGACATCATTTATCACCGAACTGTGACATGATTTCCATCTGCACTCCATAGTAAATTTTTAGTAAAATAATGATGTCAGCGGACTGCTTGGCGCAAAAACCTATCATCACATACTGTTTTGTGAAGGAATTGATGCCAATACATACTATAAAAGAATTTGAAGTGACAGATTGGTAGAAACACCTCTGGATCACTCGGGTTTATGTGGCACAAGAAGTTTGTGAATTGATGTACAGCAGATGATGCTGGACAGCGCAGCCGACTTAAGAAAAACAATGGTGCGGTATTCAAATGTTTGAAGGACATTATTGACGCCGATAGCTGTCAACACGGGATGGGAAGTTGTTGATACTGTAACAACTTATGGTAGAGTGTTTCCTTATGGGGTTCCAATCCCAGTTCAGGCTTGGATTTAATAATAAAATATAGGTAACTAAAGATGACTTCCGTCTCTCCGTTTTATAAAATGAAAAAACTTAATAAACCACGAAATTAAAATTATAGACTTATTTATTCTCTCTTTCTCTCTTTTTATCTGTTTGTAACTTTTCAAAATTATCTATTGTAAAATGATAAAACTCAAAATAAATAATGATTTGTAATGAAAATAAATAACGGAGGGTTAACCTTAGATCAACTGTTTGGAAGTCCAGAACAGTCTGTGTTCTGCCCTTATATACATACAGGCAGTGCACAGAACGCTGTTGTGCACCCAAAATAATGCACCAAAGAATCTGTGCGAAATAACGTTCAAAACGCACATATCACAATGCGCACGTCAAAGTGCACAAGGAAAGTTGTGCACTGCACCAAGAATCCTGTGCATTTCGACGTCGCCGGCCCAGTCACTCAAAATTGGACGAAACTTTACAAAGTTGATTGAAAATTAAACCTAAATGCATAAAATAATAAACTTTAAATGTCAATAATTAGGACTCGTACTTTGGATTACAAAAAAGACTGTTTTCTTTGGTAGAAATTTACGTTTGTTAAATCTGACAGTTCTCAAAGAAACGAAATTCAAAGCGTCCGCGCTTTGACAGCTCCACCTATCCCATGATGCATTGCAAAGTAAACATTCAAAATGGCCGTGCCAATGCTTCAATATCAAACACCACTGCAAACAAAAGGAAGTTGCAACGATTACGGATGATGACAGCAGGTAAATACTGCATAAAAATAATGTTTAAACCGCAGAGATAAAGCAAAATACAATCGTGACATGTATCTCCGACGAGTAAACACAAAATCTGCAGTTATTCAGGAGAAAATAGTCAGTCATAAATAGGTCAAAGCTGTCAAACGAAACGGATTATTACATTACCCCCCACTTAGAGTGTTGTAGCTCCTGCTAACACTTAAAAGATAAAATAAAATTTTAACAATAACACTTGCAAATCTAGAGTCCGTTTCATCGTGTTAGCATAAGAGAACGTCCAGACACTCATATTTGTTAAAACTTTAAAACATGTTCCACAGTCACCTGTATGAGCTTAGGTATAACTTGAATTTCACTTTTCACTATTTAAATTAAACGTGTTAAGCACAATGTCACATTAAATATAAAGCACTATTTTAAGATGAAATGCACTATGCACTAAATAACTTGCACTAAATAACTTGTTGAGTCCAATTTTAAATTCACTAAACTTTATATAAAAAAATTTGAACTTGAAATCTATCTGTGTCTGTCTCGTCTGTCCTTGTGTTGGCTGTGCTCTCGCTCTCGTCTATTGTAGTGTTGTGTGTTTCTTCTATCCTCCCTCTCACGCTGATCTTCTCGTGCTCGTTTGTTTGAATTGTCTTGGGTCCTATGTCTGTCAGTCTTTTCATCGTCTAGTTTTCTCTTCCTGTCAACTCTGCTGTGACTGGAATGGGTTAGGGACTCGCTCATGTCCTTAACTGTTTTAGCCAGTTGTAACAAGGCGGCCTCCTGTCGTCTCAACACCTCTGTGTTTGCCTCAACAGCTGTTTTGATATCCAGCAGGAGCCTTTTTCTTTCAGTTGAGGAAGCAGAGGAGACTGACGAAGATGATGAAGATGATGAAGCTGCATCTTCCCGAGGTACAATAGGCTCCACTGTAAGGGGCCCAGGCCTTTCATCTAAAGTTGGAGTGGCCTCAGCATGGCTTTGTCCGGGAAGATCATCTTCATAGTCTAGTAATTCTTCTAGGCCAGTCTCTAACGGTTCAGGGGCTCCAAAGGGACTCTTCACCGGTTGTGGCGCTGTTGTTGGCTGTGCTAGCTGTGCCTGCTGCACCTGCTGCGCCTGACCTATTCCTCCTGTCAAAACTGTGCCCAACAATTGATGAAGCTGAGCTATCACAGGGCTTTGCAGTAACTGTCCTGCTACTAGATTGTTGCTGGTACTCGGCAGGAGTGGGGACTCTGGCAATAGACCCCCTGGAAAGCTTGTTTCTACTGCCTGGGCCAGAAGATCCTTACCCTTTGACTTACTGGCCCAATGTCTGGCTGACTACTCCGCAGACAGAGCTACCATATCTCTCTCCCCAATTTCATAAGGAAACTTGTTCACAACCAACATGTCTGGCGAATCTTGAATCCCTTTTTCCTTTAGCATTAGGGCATGTCGGGCGAAGGTTTTCACATGCTCTCTCAGCTCACTCTCCTTGAAACACCGAAACAAGCACAGCTTACAATAACAAGGCACATCGTCCAGACTGAGGTGGTGCTTCAGAATGTGGTTGGTCACCCGATACTTGGCCTCTATATAAACTTCGTTCTTCTTGTGCAAGCAGCGCAGACACTGGTAGGCCCTCCTCTTAGCTTCAGTTTGTTTTGATACCACAGACATGTTCTGCAAGACAAATTGGAACAAATTTTAAATAGCTAGAAAGTCAGAACTAAATGACACTGCCTGGGGTCATACATAGCTCTATACCATATTCTCCAATCCAATTGACAGTTTCTATGGCAATTTGGGAATCGACCGCAAATATAACACTACTGCTTTCATAGTCAGACAACAACCCCATACCATCTTGAGCATCCTGCATGATCCCAAGCCCTTCACTTCTCATCTCAACTTATGCCTTTTACATTTAAAACCATCTGCTCTACTTTGTTCGTTTCACTGGTACAAATACAGCTGACTCTTAGACTTTTTGCATCCCCCTGACTCAAATGGTATTTTCTCTCTTGCCATAGAATGCGGATTCAGGCAGTTTTCAGAGCAGTGCTATTTCTTTAACCCCCTTTTCCACAATGTTTGCCTTATGCATACTGTGTCTTGTTTCCTTTCATATTTTCAGTGCTTTTTAATTGCATTAAGTTAATATTGTATCCTACTGTTTATGACTTGCCAAGTTATTGTAATAAAACCTTAAGAAAGTGTCTGCATTCCTTAATTTAAAGCGACCCAACCTCATAGTAAGTTTTCAGACATCAATTTATAGGAATATCAAACCAATGTAACAGTTTCAAATGAACATGAACCTTTAACTAAATAACAAATGTAAGTTTAACGACACAGTTTCACTGAACACGCACAAGTTATTTCCACTAAACACTGTAACAGTAGTCATTTTAGTTTAGAAGTTATAATGTCATAATTTAATTTTCACTAACACTATTTACACTTTTGCTTATTTAACACTTTACATGCTTTGTTTATCCAGTTTGGTACTTTATTTCCCTCATAACGCTTAAGCTTGTCATGGTGGACAATTTTTTCTTTCCCAGATTTATCTATCTGGACAACAAAGTTTATATCATTAAGAGACTGCTTAACTAAAAAGGGTCCCTCATATGTTCTCTCTAATTTGTGTGCTATTCCCACTTTATGTCTTTCAGATAACATCCATACTGCATCTCCAGCTTTGTAACTGTTGTGGACAATCTTTGTGTCATATATCACTTTGTTTCTTTGCGCTGCAGCATGAAGATGATCTCGTGCCACCCGATGTGCATGCTGCATGTGAGATTTTAGTACATCAACATAATCGCTATATGAGGTAATACTGGCCTTGTTGTAAATGGTATTGCTACCGTACACCAATTCAGAGGGCAACCTTACTTCCCTTCCCATGGTTAAAAGATTTGGAGTTAAACCTGTACTCTCATGCGGTGTAGAATTGTAAGCACCTGCTAAACATCCCAAGTGCTGGTCCCAATCATCTTGCTCTTCACACAAATATGCTTTTATCATGCGTACTAAAGTCCTGTTAAATCGCTCAGTCTGTCCATTACATTTTGGGTTCTTTGGGCTGGTTCTGACTTTCTTGATCTCTAACATTCGGCATAGATCTTTAAACACTCTGCTTTCGTAATTTCTTCCTTGATCACTCAGGAGTGATAGTGGACAGCCCCATCTGGCTATAAAATCATTCAGAACACTAGAAGCGCATGTCTCTGCAGTTTGGTCAGGGACTGGGATTACTTCAACATACTTGCTAAAATGGTCAGTGAGGACTAAGATGTATTTGTTCCCTCTGGGTGTCACTGGTAATGGTCCTATGTAATCTGTTGCTACAACATCACATGGTGCTCCAGTGGTTATAGTTCCTAATGGCGCCTTGGGTTTCTTATTGGGCTTCTTAATTGATGCACAGGTGTCGCACTGGCTAATGTACATTTTAACATCGCTTTTCATCCCGAACCAATAATATCGCTGTAGTAGCCTCTCATAAGTCTTTTTACACCCCATGTGTCCGGACAGTAAAGAATCATGAAATTGCACAAGCAGACTTTTCTTCATGCTGTCAGGTACGAGGAGCTGAGTATGACTACCACATCCATTTTTCCTATTGAAACACTTGTACAAGATACCATCTTTGATGTCCAAAACATCCCATATGATCCAATAATGACGTGTGGCAGGACTAAATCTTGCCATAGTGCTTGCGCTGGGTTTGCAGTCCTGTATTTTTGCCTGAAAAATGGGCGATATGTCTGGATCTTTGGACTGGAGATTCCTAATTGTAGAGTGATTTTGTTCATTTGCCCAAGACCAGTTATTCTGGTCCCCTACCGCCTGGTTCCCTTTTCCACTGGCATGCTGGAGGGTCCTGGTTTAGGTTCAGAAATGGCTCTTACAAGTTTGTCATTTGTTATACTTTCTGCATTTTCTCTGAACTTGTTATCCATTAGTCCAGTGTGTTGCATGTCATTTGCTCTTTTGATACATTTCTTACAGGGACCACATTTAAGATGTTCATCCATATCTTGCAGAGAACAGTCACAGTCTCTGGGATTGTTACAACGTGAAAGAGCATCACAATGTCCCTGTTTCTTGCCTGACCTATATTCAATTGCAAAGTCATAATGCGAAAGGATCTCTATCCATCTTGCAATCTTCCCTCTGGGTTCTTTCAGTTTGAAAAGCCACAGTAGAGCTTGGTGGTCACTTCTCACAATGAAATGCCTGCCCAAAAGGTACTGTCTGAAGTACTCCACAAAATAACGAATTGCGAGTAATTCTTTCTCGGTAATACAATAATTCCGTTCAGGTTTGTTGAGTGCCCTGCTAGCATACGCTATAACCCTTTCACGTCCACCTTGAATTTGTTGCAGTACTCCTCTTATTCCAACATCTGAGGCATCCACGTCTAAGATGAAATCACCTGCATTGTCTAAAGGGTATCCCATTATGTCAGATCCAACAAGTAGGTCTTTAAGTTTTTCAAACGATTTTTGACAGTCATCTGTCCAGATAAACTTTTTCCCTTTGCGTGTTAGCTCAACCATTGGGCGTACGATTTTTGCAAAGTCCTTAACAAATCTGCGATAATACGAACACAATGCCACAAATTGTTTCACTTGTTTTGCATTTGCTGGCACTGGCCAGTCAACTATTTTGGCTATGTTTACAGGGCTGGGTTTAACACCAGAGCTGGACACAACCTGACCGAGGAAAGTCACTTTTTCTTGCAGCATTTCACATTTCTCAGGTCTTAACTTTAAGCCAGCTTTCTGAAGACGGTCAAACACCTCTCTTACTCTGTGTATGTGCTGTTCGAAGTTAGTACTAAACACAACTATATCATCTATGTAAATAAGACAAGTCTCCCACTGAAGACCTTGAAGTGCAAGTTCCATGGTGCGTTGGAAGGTACTGGCCGCATTATTCAGCCCAAATGGCATTCTCAACATTTCGTAATGTCCATACTTGCATACAAATGCACTTTTCTGTATGTCATCCTTTTTCAGAGGTATCTGGAAATACCCACTTGTAAGGTCAAATGTACTAAATAGCGTTGACCCTGCTACTGCATCAAGACAATCCTGAACTCTGGGCAGTGGAAATCCATCTGGTTTTACCAGGGCATTGACTTTTCGGTAATCAACACAAGGCCTTACACTTCCGTTCTTTTTTCTCACCAAGACAATAGGACTGGCCCATGGGGAAGTGCTCTTCCTAATTACACCTTTAGCAAGAAGGTCCTCTATTGCCTTTTTCTCCTCACTAGCATAGGCCATAGGTACACGTCTGGGAGGTTGTTTGATCGGGAGGGCATCACCAGTGTTAATCGGATGTTCGGCAAGGTGTGTCAGCCCTAAGTCCCACTCACTCTTTGAAAATATGTCTTGGTAATCATTCAACAAGCTAGCCAGGATACATTTCTCTGTACAGTTTCTGTCCGCTGATGATCGACTGAAGAGGTCTGTCAAATGTGCAGGTATGCTTTTATCTGATTTGCCTAGATTTTTAACTTCTCTCAGAACTTTGATTTCTTTGTTCTCAAACTGGACTCTACGGATTGAATGGTTGTTTCTTTCGTTACAAGAACTTTCTTCCTCTAACAATGTAGTTTGTATTTCACTGATTCGTTGTGCCTGTGCTACAACTGCGTCTTGATTTATAGTGACTGATGTAGGGAATGGGTTCAAAACCCGCACTTTACTAGTTACACAATTGTTTATATCAACAAGTACAGATGCCATCTGCAAAGGATAGGTTTCCTTGAAGTGAACCGTTGGTTCTATGATAAAATCTGAGTTTTTGTCAAAGTCATCACTCTCTTTCCGTTCAACGTAAACATTCAACAGGGCCTCACTCTGTGGTGGTATAACAACATGGTCTGCCATAGTTACTTTTCTAACACTGTTTCTCATTCCAATCTGGATACACGGTATTTCTTCTCCTCTGAAGACGATTTTTGCTTTGCTCAAGAGGATGTCAGCAGGGCCTTGCTCATCATCTTGCAGTATGTCTACACCAAGAAGTCCGTCATCCTCAATATCTGTGACAATCAATTCCTTTTGAAGCCGAATTGGTCCAATTTCGATGTTAAAGATTGCTTTTCCATACTCGTTTATTGGCATTCCTCCGGCCCCTATTAAGCAATTCGTTTCTGTAAGTTTAGGTCGTTTCTCTGGGGGAATCCTTTCGTACACTTTTCCAGACAGAATGGTTTTTGTTGCGCCAGTATCTGTTGTAAATATGAGTTGTGTCCCTTCAATAGTGCCCTTTACATATACACCTTCACTGTAAGATTTTCTTCTTCTAACGACATACTGCTTTTCATCTAAAATTTCAGCTTCTGTTTTCTGGCCGTCTTTTACTTTTACTGGGGCATCACCTCGGCCGTCTGGGTCAGCCCATTCTCGTTTAAATGGTTTCTGCTTGCACTGGTACGCATTGTATTTTCCTGGTTATTGGTCTGCCTTCTGTACGTGCTAGGTTTCCTATGAGGACAATCTCTGATGAAATGACCAGGCTTATGACAGTTAAAGCATTCTTTTGACGGCTTTCTGGTAATGTTATTTTTAGTAAGAAGGCTAATTTTATCTAGTATTTGCTTAAGCATGTTTCCCATCTGTAGTTCTTGGTGTGGAATGAGGTCTGTATCTTTAATCTGCTTGTTTTGGTTTTGTGGCTGTTTCTGTTCTTTCAATTTTGTGGGTTTGGAACGCACTTGGCATGCATATTTTCCATCACTGTCACTTTCGCACTCTGAGTTTTTTGCACTACGTACAAATTTCTTCATCTTCTTTTCACCATATGGGGACTGTGATAGTCTTTTTCTAGTTTGTATGTAATTGACTACATGGAAAACTGCCTCATCGATATCGCATGGGTCCTTCACATACTCAACTTCGCACCTAACTTCATCATCCCTGAGACCATCCAAGAATCTTCTCACCAAGTCTTCTTGTCTTGTCTGTATATCACGCCCCTTATGGGCCTTATCGTACAAACATTTCAGTTCCGAGGCATATTCTTCCGTTGTTTCACCCGACTTTTGATTTCTGTTACTAAAATTTGCCGCAAAAGTTTTGGAAGTCTCCACCACTCTGAATCTACAATTCAGCTCAGCAACTAATAAGTGGTAGTTATTTAAAGCTTCTGGTCTAAGCTGTGTAAAAACAAAGTCACCAGCACTACCCTGCAATTTTGGGAGCAATTCATCTAATTTGTCCTCTGAGTTCCAACCTTGTCTGTTAGCTACAGCTTCAAAACGGTTAAACCAAACTCTCCAGTCTTCTTTCCCACAAAAGGGTGGTATTTTTATTGTACCGGAACGGTTCTGTCAGTTTTGTCTACACTGAGGTCTAAAGCTTCCCATATTTTCTCTTTCTTCATGCTGATTCAAAACATCACCCCTACATGGCTGGCTAGGTGAATAGTTTCTGCATTCTCCGTATCTTGGTTGGTGACAGTTTGCATAAGTTTGATTCCTTGGCTGGAAATGATCTGACTCCCTCTGCGATATTGTTTGAGGTAGACTTATGCTCATTCTTGGTTGTAAGTGGCAGCTTTCATTTTGATTTTGCTCAGCTTGTGTTAGTTGATGATTATTTGCTTCAGCTCTCGCAGGGTGGTTTGAACAGCTGTTCATATTGGTAAGTGTGTCAGCTATACCCTTCAATACTCCTGTGATCTGAGTCTGCATTTGTACCATTTTATGAACAGCGTCTGCCACATTTGACTGATTGCAAGATTCTGTATTTCCCGTGACAGGACTTCTGTCATTTTGTGTAAAACTGCTGTTTTGAATGCTATTTTCTGTAGGACTAGTCAAGCAGTATGGGTCTGTACTGGCCTGCGGGGTTACTTGTGCTTGGTCTACACTTGTTGGTAAGTTGAAAAAGACTTCTGTTTCTTGTTCAGAATCTGTATATCACATTTTTATTTGGCTGTTGAGTTCGATCACTGAATCTAAGTGTTGAAATTACAAGATTCCACCTCTCTGCCTCCAAAAATATGTAACAACTTATGGTAGAGTGTTTCCTTATGGGGTTCCAATCCCAGTTCAGGCTTGGATTTAATAATAAAATATAGGTAACTAAAGATGACTTCCGTCTCTCCGTTTTATAAAATGAAAAAACTTAATAAACCACGAAATTAAAATTATAGACTTATTTATTCTCTCTTTCTCTCTTTTTATCTGTTTGTAACTTTTCAAAATTATCTATTGTAAAATGATAAAACTCAAAATAAATAATGATTTGTAATGAAAATAAATAACGGAGGGTTAACCTTAGATCAACTGTTTGGAAGTCCAGAACAGTCTGTGTTCTGCCCTTATATACATACAGGCAGTGCACAGAACGCTGTTGTGCACCCAAAATAATGCACCAAAGAATCTGTGCGAAATAACGTTCAAAACGCACATATCACAATGCGCACGTCAAAGTGCACAAGGAAAGTTGTGCACTGCACCAAGAATCCTGTGCATTTCGACGTTGCCGGCCCAGTCACTCAAAATTGGACGAAACTTTACAAAGTTGATTGAAAATTAAACCTAAATGCATAAAATAATAAACTTTAAATGTCAATAATTAGGACTCGTACTTTGGATTACAAAAAAGACTGTTTTCTTTGGTAGAAATTTACGTTTGTTAAATCTGACAGTTCTCAAAGAAACGAAATTCAAAGCGTCCGCGCTTTGACAGCTCCACCTATCCCATGATGCATTGCAAAGTAAACATTCAAAATGGCCGTGCCAATGCTTCAATATCAAACACCACTGCAAACAAAAGGAAGTTGCAACGATTATGGATGATGACAGCAGGTAAATACTGCATAAAAATAATGTTTAAACCGCAGAGATAAAGCAAAATACAATCGTGACATGTATCTCCGACGAGTAAACACAAAATCTGCAGTTATTCAGGAGAAAATAGTCGGTCATAAATAGGTCAAAGCTGTCAAACGAAACGGATTATTACAATACATTCGAAATAAGTAAATCTGAAGTATAGCACATACTAACTGGAGATTTATACGTGATCTGTGTGTATGATCAATGTGTCCAGCACACAACTTTATTTTTCCTATTTCCCTACATTGAGGGCGCATCTTTGGAGTATGCCATTCACTGGAACTGAAGCAAATCAGCAAGTTCAGTTGAACCACAGTCAGCAGTGGCTTGCCTATTATATTCTTCAGAAAAAGGTTAGCCGCCAGCAGTGGCTTGCCTATATTTTCCAGAAAGTGTGTAATTCATGATGGACGATACTCTTTAAAGGAGTGAAATCCTTTTGTAGTTTTCATCACTTTCTGAATGTTATGACATGGGCTTGTGCAAGACCCCCTTCACCTGGTGTTGTTTATACCTAGATATTTTCTTTTTTTGTAATCACAGAAACGTGATATTTATACATGTACGTGGGTATACATTCAACTTTAAATCTGTCGAAAAAACTACTGGGCCGCATTTTACTGAGGTAGTTACGCACAAAATTTTCGTAACTTTAAGAACAGAAAACCCTGCCTTAACTTTTGCGTAAGTGTTGCTAATGTTAGAGGGGTTTGAACTAGTTAGAATAATTAAGCCAGAAGCAATTGAAATAAAATACGGAATAGCGAAGTACAGGATTCTGTTGAATAAGATAGCCCGGAATGAAATCTGGCGCTAATTAAGGCATTCTATGTAGCTTTTGAACAGTTCTCTCACTGTTGAATAAAGGTCACGGCACACTTTTGAGGGTTTTCAAGTCTTTTGTCAGCACTAGACTTGAGCCAAACAATGCCTTTCGAAGGAAAATTTCACATTAATGGTGATTCCACTGAGGATTTGTTTGTTTGTATTGAAGTTTAACGCCATTTTAACAGCTTTGATCATAATCATGGCGGTCAGTGACACACCTATGTGTTTTCTGGCTTTCTCACACTAGTACCGACACAACTTTCTTTCCAAAGCCATTGACTGCTTTTCTCACATGCATCAGAGGTGAGAGGCAAAAAATCACCGCAACTGGGTATCGAACCCACAACCTCCAGGTCACGAGTCAGATACACTAACCACTGAGCTACCCGGCCGGGCGATTCCACTGAGGATCGATCCCAGAACCCCTCAATTAAAAAAGGAATCCAAAAATATATAAGCACTGAGCCTTGGAAGAAACTTCTGATGTTGCTGGTCAACAATTATATCATTTTTTAAGGTAACAAATAATATGAGGCATGCTCTGGCAAAAGAGGGCTTAATGCACTTGCGAAAAATATCGACCAAAGGCAGGCTGACCTGGGTTAAAACCTATCACTATTGGTCTTTTTTCTGCATATCAAAGGACCATTCTACTACATGATTCAGTTGGATGTTTAATAAAATGGATTTTATGGATCCATAATTTTGTGTTTACTTGCTTGGTATTATGTATCATGGAGATGCATTAAGCCCCCTTTTTACAGAGCATGACTTGTATTCTTTTTTACTTTACCTCTATACCCTTTTCCTTTATATCACGAATTAAAGAAAAGACTAGCAATGCAAAAAGCCATTCGTTATTTTGTAAATACCTTCACATATTAACAGACATGTCGCTAGAAGTAGGCAATACAGAACATAATTATTTAGATTGATGGGTTTGTGACCAAGGGTTTAGTGGCACTCGGCTCCTGTCATGGGGGAATTAACATACAAGTACTACATGTAGGTAGAGGCTATCTTGGCCCTCAGCCACAAGATTAACATAAAATTAGGTCAAATCTTAGAAAAACTTTGTGTACGCTCTAGAGGCCACATTTACAATCCAAAACTCCTGAAACTTGGTCAGAATGTTTGTCTTGATGATATCTCGAACAAGATTGAAAATGGGTCATGTAGGGTCAAAAACTAGGTCACTGGGTCAAACCTTAGAAAAACCTTGTGTACGCTCTAGAAACCAAATATTCTGTCAAAAACTCTTAAAACTTAGTCAGAATGTTTGTCTTGATGATACCTTGGATGAGTGTGAAAATGGGTAATGTTGGGTCAAAAACTAGGTCACTAGGTCAAATCTTAGAAAAACCTTGTTTACGCTCCAGTGGCCACATTTTCAGTCGAAAACTCCTGAAAATTGGTCAGAATATTTGTCTTGATGATATCTCAGACGAGTATGATAATGGGTCATGTCGGGTCAAAAACTAGGTCACTAGGTCAAATCTTAGGAAAACCTTGTGTATGCTCTGGAGGACACATTTTTAGTCCGATACTCCTGAAACTTGGTCAGAATGTTTGTCTTGATATCTCGAACAAGTTTGAAAATGGGTCATGTAGGGTCAAAAACTAGGTCACTGGGTCAAATCTTAGAAAAACCTTGTGTACACTGTAGGAACCACATTTTCAGTCTGATACTCTTGAAACTTGGTCAGAATGTTTGTTTTGGTGATATCTCAAAAGAGTTTGATAATGGGTCATGTTGGGTCTAAAACTAGGTCACTTGGTCAAATCTTAGAAAAACCTTGTGTACGCTCTAGAGGCCACATTTTCAGTCCGATATTCATGAAACTTGGTCAGAATGTTTGTCTTGGTGATATCTCAAAAGAGTTTGATAATGGGTAATGTCTGGTAAAAAAACTAGGTCACTAGGTCAAATCTTAGAAAAACCTTGTGTACGCTGTAGAGGCCACATTTTTAGTCCAAAACTCTTGAAAGTTGGTCAGAATGTTTGTCTTGATAATATCTTGAAAGAGTTTGAAAATTGGTAATGTCGGATCAAAAACTAGGTAACTAGGTCAAATCTTTGAAAACCTTGTGTACTTTCTAGAGGACTCATTTTTAATGCAATACTCATGAAACTTGGTCAGAATGTTGGTCTTGCACCAGTTTGCAAGTGGGTCATTTCGGGTCAATAACTCATGAAAATCTTGTTCGGTCAAAAGACTCAGGTGAGCGACTTCAGGGCCATTATGGCCCTCTTGTCTTACTAAAGCATAATTCTGAAGTCCAAGTTTAGTTCCATATTGATATCTTTATTTTAGCATGTAATTATATTTGTGGATCACCTTTTGATATTATTTCATTCATTAAACTTGAACATTTTACAGATTTGTGAACCAGGGTCCAGTGGCACTTGGCTGCTGTCGTTGGGGGATTTAACATTCAAGCACCAGGTAGAGGCAGTCTTGGCCCTCAGCCACAAGATTCATGTAAATGTTTGCTAGGTCAGGGGTCCAAGTCCCTGATTGTTAAAGTACAACACTGAAGTCCAAGTCCAGTTCCATATTGATATTTTTATTTAAGCATGTATATAGATTTTGTGGATCACCTCTATATTTTCATATATTAAACATTGACAGATTATAGACAAGCACTAATAAAGTTATGTTTAGATCATAATACTGAATTCTCTCTTATAATTAACATGTGCAGGGCTTTTTTTCCTACTATAATTGAGGCCGATATTCGGTGATTTCCCAATTGCAAAAAGCATATTTTTTTCCAAATTGTGGTGAAAGAATTTCCCAGTTTACTGAAAGAATTTCTCATAATATGATGCTGAATTCCCAATAAGTTAAAATACCAATATCTCGAAAGCTATTTCACATGATCAGACATAAAACTTTCATTATTTAGCAGCGATTGAAACCGAAAGCAGGCTTTTATTGATTTGTACTGAAATGACTCGGCTGACTGTGCTGCAGTACGACCGAAATATTGCGATTTCTTGGCGCCATTTGGTTTGTTTAATGGAGGCAACCTGAACCAAACCGAGTTATTTTTTTGTGCATTATAACACCGCATGTAGACTTGACGTGGTTGTCATTTCCCTATCATTGAATATTAAATCTTTTGACATGTTATATAATTGTTTATCTTTCGTAAAAACTTGCAGCTGACAAAAGAAGTTTTCGTAATTTAACACTATGGAACACATTTTTACTCAATTGCAGTAAACATACTTGGAAAAAAAAACAACACGCTGTATCCAAGTAAAACGTGTTAAGAACCGGGAAACATTACAAAAAGTTTGTTAAAAGGGTTGCATACGATAAAGGCCAGCACAGCCTTTTTACTTTCGTCATGAAACGTTCAAACTCTTTGGCGATCGATCTACATGTAATCAAATCTGGGCATACTGAGTCTCAATCTGAAGTGCCGGTTGTCTGAAGACTAGACAGTTATTATCACTGCACATGATGCAAACTCTACATACCCAGACATAGGCATAATATCCAAGCCTAGCCTTGTAACTTCCACAGATAATGATTCCTTTGTATCATATGATGGCCGGAAAGCAGTTCTGCTGAAGTATTAACTCCAGCACCCATAGGTGTACCACAGTAGTGTTAAAAAGGGCTATAAGCCTACATGTGCAAATACTGTAAGGTATTTGGCCATGGTTTAAGCAGTTATAGTGTAACTGTTGAATTTGTTTCAATTATTAAATTGTTGCAACTTTCTATTTACTGTTTGTACACTGCTATTAATTTGTTTTATTGATGCACCTTGAAAGTCATTCTGCTTTTTCCCAATTTGGCCAAAATCACGCTTGAATTTCCCAAAATGAAAGGCTAAGGCCCCTTCCCAAATTTTGGAAAAAAAGCCCTGGTGTGTATGTCAAATGTCAAACGTGTCTACATGAAAAACTACATATTTTATATTACTTAGTAACATGGTAACAAGACCAGTGAAATTAACAATTACAAGTAACCAATTAAATAAGAGGGAATTAACCAATAGATATAAACTGGTTAACTTTAGGTTTACCAGAGGCAAGCTATGGCTTCACACCTATATCAATTGTTATGATGACAAAAGATTAGATCTTAGCATTCAAAAATCAAAGGTGCTAAGAGCAAAATCTTATTAGAAAGCAGACTTGATTGATGAAAGAAAGAAACTGATAAAATCTAAAAGATGTAAAAACATGTCACAGTAAATCTTAACTCTTTACCACACGACAAAAAATTAGACTGGTCCAAATTGAAAGGATTTGCATACGACAAATTAAATGTAACTGAAATGATGATTTTTGTTTTGAATGGGGAAGAAAACATTGTGGGAAAAGGAGAAAATGCTGGTTACCATCATTTTCTCCTTTTCCCACAATGTTTTCAAAAGCCTTCTACTACAGGGGCGTCAAAACTCGGGATTGTGTGGTAATGGGTTAACAACTGGGATAAAAATGTCAAACTGCAGCAAAATCCTTTGTATTAAAACATAAAAGATTTGACAAATATAGATTTGAAGAAAGATTCATTTTGTGAAGAAAAAGGAAGTTTTAACCATTATGTAATATTATCTAATATTTTGCATATAACAGAATATTAAATTTATTGCAAGGTTACAGATTATAGACAAGCACTGATAAATTTATGTATAGATACTTTTGTTCATAATACTAAATTCTCTCTTATAACAAGACAAATTTATGATGCATGGCATCATAGAAGCCGCAATCTTTTGGTGGACAATTTCAGAAATATTGACTTTCTAGAAAAAATGTGATGACATTTTTGTATCTGTTTTTCCCCCCACAAACGGAAGATCATGACAAGTGATACTAAAATGCAGGGGAAAAAAAGCAGAAGTTAAGAGAGGAATCTTAAATTATCTTGTACCATTATTATCATCATAATCATCATTATCACTTTAAGTGATAATGCATATGTGAGAAAACATGTAAAAGCATTGGAATTTTCAAATTTCTACTCAAAGTTTGAAAATGGAGAAATTGTGCATTCAGGTAGATCTACAGCATTTTTCATTTAATGATTTTAAAAAGCAAACTTCTGAAGGGGCATCAAAGGCGACACTGCAGAATTATGTAAGTTAGTAATTATTTAAAGTGATATTTAGATCGTTATTCACGTAGATCTACATACATGTATCTACAATTTTTAAGTGATATTTTCTTTGTGTTTCATTTTTTACAAAATAAAAAAAAAAATGTTCAACAACTTCCTTCTAAAACATTTCCTTTTTGCTTGTCAAAAAGTATCTTAGCGTGCTTGTAACAAAGTAACAAAGTGAATTTTTACATTTCTAACTCCAAAATTAGAGACTTTTGCATAGTATCTCCAAAATTCTTCTTATCATAGCCTTCACAGTTGGCGCGAACCACTAAAAAAATTTTTGTTTAAGTCTTTAAGGATCTGGATCTATTCAACAACAACATGGTAACCATTACTATATATACTCATTTAATAAAAATTTTCTGCATAGGCCTTGAACAAACCTATAAAACTTCTTATGTGAACTTCAAGAGCCATTCAAATCCGTGACCAGCAGCGACATAAAAAGTTGTATATGCACAGTGATAAGTTCGTTAATAACTTTATCCTTTCAACTACACCGAATGAAATTAATATACTGAGTAAGGAAGAAGAAACAAGAAATTTTTACGTTTGCAATATCTTACAAAATATTAAAAAATATTACACAGGCTATGTGCTGTCTGATCTTGATCTATATCTGTCATTTTCGAACAGTTTCAACCCTGAAAGCACTACGCAGGACTTTGGTAATTTTTGTGGACAACTTACATTACGATCCATACATTTTTCACGGGTATAGTAGATCAGGACTATACTGTACAGAACTTACAGTCTGATCATAACAGCTTCGACACACAATACATTAAATGCTAAATTTACAGAGCTCATACGGTAGATTGTCCACGTAACAAAATTCCATTCGGGTGAAGTGTCGAAGAAGGGAAGAAAAAGGGTTATCTTTTCACAAGCTCTCTAGCTGATGTAGACCGCTCTTTGTAATACAATTAAAGGTGTAGGGAGGTACGGTAACCAGTCTATAACTTGATCAAAGGTTAACCTCCCTATTATCTTTACAGATTAAAACTGGACGAAACACTTGTACATAAAACTGCTTCTGATTATCATATTCTAAGATACTCTCCATCTCATAATTATCATTATTTTGTCTTGTAAAAAAGTAGACATATGCGAAAACTGTTTAGAGGTGGGAGAGCCTGTGCTAGACGGAAAGCATTACAATTTCGTTTGGGAACAGGGAAGGAATCCTTTAAGTTGGAAAAGTTCCGGGGACTAGCCAATAAAAGGAAGTTTATTTTTCTGTATTTTCGTTGTTATTTGAGAATGAACTTATATTGCAAGAAAACCAGACCTGATGTTCATGTAGGTCTGATTAAATATTTAAGAAAGAGCCATGTGGAGTAATTTTGTAACACTAACACGATATTATTAGAAAATTTCCAAAAATAATAACCAATCGAATAATTACTGATCATCTACATGGTAAATAGTTTAGGTACATTCCTACTGGAAGCCGCTTTCTAGCGGCTTCCAATTAATGTGAGTGTGTCTGTGTGTCTCTGTGTGTGTGTAAAGCTAGATATTATATATTACTTAAAAACTTAGTAACATGATCAATGAAATTTTACAATTAGAAGTAACCAATGAAATAAAGGGAATTAACCAACAGATATAAACTGATTAACTTTAGGTTTTACCAGAGGCAAGCTATGGCTTCACACCTATATCAAATATAATGACAAAAGATTAGATCTTAACATTCAAAAATCAAAGGTGCTAAGAGCAAAATCTTATTAGAAAGCAGACTTGATTGATGAAAGAAAGAAACTGATAAAATCTAGATGTAAAAACATGTCACAGTAAATCTTAACAACTAGGATAAAAATGTCAAACTGCATCAAAATCCTTTGTATTAAAACATAAAAAATTTGACAAATACAGGTTTACAAAAGAAGCCAGGAGAGGTCAGCATCAGTGTTTTCAAATAGTTTATTGACTTTAATTTCAATACTAGTATATTTTGGTACATGTAAACAAACAAGTAAAAAAGCCGCCGCTTAGAAATGTCATATGCTTTACATGACAGTCATTTGACCTTCTTGCCGTGTTTTCAAGTTGCATGATCTTGTCCAGCAGTCTTCTTTCTCTTTTTTAACTAAATTCTTATTTTTTCTTCTGCTTAGATTTATTTGCTTAATAAAAAATTACAATTATTTGAGGTCATTTGCAGCCATGGCAAATTAATATAACAAATCTTTTCTGAAATTTGTCATGTAAAAATAAACCACGTCTATTTCCTGTTTCGGTTTTTCCACTAGAAACCATCAACCATGAGCTATAACACATGAGCCCACATCTATAGCACCCCAGCCTTCTTTGCTGGCATCAGTCATGCAAAACTTAGTGATTTTAATAGGTGTAATGGGCTTACCATTCTGTAGCTTTACATATTTCAGCTACCACTGAATTTCTACCAAAAGCCAAAGTTCTACTACATTTTCGAAATACATACTGGAGCCTAAACCAGCAATTTTGTTTCTCTCCTTGTTTCTGTAACGTAATGAAGCTTCTAATATTGCATCAAATGCATTAACTGTTGATTCAATGAAAGAAATAAGCTCTCTAACAGTGACTGTTTGACAAACAAGTAAATGGTTAGCCTTGGACATAATTTTATAGTTTTTTTTTCATCTGTGAAAAAACACCCTATACAGGAAGGAATCCAAAATGAATCCAAAAAATACTATTCTTTGAGAGGGCACAGGAAAGGACTTTTCCTCATTGATCAAAAACCCTAGGTTTTGAGTGTACGAACGATGAACAATGTATTGTTATTGGAAATTGACCAAGACTGGTTCATATTTAAAGAATCGTCTATATAGTATGAGCACCTAATACCTTTCTGTCGAATAAAGAGAAAACAGGTTTTAACATTTTTGTAAACACATAGGGTGCTGATTTCAGACCAAAAGGTTAACAGATAAACTGATACAGAAAATTATTCCAACAAAACTTCAAACACTTTTGAGATGTTGTATGGATTGGGATGGAGAAATAAGCATCATGAATATCAACAGAAGCGAAATAATCTCCTGGTTGAACCAGATCTAATACAACCTTTAATGTTTCTTGCTTAAAATGTTCATAGTAAACAAATTAATTATAGTATCTAAGATTAATAACAGGCTTAGCTCTTTACCAACCAATCCCAAGTTCTAACGACCCTGAGGAGGAAGCCTTTTGAAAACATTGTGGGAAAAGGAGAAAATGCTGGTAACCAGCATATTCTCCTTTTCCCACAATGTTTTCTACCCTATCATAGACAGCAATCATCATTTTAGCTACATTGATGCTCAAAAAAAAATCTTTGGAGTTCGAAAAAGATGGGAAGCGTTGGGATAAACTAGACGCTTTTTTGTGGTCAAGTATAATCATGCCATTTTAATTGAAGATGTTTTTTCCAAGTGACCTTTTTGTTTGGGAGATACCGGTAATTGGTGCTTTATAACTGTTTCTCCTATTCACATTTATAATGACTTGATCTGAAGACAACAGTTAGTAAATTATCATAATTGTGTGTAGTTATTTCATTATGATCTTTTGTATCTTTTTGATGTGTATGTACTAAGCTATGTGTTAGTACTTTTTGAATCCTCTTTCAATGTATAGAGCAAATAGTACAACTAAACATGCTTTTGCAGATGATACAGGTCAAGATCAGATGGAATAGAATGAGCATTCTGAACTTAGATCAACTTTGTCTCCTGTTTTGTGCAATCTTCTGGCAAACTTCAGCAGTGTAATATGGAAGATTTTTTTTCCTGACTGAAAATGACAATTTCATGGACATATTTAACACTCCTAAGGTTAGGGTAATTTTTACCAGAGCTGAGAGAACCAATGACAAAAACTTGTGAACATATTTTGTGGCGCAGCTTAATATGCTAGTTTTTGACCTACATCTTGGTATTGATAAAATCGAATAGATAGAAAGGTAATTTGCAATTGGTAGAAAATGAGCTCATGTTTATTTGGTGAGCTTCTGCTAGCCTATGTGCTCTCACATTTATGTTACAAATATACAAGTATTGCTACCACTGATCCATACCCAGGAGCCTTTATTCACACCATAACACATTATTATGATAGACTGAAGATGATCCTTTTCTTGTATCATTTGATATTTTTTTCTAAGCATTACTCATTAATTCAAAACTATAGGTCTAAACAAAAGTAATTTGGCAAACCTCATTCGTTTTCCAAATCTGCCAAATTAGTACATGTACAAGTTGCAGTTTGAAAGTACCCAGACCAGTCAATTTAAAAGCATACTAGCATCCAAATCTTGTTGAAATTTGCTACAAATATATCTCATCATCTGCTTATTGTTTGGATATATTTAAAATATATGTGTATGATCATTTGTTTGAAGACAATGCTGAACAATGGATATGTACTTGGTTACGGAGCAGGTTAAAAATCTTAGCATGTAGGAATTTCCTGATCACAAAAAAACATTTCAAGTTTCAATAAGTGAAATTTTGCATGATGTTACACCAACGCCATTTCAAAACAACTCTGAAGAATTGACATGATTGGTTTGTAATCTTAAACTTGACGTTTGCTTAAAAAGCAATGGAAGAAATTCCAGACGGTCAAACTCAAATGATTGCATGTAGCAGCGTGCAGTCATTAAGCTCTGCGTCAGAGCTGGTATGGTGCCGATGGACTCATGGAAATTCATGAATCAGAAGGAGCTTGCACAAAAAGTGTCCAGAAGTGTTGTGTTTGAGTAGCATAGATGTTTTGAAAATATTCAGGATAATGCTTGGAGTGGCAGACCAAAAGATCCAAATGGAGTCAAGAGAGTAGAGAGCCTTATTGTGTTAGACAGGCGAAAATCAGTGGATGAAATCACCAGTACCGCAGGATTTGGTCACACAGCTGTGCATAAAATACTTATGTAAGATTTGGGAATGAGTACAGTGTGTGCTAAATGGGTCTGTTGACTATTAACTACAGAAAACATGCAAAACAGAGTTGAAGTGTCAGAGAGTGGCCTGACACTTTGGTGAAAGGACGGTGATCATTTTTTAAAAAAACACAATGACTGATGAGACTTGGACAAACTTTTACAACCCAGAACTTAAGAGATAGTCAGTGATGTGGAAACCAAGCTTCTCACCACCACCTAAGAAAGCAAAAACTGCAAAATCAGCCAAGAAAATAATGTACATTTTCTTCACTGGCAATCAGGGGATGCTCCTTCAGCATGCTGTACCAAGCAACTGGACCATGAATAAGGATTACTATCAAAGGTAAGTTCATTTTTACAAGCTTAGGTCTTTGAATAATATTTTTAATTACAATGATATGTGTAAATATTGTAAGATGGTGATGTATTTAGTAGCTACATGTAAACCCACAAGAAAGAAAACTGTTATTTGTAATTTCAGATTGTATGGAGGAATTTGACAGATGCCGTGAGAAAAAATAACAGCCAAACTGGATATAGAGAACCTAATCTTCCATCAGGATAATGAACCAGCTCATGGTTAAAATGATATGTTAATGACAATTAATTTGCTAGGATATGAAAGACTGCAACATCAGCCCTATATTTTGGCACCAAGGGACTTGGCTATATTCCAGAAGGCCAAAGGCAAAACTCCGAGTCCGCAGATCTAAATTTGAAGATAAACTTTGGTTTGCTGTTTGATTCACGGCAGGCAGCTTTAACAAGATATATCTTTAAGAAAGATAGACGGCATAAATTTGCCAGCAAATGGGCAGGGGCACTTAGAATAAGCATGTCTATATTTCTTACCAATCACAAACTTCTATTTATTAATTTATAATCAGTATGAAAAAGTAGGTCAAAAGCCAGCACATTCAGCTACGCCAAAAAAAAAGGAGTAATACAGAAATGTGTTCCTGAACTGGGTAGTCATAAGTGTACAAATACCCTAAAGATTAATATTGATGTATAGAAAAATGGTTCTGCCTATCAGAGTTATATTCTAGGGATGATCAGAAAGAATGTGGACAAGTGCCTTCATCGGAATATTGTTATGAAAACTTATTTAAAATGCTTACTGTTTTTCAAAGTAACCACCTTTGTATTTTTTGCACTGATTCATTCTTGATTCTCATGCATGAAAAACATGTGTGAGCATGTCACATGATGTTACTTTCAATGACCTGGTCATAGCAAGAGTTAGCGCCTCTGCTCTCATAGTGCATGCTGGGTAGAGAATCTTTCAAAACAGCAACTAGCCAGAAGTCACTAGGGCTCAGGCTGGACTATAGAGAGGGTAGGCTAGTATTTCTGCATTTAGATTTGCAAAGTTTCCTGTACAAGTTTGGCTTTGTTAGCTGCGGTGTTATCTTCATGTAAAACGATGCCTGTCCGCAGGAGTTCTAGCCTTTTTTTTTTTTTGGTATGGCTTTATCAAATTTATTTGAATAATACTCAGCATTGTCTGTAGTATGAACAGACACGTGATTTATAAAAAAATATTGAGAAGAGAAAAACAAGATGCACATACATTATCTACTGACTCTGAAAGTTTGGCTTTATTAGGAGAATGCAATGTTGGATGTATCCATATACAGCTTGGTTATTTAGATTCGGGCTTGTTGAAGTGTACCTATGTTCCATCACGAGTATGATCAGTAAAGTTTGATCCCTCTACCCTAACACATTCTTAAAGTTCTTTACAAATTTCTACCCAAACCTACATTTGCTTGAGGTTCAATAGCTGAGGTACACAACTTGCTCAAACAAGCTACATTCCAAAATTTTCAGTCAAAAATCACCTGGATACTTCCATATGAAATGCTGAATGTGTTAGCTATTTCCCTGACAGTAACTCAGGCGGTCTTGCTTACATACTGTTGTACGTCCATGATGATTTTATCTTTGACTGATGTTGATAGACTGCAAGATTTAGTGTCATATTTTACAGTATTGCCCCCCTTCTCAAAATCAGTGCCATCTATTTATAAATATGTACCACATTTCTTGAGTGCAGAGTCCCCTAAACTTTTTCAAAATCAGTTTTAATTTCCAAGTTTGGCGTAAAAGTTCATGACTTCTGTCTGCTCAAATAAAATGTTTTCAAACATTTTGGACCACTAATGCAGTATTATGAAGCCATTTAAACGACACCACACTATACTTACCTTAATGTGAATAAATTTGAAAGCTTGAGTCAGTTACCAGATCATAAATGCTCATCTTTGCTAATTTTTGTAATCTTTAGTCTGGTAGTTTTCAAAATACTGAGGAGGTCCTCATTCTTTCTGATCACCCCTGGTATTAGAGTGTTCTCATTGTCAGTTAAAAGAGCTTCACGCTAGAAAATGATTTAAAATGAAAGACACATTGTTATATTTTTAATCCCCCATCGCAAAGCAAGGGAATTATAGGAATGGCCTTAGTCTGTCCGTCCGTATCACTTTCTTGTCCGCTGAATATCTCCTGTACCCTTTGAAAGATTTTCATTAAACTTTGGTCAAATTTTCATCTTGGTAAGACGGTGTGCAGAACCCAAGATTCATAACTCTATCTTCATTATTTTTGGAGTTATTGCCCTGTGTTATTTTACATGTTAGATTTTTGTCCAGGGCATAACTTCCAAAGTATATAAGCTATCAACTTCAGACTTCATATGCGGACAGATCTCATTTAGGAGAAGTGCAGTGCTTAAGATTCATAAATCTGTCATCATTATTTTTAGAGTTATTGCCCTTTGTTATATGTTTGATTTTCGTCCGTAACATAACTTCCATAATATATGCATAAACCCCATTATGCAAATAGATCACATTGAGGACAAGTGCAGTGCATGAGATCCATAACTCTGTCATCTTTTTTTAGAGTTATTGCCCTTTGTTATTTTACATGTTGGGTTCTTGTCCGGAGCATAACTTCTAAAGTATGGAAGCCATCAACTTCAATCTTCATATGCAGAAAGACCACATGCCATAAAAAAAGATGTCATCGTTGTTTTTAGATTTATTGCCTTTTGTCATTTAACATGTTGGATTTTTGTCCAGAGCATAACTTCCAGGATATAAAAGCTATTTACGTCAAACTTTATATGCAGATAGGTCACATAGGGGGAGAAGCGCAGTGCTTAAGATGCATAACTCTGTCTCTATTTTATTTTGGGTTATTACCCTTTATTATTTCAAATGTTGAAATTTTGTCCGGAGCATAACTGCCAAATTATAAAAACTATTGACTTCAAACTACATATACAGATAGACCATGTTCAGCACATTTACAGTGCATAAGATCCATAACTCTGTCTCTATTACTTTGGAGTTGTGGCCCTTAGTTATTTTACAAATTTGATTTTTGTCCAGAGCATAACTTTCAAAGTATAAAAGCTTTTTGCTTCAAACTTCAAACACAAATAGATCATGTTGTGGTCAAGTGCAGTGCACAAGATCCATATACCTGTCTCCATTTTTACTTGGAGTTATTGCCCTTTGGTAATTTACAAATTGGAATGGATTTCTGTTCGGAGCATAACTGCCAGGATATAAAAGCTATTGACTTCAAACTTCATATGCAGATAGATCGCATTGAGGACAAGTGCAGTGCACATGATCTAAACTCTGTCTCCATTACTTTTTGGGGTTATTGCCTATAGTGATTTTGAAAAGTGGACTATTGTCCAGAGCATAACTTCTAAAGTATAAAAGCTATAGGCTTCAAACCTCATACGCAAATATATCATGTTGAGAACAAGTGCAGGGTACAAGATCCATAACATTGTCTTCGTTATTGTTGCAAAAATTGCCCTTTATTTTCAGAATAAGATTTTTGTCCAGGGCATAACTTCAAAGTATAGAAGCTATTGACTTCAAACTTCATATGCATATAGATCACATTGAGGACAAGCACAGTGCACAAGATCAAGACAACTCCATTATTTTTGACGTTGTGACCCCTAGTTATTTAATAAATTTAAAGTTTTGTCTGGTGCACAAGAAGTCATAACTCCATCCTCAATATTTTTGGAGTTACTGTCCTGTGTTAATCCCCCGCCATGAAGACCAGCATCCTTGTCATGGGTCTAATGTTTGAAGCCTGGCTTTCATGTTTGCAGCTTTCGTGTTTTTGGATTTTGTGTTTGTGGATTTTGTGTTTGTAGATTTTGTGTTTGTAGAAATATCATGAAGAAATTATATCAGTTTAACTGGTTTTCTTTGAATTCATCAGTGCAACAAAAGATATGGATGGATGGATGGATGGATGGCTGGCTTGGTGTCTTTGTCTGTAAACAGTATTTCAGTCATGATATGACGATAGAAGGGTGATTATAAAAGGCTCAGTGCAATGAAGTGCTGTTGAGGTCCTACAGGAATCATAACTGGGAGGGGGAGCAGGGGGGATATAGCTGTCCCTCAGACTGCCTTCTTGTTATTACTCGAACAAATTGACATGAAATAAATGACCTGAATTACCATATATTACACCCTTGAATTATTGTCCAAACTTAGCTTCGGCTGATGTTGTCTGCATGCAGAACTATGTGAATGATTTTCAACTCTTTATGCGGCTAATAGATTTATTGTGACTTTAAACAATACTTAAAATACCTGAAATTAACATGATTTTGGCGGTTGAAATTGGTAAAATGTGGCGGTTGACATAGATCTAAGATGCGCTTCCTGTGCAGCCTGATCTTTATCTATGTCATCTGTAACAGTTTCTTATTTTGACTATGGCACTGTAAGGGTCAAACTAGACATTTGCCATTAAAAGAATTTCCGTACAGTCCGATTATACCCAATGATATAAATATTCACTCTAATTATTCAATTGTCAATTTGTTTGAGTAATAACTTTATTTAACATTACTAACCTTAACTCCAATGAAAACATGAAGGGGTCATTTTACTACTTGCTTTTTAGCTCTACTGGCTGAAAGCCAGCAGAGCTTATGTCATGGCGTGGTTTCCGTCGTCAGTCCATCCGTCCGTCCGTTAGTCTTTTTCTTGTTTACGCAATAAAGTCTTCATTTGTGATCAGATTCTCGTGAAACTTGCACAGTTTGTTTATCTCATCAATAGCTTGAACCCTATTGATTTTGAAAAAAATCCAACAAACAGTATGGGAAAAGTAGCCATTTCAAGTTGAAAATTTCCATTTCTTGTTTACGCGATAAAGTCTGCATTTGTGGTCAGATTTCTGTGAAACTTGCAGAGTTTGTTAATCTCATCAGTAGCTTGAACCCTATTGATTTTGAAAAAAATCCAACAAATAGTATGGGAAAAGCAGCCATTTCAAGTTGAAAATTCCCATTTCTTGTTTACGCGATAAAGTCTGCATTTGTGGTCATATTTCTGTGAAACTTGCAAAGTTTGTTTATCTTATCAGTAGCTTTAACCCTATTGAATTTGAAAAAAACCCAACAAACAGTATGGGAAAAGTAGCCATTTCAAGTTGAAAATTTCCATTTCTTGTTTATATGATAAAGTCTTCATTTGTGGTCAGATTTCCGTGAAACTTGCACAGTTTGTTTATCTCATCAATAGCTTCAACCCTATTGATTTAGAAAAAAATCCTACTAACAGTATGGGAAAAGTAGCTATTTCAAATTTCTATTTCTTGTTTACGCGATGAAGTCCGCATTTGTGGTTGGATTTTAATGAAACTTGCACATTTGCTTTGTATCATAAACAGCTTGAACCCTATTGATTTTGAAAAAAATTTGACAGTATGGGAAAAGTAGCCATTTCAAGTTGAAAATTTCCATTCCTTGTTTAGGCAATGAAGTCCACAGTGTTGATCCAAAATTTGTGAAACTTACGAAGATTATTTGATTCATTAAGGGATTGAACTCTATTAAAAGTGAAGAAAATCTAGTAAACCATTCAGGAAAAGCAGCCATTTGATGATTTAGTATTGTTTACTCAACAAAGTCCACTTATTAGTCACATTTCTTTGAAATTTGCTAGGATTGTTTAATACAAGGCCTTCTGAAAGCCTATCAAATTTGGCTGGATTCCAAACAATTAGTTTTGAGAAATTGCGCTTCATTTTTTTTCACTGTTTGTTCAATTCACCATGCCTACTTATGCTGTCTTAGTGGGTTCAAGCCCAGTTGCAAGAACACATTTTTGTGTTTTTTCTGTTTGCATCATGAATTCATAATGTATGCTAGCAAAAAAGCAAAACCACTGCCAGTAGAGCGATTTCAGGCCCTCAAGGGCCTCTAGTTTAATTGTACAATAACCTTTCATATACCTGACCATAGAACACTGAAATTGGACCAGGTAGAACTTGAAAAAACTTATGTGAACAATAAAACTACTAAATATTTAGCAAAGTCTACATCTTTTTATGTAGGAAAGCTTCTACATCACATACATGTATATAACTTATTCCCGCTTGCTTATAAGATGTAGTTTACATACTTGACATAACATATCCTCATGAAGTTTCTTGCTCAATAGAAAAGGTGTACCAGGAAACATTGAACCTATATATTGGGACCAGTGCTCATTGCCCATTGATATGGACACATCCAAGTGTAAACTCAGTCAAGAAAACCGTCAAAATCACAATTCAGTACATGTATCTGACTTCCATGTTCTTGACTACATTTATCATTATGTCTCCCCCCCCCGTCAGGGTCGGGAGACATATTGTTTTTCCCCATGCGCCCGTCTGTCTGTCTGTCTGTCTGTCCATCACAAATCGTGTCCGCTCTATAACTCTATAACAGACAGACAACGAAGTTTGCATTGTTTTTCCTCAACTTCATATTGTTTGTCCTCGCTAGTGCTCACAAACTTTATATTGTTTGTCTTTGCTAGTGCTTTTACCTATATGCTAAACTTATTTATTTTCAAGAGCCATTTATTTTGCCGTTTTTTGGCAAGAAAGAGGAACTTTCTAAAATAAATTCCTGATAATTTGTTTGTATATACTAACATTGTCAATGCTTTGCCTAGTTCTGTAGTCTGCAATGCCACGAAAATATTTACTTCACTTTGTGTTTGCTACCAATGCACATGGGCTTAGCCTGTGCTAGTGCTCTTATCTATACTGTCAACCTATTTCTTTTCATGAGTGCCTTATTTTCCTGATTTTTGTGTGAAAGAGGAACTTGTGAAAATAAATCCATACTGTACATTGTGATTGCTTTGCCTAGTTCTGTAATCACCCAAAAACATGAAAATAAATGGCCACAGAGAAAAGGTTGGTTTACAATATTATTTGCTTTTCTTTATGAACAGTTTATCATTCATCCATCATTGATTGATATCGGCTCGAATAAAGCGTGCACACGTAAGAAAATCTTACGAGGCTAACGGTGCTGACATGACCTCAAATGTATACGTGGACATTAAGCAAGAAAATCAAAATCAGATCCTTACAAGAAAACCTGTTTTCAGGGTTTCTTCCAAGACAAAAATTATTCTGTGTGAGAAAAACTATCAAAAAAGTTGAAATTTTGAGTATACAAAATAGTTGCCCTACTCTCAAAGCAACAACCAACAAATATGTACATCAAAAACTGGCACATCTCCATGCTGAGCTGCAGATGTATTGTTCACACATGCTAAAAGCAGAATATCTCATGATAAGGCTCACCTATTATTAACCTTGATAGCTTTTTCCTTCAAGATCATTTTAATCGAATTATGAAGTCAAATTGTATTCCCAGTACTTCTTGTCAACACATGTCTAAACACAGCAATTGCCACAAAACAATGAAACACAGTTCACAGCAGAAAATCTGCTTTTTCGCATATGCAAAAACAAACACGCAGATCAGCAACGCTGTACCGGTCTAGCATGATCAGTGCCTTTGTTTTCCCTTTTTATAGAGTACAATCCCAGTACTTCTGATATCTGGAATTTCAAGCCCCTAACCACCATCTGTGGCTGTACAGCCTTTTGTGTCAACTAGATTGTTTGCTCTAAAAATGACCATTATTTCTGTTAGAAATTGCCTTGGTGACATATCAATCCTGATGACACCAAAAAGGGGGGAGAAAAACAAGTTCTAGTACTCCTACAATTTTTAATGTACAAAACTATTTAATAATGTGTTTCACGTTTCCATCCTTGTGTGTCATCACCAACGCATCGCAAAGGTGGATTGCTTGATAATGTTTTCATTAACTTTCATTCAGATGACATAATACTTGATATAACACCGAAATACTACAGTGAGGCCTAAAAAAAAAAATATCTGCGTTTAGGGTTTCCCTACCCTACATGGAAAATGCTGCTGACCCTAAACTTTTTTTGCTATGATTGAAAAAAAAAAAAGTCTGTTGGGTGTGATTTCATTACATGTTCCATGTAAAAAGTTTTTTGAAAAAAAAAATCCCTACCTACCCTACCTACAGTATCTCGGACTGAAACCCTAAACACAGACATCTTTTTGTTAGGCCTGACCACAGTTTGATTACAGCTGCAATTCCATGGAAAAACATGTTCTGTAAATATTAATGGTAATGTTACCTCTATATCACTCCAATAGTTTGAATTACTGCCTATGTATATTGCTAAAGATTTATTATATACCTTTGGTCTCTGTGTTTTAATGGTGACAAATTATAGTGGAGCAGCTTAGTGAGAAAATCATGCACTTAGTGATGCAAGCATCAGATTTGGCATGTATGTTGATCAGGTCATAAACTTTTTGAAAAGACCGTTAGCCACGCAAAAAATTCAAAATGGTGGCCATTTTTCAAGATGGCCACCATTTCCAGTTCGTAAATTTTGTTTCATCATAAAACAGAAGATAATTGACTGATTTTAAAGCTTTTGGTGTCCAAATGTATGTTTTCTAGCATGAGGATATTGAATTTGAGCATGTTTATACCATAAACTGACTTTTTAATTTTGTTTTGACTTTATAGATGATAACAGGGTTGGGGTAATCGTTATCAGTAATCGTAATCGATTGTAATCAATTACAATTTCTCCAGTAATAGACAGTAATCAGTAATCCAAGGCATTTTCGATTACATGTAATCGTAATATAATCGATTACATGCCTCAAAATTGATGTAATCATCGATTACATTTTCGATTACTTGCAGAAAAATTGTTATGAATCAAATTCAAATATAATGAAGAAAAAAAAAAATTTTTTTTAAAGTATTTAGAAATGTTTAGAAATACCACCACCTCAATTTCAGAAATTTTGGTATTTATCAATTGAAATACACTATGTAAAAGTTAAAATGTTAAGACATCAGTAACTCAATTAAAACTCTTTCATCAGTTATAGTTGCAATAGTCTGCAAAACATATTAAATATGTAAAAATTTTGTACTGCTAATAATAAGTAATATGTGTTATAATCTGCTTGGTTGGGGTTGCAAAACAATGCATTTTACACCTTTTTCACCTAAAGTACAGTAATAATTGCTTGATAATTGCCCAATTGTGAAAACTTAACAAAAGGTGTTTAGTTTGTTGATCCCCTAGGGCTTATATTAGTGTTATACAATTTGAGAGATTTGCTCAGTTACTCTGGATGTACAGTTCAACATACTTATTATGGACTTAAATAAACTTTAGAAAAGTATATGACATACTTACTAACTTAAGTTAAACTGTAAAGCTGTTCTTTGACAACACTGTGTTATCATTTTGCAACCTTGAATGTTATTTCCTGAATAGATTTTGCAGTGTGATACAAGTTTTTATTTTATTTAAGCATGTAATTGAATGTAATCATCCTGTAATCATGATTACTTTTGTCAAAGTAATCAAATGTATTCAATTACATGTGAAAATCAAAGTAATCGATTATTAATTAATTACATGACGTTACCCAAATGTAATCGATTAATAATCGATTAAAGGTGACAGTAATCGAACCCCCACCCTGGATGATAATATGCCATATTAAGGGGTGCGGGTTTGACTGCAATACATAGATTACATCTAGTCATGTAGTTGTGAATTGCTACTATTTATATGGAAATATTTTCACATTTGTGACTGGTTCTTGGTTTTCACCTTCATTGTCTGAGGTTTGATGCTAAAAAAAAAGTGATAAACTTGATCCATGAAAGGTGGTTTTAGGCGGTTGCTGCTATCGGATTATGGTCAATATTATCCATAGCCGTTCTGGTGAAGAGCCCTCTTCTTAGTAAGAAGGTAACACCCCTTGGGACCTCTGCCATGAACCTGTGCACAGCCACTTCTTCTAATTGTGCAAAGACTTCAAGCACTCTCTCATATGGCACACTGATTCCATGGTCATGAAGTAGTTCTGCAAGAACTCTTTTTCGAGTGTTGGCCTGAACAGACATACATGTAAACACAGGGAAAGTGGTCTCCTGTTCATTTTAATGCCGGAAAATTGTTGCGCCGTCTTTGCATTTTGAATAGCAGTAACTGTTGTACTGAAGATGTCAAGCCAGTACCGAATCTGTCTTAGAGACACAAAATTTTAATTTTAATTGTGTCAACACCATGTTTAATCATGTGCACAAACCTTACAAATGCAGGTGGGATTGCATTTCAAGACAATCTTCATTAAACCTACCATCAAATAAGAATTCATGTGGTGTCCGTGGTTGTGAGGTAGAGCGTTGGCCTCATAACCATAAGGTCCTCAGTTTGATACCCGGAGCAGGTGTCAACTTTGGGATTGTCCATTGACCCACACATTCGGCACAAGTACTGGTGTCGTTCCCAGGAAGCAGAATCAAGAGATTAGTATATGTTGTAAAAACTTGTGAACGATGTGAAATAAATATGTTTGAATAAGAATTCATAGACAGTCATAAGCCTTCAAAGTACTATTATGGCTTTACCAAGTATAATGGCCTCTGAATAATTGGTTCCCAGCTTGTACCAAAGCTAGGCCAATATCTTCTTTGAAAGCTAAGATAAACATCTCACCCACTCTTGTGAGCTTCAAGCTTAGGAATTTCTGCCTACACCTTCTTCAGTGCTGTTGGACGAACATCTGACTCTGATGTCCAATCCCCAGTTGTTCTAGCCTATGCTTTTATAGACTAACAAGATCTGCAAGTTTGAATATGTTTGGGTCGACAGTGCTTTCTTTCTTTTCGACTATAATATGCCAGAAGCTCTGAAAATACGACAGGATAAATTTCTTTCTCTCGTTCCTGGCCTTTGTCCTGCCTTTCTATTCTTGAAGTTAGCCATTTCCCTATTGCAGAGAGCTGTCAAGCAGTGTCTATGGTACTAAGCTCTTGTACTACTATATCTCCCCCTGATGGTGTAGCAAAAGGTTGTCCATCATTCAGATTGATTGATTGATTAAACTTTGTTTCATGTCGCTTTTAACATTATTTCATATCACAGCGACAGCTTATAAACCGGTATTCATCTATGTCTTGTATTTTAACTGTACTAGGCTAGGGCTCTGATATGTCCTGCCCAATAACACTATATGAAAATCCCAATGCTTCCACTGAGGCTTGGACCCAGAACCTCCAGGTTATAATTCCTACACTTTATGACTGAGCCATGCAGGACTCCTGCCCACCATTTATGTTTGTAGTACATTCATACAGCCTTTTTGTTGAGCCCCCTAATCATAGCTTGTGTCAGCTCAGACTATGGATCTTCTGAATCACATAAAAAACTCTGCTGGCTTTTAGGCTTGCTCGTATGATCTAGAGTGGCTTACATCTGCTGAACTTTCAGCAGTGGCTGTCCTTTTTCTTGTTTGCTCGAGTTAGCGTTATTAGATAGGAGTTGACAGCTCTGATGGTACACCACATTGTTTATTCCCAAAGTTCTTTTAATGCCTTGACCTTCATCTAATCCGGCTACTTGGATCTAAAATGAAAGGTAACTGGTTGATGGCTTGAAATAACGGAATCTCTATTGCAAGCACTGAATAACCATCTTGTTCAGTGCAACCAGCTGGTGAGGAGTTTAGATCTTTCTTTTGAGCCTGACATAGACAGCATTTATCCCGGTCTGTTTGAATCTTGGAGCACATAGATCTTCTAGACATTTTCTTGCATCACAAAAAAAATAGGCCAAGTGACTACCCTTTTACCTCCTTTAACTGTAAAATACTGAATATACAAACACATTTAGATATTGAATACAACTGAGTTCGGGTATTCAAACCCACACCTAGCCAGTGTCAATTTAGTCCTGTGCAACCTGTAGCCTGTTTGTGTGACTAAAGTCCCCATTACCCTGGCTCAGCTCACCTGCGCTGACACATCCTGTCAATTCAGGTGCAGCTATCTAACTGGTACAACATAGAAAACTCTATTGTGTTCATAAGATAGCATTTGGGACACTAAACAACCTGACTAAAGGTTTGTCAATCTAACACAGGACCCTGTGCTGAGTTCCACAGCAGTGATGTCACCAGTATACTCTGGTTGTGCCATGACGTTCATTCTTTGAAAGTGTAAAAAGGTTTTCCAAAAGCTTTATGTACTAAGCTTCAAAATCAAGCAAAACACTCAAAACTACACAAGAAAATGGATTTATGATATTTTAACAAAAGGTGGCCAACTTGAAACTCTAGCTTCCCTCTTTAGTTTGCACTTTAATTGCCATCCGTTGCATAATAACCTTTCTGAATCATCAACTTTTAACTTTAAATGGCCGAAATGCTAGGCGACAGGGTCGAAAGATCAAATGAAACACCCATCTATCATCTCACATCTTTTAAAATCATCAGCTCTATAGCAGTTTAAGAAAAAACAGGAATGAAAGTTTTTCACTCCTGTGGTGTTTCATGATAATATTTAAGTGGGATTTAAGATTTAAGCGGGGAAAATGGCCATTTTGAATAATGGCAGCCATGTTTGAAAAAATGATAATCGTCTATGAACCATCTTTTTGCTCTTATTTTGTCACTGTCTATGATCATAACTACAATTTTACCAAGGACACAACAAATCTTGTTAACTATCTTAGAAATCCCAAAATAGTATTTTTCAATATGCCTCGGTGGCCAAAACCCCCAGCTGGGCGGGGGGATAGAAATAGCTCAGCTGTCGCACTACAGTAGGGGTAAGACCCCCCCACTGTGCCTGCCTGTTTGCCGTGGGCTGCAACTCGTGTCGTTCGATGACGGGATCCTGGTGGTTGAGTGGATTCAGAGCTCGGCCCTTTGATAGCTCTGTTTTCGCAACACACCACTTTGGCCCTGAACTGAACTAAACGAGAGGTCAGGAAGGCCCGTCCTGATCAATCGGCTGGTCATGCCTTGCCCTAGGGCATCTAATATGTTCTTTCTCTTGCACCATTCTCTCAATTAAAATTACTGTCTTCTCCATATCTATTCCACACTCTTTCAGATTTCATATTTCTTATTCTGCCCTAGAAGGCGGTGGCTCATGGGTCAATCGGGTGAAAGTTCTTTGGTATTTGGCTGACATTTGTAACCTCTCAATGATTGTCTAAGCTTGGTAGGACTTTCCGCGAGAATGCATCTGTCCAGTCTAGCCCTTTAATACCGAGTATACCACTGATGTATCCCTGTCATGGTCTGCGAATGGGCTTTCCCCAGACCATGTCCCCTTGTTGGGCTCCGTGGTGGGTGGGGAGCATCGGTGGTGAAACTTTACACACAAACATGGCATCCCAAAAAAAGGCCAAGCTCAATGAAAGCAAGCGCCCTCTTTCAGACAGTGAATCTGAAACGGAAACTTCACTTCCTTCTTCCTTTCACTCTCCACGTTTCATTGTTATCAAATCTCAAGATCCTTCAAAACCTATAACAAAACTCTCTCCTTTCATTATAGAAAAACAAATCTCGAGTATCCTTGGAACTCCAAAATCTGTGAAAAAACTTAAAGACCAGACCCTTCTAGTTGAATGTCTGACAAATCAGCAAGCTCTGAACCTTTTAAAACACACAAAATTCTTTGACACTGATGTTAAAATTTTCCCTCATCCTTCTCTAAATTCTTGTAAAGGAGTAATCAGATGTAAAGAACTTACCTACTGCAACTCCTTACAAGAAATCAAAGACAATCTGAAACAGCAAGGTGTATCTGATGTTCAAAGGATTTCCGTACGCAGAGATGGGGAACAGAGACTTACAAACACATACATTTTAACATTTTCTTCACCTGTTCTTCCAACATCTATCAAAATAGGCTTTCAAATTGTAAAAGTAGATGTGTATGTGCCAAACCCCTTGCGATGTTTTAAATGCCAGCGGTACGGCCATCACATCAGTAAATGTCCAAACCAAGAAACATGCTCTAAATGTGCTCATCAAGGACCTGACCATGACAGTACTACGTGTTCAAATCCTCCTCTTTGCATTAATTGTAAGTCTCCACACTCTACTTTTTCAAGAGAGTGTCCTGTATGGAGGGAAGAAAAAGAAATCCTTTCCATTAAATACAACAATAATGTTAGCTTTCCAGAAGCAAGGAAAATATTTGAACAACGCAAGAAAACCTCTTCTAGTGTTAGCTATGCAGGTGTTGTTGGCTCGTCAACTGAAAAGGATGACTGCAGCACTTGTAAAATTCTTGCGAAAGTTCTCCTTCAAAAATTTCCTGATGTAGCTTCTGAGCTGAAAGAACTTCTCCCTCCATCCACCCTGTCCAAACTAATTCCTGACTCTCCATCTGCGTCTAAAACAAACACAACCTCTTCTGCACCCTCAAAACCCACAACCTCTCAAAGTATCCCTTTACAAAAAACCTCAAAACCATCTACCTCTTCGCAAAATATCTCTTTGAAAAAAACTTCAAAACCATCTCCCCCTTCACAACATCCTCCAAAGAAACCCCAACCTCCATCTTCACAGTCTACAACTAAATCTAACATTTCATCTAAAGATAACAAATCTAATAATGTACCCCGATCTCCTAAAAGGTCTTCTTCCAAATCTAGACCACAACCCAGAGATACCCAAGGATCTTGTGAAATCACTGTCAAAGTAAATGATCCTGTCCCTACCTCCAACAGATTTTCGGAGCTAGAGGACATGGATGCAGATGCTGAAAATCTGGAAGGTGAGGCTTCAGATTCAGAAGCCTCTATTTGGTCCATTTCCAAAGATCCTTGGAACAAGGACGCTGACACTTGGCACTCGTCCAAACCCGAGACAACTGTAATGAAATCTTAACCAACCTATTTTAAAATGCATTGGTATACGGCCTATTTTTTTACTTTAGCTTTTATACTTTCCTCATGCACTATGGATACCATAATCCAGTGGAATTGTCGAGGTCTGAAGTCAAACTTTGACGAACTTTCCCTTTTAATCAATGATCACAAACCAGTTGCTGTATGTCTGCAAGAAACCTTCCTTAAACGGGAGGAGGATATCACTATCAAATATCATTCCATTTACAATAAGATTTTTACCGAAGGCGAAAAAGCCAGAGGTGGTGTTTCTATTATTGTTAACAACAACATTCCTCATAAAGTTATCTCTCTTAATACAAACTTGCAAGCTGTTGCCATCAGGTTATCTTTACACAGTGCTGTTACACTGTGTTCTTTATATCTCCACCCGAGCACACCTATCAATGAGACCAATCTGAATGATCTCATTTCCCAATTGCCATCCCCCTATATTCTTGCTGGTGACTTTAATGGTCACAATGTTATGTGGGGTTGCGATGACACTAACCAGAGAGGTTTACAGTTGGAGAGCTTCATTTCGAACAACTCTTTGTCTTTCATGAATGATAACAAGTCAAAAACCTACTTGCATCCAGCAACTGGATCTTACTCTTCCATTGATTTAACCTTATGCAGCCCAGTCTTACTTCCCAATTTCACCTGGAAAGTGACTGAGGATTTGTGTGGAAGTGATCACTTCCCCATTATCTTTTCATCTACACAACCATCCAGCAATGTACGACCGCAGAAATGGAAGCTTTCCAAAGCCAATTGGAATAAATTTGAAACCCTCTGTGAACAGACCATTACACATGACAAATTTGGAGACTGCGATGATCCTGCAAAACTTTTTACTTCCCTATTAATTGATGCAGCTAAACAGTCCGTCCCTCAGACCTCGACAAATCCAAAACGTCCTGACAAGCCTTGGTACAATGATGATTGTAAACAGGCTGTCAGAGACAGAAAACAAGCCCTTAGAAAGTTTAACCTCAGGCCTACCAAAGAAAATCATAACTTATTCCGTATTTCCAGAGCAAAGGCTCGACAAACCATTAGAGAAAGTAACCGCAAGGCTTGGAGACAATATGTCTCTAAATTAAATAGTAGAACTACTACTAAAAAAACCTGGGACATGATCAGAAAGATCAATGGCAAAGGCCAGCCCCCTCTTAGTCACCTTGAAGTTAACAATACTTCGTTGGAATCACCCAAAAATATAGCTGATGCTCTCGCCGACACCTTTTGCAAAAAGTCTTCCTCTGCAAACTATTCTGAAAAGTTTCAGAGGAATAAAGCCAGAGAAGAAAAGAAAAAACTTAATTTCAATTCTTCTAATTCAGAGCATTATAATAAACTTTTCACCTTTAAAGAATTAAAATCTGCTCTGAATAAAGCTCACGATTCTTCTCCTGGCCCAGATAAAGTTCATTACCAGTTTTTAAAACACTTACCTTTTACTTCTCTCTCCGTTTTACTTGATATTTTCAATGATATCTGGCAGTCAAGTGTTTTTCCTTCATCCTGGCGGGAAGCACTAGTCATTCCTATCCCAAAACCTGGCAAAGATACTAGTGACCCAGCTAACTATCGGCCAATAGCTCTTACAAGTTGTCTCTGCAAGACCTTAGAACGTATGGTCAACGCCAGGCTTGTTTGGTTTTTAGAGAAAAACAACCTCATCGTTGATGTACAGAGTGGATTTCGACGCCAACGTGGCACCATAGATCATCTTATCCGCTTTGAAACCTTTGTCAGAGAAGCCTTTATTAATAGACAGCATGTAGTATCTGTCTTTTTCGACCTTGAAAGTGCTTACGATACGACTTGGAAATACGGAATTCTTAAAGATTTGCATGACTTTGGTCTTCAAGGCCGTCTTCCTCTTTTTATTTCAGCCTTCTTGGATGAACGTCTTTTCCGCGTCCGAGTTGGTAATACTGTCTCGGGAGCCCGTGAACAGGAGATGGGTGTACCCCAAGGATGAATTCTCTCTGTTACACTTTTCAGTGTGAAAATAAACAGTATAGTTAAAGCTATCTGTCCCGGTGTAGACTGTTCCCTTTATGTTGATGACTTCGTTATATGCTTCAGATCTCGAAATATGAATATTATTGAGAGACAACTTCAACAATGTCTCAACAAGCTCCAAACATGGTCTGATGAAAATGGCTTCAAATTTTCAAAGTCCAAAACTAAGTGCATGCACCTCTGTAATCTACAAGGTGTTCATCCAGACCCTGAACTGTATTTGGACAAAACTAAAATTAAAGTCGTTTCTGAGTTTAAATTTCTTGGAGTCATCTTTGACAGAAAGCTTTCCTTCCTTCCTCACATCACTGCACTTAAAAAGAAGTGCAAGAAGGCTCTTAATCTTCTTAAGGTTGTGGCCCATTCTGAATGGGGAGCAGACCGTAAAGTCCTCTTGCGGCTTTATTGGTCTTTAGTTCGCTCCAAATTAGACTATGGATCTATTGTATACGGGTCTTCTCTTTCTTACAGGAGGGAAAAACTCTCGCTTCAATATCTTTTAAAACTGAAGTCCAATCGTTTTAATCCAACTCATAATGTTGTTTTTAAACCTCAATATAAACATCTTTTTGAAAGGAAACCAAATGTTATTCCTCCATTTGGTATCCGCATGGAGCCCATTGTAGATAACCTTGGCATAGACACTGAGTCTATTGCCGACTATAAAATCTCTGAAATCCCTCCATGGACACTAAACAGTGCAGAATTCAGATTTGACCTTGCATCTGACAAAAAGTCTGTCACGGATAGAACTGTGTTTCATGCTAGATACAACGAGATAAAGGAGCATTATTTTTCCTTCAAACCCATCTATACAGATGGATCTAAAGAGGGAAATTCTGTAGCAGCTGCCGCTGTTTATGGACAAAGGAGCCTAAAGTGTCGCCTTCCAAACAACTCCTCTATCTTCTCTGCTGAAATTAAAGCAATTGATCTTGCCCTTAATCTAGCTGAACGTTCTAATTGCAACCGTTTCATTATCTTCTCGGACTCTTTGTCAACATTACAAGCCCTTTCAAATCAATGCCTTGAGAATCCCTTAATCTGTAATTTACTCGAAAGGATCTCACAAATTTCTTCTATGAATAGATTGGTGTTCTGCTGGCTTCCAAGTCATGTAGGCATCAAAGGCAATGAAAATGCCGATAGGTCTGCCAAATCTGCACTTAACCTTCCCATTTCAGATTTTAAAGTTCCACACACTGATTTTAAATCCTCCGTTTTAACACATATCCAATCTTCTTGGCAATCCCAGTGGGATGCTGATGTTTTCAATAAACTGCATTCAGTTAAACCGTCCCTTGGTGAATGGTACCCCGTTTACAGGTCTGTTCGTCGAGAAGAAGTGATAATTGCACGACTTCGAATTGGCCATTCACGCATCACACATTCCTGGCTCTTGACCAGAGACGATGCCCCTGAATGTATTCCATGCAATGCATCCTTTTCTATAAAACATATCCTACTAGATTGCATTGACTTTCAGCCAGTTCGTTCAAAATATTTCAACGTCGATAGTTTAAAGAATCTTTTTGATTCTGTCAGCGTTGAATCTATTATCGCTTTCATAAAGGAGATTGGCATTTACAATAAACTGTGATATTTACTCTTGCGTTTCTTACCCATCTTTTTACAACATTCTTTATTCCTTTAATATTCAGTTTGCATCTCCTTAATGGGAGGATTAGCCCTCTTGGGGGCATCTTATCTCATTGGAGACGGACCTCTTTAATGGGAGTATACTGATCCCATTGGAGGCTCCAATCTTTACTAGTTTTAACACTCATTTCCAAGGAAAAGAAATTTTCTCAGTCTTACCCTTTAATCTAAAATTTTTGAGTAGGCAGGGAATACCCAGCCACTCAATATCATATTTTATGCACATTATAAATGACACATATTTCTTCTTCATTTAAAAACTTCTCACTATCAATCCAACATTTAGTTCAAACCTTTTTATCACATTCTTAACTCTGTCATTTAAACCTTTTGAGTTGATAGGGATTGCCCTGTCACTCAATAATGTCCTTTATACTTATTAAGATCACACATAATTCTTCTTAATTCAACTCTTTTACTATTATAAATGTATTCAAAACTTTTTCAGTTTAAAATCCCACTTTTACTATCTTTTAACACAGATGTGCGCGCTAAATGACCAAAGCTGTCGATGCGCCATAAAACAACATTCATTCATTCGGTGGCCAAAATAGTATTTTTCAATATGCCTTGGTGGCCATCTTGAAAAATGGCTGCCATTTTGAAATTTTAAGTGGCTAACGGGTTTTTTCGAAACAATTGCTCAATATGAGTGTCTCTGCAAAGTTTTATGCTTACATCACTAAATGCATGATTTAGTTGAAAAATTGATTTAATCTGCTGAGCTATTAACCTAACCCTTTAAAGGGTGCAAACCCTTTGTCGGAAGTTTCATTTTCTTTTCAACTCTTACTTTTGTACTAAACCATTCTGCATTCTGTGACAAAGAGCTCTTATTTGACAAGGAGCTGGTGGGGGGTATGATCACGTTTAGTGATAGCTCTAGTTTAGGATCAACAAAGCTGATACTAGATACTAAGTCATTTTAATCCATAGAATGCTAAATAAACCAAAGAGATACTTTCAATGAAGAAAAATAAGACCCAAATAATTGCAATTTCAAGGCTGCTATTGTCCACAATGTCTGAGAAAGGTAGACAGTGTAAATCAAAGATCAACCTGCACATTTTGTGCAATGTGATCTTGATCTACACTGGCTGCAAAAACAATCATTGTCGTGAAAGGCACTATAAGGTTTAATGAGTTACAACTTGTACAACACCTTATTACAAAACAAATTTGATTTCTATCCCCTTGCAATGAACATTTTAAAATATTGTGGCAAAAATAGAAATACTTGTTTCCTTACTACATTTTTCAAGGTGGTTATGAATAATAATTTTTACCTTTAAGTATTTTTTTAATAATTTTCCTTGGACTAATTGGTGCTATGTATCACAACAGCAAGTGTAGTCATTGATTGAATGGGTTTTTGAAACAATTGTATGAAATTCATTTTGTAGAGACGTATGGTCTGAGTTCTCAGCTCCACTTGCTGTTTAATTGTCAAAATTATTTCTCCCATTTCAATTCTGTTGAAATTCAGTGACATTTTGCTGTAATTCTCTATGGACCCCCATCATGTTTTAAATCCACATTATCCTCTGTTCATGTTTTGGGGGAAATGATGTGAAATCTATAAATAGATTAGTTCCGTTCATTCATTTCAGGAAAGCAATTACTGGGAAAAAACTGTAAACTCATGATGCTTGTGAATCCTTTGTGGAGTTGATTCATTCATGAAACTGTTATTCACATTGCCAGAAATGTCAAGTGTGAAACATAATGTCATAGGTTGACCTAGTATTTCCTATACTTTTGACTTTTTACAGCATACAAAGCCGATTTAAATCTTGATTCAGAAATGCTCATGCTAAAACTCAATGTGTCACTAATGATAGACTATTATACACCCTTAGCCTACTAAACACTACACCCTAAGCCTACTAGACACTTATACATAACAATGTACTCTTGTGGATAATTTACATAAAGATCAGGCTTTGTAGAACATGCATTGAGATCTTAGGTCTACTATGTGTGATGTTTAATTTTTTTTGCAAAAACAGTTCAAAATTACTCAAGCAGACATTGTGAAAATGTCCATGTCGTTGCTTAGCATCAAAGTGACGAGGCTTTACCATATATGGTGTTAAATAGAGTTTTTTTAATATTTCAGGCTTTGCTGTAAGAGGACAAGGTCGTGTTGGAGCATACATTTAATCACATTCTCATTGTAAACAATATGACAGAACAAAGTCCTACTGTAAGTATGCAAAAATATTGGTGATGTATGAGAAGGGTGATCAAAATTCAGTATATCATCAAGTTTTTTTTTTTAAGCTTAACTCTTTACTATACAGGGAAATTTTCGACTAGTTCAAATTGAAAGCATTTGCAGACGACATATTGAATGTGACTCACATAATGGAAATATTTTTTGATAGGTAATAAAACCTTGTAGGAAAAAGAAAAACATGCTGGTTACCAGCATTTTATCCTTTTCCAAGGTTTGTAAAGAATCTAATCTCGGGGCCATTAAATTTCCGGATTATGTTGTAAAGCGTTAATCTCTAACTTGTTATCATCTGTGGAATACAATTTTAACTTGTTACCTCCAGAAACAATTTTTCAGCAGACACCTTCAAAAACATCCTTGTAAAACATGAATTATGGTAAGGGATATTATAGTAATACAGTCAGATCATTGGCTAAGAAGAAATTATTTATTACAATTTCTTCTTTTTCTTCAACTATTCTTTATTAGGGGTCTGCTGCAAGTCTAAAATTTTTCAAACTATTTATGCACGAGACAACCCATTTTCATACAAGAATGACTTACCCCTGCATTAGACCGATACTGTGAAAAAAGAGGAATTCTTTTCATTGATCAAGCTCCAAGTTTTTGACAAAGTTTTGTTCTAAAGAGTTAAGATTTTGATATATAAATATTTGTTTAAGTAATGGAAAGAGATAACTGAAATAGTAGCTATTTCGCATGAAGCACTTAACACCAAGCTATTGTTATGCAGAGCAGCATGCATGCATGCTGCTTCATCTATGATTACTGGCCATGGAGTGAAATAGATAAAGAGATTACAGAATGATCATAAATGACATTGCTATCACAGTATTCATCGACAGGCGCCTCATTAATATATATAAGCACATCTTTTTTAGTAAATTTTGGGGACACAGCAGACAATAAATGTTTCAAATGGAAATAATCCATACCGAACTTAAGGTAGATCAGTATTTTCCATACTTGTTAAGGAAGGACATTTTTTTATGTCCATAGAATACCTGTATAACTTCTTCAATATGATTATAACCTATCAGCCTGCTCAATGGCATCTGCAACATAAAATTGCTGCATGATAACATGCTGGCACATAAACCCACCATAACACAGGAAGTGCTCAAGGTGAGCTTTAGTGATTGTGCTGTGTCTGTCGGTGTGTCGTCAACTTTTACCTTGTTTACGCTCTAGAGGCCACATTTCGAGTCTTATACTCATGAAACTTGATCAGAATGAGTGTTGTGGTGAAATCTTGAACGAGACGGAAAATGGGTTATGTTATGTCAAAACTAGGTCACTAGGTCAGATCTTAGAAAAACCTCTAGAGGCCACATTTTCTGTCTAATTCTCTTGAAAATTTGTCAGAATCTTTGTCTTACTGAAATTACAGACTAGTTTGAAAATGGGTCATATCAGCTCAAAAACTAGGTCACTGGGTCAAATTTTTGAAAATCTTTGTTCATACTCTAGAGGCCACATTTTCAGTCCAATGCTCTTGAAAGTTGATATCTCAAATGAGTTTAAAATGGGTCATGTCAGGTAAAAAACTAGGTCAAATCTCTGAAAACTTTGTGTGTGCTCCAGAGGTCACTGTTTTAGTCAAATACTCATGAAACTTGGTCAGAATATTTATCTTGATAATATCTCAGACACGTTTAAAAAATGGGTCACGGCAGGTCAAAAACTAGGTCACTAGATCAAATATTTGAAAAATCTTGTGTACACTCTTGATGCCACATTTTCAGTCTAATATTCTTGAAAGTTGGTCAGAATGTTTTTCTTAATTATATCTCGGATGAGTTTGCAAGTGGGTCATGTAAGGACTAAAACTAGGTCACTGGGTCAAATCTTTGAAAAACCTTGTGTATGCTCCTGAGGCCGCATTTTCAGTCTAATACTAATTAAGGGTGGTTGGACTGTTTGTCTTGATGATATTTTGGACTAGTTTGAAAATGGGTCATGTGGAGTCAGAAACTAGGTTGCCCGATGGAATCCTAGTAAAACCTTGTGTCTAGTTTGAAAATGGTTCAAGAGGGGGTCAAAAATTAGGTCACCAGGTCAAATTATAGAAAAACCTTGTGTATACGCCAAGGCAATAATGTCAGTCCAATACTCATGAAACGTGGCCATAACGTTTCTCATGATTTTATCTCGGTTGAGTTTGAAAATTGGTCACGTTGGGTAAAAACTAGGTGACCAGGTCAAATCTTTGAAATACCTTGTGTATGCTCTACAAGCCATTTTTTCTGTCAAATACTTATAAAAGTCAGTATGTTTGCCTTGATGATATTTTGGATGAATTTTGAAATTGGGTCTTATGAGGTCAAAAACTGGGTCACTGGGTTAAATCTAGAAAAATATATATACAAATCCAGAGGCCATATTTTATGTTAAATTCAAGTAAATGAAAGTTAGTCAGAATGTGTGTCTTGATGATAACTCCGATGCAATTGAAAATGGGTCACATCAGATCAAAAACTAGGTCACCATGTCAAATCTTAGAAGAACCTTGTGTATACACTAGAGGCCACATTTTTTATCCAATACTCACGAAAGCTGGTCAAAAGGTTTGTTTTGATAATATCTAAAGTTGGAAAATGGGCTATACTGGGCTGAAAATTAGGTCACTAAGACAATTCTAGAAAAATCCTGTGTACACTCTAGAGGTCACATTTTCAATCCAATACTCATTAAAATTTGTTAAATGTTAATCATAATATCTTGGGAGAGATAGGAAATGGGTCATGTTTGGTCAAAAGCCTCAGATAACCGACTTCAGGGCCACAATGGCCCTTTAGTTTAAAGGGCAAATCCTAAAATATTTTGACCAGACTGTTTTTTTCCTTTAATCAGCTGCAAATGATGTCAGTTAAACATGTGTCCGCCATTTTTCATAAATACCACCCTGTAACATGCCATAAACCACAGCCGAATTGTCATGCTGATATACGGCCCTAAAAATGGTACATGGCTTGCTTCCCCTGATTCGCTTATCTCCCGTGCATGTGTGACGTCATTGTCGAGTCAGTCTGTGTATACCATCAGTAGACATACAGTAGGAACGCGGATGATTGTATGCAGATATCTGAGTATTAACTGAGAACTGAGCCGAAAAAATGGTAAATTGTGCAGCCTATGGCTGCAACGTCGATTTGGGAACTCATAGACTTAGTATGTTCAAATTTCCGAAGGAATTAAAAATGAGGAAATTATGGATTGAACGTTTAAACCGGGGCCGGACAGTAGCGACAGGTTTTTTGCCACGGATTCATTCGAAATTGTGTCTGAAATACTTCGAGGACAGTCAGTTTTTAATAAGTCCAAAACTCGCAAAAGAAGTTGGTTATAGGAATTTTAGGCTGCTGTTAAAACCTGACGCTGTGCTGACATTATTCGAAACTCCGAGTCGAAAGGAGAGAGGCCGTAAACCGAAACTCCGAAAGACAGACATTTCGCAACAGCAATTTCCAAAAAGAAAATCCAACATGAAGTAGGTAATTTCTTTTTTTCTCAAAATTGGAATACATGAATTGTTATTCGTGCTATTTTACCCTTTTCTACATTATCGCTTCATTCTGGACAAAGGAGAAATTGCTACTGTTTTCTCCCGTTTCCAAATGATTTCAACATTTAACAAAATTATAGATTCATCCGAATTCATAACATAAATTTTGCAAATAACAAAGTCGACATTGTTCAAATGATGTAAACTTTCAAGGGATAATAATCATTCTTTGAACAGCAAACATCATTTTCTTCCCACACTGTTTTTCAAACACTCTTTGGGTATTGGAAACTAGATCTAGGGTTTGTATGTTAAAGGGTTAAGTCAGTATCTGGCTACCCCTAGTCATGGTCATAAATGTTAATCCATCACCGACCAGTTGAAACAATACAGGAAATGGTTACATAACATTTGCATATCACACCCCTTTACACTGTAATGTTTGTTGGTGACAGTAAACCCATGTTACAGCTTTTATCCCATACACTACCTCTCTTTGACATTTCACTCTTAAAAATGATTTGACAACTTACATGCATTTTGAACAAATTTTGAATTATATCTATACAATTTTGATTTGTGGATATTTCCTTGTTCCTATCCATATTATGTCTTCTAGACAGGCTACTGAGAAAAATGTTTTGAACATGTCAGTATGAAAATTTTGAAATTGCACATTTGACACAGGTCATTTCTCTGATAATCAGACAAAAGTGAGGAAATTAAAAATAACACATTTTTTTTAAATTAGGAAACAAAATGTTTTTGACCAGGCTCGCACACCAATTCTTTTACCTTTTACCTCAAAATTCTGACCTTCAACCACCCTAATGGAGAAGGTTTTTGAGGTCAGGGTGAAAAAAGGAACAAGTCCTGATACCCAGAGTTATCTTCTTTTCCTACAATATTTTCTACCCTCAAACCTATTGTCAAGGCCACATTTGATCTGTGATCTGCAAATACTTTCGGTGTGGAGTGGACAAGTCTAAAGTTTTGCCATCTGTGTAAGGGTTTAGCCTAACCCTAACCCAAATGATAAAAAAATTAGAATATTTCAAATCCACAGCATTTAAATATGACTGATAAAATGTGATTGTGTATTGGAATTTAGTTTAACTTAGTTTAACCCTTTACCAAGCAATCCTTTGTTTTAATGACCCTTGTGAAGAAAGAAAAACCTTTTGAAAACATTGTTGGAAAAGGAGAAAATGCTGGTAACCAGCAGTTTCTCCTTTTACCACAATGTTTTCTACTCTGCTGGAAACAAATTTCAATTTTTGAAATATTTATCTTTATTTTGTCGTCTGCAAGTGATTTCAATATGGACCTGTTTAAAATTTTATCGTTTGGTAAAGAGTTAAAAATAGAAAATGTGGATAAAGGACCAATTGATAGTTATAAGCTCTTTCTATGTTTTTACAATGAATCTGAAGTCGTCTGTAGACCAATTTGAGACTTACCCAAATTGAAACAATTTGCAGAAGACAAACAAGAACTGAACAAATTTACACTATCCTTTCCCACGGCACACAATTCAGAGTTTCAGACTTTCACAGAGAAGGTCTATATGGAACATACAATACCTATACATGTATGATAAATTTTTGCATTAAATGGATCATGCGTACAAGGTAAACAGCAAAAAAGTATTTCACACATGTAGATTCCCTCTCCCTCTCTCTGATGTGCATGTATTTCTGTATGGTAAGAAATACAACTGAAATAATTTTCAAAATAATTTTGAGAATTAACTCTAAATAATCTCGGAAGATATTCTTTTATCAAATTTCATGCTGGTTAACAGCATTTAACAAAATATTCTTATTCTCATGAAAATCGAGATTTATTGTGTAACCCTTCACCCATGAGAGAATAAACTTGTACCCGTCAATGTTTACAGAATTCTTTACAAGGTACAAATATCAACAAGGACCTATCAACAAATAGTTAGAACTAACATCTCATGATTATCAATCGTATAAGTCAAGAAAAAAGTTATTTGACATGAAACTAAAGTGTAGGGGAAATGTCTTCAAAAGTGTCAGGGAACTGTCTTGTCGTGGAACTGTCTTGAAACTGTCCTTTTCTTTGGGGGATTAATTCCACCCGTTAATCTACTGAAAATGCTTCACGTGAAACAAAGTTTATGCCATACACTTAATTCTATCATGTATAGAATAATATTTCTGTAAGTGATGTTCGCCCCGTAATGGACGTATTTCAATAGCACGCAATACTCAACACGTTGAAAAGTCCGGCACAACATCGTCATTTTCGTCATCAGTGGGCGAAAAGTAACTTTCATCCTCATCCTCAGAAACTTAAAAAGTTTCTTTAAAAATTGGCTCATACATGTACGGCCTTACCGGCCCAGAATTGTCTATTTCTTCGTCTTCAATATCGTTCAGTTCACTATCGTAAACAACGTCAATATTGAAACAGGCTCTCCTATGACGTCATAAATCAAGGGACGCAACAATAAGTAAGGGAGATAAGCGATGCAATAAAAATTGATAAGCAGAAATATAAATTGATAAAAAGTACTTTTACTAATTTTTTTTTTCTAATTACAACATTACCAGGTTACCATTTGATAAGTGTAGATTTGAAAATTAACCATATCTGAAACTTGTTGATTTGCCCTTTAAAGAATCTGGGCTCGATGTTTAAGAGCATCCTTTATATACCGCTCTAACCTGTAACCTTGTGACTTTTGGCTGTTCCCATGGCTAAAGGAAATGATAACAGGACGCAGATTTGAATCCTGTAGTAGTATTGGAAGTGTGGTATACCAGAGTCTTCTCATATATCTGTATGAAGAACATATATCTAACAAAGAGTATCCGGGGTTTGCACATTCTTAAAAAGTGCTCCATTTTGAATCTGTTTCCAAAAAAAGTGCTTAAGGTCTATGGCCCCTAACTCTCATATTAAAAGATGGAAGCTCCTCAGATTGGTTGAATGGCCTTTACGAAAATGTCGATGTTACACAATATTTACCAATGAGTTAGTGAGTCTAGGGTCCCTAACTCTCATAATAAATAAAAGACGGAAGCTGCCGATATTTGGCTGAATGGCCTTTACGAGCATGTCGATGTAACACAATATTTACAGATGAGTTAGGGGTCGTATTCCCTAATACGAAAAAAAGTCCTTAAAAGTCTTTCCTGAAAAATGCTTATAAGGTGCTTATTTTTATCTGAAAACATGCTTAAAAATTAGCAATAGACAACATGTTTCGTAAAAAGTGGCCAATTTCAAGAAACGATCCCAAATGCATAGTCCAAAAAGCCGTTGTTTTTCCTCTGCCTTACTGTATGACCAAGTAATCACAGTTGGATCAAACAAGATGGGGAGGAAACGTAGTCCCTTAGTTAAATTGTTGCGTAGTGGCAAGTTTACGAAGTGGCATCGGAAAAGTGCACTTTCAATGAAGAAATATGTGGTTATGTATCGTTGAGTAAATGATTGTGATGATAAGAGAAAGACAAAGTGTTGCACATACGAGAAAATAATTGACAATGATGATATGGGAGAAACAGAGGGTTCTCATTTGACCCGGGATGCTGGGTTTTGACGCTTGCAAATTTGAAATGGCCTGTTTTTGACTCTCAAAAATATCTGTCTAGGCGATAATCTGGTGCATGAGATTATTGTCTAAAGCTTCATATGAATTAGCTTGTGTGCGTCTGGCAGAAATATTGGCTTTAATAAACACAATCGTACGTATGTGGCTCTGTTTAGCACAGCTAATCAAGCTGGCAAGTCATTTATAAAAACACGATAAAGGTGTTAATTCACTTATCTTCTGTAGAGAACAATATTTTGAAGCTAAAATCTCTGTTCAATAATGAATGAGTTTTGGTTATTTTATGAAATGAAAGTATATAACAACCCTCAAATTAGATGGTTGGGGGAACGGTGGAGGTTAGGCCTTCTTGTTTGACAGCGATAGCACTGGAACAAGATGAGGGTATTGGACATTCATACAAAGAAAGAAGGCTAGAATTTTAAAACAAAAAACCTTTAATGGATGTGAGCTTTATTTTCTACCTTTCCACAATGTTCTAAGCCTTGAAAGAAAAATCAAGTCATTTGAGTGATATTTGAATCGTTGTCTGCAAATGCTTTAAATATGAACAAGTCTAAAAGTTGTCAACACTTTTACTGTTTTTAAGTTTGTTAGGCATTGGTGCCATCGGATACATGAACAACAACCAATTTCGTTGAAATGATATCCCCGGCCGAAAAGACCTTTTTAAAAATTTACACGACTGCGTAACTCAAAATCGCTCCCAGGTGGCCATTTTGCATCGAATCAAAAAAAGAAAAAAAACATATCGGCGGAATAGGTTATTGTACACATGTATAAAGTTTCACGAAATTCTGTCCAATGGTATTGGAGATATTGTCCTGGACGGATGGACGGACAACGCTAAAACTATATCCCTCCGCCTTCGGCGGGGATAACAAAAAATGCTAGAAAAAAGGGAAAATGTGCTTAAAAAGAGCTTAAATAGTGCTTAGTTTTTTTCATTGAATACCTGTATGAACTCTGGTATCGTGAAGTGGGTAGATTGGTGAAAAAAGTATGTGAAGGCAGATAGTCCATACTTTCAGGGCTTAAGTGAACAAATTTTAGTATTGCAAACATAATTGAACTAGAGGCCTTTGAGGCCCTAAATCGCTCTACTGGTAGAGATTTTGCTTATTTTCTGGCATACATCGTTAATATAACCTGCAAAAAAGGGAAAAAGACAAACACACACACACACACACACACACACACACACACACACACACACACACACACACACACAAAAAGGTGGGAGGGGAATTTTGTTGCAACTGCTCTTAAACCCACTAAAACAGCGTAGGAAGTAGGCATAGTGAATTTAACAAATATTGGAAAAAATAAAGTGCAGTTTCTCAAAACCTATTGTTTGGAATCCAGCCAAGTTTGGCAGGGTTTCAGTACTCATTGTATAAAACAATCCAGTCTTTCTGAAAGTTGTGCAGTTTTTACTGGACATTGGGTCTGGTAAAAAATGTCGCTATCGCTGGTCCCAATATTTGTCCTTGTTTATCATTATTAAATTACTTGTGACACTTTGCATGTCAGTGGTTGGTAGTCCATAGTATATTTCACGTCCCCAAAGTACTTTTTGAACACAAATTCCTACCTTTATTTCGTATGTAAATTAATCCAGTTATAAACTGACAAAGATATGAAAACTTGCAACCAACCCACCTGTTGATTGGCAATGTCAATTGAAACCCAATCAGTTGTGAACTGCGAATGCAATTAAAAGTATTAATTGGTTTGTAACATTAATTAATTGGTCAAAAGGACAATTAACAATTCAAAAATTTCTTAAAACATCAGAAAAGAGAGGAACAGATGATAAAGGTCTGAAGTCGTTCAGGTGATTTGATCTCCAGAGGGGAAATCATTCCAAAGGAATTCAACAAACGCAAAAAACAACAGATGAGTTTATTCTGTGTGTTTATTATGATACACAGGGGTGTGGAAATCTTAGAAATTTTTACTTGTCCACGGACAAGTAAATAAAAAAAGTCCACTTGTCCGCCAGTGTGGCTTACTTGTCCAAAACAAAACAGTTTTAAATTGCATTCAACCATGCCTCGTTAAAAAGACGCTCTCTTGTTTGTCATATTCCTTGTCGCGGTACATATCATATTTACGTTTGGAGCCACCGAATGCTTTTGAGGTCTCAGACTTCCCACATTCCGTTTGCTTCGAAGATTTAATACAAGAGGGCCATGATGGCCCTGTATCGCTCCACTGGCTATTAAGTAAAAACACTACAAGCCAAACATTACAATATTCAGCAAATTGATTTCAAACACAAGGACATGCAAACATTTTTCTATCTAATCCTACGAGAAAGTTGTGATCCATGGGCAAAGCCAATTTTGATAGCAAAGCTATAATTATTTGAATCCTGGTGGAGGTCCACAATATAAAGCTCCATACCAAATAATTCAGTTCTTGAATGTTATAAACAAGAAGATTTTTAAATTTTTCTCAATTTGGGCACCCTTGATAGAGACCCCCTAGATAAAGCTAAATGCAAAATTTGATAGCCCTAGCCCTTATAGCTAGATGCGAAAGATTTTCCTATATAAGCCCGCCCATGTAAAACATGTTACCCCCCGGAGCGAAGTCAAATTTGACCCTCGGCTATAATTTGGACACCCTTGGTACAGGTCCACTAGATAAAGCTACATGCCAAATTTGGTCGCCCTAGGCCCCATGGCTAGGTCAAAGAAGAATTTTAAAGTTCTCCCTATATAAGCCCATGTAAAACTTGTTATATAAGCCCATGTAAAACTTGTTACCCCCGGGCAGGGCCTAATTTGACCCCAGGGCTATAATTTGAACAATCTTGGCAGAGGTCCACTAGATAAAGCTACATGCCAAATTTGGTAGCTCTAGGCCCTATGGCTAGGTAGAAGAGGAATTTTAAAGTTCTCCCTAAATAAGCCCATGTATAACTTGTAACCCCCGGGGCGGGGCCAATTTTGACCCCAGGGCTATAAATTGAAGAAACTTGGTAGTGGTCCACTAGATAAAGCTACATGCCAAATTTGGTAGCCCTTGGCCTTACGGTTTCAGACAAGAAGATTTTCAAAGATTTTCAAAATTTTTCAGTTTTGTTGCCATGGCAACCAGAGTTTTTGAAGGAATTAAATTCTTTCAAGAAATTCTGAAGAGGACCATGGCAGGATCATTTCTGTGAAGTTTCATCAAAATTGGATGGGTAGTTTCAGAGAAAAAGACGTTTTAAAAAAAAGTTAACGCACCGACGGACAGACGGACGGACGGACGCACGACGGACAACAGGCCATGACATAAGCCCGCTGGCCTTCGGCCAGTGGAGCTAAAAAAAAAAAACCGATCCATTTTCTCTGATTTTACGCATCAATTAATCGTTGAAGCACAAATTGTTTCGGTTTGAGACGGTTTCCGGCAGAGGAGATATTACCTAAACCACGGCCCATTTGCATGGAAGCTGTGCCATCAGGCTAAAATATTCATGTGTGGGACATTGTCGTAAAAGATCTTTGAATCAGTGCTAAAATGATAAAAGTAAAAATACTTCAATCCACATTCATGATCTTGAAAGTATTCAGACATTTTCCAAAGCAAAACAGCCGACGTGGAAAAACAGCCGCATAATATTATACCACCATTATACTGACCCTGACGTAAGCAGTGAATGCGGAGATACACCAAATGAGTATTTGGGGTTTCTAGAATTCAGGGATAATCTCAAGCTGCTGTTTATCTTTTGAAATGTCGTTTTGTACAAAGGGTGAAAATTTGTGTTTCACTGAGTACTGTTTACAACAGATATTTGTTTCAAAATTTTCCTTATTTTTCTACTTGTCCGCGGACAACTAGATTGAAAAAAGTCACTTGTCCAACGTCAAATTTTCCCGAGTCGGACAAAGGATTTCCACACCCCTGATGATACATATACATATATTTATGGACTGATAAAGAATAAAGATCTGTAAATTTCTTAGTTTCGGACGTTCACAGGAGATATAAAGCCACTTTCTGCAAGTTCATGTCACATTTGGCTTCGCAGTAATTAGTATTTTCTGGTCAAAACAAACATTGGCGCCATCTAGCGGCTTGTTTTGCCTCTATTTTCAATGTGAATACCATGACTCGGATATTGCTTCTAGGTCAACTTTTATCTCCAAAAAACAAGTTTTAAATGCAAAGAATTATTTTGGAAGTGAAAATGATGAAATGGGCACCTACTTTCTAAACACCATTTACAGCATCCTCTAAAATCCTTTATTACACACAGAAACAAACAGAAATAATGGCGTCATCTGCTAGGCCATATGGCAATATTTTCAAATCATGTAACTGCAAATTGACATCAACCGTGTCGGGTTACAATCATTTTTTGACAAATTCCAGGAAAGTCACATGATTCAATTTCAGTATGGCTATGGGATATAGGGTAGCGGTATATAGTGATGTGCTCAAGTTCAGTTTTCTTGCAAGGTTTTGATGAAATTTAATGATGTTTTCTATGATGCTATCTAAAAGGTGTAACTTAGAAATTATTATTCCCCGCCAAAGGTGGGGGGATATAGTTTTAGCGTTTTCCGTCCGTCCATCCGTCTGTCCGCTCGTCCATGTGTCTGTCTGGGACAATATCTCTAATACCATTGGACGGAATTTTGTGAAACTTTATACATGTATACAATAATCTATTCCGCCGATACACATTTTTTTTTTTTATTCGATGAAAAATGGCTGACTGGGAGCGATTTTGAGTTACGCGGTCGAGTGAATTTTTGATGCTTTGAATCTTATCTTCAAAACTGTACAGAGTTTTTACATGGAACTTGCCACATCTATCAACCACCATTAGGAAATGCAGTACAACAACTTTCACCCAGATGGCCCATGCAACACGACAGTTATATACCTTTGTTTTTTTTTATGCCGCGTCATGGAAAAAGGGGGACTTTATGTATATTTACATTACAGACCAATATCTCTTTAACTACAGGACAAAGTATTATGAAACTTCACATTTATATTGTTTATCACAAGTCACAGACAATCATCAATTGTTTTTATTTAATGAAATTGCATGTCATGAAAAAAGGGGGTTTAATGTATAATTTCATCATAAACCAATGACCGTCTGTTCGTCAACTATACAGAGTTTTTACATGGAACTACATCTATCAACCACTATTAGGAAATGCAGTACAACAAGTTTCACCCAGATTGACCATGCAACACCACAGTTATATGCCCTTTTTATACGCCCGTCGAAGACGGGACGTATTATGGGATCACCCGTGGCGGGCGGGCGGGCTGCGTCCCCATTCTTTGTCCGGAGCTTATCTCCAAAATTATGCTAGCTACGATTATGAAATTTCATGGGTGGACAGATCTCATCAAGGCGGAGTGCAGTGCACAGGAATCATAACTCTCGCTTGCTTAATTTTTGAGTTATTGCCCTTTGTTGTTTTTCATACTTGAATTTTGTCCGGAGCATATCTCCAAAACTATACTAGCTACGGTTATGAAACTTCATGGGTGGATAGATCTCATCAAGGGGGAGTGCAGTGCACAGGAATCATAACTCTTGCTTCCTTAATTTTTGAGTTATTGCCCTTTGTTGTTTTTCATATTTGAATTTTGTCCAGAGCATATCTCCAAAACTATACTAGCTAAGGTTATGAAACTTCATGGGTGGATAGATCTCATCAAGGGGGAGTGCAGTGCACAGGAATCATAACTCTTGCTTCCTTAATTTTTGAGTTATTGCCCTTTGTTGTTTTTCATACTTCAATTTTGTCCAAAGCATATCTCCAAAACTATGCTAGCTACGGTTATGAAACTTCATGGGTGGATAGATCTCATTAAGGGGGAGTGCAGTGCGAAAGAACCATAACTCTACCTCGTGCTGTCTTTGAGTTATTTCCCTTTGATCATCATTTTTACAGCATTTTCTGCTTGTCTGGAGCATAATTTTGTCATCTCCAGTCCGATTGACTTGAAACTTGGTATGCATGTTTGTTGCAATATTATGGAGTACAGTACGCAAGAACAATAACTCTACCTAGTGCGGATTTTGAGTAATTCCACTTTGATCTTCATTTTTACAGTATTTCTTGCTTGTCTGGAACGGAACTTTGTCACCACAAGTCAAATTGACTTGAGACTTGGTAAACATGTTTGTTGCATTACCTGCCCTTTACGATTATTATACCCCATTGACAACTGGCGGTGGGACGGGCGTATCTTGCGACAATTTGCTGCTCTTGTTTTTTATGCCATGTCATGAAAAAAGGGGCTTGATGTATATTTACATTACAGACCAATATCTCTTTAACTACAGGACAAAATGTTATGAAACTTCATATTTTTTATTATATTGTTTATCACAAGTCACAGACAATCATCAATTGCTTTTATTTAATGAAATCTTATGTCATGGAAAAAGGGGGTTTAATGTATAATTTTATCGTAGAACAATGACTGTCTGTTCGTCTGTCTTCCTTCTAAAATCTTCTAAAATCCTTGAAAACCAATAGAAATTCATACATGTGTTCCTTATGATGTCAGACAGTATTTATTTATTTTTTTTGCTTTTTTGATATAATGCGATGTCATAGAAAAAGGGGGCTTCATGTATATTTATGTCTCCCCCCGTCAGGGTCGGGAGACTTATTGTTTTTCCCCGTGCGTCTGTCTGTCTGTCCGTCCGTCACAAATCGTGTCCCCTCTATAACTCGAAAATCTTTTAAGATATTTTAATAAAACTTCACACATTTGTAAAGCACTATCAGACGAAGTGTCATGCACAAGAACCATAACTCTGGCTTGTATATTTTTCGAGTTATTTCCCTTTGATTAGTTTCCGTCACAAATTGTGTCCCCTCTATAACTCGAAAACCTTTTAAGATATTTTGATAAAACTTCACACATTTGTAAAGCACCATCAGATGAAGTGTCATGCACAAGAACCATAATTCTGGCTTGTATATTTTTCGAGTTATTTCCCTTTGATTATTTTCCTTACTCATTTTACTTACAATTTCGTGTCCGCTCTATAACTCGAAAACCTTTTCAGATATTTTGATAAAACTTCACACATTTGTAAAGCACCATCATACAAAGTGTCATGCACAAGAACCATAACTCTGGCTTGTATTTTTTTGAGTTATTTCCCTTTGATTTTTTTCCTTACTCATTTTACTTACAATTTCGTGTCCACTCTATAACTCAAAAACCTTTTAAGATATTTTGATAAAACTTCACACATTTGTAAAGCACCATCATACGAAGTGTCATGCACAAGAACCATAACGCTGGCTTGTATATTTTTCGAGGTATTTCCCTTTGATTATTTTCCTTACTCATTTTATGTACAATTTCGTGTCCGCTCTATAACTCGAAAACCATTTGAGAAAAATGACCATTATTTCAGTTAGAAATTGCCTTAGTGACATATCAATCCATCTGACACCAAAAAGGGGGAAGACATCTGTTTTTTGTAGAAAAACAAGTTCTAGTTCCATTATGGATCAATATCTCTTTAACTCAAAATCCTTGACGAAAATTGATGAAACTTCATACATGTGTTCCTTATGATAGTCCGCCAATATCGTTATTTTTGCTCTTTTGATTAAATGTTGTGTCATGGAAAAAGGGGAATTGGTGTATTTTTCCATTATGGACAATGTCTTCAACTACTGGGCAAAATTTTATGAAACTTCATATTTATATCGTTTATCATAAGCCACAGACAATAGTTATTTGTTTTTATTTCATGAAATGCCACATGTCATGAAAAAAGGGGGCCTGGACAGATATCTTCTAAAAGCCTTGACGAAAATTGATAAAACTTCATGGGTGTCTTCCTTTGGATACTCCGTTGATACAATTTTTTTCTATATATGTAATGCCATGTCATGGAAAAAGGGGGCTTCATGTATATTTCCATTATTTGTTTTCATTTAATGAAATGCCATGTTATAGAAAAAGGGGACTTAATGTATAATCTTATTATGGACCAATAACAGTAAGAACATGTGTAGATGCAAAACATAATATACCTCTTATATATTTTTTTTTTTTTCAATGAAATGCTCTTCCATTAAAATTTTGGAATTTTTCTTGATTGACTGTAACTACCATGAACCAACATCCCTGGTAAGGCTACCATTGTAATGGGTACCAGTTTAGGGTACTGCAAGACATGCTGTGTAACTCCAATATATTTTTGTTTACGTCACCAAAAATACCCAACACAGTCATGCTTTTTGTTTCGAACTGTATTTAGTTCATATAAAAACTCCGGTCCCTTGCACTACAAACTGTACTGTATTGATAAAGTATTACAACTTTGACAGAAACTGATACCTTTTTCCCTGATAATTTCTTTCTGATTACCTGCTGGGCCTATTAGACTGAGACAATCATAGGTTGGAAATGTGCTCACACAACCTCATCATGGTGCTCGTATCAATTGACAAAGATGCTGGTAGAATGGAATTGACTCTATTCTCTGATGAATCAAAATTTAACCTAGGTTATATTGATGGGAGGATGAGGGTATATTGGAGGAGAGGGGAGCATTATGCTGACACCTGTGTTGTAGACAGAGACAGGTTGTGTTGGAATAGTGTGATGGTTTGGGATGGAATCATGGGACAGGGTTCGAAATTCCCACATATTTACTTGCAAAATGAGAGTCAGAATAGGAAAATGTGAGTTGAAATTTCAAGTACTCGATAAAAAATGCGAGTGCAAATTATTGAAGAACAATTACCAAAATGTATCAAATTTCATATGTGAATACAAATAAGGTAATTCTTTTTGTTCTGGATAAACAGTCATGTCGCACTGAGAATACCCTTCGACGGCTGTTGATAATTTTACATGTCGCCATTGAAGCCTCCGAGTTGTCGTTCATTATCCGAGTTTCGTGAGCCAAGCATGTTCGTCTGCACTCATGGCCAATACTATGATTTTGCGTTTTTTATACGGAAAAAACGGTAGGCGAATTCAATCTCTGATTATAAAACGGAAATATTTGTCAATCTTTCATGAAAAGATAATTATTATGCACAAATAAGCAAGTTGGACGTGGTGGACTCGCTAAACCAGTTATCGGACATGCAGATATTTGGATGTGATACGTCTGTAATTCATTGACAAAATCATCCACCATTGTAAATTTTATAGAAATTTAACTTGGTTTGAGAACAGATATTCAACTGGAATTGAATTGATAGTTAAATGATGGTTTTGATATTAATTAACATTCCTTTTTTTGCTTGGATGTTGTCTCTAGTCGACAGGTTATGTAATAGAATAGAATTGAACAGTTTGTACTGGCCGTTCGTTCTTTACCATTGGTAGGCATGCTGGGCTTCAAAAAAAAAAAAAGAAAAATGCGGGTCCAATTTTAATTTAACGAGTGGGGAAAAAAAGCCAGTAGCTAAAATTTGCCAGTGGATAAAAAAATGAAATTCGAACTCTGATGGAACATATAATCAAAGCGTTGAGAACCCTGGAGTGGCAATTGTCAAGGAAGCCATTGTGTGGAATTAATAATTTGAAAGTAAAAGAGAAATATTATTCAAATACTTGCTTGAAAGTCAACCTACTAAGCAAATGAATACCTTTTTGGTTGAAGGGAGAGTACTCATGACAAAGTTAGGATCATTTGTGTATTGGTGGTCTCCCTTTGATCATTGGGGGGAAGTCAGGAGTAACGTCCCTTGACAGTAGAATGTATGATGGATAGAGAGAGAAACCATGTAAATATATCTTCTAAAATTCAGTTTGTACCTGAAAACTATGATTTTGAGATACCTTTGGCCGTAAAGATTTAATTTCCAATATTAAAATCAATTATTTTGATCTATGAATATTCATGAACAATCAAATGGAGTAGCGTGCAATCATGGGACGAACAAGCCAGGGTACGAACAGGTTTTGGAACGAAAAAGCCCAGGACCAAGCGATCAGTAGACAAATTTTGTGTATATCATTGCGCCAATAGAAGGCTATGAGTGAGTGAAGCTATTTCAATAAAAAATCAGTATTTCCACGATCGATGGCCTCACCCAGTGTATTTTAACATGCCATTTCCATTCACATATCTGAGTGCTACAGAAAAACTCATTTGTCCGAGAAAAAATGAGTTTCATTGGGTTTATTTCCTTCGGCTTCGCACAAAATATGATACATAGTCTTCAAAATTCAATATTGAACTCATAGTGGTATTGTCTTCGACAAATACCACAAAAACTCCTCTGTTAATTGTTAAAGGTGATTTAATTGCAGCTGGGTACATTATTAGGTGCTGAGACCAGTAGCTATTCAATTCATTGATCAGCATGTCCCCACCACATTAATACATGACAATGCCCATGCACACATGGCACGCCTTATGCAGCAATATTTAAATGCAAACTGTGTAGACATCTTGCTTTGGACTGCCGTTTCTCCGAACCTAAAGCTTATTGAGCATATTTTGGATCATCTTCTGGTCATAGAGTTAGGTGAAGGCTTGATGTCAACAATTTGCAGGTGCTAGACTATGTAAATATGCCTAGAAAGTTTTTTGCAATATAAAAAGTAGAAATTCCTCCATTTGCCTGAGTTAATTCTCTAACAATCTCTTTGCCATGTTGTCCCAAGTCTATTTTCTGTGTTGGACCTCTATATAGTTAAAAAATTATGGAGAAGATATGGATTATTTGTAATAGTACAGACAGCAGTTTCATTCAGTAATTATGCATTATCAGTTGAAAAAGTTTCAACCACAAAAACCACAAATATTTGCTCTTGATAGGAATTTCATTCATGATTCTGTGTAGCTGTGTTAAGTCTAAATGATGGCCAAGGTCATTCATATAACCAGAGTCAAAACCCTGAAAAAGTATTGCGTGCACCTTACCTGTCCTGGAAATGGATGATAACATACATATTGTGTATGTTCTTTCAAGTCATGGCTTAGATTTAGGTCTTTGTTACTGAAAAAATAAACAAAAAACTTTAAGATGTCCAATATATTGTACCCAGTTTTATAAAATCTTTGGGAGGGTAGGGGTCTTCATTGTACTATAGGTTTAGGTCAAAGTCATGTATCTAAAATTAAAAAAGGACACGTGTCTGATGTAATTCTGTAACCACAAAAGTATATTCGACACCTGTATGAACATGTCTTTCTGACAGATGACGGCAAAGAATGCAGATTTCGGACAACATTATTTTTACTTCTCTATTCAAAAGGAATAAAATATGAATTTGCTATGACTATCTGCTTGAAACTTGTAGGATGCTTGGTTTTTGCCCCATAAAAATCCAGCTTTTGTTAGATGAAAAGATCAGCCTCATTATGCTTAAAGTTGTCTCAATTGCTTATGATGTAAAAATGTTTTATGTTTAAGCACTGCCAATATTTTCTCAGTTACAGTATTTGATACATTTTTTCTTGACTATTTTGAATTAGTACTGTACCAAGTACATTTTCTGTATTGATGAAAGACTACTTGTATTGATATCTTTCAAATATTGAGCTCTTTGGAAGCACCAGCTGCTACTTTCGTTTTGTCTGGGCAATATTTTTTATACCCACCATGATTACAACCTCCTGCTTTCAAGCTTTATTCATAACCTCTTGCATACAAATTTTTACATCTTGCTGCAAACCAATTTTGAAAACACAGTAAGATATTGCTTACTCTGTACGTTTTTACCTGTTGCAACAATGTTTGTTGTTGTATTTCTGTACCTTAATTCATGTTGATTATCCATTTTTATGCTCCCCGAAGGGCGAGCATATAGTCGCCGCTTCGTCCGTCCGTCCTTCAGTCCGTCTGTCTGTCTGAAGCCATTTCTCCACAACCCCTAAACCAAATTGGATGAAACTTCATATATAAACTCTTTTAGGATATTGCGCCGATGTATTTTTCCCCGTTTTCCAATTTGACACTGTGTCATGGAAAAAGGGGGTTTCTTGTAAAATTCCAATTTTTACTAATATCTCCTTCAGTTTTTGTCAAAATTTCATGAAACTTCACATTTATATTGTTTATTAAAAGTTTCACCATGTGCCTTTGTTTTTCATAAGCCGGCGAAGGCAACGTATATTGGCGTCATCTCCGTCCGTCCGTCCGTATGTACATCCATTTCTTGTGAACGCAACTCCTCCCACATTTCTTGATGGATTTGGATAAAAAATTTTCACAGAATGTTTCTCATCATGTGACCTAGTGCATATTGTCAAGGTTTTGCGATTCATAGCTGCATCATGGAAAAAGGGGGCTTCATGTTATATTTCATTTTTCACCAATATCTCTTTAATTACTTGACATATCTCAATGGATTTGGATGAAATTTTCACAGATCATGTAACCTAGCGCATACTGTCAGGGTTTTGGAATTTATTGCTGTGTCATGGAAAAAGGGGGCTTCATGTCGAATTTAATTTTTCATCAATGTATCTCCAACTAATGGACATAATTTCATGAAACTTCATATTTTTATTGGTTAATCAAAGCCAATAACCAATGAGTCTTCAGTTTTTATACGCGTTTATCTTGGCGTCATCTCAGTCCCTGCGCCCATCCGTATGTATGTCCATTTCTTTTGAACGCAACTCCTCCTAAGCTTCTGATGGTATCTTTTTTAAATTTGTTCAATGTCATTACCATAATAAGTAGATATGCATCAAGCGGATTTTTTGGTTCATTGATTTTTGCAAGAGTTATGTCCCTTCAGACTCAGTCTCTATAGCTAGCTGCTTGAAATAGCAGCCATGTGGCGGCGTATCTTGTGACGATGGAACTCTTGTTTATCTATGCAAAACCCTGTTACGGAAAAAGGGTGCTTAATGTCTTATAACTTTAGGTTTTGTTTTTTTGGACTCTGAAATTAAACATTTCCCAGTTTCTTGAAGACTATTCAACATATATGTTGCTGATCAAAAGCCCCAGACCATATTTCATTCTTTCCTATTTATACTAAGCTGTGTTATAGAAAAAGAGGGCTTAATGACAAACTCAAACATGAAGTTTATAAATGTTTAATCTGATTTTTTTTTCAGACAATTTTGCCATTACTATAATAGTAATGTTTGATTTACAGCTTGTTCACATTGAGAGGAAGTTTTACTCCACTGTTCCAAGAGTTATGCCCCTTCTTTATTTAATTATTTGAACATTGGCAAATGCAGTTTTGCAGACGAGACCAAACACAAGCAGCCTGTTTCACCCCCACCCTCCTCTCCCGTGACCAACCATTTACCGACAGCCTTCACTTTCCTAAAAATAGACTTGTTTGGGGAGCATAATCTGTCTACGACGGCTCTTGTTTTCTAAGTCTTCGGCTCCATATTTGTTTTAGTAGGTGAAGAATTGAGCTAAGGGACCAATGAATCAAAGCATTACTTTGATGCTATAATCAGACTTACGACTAACCAGAGCTGATGACACAAAGGAGAAATATATCTTTTTCTGAAAGTGGCATGCAACCAGATTTTCTCTTAGCAAGTTTTGAAAAAGATCATTACAAAAACTGATTGAATATATTTGCCCCAAAAATGGCAGAAATTATAATGTGGAAAAAAAGAAATTTCTTTCAGATTTTTCCTGCACTATGTCATCTCCTCTTTGTCACTGGGTAGAACTTGTAGTACAAACGGTATAAATATATTTTAAACATGTGTGATAGGAAGTTTTGAAAATAGCCCATTTGCTGTTATGGCTTGATTTTGATAATTGCATGTTGGAATTCCAGCCATTGACACTTGTTTTTGTGGTACATTTTATTTCCATGTTTTACTCCTTGTCTAACAGTTAACACTCACATCCTAATGATTTTGTTTTTTACCAAATGTCAACCTCTCCATTGAAAAATGTTTTGGTCAAAATTTAGTTTTATACAGTTGTGAATGGTATGGAAAACACTTTGGCTTATGGAGTAAATACTTGTAGTAATAAAAAGTCCCTCTCTTAAGTGATTCAAATCCATATATTTCACAGTGCGGAGGTGAAATCATGTATTTGAATCCATGGTTATTGCTGGGTTTAATTGAAAAGTTCAGAGTTACTTGAGTAAATGACACAAGGTAGGGTTTTTATGTGACACCAATAAAGTTGAAGGGGAGAAGGAAAAAAAGTGACATAGATAAAATTTACTGCTGGAATGAAAGCTGTGTGTATTGTGTAGGCTGAAAAGGTATATAGGCTATATCTAAGGTATACATCAATTTGCATTCCTAACATATCTCTAACAAGCAGTATAAGTGTATTGGTTTAGCTGGTCAGAAAACTTGGACAGAATATGCTATTAACCTATGTCAATCTTTTTATTGTTAAGACAGTAATATTTTGGGTGACATTATGTGATAGGTTACTAATACTTTTGTTCAAGGAGCATGCAAGCATGTACACAAATGTGTTGTATTAAAGGAATGTTGGTGCAGGGGGAAAAAAAAACTAAGCAGAGAAAATGGGTAGAATGAAGTGGAGTATTGATATGAGTAGATGAAAGGTATAGTTGGAAATTATTTTATTTGTATTCATTCATCTTTATTTATTCATTTGACTATGAAATATCTTTGCAGCATTTGCTAAGGTTTTTACTAGATTTTCTAGACTTCAGCTAGAGCAAACTAACCCTTTTACCTAACAACTAAATTTTGGACTTGCAGATGACTTTAAAGATGCAAAATTAAGCTCGAGTCAAAAACTGAAATTTGTTTTTAGAAGGGAAAAAAGCATTGTGAGATAAGGAGAAAGTTACCAGCATTTTCTCCTTTCCCACATTGTTTTCAGGAGCCTTTTTGGTCAGTGTTGTTAAAACTCAGGTTTGCTGGGTAAGGGTTAACTCTTTACCACATGACAAAATTTTAGACTAGTTGAAATAGAAAGCATTTGCAGAGGACAATTTAAATGTGACTGAAATGCAGAGATTTGTCTTGAAAAGGGTAGAAAACATTGTGGGAAGAGGAGAAACAGTGTTTCATCCAGGATTTGAAAAAAAGTGGAGGATTTGCCTGCAAGTCTCAATAATGAGACACTACGCAGGGTCCAAAGAATCCACTTGTCTGCTCGTATTTAAGAGTAAGAAACGGATGAGGACGAGTGAATTATCAGTCATGGTCGTCAGGCAGGACGAGTGTTAAATAAGAGGTAGTAAACAAATAAGTTTTCAGATTAATATGTAACTTACATGAAGCAAAATGGCCATTCCATTAATGAATTAGAAAATTAAGGGTATTTAGGAAATCAAATGTTGAAACGAGATATAAAATGTGCTGGTGGGTATGTGTATTCCCCGTCCCCACTCGAAAAATAAGCCAGAATTCCCGGCCCCAACGGCCCCACCCCCCACCCCCCCCCCCACCTAAGTCTTTTATTTGTGTACCAAATATGATGAAATTAGTGTTAAATTAAAGCTTATGTTATAACCTTTCTAATGGTATATAGAATCTTAAGATTTCAGTTAGTTAAATTTGAGATAAAAGCGTTTGAAATTTGTCGGTTTTTTTTTAGCTCCACTGGCCAAAGGCCAGCGAGCTATTGTCATGGCATTGTGTCCGTCGTGCGTGCGTCCGTTCGTTCGTCCGTGCGTGCGTCCGTAAACTTTTTCTTTAAAAAAACTTCTCCTCAGAAACTATTGACTGGATTTTTACCAAATTTCACGGGAATGTTCCTTTGGTGGTCCTCTTTCAAATTCCTTCAAATAATTGTGTTCCATGAAGAATTCTGGTTGCCATGGCAACCAAAGTAAAAAACCTTTAAAAATCTTCTCCTCCCAAACCGCTATTTGGATAGCATTATTATTTTGCAGGAATGTTCCTTAGATACAGGTTTACAGAATTCCTTAAAAAAAAAAAAGATCTGTCAAAAAACATGGCTTTTATGGGAGACTCATTTTCCTGGTATAAAGTAAAATCTTTGAAAAATTTCTTCTCTAAAACTATTCATTGGATTTCATTGTTGTTTTGCAGGTAAGTTCCTATGGTGGTTGTCTACCAAATTGTTTCTTCAGTGAGCTAAAATGCAGGATTGAATGATAATTGTTAAAAACTTCCTTTCGCCATTATAGAAATATCAGGCCTGTGGAGCGATACAGGCGCTCAAGCGCCTCTAGTTTTTGTCATCTCCGGAGATACCACACTACTGTTTATAATGACTGGAAAAAAGTATGGACTTGCACAAGTGTACCTTGGACCCTCCAGTTATAAGGGCCAAACGGTCCCGGACCCAGCAACTTTAATCACTATTTTTCAGCCCTGGTAAATTTTCTGGTAGCAAAGATAGAGCCTTGTACTCACTTTCTGTTTCGTTGATTTAATCTGTATCACAGCGAAATGCAATTAACTTTTAGTAACAAACACAACCAAAGACAAATTATTAAACCTTTCATTACCTAAAGAGCTTGTAGAAATCATTTATAACATGTAAATCTCAGAAAAAAACTGACGAAATTTATTGTGTGTGGCGGCCATTTTGTGTGTTTTCGGGAAAGTAAACAACTTGAGTAACAGATGAAATGAACTGTTTTTTGTTATGTTCAGCGTTTAAATTGAAAATATTTGTATTTCAAATGAAGGATTATTGAATACGCAAGCAACAGGTATGTTCGAATCCTAGTTTTGTGCTCTATTTGTGAAATTATGACAGTTCAGACTTGTGCAAAAAATCTGTGATGAGATTTTAAATGTTTTTATATTGATCATCTCTGTACCTAGAGGCGACCAGTCAAAAAGTAACATCGCCTTTGGGGACAGTTATCTGTACTAATTTGCCCACATGCTTTCAAGAAAATTTGAGATTTTCCAAAAATGGGGGAGCCCATGAAGCAATGTATACAGGACTAAAACCTCAATTTTTTAAAATTATTTATTCATTCTTTGTGTTATGCAAAAGTTCCACTATCAGTCTTTAAGTGACGATTGCTGGAAAGTGTGTTGCGTAAGGTTTGAAGAGGACCCAGGTCTGTCTCGATGCGATCAATAATGATCAAGGACTCTTCAACCTCCTCATCTGCTCTCTCGGATAAGGGTATGGTAGATGATGTGAAGTAGTCACTTATTTTGTGTTTCGAAATTCTGGATTGCAGAACAGTCCTGTTTAGGATATAAGAAATTTACATAACAGATGACAAAAATGTTATTGTCATACCGTTGCTATAGGCAACTGAAAACACACTTTTATTTTCTGGGACTGATACGAAGGTTAAAAATGTGTCAAACATAGTTTTGGGCAATCAGTTTAAAGTCAAAATCAATTACCGCTTTAAAAACGAAAGAGCAAACCAACTAGCCATTAATTGTACAATCAGTTTTTCTGTGTAATTGAGAATGCTTTTTTGCTCTACTGTGTCAATTTGTATAAATGATATTAACTTTATGAAAATGTTGTGTTTTATATGAGGGTTGTTTGGAAATTGTTGAGACTATGTGTGTCTTTAGAGAAAAACTTAACATATGTAACATAAAATTTTCCATAAATGTGAATTAATCTTTAATATATTGTTTATCGGTGGCACAATCATTTTGTGAAAGATGCATCATCTCTGTACATCACAGAAGGAGGTGGGGACCGACGACCATGGACGTCTTTTCACATGTCAAGTCCCAGTTGAGAGGTAGCTTATAAGATTCAGTAATTCAGTGAATTGAAGACTACAGCACTAAATGTAGGGAGGTAATTAGATAGTGAATGATGTAAAACTATACAACAAATGGGTGCAGCAACATATGAAGTAAGATTGAATGATGTTTATTTTGAAAAAGAAAGACATTCACTAGTGTAAACGCTCTGGTAAAAAGAGTGGTTAGAATAACGAAATGCGTTGTCTTCAATGATTGTATTTTCATAACTAAATCAATCATAACAAAACAATGCTGACGTCAAATGTATATCAGTGTTATTTACACGTGTTACTTACACGCGTTACATTACTTACGCGCGTAATGTGCTTTAAGATTCAATGAGTATTCACGACATTCTGGGGGCTGCAAAAAGTTAAGTGTATATCGTAACTGTTGGAATGAGCAAGTTATCATAAAACGATAATTACAACAATATTGATCAACTGAATTACATATGTTAAGTCAATTTCACGTGAGCGATGGATTTGTTTTTCTTACTGTCACTGAACGTATAACTTATTACAAAGTCTATTTAATAATTTGTTTACTGCGTTTTACAGTTTATGCATGATTACTGTCTATTACTTCAAGCGGATATAGTTTCACAACAGGCCTAGTAGCCGTAAGTCCATTTGCCATTCTGATTTTGGCTGCGCGAACTAAATTGTCTTTTCCATAAATGAGACTCTCGATTACTGCTAGCTTTCATCATATACATGGGGATTCTTTGTAGATCTGCTGGACCTTGCCAACACGAATCGTCTGTAGGCACAATAAGGACTCAGACGGGAACCTTTTGGTGGTGTTCTGTAACAACAAAAACTGTTAATGTGTCTGTGTGTTGGACTTTCCCACTTTCACCTCCCAAAGCTGATGGGGGTAATTCGTTTGCTAGTGTCTCTGTTCTAAAGCTCCTCTGGGCCCCTTCGTCGAAAAGCACTGCAGCTGTACTGTTTGATACATGCATCAGTGATAGCTGTCGTAAGTAACATGCCAGATCGTGACTGACGTGCAGATGTAAACATCACAGCAGCATCTCTTATCGTCTGTTGGGAATCCCCTGTAGTAACTTGATTGGGATCTGCTTGACATATGGTCGTATGGTGCTTTTTGCCACAATGCCGAAAACAATATTTAGACTTGCACGAAAACCCAGTTTGATTACGGAAGCAGTTAAAGCATGTTTTTTTTTTCTCTTTCACTACTTTTAACTTGGACTGTACATCAGAATATTTTCTACTTTCACTTGCCACATGTGACTCACCCGAAAAGGGTTGAATACTTCCCATCTGTCGTAACTCTGTATCTGCTTCAGTTCTCTCTGCTTCGTTGTTTGTCGTACAGGCCACTCTTCTTCTACCTGATTCTTCCATCATGTTATTGTTCAAATTGGAATCATTTTTTTCCGTTTTCCCCCGTAGAGCGCTAAGTTTCATCAGTCTTAACTTCAGTTTCGAAAGTGTACCTCTCGGCATTTAAAATTTTGTCTTCAATCTGTTCAACATCGGTTGCTGCTAAAATCTTTTCGTTAATCTCATATAGCATCTAAGTTTTCACTTTTATTTTTTCCAAAGCCAATCTGAACTTTTCGTCGTCCATTTGCTGCAATGATTCTTTGGCTGTTTCGAATAGCATGGAAATAGTATTTTTAATTCCTACTCTAGTAGCAAGGAGCTTTGATTGCTTTGTCTTAGACGTCTTCGAATAATTATCCTGGTCACGCATCAATCTTGTAAAAAGAGTGGTTAGAAGAATGAAATGCGTTGTGTCGTCAACAATTGTATTTTCATAACTAAATCAGTCATAACAAAACAATGCTGATGTCAAATGTATATCACTGTTATTTACGTGCAATACATCACTTATACGCGTTACATTACATACGGGCGTTACATGCTGTAAGATCCAATGAGTGTTCACGACAAACGCACAGTTATGTTGATAGGATGTCACATTCAAAACGCCATTGTGCTCTAGACCGAGTGAGGTGGTACATTTCTGACAGGCCCAGACACTTATACAAAAGACCCAGCGGTCTGATATTTGGCATGTATAAAGTAATAAAGTATATGTCATCTGTGATGAGATATTTCGTTTGTAAGTCTTATCATTCTCATTTTATAAGCGTTGTCTCAATAATTTGCGAACAGCCCTCGTACTTTGAAAATTAAAGGAAATACATTAACATTGAGTTCTTTGCTTTATGTAATACTCTGTATTTTGTTTCTTTATTTTTGATTCCAAACCACTTAAACAAAACTTCAGACATGTTCATATTTAAATCATTTGCAGAGGACAATTTAAATGTTGCTCAAATGGCTGGATTTGTATTTCAAAGCATAGAACATTGCAAAAAAGGGAGAAAATAAAGATCACATCCATTAAACATAATCTTCACTCGTTTTCATCCATTATTTTTACTATTTTTTTCTTTTTTTTTATGAAACTATAATCACTCTCGTATCTTCATGCCAAATATTGCCCCTAATGGTTGTAAGGTTGCACAGATTATGGCAGAATAGAAAATGCATTTGATTCTATTACGGCTAGCCATAGACATAACAGCCACTGTTTCCGGTTTAAGTCAAAGACAAATCCCTACAGTTTCTTTACCCCATACACTTTATATTGATTTTTTAGCTCCACTGGCCGAAGGCCAGCGGGCTTATGTCATGGCCAGGTGTCCGTCGTGCGTCCGTCCATCCGTTAACTTTTATTTCAAACATCTTCTCTGAAAATACCCATCCAATTTTGATGAAACTTCACAGAAATGATCCTGCCATGGTCCTCTTCAGAATTTCTTGAAAGAATTTGATTCCTTCAAAAACTCTGGTTGCCATGGCAACAAAATCGAAAAACATTGAAAATCTTTGAAAATCTTTTATCTGAAACCTTAAGGCCCAGGGCTACCAGATTTGGCATGTAGCTTTATCTAATGGACCTCTAAGAAGTTTCTTCATATTATAGCCCTGGGGTCAAAATTGGCTCCTAGCCAGGGATCACAAGTTTAGCATGGGCTTATATATAGTGACTTTAATTTAACTAGTAATCAAGGGAAATAACTCCTGTTATAAGAGATAAGGTTTGTTACTGTTTACCTCCCATGGTTATCAAACTGCAATGATACATGATTGATGATATTCAAGTTTTTGGATAGGACATGTTCTGTTGTCAGGGAGAGTGATTTATTTTGATGCTAGTAGTTATGCTCACATCAGTGGAATGATAAACTTAAAGTAAGGTTTCTGTCATTCAGTTTTCTTTCCAGAAACGTTACCTTTCATGCCAATGAATAAACCTGCTTGTATTCACTGACATAATCTTTGCACTAAGGAAGATATGACTTTTTTTTTTGTTGGGCAGGAGGGAGGTTATGTTTTCCAAGTAAGTTTACTACCATACAGACTTTTTATGCTGTATGTCTCTGCAATGCCATTTAAGTGCGTGATACGGAAATTTTACTCTTTAAGAAAGGACAAATTTTTTGACTGGACCAAGTTTAAAGCCATTGAAAAAGACAAATTGAATGTAGCTTAAATGGTTATTTCTGTCTTTGATAGGGTAGGAAACATTGTTGGAAAAGGAGAAAATACTGGCTAACAACATGTTGGCCTTTTCCCACAATGTTTTCAAAAGCTTTCTCTTTAAAGGTCATTAACACTTCGATTTGTGTGGTAAAGGGTTAAAAAGCCAGTGGAGCGATACAGGGCCATCATGGACCTCTTGTTTTATCCACGTTTACAAAGCTGACTAGATTATAACACCGTCAAGTTTTAACAGCGTTCTTTTACTCTCTGGCTGTAAAGATGTCTCTTTAAAGGGTTCTTTGTTCTAGTCTTCTTTCTTTTTATTAGTGTCGTGTCCAATACTTCTTCTTCAGTGCAATCACTGTATCACAAGAAGGCCTATCCTCCACAACCCCCCACATCTATTTCTAGAAACTGAAAACTACCGGGGGGGGGAATTAAAAAAAAATAGGCGGGACAATTGTATGACAGATATAAAATTCATTCTTATAAAATTCATTGCAAAAACAGCAGTATAAGAGTAGGTAAAGTGGGCGATTTTGGACCGGGTTATTTTGGAAGTGGGATGTTTTGACCAACTTCCTGGCAAGGGAGGTATGTTGCAAAAACTGCTTTGACAATGATGCTGTTTGTTCAAGTCAGCGATATTTTCTGAGAGGCAGGAGTAAACTCTTTTTTTTGGGACTTTTTCATTATTTAATTTTTACGCAGGACTGTCAGACATTGGGTCTAAATTTATGCGGGATCTTAAAAAAAAAAGCATGAATCCAGCAATGGTGTATCATAGAAAGACACTTCATTTTGGTGTCAATGATTTGTATACACATGAAGACATGAATATAGTCAATAAGCAAAGGGGAACTGTTGCAGGTAAGCTGTAGCCTTTCGGTTCAAAGGAATCTATTTAGATTTTAATAATCTCACCATAGAAAATGATTTATCACCGAATTAAGTAAGTGGATGAATAGGAAATCAATAGTAAATAAGGAAAATGTTGCTGTTTAGCTGTATCCTTTTGGTTTAGAAGGAGCTTTTCGGAATTTTGTGATCTCACTAACAGGGATAAGTCTGTATTTTTGAAGCCATTTTTACTCAGATCCTCAGAGTTAGTGCGAATCATTTGGAGAATCATTTTGTTGCTGTTCAACTCCGTTTTTGGTGGCATTTTTCGATCAAAAACTCTGTCTGCAAACTTGCGACACGAAAAACGCTTTACTGAACAAATTCAAGCGCTTGTCTGAAACAATTATTAAGAGAGCGTAATGCCGTCTAGATTCGAGCGTCTACATTATATCGATTTAAAAAGACTCGTACACCATTCTGAATGATTTATTTCCCTTGTTTACTATCGAAAACGAAAGTGGAATTTCGTTTCATGTAATCACCAGTCCTTTACTTTGGATGCGATTTTTTCTTGTGTTTTTGATATTTTTAATGAGATTTCTCCGATTTTACCACGATAATATCGCGGAATCACGCCGTTGGCATATCCCTGCACAAAACTTCAAAAATTGTTTATTACTGAATGAAGTAACCAGAACCTGGCAAATCATGAGTAAAGAAGAAAGGCAAAAGCAAGAAAAATATTTTTCAATGGTATTTCCTTAGTGGGCTATATAGTCTCTGTAGGTATTTTTTTATTTTGTACCAGAGTTTTGCCAAGACTTGTGGGAATGTCACATGATCAGTAACATGTTGATTACAAGGATTTGTATCCAAATCAGTTTGATAATATGTCATATCGGATGAAATAAAAATAGATTACAGATTGCAAAACGACCCTCTCGTTATGTAAATGCCAGACATTTCAGCTTCTTTATTGAAGTTTATAAATTACAATTGCAAAGAAAAATGTATCTAGTTTTATTCATTAGTATTTTAAAAGAAGTTTCCATGTACTGCATGAATAGGCCCCTTTAAGTACTAAATGAATTTGGTGAAAAATGCCTATTTAAGGCTGTCCACAAGGGTGTCGAAGATAGAGCTTAGTGTAGCAAAAGTAACCACAGTACAAGCTTTCAATTTTCACTTATATAGATGTATATTGAGTGTGAACACAAAATTACAGAAAATGTATTTAACCTAAGTATAACATACCTGTAAAGTGTACACAATATAAAACAATAGGGTATGCTTATGCAGAGCATGTTGGCTACATTGACATTGTTGTAGTTGTTCAATTCATGCCCAAAAACATTCACTTCTCTTTGAAGTACTCAACAGTTTTGTGCAGTGCACATGTGATGCTGCTTTTTTTGGTGGGATGGGGGTGCTTCCATTATTTTTTTTCATACTATCAACATCCTTTTATCTTCTGGCTTGAACTAATAGACCCACATCTCATCCTAACTGGTTGTACTAGACAGAAAGGTGCAGACACTTTCATCATACAAAAAAATGCCTTGGACTTTTTTCTTCCTCTGTCACTGAGTGATTACTTGAGATACTTCCATCTCAGATTTTGATATGCATCTCTGACAGCCTGATCCAAGGTCAGTGGGCAGTTTCTCTTACTGTCGTGCATCTATCGCTGTTCATGGCATCACCTACCTCCTTGCAGGATGTTTGTCTGTGCGGTACACTATTTGCTCATTGATTGCTAAACATGAAGATGCTTCCATTATAGTCTTTTTTTCAGTCTTTTTTCTTTGTATGAATGTCCTACTTATTTTTCTTTTACACATGTTCCAGCGCTCTTAGCTGCAAGACACATACCTCCCCATCCTCCTTTCTAAGTTATGTAGGTGTTCACATATCTCTTTTTTTTTTCTCTCTCATAAAGATCATCAGTCTATTTCTTGTAACTGAATAGAGATTTTAGTTGTTTCCAATACTCATACCTAGCTATTCTGACAAGCAGTCAGAAGAACTGAACAAATTGTTCGGGTTTCTTCCATCCATTTATTTGTTGGATGTTTCTCAGATATTTATTCCAAATAACAGGGGAATTTTTATCAGTGAAAAATTTGTCAAAAGCATAAAAATATGCCCGGAGAAAACGGTGAATTTTATTTGTCTTATGTAAATGATGTCACTATGAGTAGTATAGAACTTAGTCATCTGGGTAAAGAGTTATATCTACCTGTAATAGGTAAGGAGCTGGTGAAGGATCAGCATGAGTTTTATGCTGAAACTGGATCAGTACTTGACACTGTTTACACAGAAGGTGTGACATCAATTTTGTAGAGGAACATAAAATTTTATATTTATTAATTCATATAACATGACGGTTATGGCCTTTTGATTTAGTGGTCAGTTTTAGCAGTAGAGTGATTTTGTAGGTCAAATCAGTTTTGTCAGTTACCTGAAACTGTCAGTTTATTCTGCTGAAAATGGAATTTTACTTTGTTTATCCCTTTACCACACAATCCGACTTTTAATGACCCCGGGGAAAAGGGATTCTATAAACATTGTGGGAGAAGGAGAAAATGTTGGTTATCAGCATTTTCTTTTTTTCCCACAATGTTTTCTACCCAATGAAAGATAAATATCGTGTCTTGAGTAACAGTGATTTTATCATTTGTAAATGCCTTTTAAATAGGACAAGTGTAAAATTTTGTAGTTTGGTAGAGTTAGACCCTTACCAAGTTTTAACCAGTTTTAACAACCTTGGGGAAGGAGGCTTTTGAAAACATTTTGGGAAAAGGAAAAAATGTCTGTAATCAGCATTTTCTCCTTTCCCCACAATGTTTTATATCCTTCCATAGACAATTTCAGATTTTGAGTAGCATTTCATTTGTCATCTGCAATGCTTTTAACTTGAACTGTTCTAAAATTTTGTTGTCTGGTAAATAGTTAAGTTCTCAAAATGTAGAGCGGTCTCAGGTATGCACAAACCATCAGTAGTTTTCGGATACATTATTTATTTCTATTCCTGGTCATTATTCGACTTACGTAGCGTATCAAAATATTCAATCAAGTCATCCTTTTTCTGGAAGCGTCTTCTCTGTCATCTGTACTGTCAGTTAGTAGTGATTTTTTTTCAAAATATGTAATTTTCATCTCAGATCTGTTTTTTTTATACCCCCCACAACAAAGTGGAGGGGGGTATACTGGAATCGCCATGGCTGTCCGTCCGTCCGTCTGTCCGTAGACACAAATTTGTCCGGCGAAATACTCTGACAGTTTTTCAGGTACTGAACTCAAATTTACACACAGTGTTCCTATATATATGAAGTTGTGCATGTGCAATTTCCATGACCCAGCTGCGATTTGTTGTGGAATTATCTCCCCTTGAACTTTTTTCAACTCTTCCTTTTGTACTAAACCATTCTGCATTCTGTGACAAAGACCTGTTTTGTGACATGGAGCTGGTGGGGGGTATGATCACGTTTAGTGACAGCTCTAGTTTTACCTGCATCACTAAAAAAACTTATTTCACTTGAAAGATAATAACCCGATGCAAGTCCACACTATATCAGATTTGAGAAATTTTTAGCAGATATGAATGTGTTGAGAATAAATTTGGAGCATCTGCATGCTTCCAACTGCACTCGATTTTGAATTGCAAACGGTTCCAGAATACCTGACAATTTTTCTTTGGTAGGGCATTTTCGAATGAGAAAGTATAGTGCTTAAAACTTTGGAAAATACTCTAAATTTCTGTTAACAGACTCAGTCAGAAAACTTTGAAGACTGCACTAACAACATGACCAGAAGAAAAGATTTATTCTTTCTGTGTCACTTTAACAGGGTCCCTTCTGTATTCAACTACATCACATACATTATGAAAATAATATGGATGCCCAACAACATTTGTAAAACTGGTTTGTTGTTTAGTGTTATCACTTCAGAATGATAATCTTTATTTAAATTCCTATAATGAAATAGATCTAGGCCCAGTGGAATTGGTTTTTGACTTAATGAATGAATATGTCATTGCAAAAAAAATATATTTACATCCGTATTATAAACGGTGTCTAATTCTTGGTTTTTGACTTAATGAATGAATATGTCATTGAAAAAAATATATTTACATCCATACTATAAACGGTGTCTAATTCTTACCATCGTTAGAGCCAAGGTTTTTTTTTTTTGTGGGGGGGGGGCTGTTCATAAATCATAAAGCAGAACAAGTATAAATCATGATTATATTATATGGTTGTATAATCTTGTTGTATTTACTAGTTTTGTTTCATGGTTTTACGAGATATTTTTGAAAAAAAATCAAAATGTCTCAAAATACCCTCCATTGTGTCTGGAAATTTCTGACCTGTACAGAAATTAACAACACAGGTTGGTTTATTATACGCCGCCAGAGGCGACGTATATTGGCGTCATCTTCTCCGTCTGTCTGTCCGTCCCTTCGTACGTCCGTACGTATGTCCATTTCTTGTGAACGCAACTCCTCCCACATTTCTTGACGGATTTGGATAAAATTTTCACAGAATGTTTCTCACCATGTGACCTATCGCATATTGTAAGGGTTGTGTGATTTGTTGCTGCGTCATGGAAAAAGGGGGCTTCATGTTATATTCCATTCCATTTTTTGTGAACGCAACTCCTCCCACATTTCTTGACGGCTTTGGATAAAATTTTCACAGAATGTTTCTCACCATGTGACCTATCGCATATTGTCAAGGTTTTGCAATTTGTCGCTGCGTCATGGAAAAAGAGGGCTTCATGTTATATTTCATTCCATTTCTTGTGAATGAAACTCCTCCCACATTTGATGACGGATTTGTATAAAATTTTCACAGAATGTTTCTCACCATGTGACCTATCGCATATTGTCAAGATTTTGGGATTTATAGCTGCATCATGGAAAAAGGGGGCTTCATATAGTATTTCATTTTTCACCAATATCTCTTTAATTACTGCACATATCTCAGTGGATTTGGATGAGATTTTCACAGATCATGTGTCCTAGCGCAATTTGTGAGGGTTTTGGAATTTATTGCTGCGTCGTGGAAAAAGGGGGCTTCATATCAAATTTGAACTCTGTCCGTCCGTACGTATGTCCATTTCTTGTGAATGCAACTCCTCCCACATTCCTTGACGGATTAGGATAAAATTTTCACAGAATGTTTCTCATAATATGACCTAGCGCATATTGTCAAGGTTTTGCAATTTATAGCTGCGTCATGGAAAAAGGGGTCTTCATGTTATATTTAATTTTTTCACTAATATCTCTAATTACTGGACATATCTCAACGGATTTGGATGAAATTTTCACAGATAATGTGACCTAGCGCATATTGTCAGGGTTTTAGAATTTTTTGCTGTCATGGAAAAAGGGGGCTTCTTGTCAAATTTAATTTTTCATCAATGTATCTCCAACTAATGGACATAATTTCATGAAACTTCATATTTTTATTGGTTAATCAAAGCCAATTACCAATGACTGCATCGTGCGTCCGTCTGTCCATCCGTCAGTCCGTGCGTAAACCTTTTACATCACAAGTAACACAGTATATCCATTGAGCTACCCAGGCAGGTGCTAGAAGTTCCAACACTTTAGTCTCTATAGCTAGCTGCTTGAAATAGCAGCCATGTGGCAGCGTATATTGTGACAACTGCACTCTTGTTTCTTCATTCAAATCACACTGATTTTAGTTATGCTTACATGATGGTCCCAGAGTAAACAACAGGATATAATAGGGGTTTTTAAATTTTTGTAGCCCTTCCCGTTTTGAGCATAATTAAAATCAGGACAACAAATGTTGCTTAGCTGTCCAGAAATGCCCGACACTACTCTAAATGTACATAAGTTCTAAATGTTTGATAGCAGATGACCAATGAGATGTAGCTCAAACGATGTCATTGTACTTTAAAGGAAATTTAACGGCCAAAAGTGAGCAATTCATGTGTCAAAATAGAGACAAGTTTAATTCATGTCATTTAAAAGTATGGATATTATTATTAATCTGATAATGTGTTACAATGCAATCTATCAAAGTTCCAGTTACTTGCAGGAATATTCTTGTAAAACTAGATAGCCGTTATGTCATGGTTTTTTGCTAAAAACTGAACAAAATGGCATAAAAATAGGCACTGATAGGCCATTAGCATTTAGATAAATATTGAACATAAATTTCTCCTAGAAAATTTTGACCAGTTGTCTTTTTTTCACTTTCGGTCAAAAGTGAAATATTGCAGTCATTACTCTTTCTATTGCAGTGTATTCCTTCGACCAAAGAGACCAGTTGTTGTTGGAAAGAGTAAAAAAGAGGGGAAGATGTCTGTCAGCAGGTGCCAGGGTCTTTGAAAAGCTAGTCTATCCCGTGATGAATATTTTCACAGTAAGTAAGTCTCATACAGATAAACCATGCTCTGTGAAAAGGGAGCTTAATGCATCTGCAAAAATTATTGACCCAGGTCAGCCTGCGCAGGCTGACTTGGGCCAAAACTTTTCGCTATTGGTCAGTTTTTAAATGGTCAAATTTTTTTTTTCAAAGGACCAGTCTACCTCGTGATCCAGTTGATTGTTAGATAAAATGAATTCTACGGATCCATGGCTATGTTATGATTAGCTTGGTACAATGCATCACAGAGATGCATTAAGCCTCCTCTTACCAGAGTGTGGCCCAGATAACAATGAACTTTTTTACAGCTTTATTTCTGTCAGTTCCAACTCTGTACTGAACCAAAAAAAGAAACCCAGGGAAAAAAATGATCAGTATCCAAAACCCTGTTTAAATTGTTGAAAATAGTTTGGATAATAATATACATTATGGTGCAAAGCATGAAACATATTGGGTCACATTGTTGAAGCAACTTTGAAAAGTAACCCATGCCTGTGATGCTGAACGAGTTGACACATCACCAAACAGGTTTTAACAACCCTGAACGAGAAGCCCTTTGAAAACATTGTGGAGAATAGGAGAAAATGGTGGTAACCATTTCTGAAGTCCAACTCTTGTTTATCATCAAACTGGATTGTTTATCACAATCAGGATTGTTTGGTAAAGTGTTCAACAAGGCCTTTGTAAAAGAAATGAGACATGTTCTGAAAAAGGGGCTTAATGCATCTGCAAAAAGTATCAACCCAGGTCAGCCTGCGCAGTCCACACAGGCTGACCTGGGACGACACTTTTCGCTATTGGTCAATTTTCTGTATGTACAAGGACCAATCTACTTCATGATTAAGTCTGTTAAACAAAGTGGCTGTTATAGATCCATAAATATGTGATGGTTTGCTTGGTATAACGGATCACGGAGATACATTAAGCTCCCTTTTGCCAGAGCATGGCTCAAATGTATTCTACTTCAAACTAAGCACAAGCTATCTTGGTGCTTATTTTTTAGGTGAAGCTTTTGATCTGCCTCCTGGTATTGGTATGCCCACATAAATAAATATTAATTTGTGAACTTGCTAAAAATCATGGACATGTTCAAGAAAAAAGAATGGTTTTAGAAGCATTTCTCACCTCCTTCCCAAACAAGAAAATAATTGTACAAATTGAAAGCATATAGCAATCAAATGTGGCAAAAATATTGACACTTATGAACAGGCCCTCAAACTTTGTGAGAAAAGGAGAAATTGCTGGTTACCATCATTTTTAGCTCACCTGAGCACAAAGTACTCAAGGTGAGCTTTTGTGATTTTGCTGTGTCCATTGTCCTTCATGCATTGTCAACTTTTACCTTGTATACACTCTAGAGGCAACATTTTCAGTCTGATATTCACCAAACTTTAACAGAATGTTTGTCTTGATAATATCTCAGGCAACTTTAAAACTGGGTCATGTCAGGGCAAAAACTAGGTCACTAGGTCATATCTTAGAAAAAAATGAGTGTATGCTCTATAGACTACAGTTTCAGTCTAATACTCATGAAATTTTGTCAATTTGTTTTGTCTTGAAGATATCTTGGAAGAGTGTGAATATTCGTCATATTGGGTTAAAAACTAGGTCACTTGGTCAAACCTTATAAAAATTTTGTGTATGCTCTAGCGGCCACATTTTCAGTTTAATACTCATAAGTGGTCAAAATGTTGGTTTTGATATTTTACATGAGTTAAACATGGGTCAGGTCAGGTAAAAACTAGGTGACCAGGTCAAATCTTTGAAACACTGTGTGTATGCTTTGGAGGCCATATTTTTTGGCCATTCTTAGCTCTACTGGCTGAAAGCCAGCAGAGCTTATGTCATGGTATGGTTTCCGTCGTCCGTCCGTCCGTTAGTCTTTTTCTTGTTTATGTGATAAAGTCTGCATTTGTTGTCAGATTTTCATGAAACTTGCACAGTTTGTTTATCCCATCAATAGCTTCAACCCTATTGATTTTGAAAAAAATCCAACAAACAGTATGGGAAAAGTAGCCATTTCAAGTTGAAAATTTCTATTTCTTGTTTATGCGATAAAGTTTGCATTTGTGGTCAGATTTTTGTGAAACCTGCAGTTTGTTTATCCCATCAATAGCTTGAACCCTATTGATTTTGAAAAAAATCCAACAAACAGTATGGGAAAAGTAGCCATTTCAGGTTGAAAATTTCTATTTCTTGTTTACGCGATAAAGTTTGCATTTGTGGCCAGATTTTCGTCAAACTTTCACAGTTTGTTTATCCCATCAACAGCTTCAACCCTTTTGATTTTGAAAAAAACCCAACAAACAGTATGGGAAAAGTAGCCATTTCAAGTTGAAAATTTAAATTTCTTGTTTACATGATAAAGTCTGCATTTGTGGTCAGATTTCTGTGAAACTTGCATAGTTTGTTTATCTTATCAATAGCTTCAACCCTGTTGATTTTGAAAATAATCCAACAAACAATATGGGAAAAAATAGCCATTTTAAGTTGAAAATTTCCATTTCTTGCTTACATGATTAAGTCTGCATTTGTAATCAGATTTTTGTGAAACTTGCACAGTTGTATTGTATCATAAACAGCTTGAACCCTATTGATTTTGAAAAAAATCTGACAATCAGTGTGGGAAAAGCAGCCATTTAAAGTTAAAAAGTTCCATTGCTAGGCAATGAAGTCCACAGTGTTTATCCAATTTTTTTTGAAAAAGATTATTTGGTTCATCAAGGGATTGAACTTTATTAAAAGTGAAGAAAATTTAGTAAACCGTTCAGTAAAACCAGCCATTTGATGACTTAGTATTGTTTACTCAACAAAGTCCACATTATCAGTCACATTTCTTTGGCTGGATTCCAAACAATTATTTTTGAGAATGGGGGACATTCCTGTAAATTGAATTATCTCCCTTGCCAGATAAAAACTGAGGGTAACCAAATAACAGATTGGTCCATTCACCTGTATTCCTCTGTTTTTATCCTTGGTTTCCTTGGGGATGTTGCGATAACTATAACAATGATTTATGATGTGTGAGTAAGGTCCGCATGTAATTCAAATAAAATTCTGTTCTTAATCATCAGGAACTATGTATATATCAATTTGTAAAACAATTTAACTAGATTTACTTGATATAATATCACAAGAACATAGCTATTCAGTGCAAGAAGATCAAGGATAAAATCCAAGTAATCCCCTTCTCAGGACCAGTGTAGTACTGGAGAGGAACCAAGGGAAATAACTGAAGAATGGCCCTCATCGCACTTCCTTTTTTTTTCCCTGTTGGTTCAATTCACTATGCCTACTCATGCTGTCTAAGTGGGTTCGAGCCCAGTTGCAAGAACACATTTTTGTGGGGTTTTTTTGTGTTTTTGTTTTTCTTTTTGCATCATGAATTCATAATGTATGCTAGCAAAAAGGCAAAATCACTGCCAGTAGAGCAATTTCAAGCCCTCAAGGCCCCTAGTTAAGATTTGTCAAGTGTATGAATCCAAAGTTCATCAACATTTATTGCTTCTTTTCAAAGACAAATCCTTTAACTTGAGCCAAATTTAATGTCATCAGCAAATTTTGTAAACTTTGAGGATCCATTGGTGGAGAGGTAAATTAAGTGCTGTCTTGAACCACGGCCAATTAAATGAGGCTTAGCTGATGAGATTTTTAGCTGGTAGATCGAAAAAAAATGTCAAAAAAAATAGTAGTTACTCATTTTCGTACCATGGTTTCAAATGTCTGCCTCTTCAAAATCGAAAGAACTAGAGGCCCTTGAAGGCCTGAAATCACTTGGCTGGCAGTTGTTTCGCTTTTTTGCTAGCATACATTATGAATTCATGATGCAAAAAGGAAAAAGACAAAAAAAGGGGGGAGCCCAGGATGTTCTTGCAACTGGGCTTCAACCCAGTAGGACACTATAAGTAGGCATGGTGAATTAGTAATAGTAATAAAAGTTGAAGTGCAATTTCTCAAAACCAATAGTTTGGAATCCAGCCAAATTTGACAGGGTTTCAATATGCATTGCAGTTAGCAATATTCATGTACTAGCAAATTCAAAGAAATGAGACTAATAATCTGGACTTAGTTGAGTAACTATACTAAGTCATCAAATAGCGGCTTTTCCTGAACTGATTAGTACATTTTCTTCGCTTTTAAAGAGTTCAATCCCTTTATGAACCAAATGATCTTTGCAAGTTTCAAAAGAATTGGATTAAAAATGCAGACTGAGCAAACTTCATTTTTACTCATAGTTTCATACTTTCATTTTTGGAGAATTTGCTCAATACCATTCCCTGGGCTAGTGCTCCTTTCCCCACAATGTTTGTATAAAGCATGAAGACTTTTAGGTCATAGTTTCTTTTGATGAATGGTTACTCCTTTAGCAGACAACAAAATTTTATTTTAATCTTGCATTGTAGAAAATATTGTGAGAAAATGAAAATTTGTTCCACATCATTTCCTGGGATAGTTGTCCTTTTCCAACAATATTTACATAAAAGCATAAAGACTTTTAAGTCCTGGTTTCTTTTAAGTGAACGGTTACTTCCTTACCAAACAACATTTTTTTTTTATTACTGTAATAAATGATGCATACAAGAAAATGGGGAAAATTTTCTATTTCGTGATAATTTACCTCCCTTTTTTATCTTTTCACCTTAACTATTGTGAAGTAAAAAAAGTTTATAAACCATCTGATTACTATAAAAATATAAAACACATGTACAAATGTATTTAAACCCAATTGTCTCCAAAGTATATAGATAAAAAACCAATAGCTGCTCGCCACATGGCTTTATGCTGCATGGCGAGGGTAAGAAAGACCAACAATGATGATGATCTGATAAATGCAAGCTGTTTGCAACATAGCTGTACGGTGTACGGCGAGGGTAAGGAAAATCAGTGGTGATAATGCAAGACATTTGAAAAAAAAAAATTGTTTTTTTTGTTTTCGATGAGTTTAGATATTAAAAATTGTTGGGAGAAAAAACGATAAACCTTACTCATTTCATAATGTGACATTTGCACAACCCTCAACTAAAAATACATTTCACGAAAACTGGTGAAACAGATTTTAGCAATCCTGAATGAGAAAAGGAGAAAATGCAGCGTACCAGTATTTTCTCCTTTTTCCAGAATGTTTTCTACTGTACACAAATTTTTTCATTCGAAAATGAAGTTATTGAAAATGAACAGTCTTATTACTTCCCTTTAATACTTATATCAAAGACTTAACATTCTCTTTGCTGATTATGGAAGTATGCAATATTTTGTTGCAAAAATCAAATATTCATGAAGAATAATATGAAACAGTGACAAAGAAAAAAAAATAATGTCTTTTTTTGTTAAAAGCTACGTAATTCAAACCTCGCAAGCATCAAGAGAACAATATTTTATAAATAATGTACTCGACATACAGTTTCATTTCAACAGTTGGTTAATATTGTACACTAGCAATTTCGTTGATAAGATATCCGAGAGATCAATAACCTATATCGAACTTCTACTGAAAATGGGAAAAACACATCTTCCCAGTGGTCACAAACCACTTGAAAATCAAAAGGAAATTGTACGACGCATCACGATATTGAATCTCCCACTGGAAATTGTTGAAAAGGGCATGTTTTGAGAAATTACAGAAAGACTACATGACACAAAGCAAACAATTTGCCATGGCAAGTAGTAAAGTTAACACTGAGACAAAATCTATTATTGAAAATATCGCCATATCTAAAGTTTTCTCAGACCATACACCAAAACCTGGGAAGTAGTGACTAGATCTAGTTTTAACTACACAGTGTATGAAAGCCATCACATATAATCATACACCTATATTTTTTTCTATGTAGGCAGGATCACGGGGACTCGATCCAGTAATTTTTTTGGTATCTTGTAAGTAAGTAAAGACAAGGGGTCGAACTTGGCCGAAGGGCAGATATTACCGGGTTCGAATTAAGGTCCAATTACAAAGTCAATTTTGATTCAATTTTGTCATGAAATGTACCAAATCACAGCTAAATGAATACGTTCTTCGATGATGCTACAGATTATAACCATAATCAATCCGTTCACCGAACACAGATCGAGATATCGAGCAAATTAGGGTCAATTTCGTAGGTCGGACACGACCGTGCAACTGGGACACCACTCTTCTTTCAGGGTTAAATGCCACATCTAGTCCATTGACAGCCAGTTTTCCTACCACGCATCGATTAAAAACATGTTAATGAATAACTCACAGGCAATAAATTTCTGTTTCCTCCAAAGTCAACAGCGTTTTCAGGTTTACAATCTTTCAAATCGAAACTGATGCCATTTTGACAAGCTTTCGTTTGTATGCTTGGGATGATTTCATTGGTCAGCGTTGCTGGTTCTCTGCCCTCCACTAATTATCAGTTACAAAGCAGGTACTCTTACAGTAGAGCAACTGGTCGAAAGTGAAACTGAAAGTAGATTTCTCTGTAGGAATTGGGTTTCTTTTGCTTTACTGAGGGTAGATTTCGAATAAAAGTTTTAGTTAAGTGAAGAAAATTATCTAAAGAGCCAGTTAACAAGCATTCTGGATTTCTACGATTAAAAGTCGAAACTCGCGGTAAATGACATCATAACATGAACCCCGCTTCGTAGCTGTAGTAAGACTGAGCCGGGTCCAGTATCAACCAATCAAATTTCGTTTTACAAAAGCGTTGTTTCAGTCTAGTATGGCGTTAATTGGAAATTCGTTGCGATAAGGTAATGAATAATTGGTTTTGTTCCCTGGTTGTTCAATGTGGAAAGAAATAGTCGTCTGTAAGTTACTTATTAACATGTTTTTAATCGATGCGTGGTAGGAAAACTGATTGTCAGTGCCTGAGATGTGGCATTTAGCCCTAAAAGTAGAGTGGTGTCCCAGTTGCACGGTCGTGTCCAACCTACGAAATTGACCCTAATTTGCTCGATATCTCGATCTGTGTTCGGTAAACGGATTGATTATGGTTATAATCTGTAGCATCATTGAAGAACGTATTCATTTAGCTGTGATTTGGTACATTTCATGACAAAATTGAATCAAAATTAAATTTGTAATTGGGCCTAAATTCGAACCCGGTAATATCTGCCCTTCGGCCAAGTTCAACCCCTTGTCTTTATTTACTTACAAGATACCAAAAAAATTACTGGATCAAGTCCCTGTGGGCAGGATTAGTTTAACCCTTTACCAAACAATCCCTGGTTTTCACGACCCTGGCAAAGAAGGCTTTTGAAAACCTTGTGGGAAAAGGAGAAAATGCTGGTAACCAGCATTTTCCCCTTTTCCCACAATGTTTTGTACCCTGCTGGAAACAAATTTCAATTTTTGAGTTAAGTTTATTGTGTCGTCTGTAAGTGCTTTCAATTTGGACAAGTTTAAAATTTTGTCATTTGGTAAAGAGTTAAGTTAAAATCAAGTTGGACAATTTTCAAATATTTCTACTAATCTTCAGCAGATTTAAAATCATATTTGTTTACTACTGTGTGTGCTGTATTTGCTACCCTATGTCCTTTTCTCACGATGAATTGGCATTCAGCTAAAATCAATACCTTTGAAAGCCTGGTCACCTTCTCTTATGCAGTTTACAAATATGGAAAACAAATGACATATTCTGGAGAGGAGTGCACATACACGTATATGTAAAACCACCCATCTCTCTTGATCAAAGTTCATTTAAAAAATGAAAAGTAAACATAAATGAAAGCTCAAAAGAGCATTTCTATAAATAATTAAATCAGTACTAGAGATAAAAACTTCCTTAACTATTAGATACGTGATATGGTATGTACATGAGAGAAATTTGCCAAATTTTAGATGCTGTAACTATAGTTTAGCTACAGAAACTGGAAGGCAAGATAAAATTGATAAAAAAAAGAAATGTTCTGTGAATACTGTCTCAAAAATAATACATTCTGGCAAAGATAAACTCCATTTTTTATTGATTTGCCCATTGTATGATGATTTCAACTACATTTGTTTGCCCCAGAAAAGGAATAATGCGTTATAGAGAAAGTTTTTATTTCCAGATATTATGAAATGTAAATGAAATTCTTCTTAATTCAACTCTTACTATTATTAATGTATTCAAACCTTTTCCAGTTTAACTCTTTACCACACAATCCTGACTTTTAACGACCTTGAAAAAGAAGCCTTTTGAAAACATAGTAGGAAAAGGAGAAAATGCTGTTGTCTGGAAATGCTTTCAATTTGGACAAGTCTAAAAATTTGTCGTTTGGTAAAGAGTTAAAAATTCCACTTGTACTATCTTTTAACACAGATATGCGCGCTGAATGACCAAAGCTGTCGATTAATTCATTCACAATCCAAACTTTTGACGACCCTGAGGGCCAAGGCTTTGGAAAATGTAGAAATAGGGGAAAATGCTGGTTACCAGCATTTTCTCCTCACACAAAGTTTTCTGCTCTGTCACTCTCAGATTTCATCATTTAACCCTTTACCACACAATCCCGAGTTTTAACGACCCTGTGGAAGAAGCCTTTTGAAAACACTGGGAAAAGGAGAAAATGCTGGTGACCAGCATTTTCTCCTTTTCCCCCACAATGATTTATACATATTCAAAGACTAATGCTATTATTTGATCCATAGTTAAATTGTTGTCTGCCAATGCTTCAGATTTCAGCAAGTCTCAGATTTTGTTTTGTGGTAAAAAGTTAAGCCAAATTTGATTTCTTTTTTACTCATGATGATTTCCATATAACTTATTAATCAATCTAAAATGCAAGGAGCTGTAACAAAGCTCTTCCCTGCTAGGTCAAGTCTTACAGCCTACACTTTTAGTAATATGTGGACCATTTTTTTTTTATCTACTACATAAAATTTTGTTAATACTTTACTAAAGTTTAGTAGCATGCCTTCAACCATTAAATATTACATGATAAACTGATACTATACCGTATATGCTCGACTATAAGACGCCTCCGCTTATAAGACGCACCCCTAACTTTGGATCCCTAAATCGGGATTTTCACTGATGACCCCATATAAGACGCAGGTAATTTTTATGATGTGTCCGTAACGTTGGCTTCGTGAAATTGATAGAAAATTGTTGGGTGATTGTCCTTTTTGAAATGGCGAATTTCTATTCGATTTCAAACAACATTCACAGAATTCATTCTTGACTTTACCTGTTATTGTAGGCCGAACTAATAAAAACATGCTTCAATGCCGGACTTTCTCTAATACTTTCCATTACATTAAAAATAATATGTCCAGCTCGGTTATCTGACAGGGGACGTATTCACATCGTATAAACTTATCAAAATCTATCTCACGAAGTGAAGAGTATTCATGATAAATTACACCCGGGGCGAATTGAAACATCCGGGACAAACCGGCATATCACTAACTGCTGTTGTTGGACGAGGGGTTTCGAGAAGAGTCGATGTGTCACTTTCACACCTTGTCCTTTGACAACAATAACCTTTTGTTTCACTAGACTTTTAGGCGCAAGTTTGACATCTATCCGACATACTTGTAAAGTATGTACCTGTGCTTTTAACCCTTTTCTACACAATCCCGAATTTTAAACAACACTAAAGGCAGAAGACTTTGAAAACAATGTAAGAAAATTCAAAGGCTATTTTAAACAGCATTTTATCCTTATAAATCACTAGTCTATTGAGGACTGAAATCATTGATAAAGATAGATTTTTTTCGTCTGCACACGTTATCACTTTGGTCAAGTCCAAACTTTTGTCTGGTGGTAAAGAGATAATGACCTTTTTTTTCCTTTCAACAATTCGATTAATATTGCATTTGATATCAAATACTGCGTCCACTACCATACGTCATACGACGAGAGAGTCCGTGCTTTACACACTTGCGTTAATGGGACAGCAACAACAACAACAACAAAAATGCCTCCTGAAGTCCGATTTATTTAGAAATACACAAGTAAAACAAAGAGAAAACACCTAAAATGACGATTTTTGCCATAGTTTCAGATCGGTAGGTATTTATTTATCCTTTTGATGTATATCAACGGATATTAGCGATTTAAACGGCGCTTTATATTGAAATAGGAAGTTCCCCACCCTTCATGATGGCCGGCTGATCGGCCCTCTCTCCTGGAAGAATCGACATCTCAAACTGATTATGCGCTTATAAGACGCACCCCCAACATAAAGCAAAATATTTTAGGGAAAAAAATGCGTCTTATAGTCGAGTATATACGGTACAAAGAAAAGTAGCAATCTCCTCTGTACACAACCAAATTACACATATTTCATGCATGTCAATATTCCTGCCAGTTCCTGAGAGTCAACTTTTTTGACGACAGTTTCAAAATCCAACCGTGATTTAAGGGTAGCTACGGTGTGTTTGTGATCCTTACTCTCAAAATGTCTTAAAATTGTACCGATCAATATGGTTTTAGAACAGTACAGTTCTCAACAAAGATGACAGCATGTGACATTTTTCTCTTGATTGTACGGCAGCCAGTGGTGGTTTTGAAGCCATTTTACTCTGAGCCTAGGAGTTTGGGCTAATCAGTTGGAGAATTGTTTTGTTGCCTTCTCTGGGCTTCAACTTCATTTTCAGTGGCATTTTCGATCAAAAACACTGCAAACTTGCGACATAAAAAGTACTTTACGGAACAAAACGAAGCGGCTGTCTGAAACGATTGTTAAGAGCATGTAATGCACACTTGTCACAACTGGCCAATTCCGTACCTATGTCTAACTTGATCAACGGATCACCTGAGGTTTGCCAAATGCGTAGTGCAGTCTAGATTCCAGTATCTACACGATATTGATTTAAAAACATGTGTACACCAATCTGACTGATTTATGGCCCTTGTTGACTATCGAGAATGAAAGTAAAAGTTTGTTTGATATAGCCATAATGAAACAAAATGAATTTAAGGTATACTGAGTATCAATCTTTTAAAAAAAAAAACAACTTTACTTGTTGCTTAAACACACCTTTATTTGGGAAAAGCCCAATAAAAACAAGAGTATTTATTAAACTTTATCTTTTTCAATGTTCAAATATTCAGATTTTTTTTTATTTCTTCCATGAATAATATCAAGGTACAAGATTACAGATTCAGGCTTAAAACAAATAGATCACCAGGCTTACAGACTTAGCGAATGACCTGACAATTTTACCAGACAGTCGGTCTGACAGTCATGAAAGTTTTGCAAGACCAAATGAGAATCTGTTGGACTGAAAAAAAAACTCCAAATAAACGTTGTGGCTCATACAGCTTGGAAAAGTGGCCCCAACAATGAAAAATTGTGACAAATAAACAACACCATCTCCTTTCCAAACCATTTGGTTGGGAGATAAAGTTTCACAGTTCAATAAAGTTTATTTGAATAAAAACTTATGCTTGTTAAGTAGTCGATCTTCTGTGTTTGGTGGATGACACAAAACAGACGTCCAAGAACATTCCAGAATTTGACCCAAACTGGAGCGAACCAGTGTTAATTATTTTTGTAAAAAAAAGTGCTGTGTTTTGTTTAAAATGGTGCAGCGATGATTTTTTACTTTCTGGGTAATGCCGGACAGTCGGGTCAAAGGTAAAGATATTTCAGTTGGTCCTCCCACTATTTTTAAAGGTCATATATGATGGTCCAACAATATTTCGCCTTGACTGGGCTTAGTCTTCAAGAAATTTCAATTTAAGTTAGTGGGTGGGACTCTTACTAATGAGTAAATTGGAGATTTTTTCGCCACAAGACAAAGATTAAATAGAACCCTACGTGTGCAACATGTTCATGGCAGCACCGTTAGTCCGAAATCTGGTGTGCTGTGAGATTTTGTTTGTTTTTTCCTCCATTTACCAAGTTCAGTTAGGTCTTTTTATGATACCTCATGGTATCCATGACAAGCCATGATGGGAAGGGGTTGCTTAGTTTCACGGTGCCCAAAGATCTCCTACGGCTACCTACATTCTATCAAGGATGCGGGTACCTTCCATCCCAGCCCGTCAAGTTCTGATCAGCCCTCTCAAGTTTCAAATGTTCCTTTCAAGGTCTAACACATTCATCATATTCTGTCAAGGTTTCACATGCATAATGACATGCAAAGATGAAAAAGATTTTGTTTTTTTATATTTGCTGGGTGCATTCATACAATCTTTATCTCAGAAAGATAGAGAATGCAGCAGGGACGGAATGCCATATTGCAGTAGGCAAGAAGAAAGAGAAGGAGGGCGAGAAAACCAAGATCCACATGGGTACAAGAAAGGATCAAGAAAAAAGGAAGCAACACCTTGGCCACTACTCAAAAACAACCAGATATCAACACATTTCAGAAGTAAGGATGATGCCTCCTTCGCTCTAAGCTCTTTTGACGAAATGCTGGAACGGGTAACACAGTTTGAGAGATATCAGGCCCTCTTGGATCATAAGGTTGAGCCTGGTCCTTAACTGGTGACACTGGAGGTTTTGCACTGAAGATGGACCTTGTTTTCCTTGTGGCTCGAAAGATGCCAACTTGGACTTCTTGGATTCATTTTCATATCGCAACTTTTTTATCCTCCAAGATCCCACACGTCTGGTCAGGCCGTAGTAGAATGCAACATGTCATATTACGCCAAATCCATAAACAGGGCTTTTTTTCCAAAAATTGGGAAGGGGCCTTAGCCTTTCATTTTGGGAAATTCAAGCGTGATTTTGGCCAAATTGGGAAAAAGCAGAAGTCTACTGACTTTCAAGGTACATTAATAAACAAATTAATGGCAGAGCACATACATACAGTAAATAGAAAGTTGCAACAATTTAAAAACTGAAACAAATTTAACAGTTACACTATAACTGCTTAAACCATGGCCAACTGCTTAAACCATGGCCAACTATCTCACAGTATTTGCACATACAGGCTTATAGCCCTTTTTAGCACCACTGTGGTACACCTATGGGTGCCGGAGTTAATACTTCAGCAGAACTGCTTTCCGGCCATCATATGATACAAGGGAATCATTATCTGTGTAAGTTGGATATTATGTCTGGCTATGTAGAGTTTGCATCATGTGCAGTGATAATAATTGTCTGGTCTTCTGACAATGTGAGATCGGCGATGTCCAATGGACCCTGCACTTTGGATTGAGACTTAGTATACGGAGATTTGATTACCTGTAGATCGATCGGCAAAGAATTCGAACATTTCACTCTGAAAGTAAAAAGGCTGCGCTGGCTTTTATTGTCTGCAGCCCTTTTAACAAACTTTTTGTAATGTTTCCTGGTTCTTGACATGTTTTACTTGGATACACTGTGTTTGTTTTTCTTTCAAATACGTTTACTGCAACCGAGTAAGAGTATGTTCCACAGTGTTAAATTAAGAAAACTTCTTTTGTCATCTGTAAGATTTTATAGAGACTATCAATTATATAACACGTCAAAGGATTTAAACTGAATTGTAGGGAAATGACAACCGCTTCAAGTCTACATGCGGTTTTATAACGCGCAAAAAAATAGCTCAATTCGGTTAAGGTTGCCTCCATTAAACAAACCAAATGGCACCAAGAAATCACAACAGCGCAGAAAGCTGAGTCATTTCGGTACAAATCAGTAAAAGCCTACTTTAAAATAATATCATTGGCAGTATTGTGTTTTCTAGATAATTTGTTCACTTCTGAAAGTAAGTCACACTCACTTTGAGAGTTGAAATTGCACCTGCATGCTAATTACAATATTTTTTTCTCTTCACTTTTTACAGTGCATGACATAAGTGTACACTTGCCTAAATTGAAAGCATTTCCAGTCAACAATTTAAAGATGCCCGTCTACAGCCGGTGAGCAAAAACGCTGTTAAATTTCAAACAATTTAGAATGGTACAGAAATCAGTCCTTTGTGTAAACATGGATAAATTACTGACATATATGGTGTAATTGAAAAAAAGAAACACGGAGATTTGTATTAGAAACCGAACATTGGTCAGAAGAAAACTGGCTGACGATCGAAGCTGTAAACAATGGCGGTGCGTCACGGAAATTTATCGTTGGTTTCCGCCTAGAATCGGATACGGTGTCATTTGCATATAGGCCGCGACCTCCGTCTGAAAATTGAGGCTGCAACAGAGAAGCCTCCATATTCCTTTGTTTACCTCATTAGACGCAGGGCGAAGGTCAAATAGGCCTATAGTCACATTGCAGAATGCATGATCATCATACGAATCTACCCGAGTGTATAACGGATATATCAAAATCTTCGATTCAAAAACCGGAAACGACGAGTCTGTTTACATGGAAGTCAGCGAAATGCATTTTCTATCGTCCATAATCAAAGCAACCTTGCAACAGTCGGGCGCAATATTCAGCATGAAGATATAAGAATGACTATATTTTGTTAAAATAAAGACAAAATGAGTTAAAACTGGCTTAAAATGAGTACAAGGGCCTCTTTAAACTTGGTTCAAGTAGTAGAATTTGTATTTAAAAGGATAGAAAACTGTGTGGGAAACAGAGTAAATGCAGGTTACCAGCTATTTCTCCTTCTACTAAATGTTTTCAAAAGGCTATTTTCTTAGAGTCGTTAAAACTCAGCATTGTGTGGTAAAGAGTTAATTCTTTAAATATATATGTAGGTATATTTTTGATAAAAAATACATGTTTATAGTCTATTCATAATGATACATTATTGATTGTATGATTTTTAACACCGTTTTCAACATTTTTCAGTTATATCACTGCGGCCAGTGCATCTATCCATTCTTTCTTGGAATTTCTTTCACCAGTACTCCACACATTATTATTTCCGAGCCACTGGCTGCTTTCCCACATAACCATCATTGGAACAATGGACAGCTGTGAGGGAGGAATGAATTCTGTTTCAATGACTATCATTAATCCTCCGAAAGAAATTGGCAGATTCGGGGATCGCATCTTTGACCTCTTGTTCCCAAGTCCTGTATGCTCCTGACTGAGCTACCAGGGCTCGGCAAATGATGCATTAAAATATTTAGATATAATAATATGTTTCATCAACAGTTCCTGTCATTTATGAAAAAAAGGCACATAAAGCCACATTAAAAAACACGAACTCAGAACTGGTTACTACATTAAATTTGTCTTACATTTTAGAACATGAATGTTTTTTTACGAAGATCAAAGAATGAAAACACTAAATAAACATTTTCACTTTAATTGGTACATTATGACACCACTTACCATGAGTGTTCGTTTTGAATGCACTTGGTTACGTTTTAGTTTTAGTACGTTTTGACTGTAGACAGGTGATAATTCAGAAGTTGGATCTAAAAGATCTAAAATATCAAATTTGTACCAAGGTTCTATGATTCTTCTTCCTTGTCTCAAATGGTACAGATATCCCTCCTACACACGAGCCATTGTCCATAATTGTCAGTTTTGAGTATCCTTGACACGATTCCGGTGTTGAAGCTGTCGCTGTTATTCGACGATTTCATCGGAATTTCCTGCGTGCAATTACTTTCCTCGTCTATAAGTCACATATATAATACTGCTAATCACTATAGGGTTTACGTAGTTCAAAATTTGACTATTTTTTCTCCTTTACACTATCGTGAATTATTCAACATAGTTATCGAACAATGTACGACCCGCAAAAACAAAAGTGCCGCGTGAATAGTCCACAAGATCAAAGCACTTTGGTATCAAATGATCAATTCTTATAAATTGTACCTGTGGAAGATAATTCTTATTATTTATGTCTAAAAATTTACATTTTGGACCGTTCAAATTCAATACCCTGTCGTAAATCGTATTTTACTGTTAAATGTTCTTTATACGATCCTTTGTGCTCAGTCTAGCATACAGATGTTATATTCTAAGAAAAAAGGTTTGAAGGGTGGGAATCTGTTTTACTTTACTTCGATACTTATTGTAAATATGGGGTAATTACATAGGGGAGTTCACTGTAGAAGTTGTTTCCAGAGGATTCGAAGGTTATGTAGGTCAAGATTTTTGCTATTGCTCCTGTTTTATAGAAATAATTTGTCGCATAATGGATGAATCGGGGAGAAAGATTGCGTCAAAATACCAAGGCAAGTGATATATCAATAAACAAAAGTACATGCACACTCAGTAAATTTGGATTTGAAAAACAGAGGTGAACAACGATTTTTTGTTGCCGGGGGGTGCTTATCAAAAGGCGCATCGAAAAAAATCCAAACAGTTGAAACCGATATTGTTAAAACAGCGATTACGTAATCGCTGTTTTAAAAATCTTCAAGTAAAACTGCAAAACAAATACTCTGTGTTCTCAATGTTCTGAATGTCTGAATCTGTATTCCAGATGAAGGGCAAATAACAACACATATTTCTGTGAGTTTACTATAGTTGTGTACCTTGTTTATTAGAATGACTTAAATGCAGGGCCTGAATGCCAGGCTAGAGGAAGAGGAAGAGCAGTTATGAAAAAATTTAACCCTTAACCTGCTGAATAAGTAAAATGAAACTTTCAAGCCGACAGTAAAAACCCATTGTTTTACTATTTCAAAGGTATTTTTTGGGAAAAAGAATCTTCTTATCGGTCAGTAAAGATCCAAAATCAGATTGCATGTGGTATGTAGTCTGATCTTGATCTACACTGTCAGGAACAGGTCATAAATTCGCGCGTAGTAGCCCAAGGGTTAATACATCCTAAGCTGAAAGATGCATAAACAAATCTATGCTGGTCAGTATTGTGAATGGACAGTCTGGTTTCTAAGGTTGCAAGCATAGGATAACCAGTCCATTCTGAAATGTATAGGTAATGGCTTCTCCACTAGGGTCATAACCCTTAAACAACTCTACATGCTTTGTCCCACACTGCTTCACACGCTTCACCTCGCTAACATTAAACTACCAACGGCAGAGTACTTTTTTAAATGGCTGTTACCAGTAGCATGTAGATCAGTTTGCTCCGAGGCAAAACAATCTAAATTTTCAAATTCTTTCAAAGCAATGTTTCCTTACAAATTCCATTCCACTGCAAGTTTATCCTTGCTCAAGGCCAAATGACCTATCATCTTTTCAATACCTGCTACATATACGGACAGCACTCGTCACAACTCGGTTGATCTCGTAACTACGTATACCTTGATCAACGGATCACTCGAAGTTTGCTGAATAATATGGACAGCAGACGACTAGAAGATGTGCTTACATAATCTTATACTCCTTGATTCTCTCTTGTTTCATTCATAAGTTGTTGCGGACACCATTTCTTATAGCTGTGTTGTAAGTAAACTGCTACAAAATTTCTGGTTTTTGCAGGCCCGAGATTTTGATAATAAATGTATTATGGCATAATTCAACAATAAACTAACTGTAACCGCCATTTATTACATAATTCAAAAGTTATGTAAGGGATTACTTGAAGGCCTGTTTACTACTAGTTTGTATTCTTGCGCTTATCTGGATTAAAAGTGCAATATAATAAGGTCACAATAGCTAGTATTAGTGTTACAAGACTGTAAGTAAAAGCTGTCACGAGTTGCAGTTACATCAGTTTGCCCTCAGCAGACGGGTTTCCAAAATTTGTGGTCTCTCTAATCGTCCGGCTCACGCCGACCGATTAAAAACTGTCTTGATTACAAAACTGTTTCATCTGGCAAACCGGAACTTGGGACAGGAAGCAGTACAATGCCGGAGGTATGCTTACGTTGCCCCAGGCGACTCAAAAACTATTGCCTAATTTCCTCTTTGTGGTTGTGATGTCAGTACCTGCAAATATAGTGAAGAAAGAGTTAACCTATTCTATATTTTTCTATATTTTAAAGACACTGAAGAAGAAAGCTTTTTTAAAAATTTGTAGGGGAAGAAGAGATAAGTTTTCTCCTTTTCTCACAATCTTTCTACACTTCCAAAGGCATTTTCCATTATATGAGCCACACTGATTTGTCATCTGCACAGGCTTACAACTTGGCCATATCTGAAATTTTGTCATCTTGTTAAGGGTTTATCCTATTGAAGTACATAGCTTGACCTTTATTGGAATGTTGTGGGACTGTTCTTTTTAGGTCACTGACCCAGTCTTCCCTTTTGAAAACTTAATTCCATAATAGGCTTTTTTCATACATGAATAACTCAAAGGATTTATCCCTGAGCCCCGAAAGGTTATGATAAAAATCTAGGTTTTTAGTTTTAAGTGTAGCATACTGAAATAGAAAAAGGAAAAGGTGGTTGAAATTTAAAAAAAAAAAAACAGTTGGAGTCATACATCAAAAGCAACTTTTCTTAGTAAGAACAATGATGCATGAACAATGAGGAGAGGCAAAGTTCATAGCTATATGCTAGCTGATACTTTGTAATATCCATGGGAAAATGGCTGCTCAAAAATAGGTAATTCACACTGCAAGGTCAGCAATTTTAAAATTTTTCATTCATTATGCTAGGCGGAAAATGACCGAGTTCAAGCATAAAATTTGACGGGTTATTTTGAGATTTGAAATGTACCATTCTTCACAGTTGTGCTTTACAATTTTGAAGAAAAATAATTGCAGTGCATTGAGATATTCATTTATTTAAGTAATGGTTATAGTGATCTGCTTGGGAGAAGATTTGCATTTGTAAATACTGACTTTATTCATGTTCCCCTTGTTTTCTTGCCATGACTTTAAAATTGAATTTTGTTCATGTTGTTACGTTATTATTGATAATTTGGTTGGAACTTTCTCATTGTTAACTTAAGGTCTACAGCCCCTAACTCTCATATTAAGAGACGGAAGCTGCCTAGATTGGCCGAATAGCCTTTATGAAAAGATCTATGTTACAAGGTATTTACCGATGAGTAAGTGAGTCTAACTTTCATATAAAAGATGGAAGGATTGAGTTTTGCTGAATATCAATTTGTGAGACCATAAAACAGGGAAAATTGACTGAATACAGGGTGGAATAGTAAAACTTTGCAGTATAATAAATTTGTTGTGTGGTGAGGCAGGGGACTTGGAAACTTGTTCATGGCTGTGGCGAATCATGTCGCAACATGGCCTGGGGGGGGTGGGGGGGCAGGGGCCAATTTTCCAAGTCCCCTGTTACCTGACCTGAAAACTAATAATGTACTAACCAATGTGAGGTAGTTCAAAGGGTAAATCATTAAAAGAGCCATCTGATTGAAGTATCAGTCTTTGTTAGGCGTGTATGTGTGTAAGGTTTGTTAGTTTGTTTCTGACTGGCCATATCTAGATTTCTTGGACCAATTTTTTAAGAATTTTTTTGTGTTATGATCATTCTGATCAGATAATTTTTGGGATTTCTGTGGCCCTGCATTTTACCCTTCACTCACAAACAACAAACACATAATACTCTGTATTTTAATCCAGCATTTCAAACTTTTGAACTTCCTCTCTACCTACTCCCTTAGCATTTACATACACAGCATTATACTTTACTCTCAGACTACCTTGTAAACTCTTTCACAGTCAGAGCTTCAAAAACTGAATGTGATAGACAATCCCATGATAGATCCAGTACATTTAGTGAGGCTTGAAGGTTATGAGTTCCATACTTTACTACTTTGCCTAGCAGGATCCCCTGAATATAATTTTATATACTGGGTTGCTTCAAGTTAGTACCTTCCAGTAGAGCAACTCGGGCCTTCTTGGACCTCTTGTATTAATTGCATAATTGACACAAATTTGGCAGAAAATAACAGGCTTGATCTTTTTTGGTCAGAATTTTAAAACTGCTTGTATGTGTTGAGAAAGCAACTACTTTCTATATTATCCTCAAGGTCATTGCTGTATGCAAAGCTATTTTTCAAGACTTGATGAAAATCCTTACTGCATAGCCATCTCTCTCACTACTGATCATTATTATGACTTCTTTTGTGGTTTGGCAGCCAGTAGCCTCAAAATAGTCATATTCACAATAAGAAAATCAAACTGTGCATTAATAAGTTTACTGTTTGGTGGAACAACTGAAATTCATTGCATAGAAGAAAATGGTGTTCAAGACATAAAATCTATAGACATAAAAGGGAAAACCTGGGCTTAACTTGGTGTGTTGGCACTGCCCATAAATTTGATGGATATTGGTTCTATGAATGCATCGTGCATTCATTCATAAAGCCAGCGTATGATACACATGTTTTGTTTTGGGTTCTTTACTAATACATGACAGTTAAAGAGTCATTAAATACAGACGGCTCAACCATTATGCTCTGCATACACGCTCTTTCAGTTAAAAGTACAGGCTTTTAACAGATAAAGCATAGACTTCCTCAAAAAAGATTTTAATCTGATAATGAAAAAGATCATTAGATTGACTCTTTGAATGTGGTAGTGAGTTCAGTGAAACTGAAACTTACTTTGCAAGGAAAAACAAGAAAGAGTCCTGAGGTGATGCCTTTTGGCAAGCTGATCATAAGTATCCTTTTTTGTGGCATTTGTCGAAGACAATGCCACTATGAGATCAATAATAAATGTTCGATATTGAATTTTGAAGACCATGTATGGTATTTTGTCCAAAATCGAAGGAAGTAAACCCAATTAAACTCAATTTTTCAAGACAAATGAGTTTTTCAATAGCACTCAGATATATAATTGGAAATGGCGTATTGAAATAAACTGCAAAAGGCTGTCGATCGTGGAAATACTTCTTTTTGAGTAAAAAATAGCTTCACCTCTTCATAGCCTTCTATTGGCGCAATGATATGCACAAAATTTGTCTTCTGACCGCTTTGCTTCCGGGGTTGTTGGTTCCAAAACCAGTTTGTCCCTGGGCTTGTTCGTCCCATGATTGCACGCTACTCATTTGATTGTGCATGAATATTTACAGGAAGAAAACTTTATTGTAATGTTGGGAATTAGGTCCTGACGGCCAAAGATATCTCAAAATCATAGTATTCAGGTATAAACTTAATTGAATTCAATATATTTACATGGCTTCTCTCTCTACCCATCGTGCATCCTTCCGTCAAGGGACGTTACTCCTGACTCCTCTTGAAAGATCAAAGGGAGACCACCAATATACAAATAATGCAAACTTAGGCACCAGTAATCTCCCTTTAACCAAAGAGACGTATTAATTTGCTTAGGAGGTTGATTTTCAAGTTAATATTTAAATAATAGTTCTTTTTTTTTTTAGCTCACCTGAGCACGAAGTGCTCAGGTGAGGTATTGTGATCGGTCATTGTCCGGCGTCCATCTGTCCGTCTGTCCACAATTCCTTTAAACATCTTCTCCTCCTAAACCGCTGGGCCAATCTTGGTGAAATTTGGCAGGGATGTTCCTTGGGTGAAGCTCTACCAAAGTTGTTAAAGAGATTGAATTCCACCCTTAACTCTGGTTGCTATGGCAACAGAAAGGAAAAAAATAGCAAAATCTTTGAAAACCTTCTTCTCTGACATTAGAAGGTGTAGAGCTTTGATATTTGGTATGTAGCATCTCCTAGTGGACCTCTACCAAGTTTGTTCATATGATGCCCCTGGGGTTAAAACTGGCCCCGCCCCGGGGGTCACAAGTTCGAACATAGGAACAAAGAAAGAAAACTTTAAAATTCTTCTTCTCTGAAACTGGAAGGCATGGAGCTGTGATATTTGGCATCTAGCATCTCCTAGAGGACCTCTACCAATTTTGTTCATATGATGCCCCTGGGGTCAAAACTGGCCCCGCCCCAGGGGTCACAATTTCGAACATAGGAACAAAGAAGGAAAACTTTAAAATTCTTCTTCCCTAAAACTGGAAGGTGTGGAGCTTTGATATTTGGTATGTAGCAATTCCTAGTGGACCTCTACCAAGTTTGTTCAATGATGCCGCTGGGGTCAAAACTGGCCCTGCCCCGGGGGTCACAAGTTCAAACAAAGGAACAAAGAATGAAAACTTTAAAATTCTTCTTTTCTAAAACTGGAAAGCATAGAGCTTTGTTATTTGGTATGTAGTGAACCTGTTCTAAGTTTGTTAGCCCACCTGAGCACAAAGTGTTCAGTCAGTTCAAAATTGGGTCACCTGGGGTCATAAACTAGGTCTCAAGGTTAAATTAAACTAATACTTTGTGGGCACTCTAGAGGCCATATTTTTTGCTCAATTGACTTGAAAATTGGTCAGAATGTTTGTCTTGATGAAATATTGGGTGATTTTGGAATTGGGTCACCTGGGTCACTTGAACTAGGTCACTTGGTCACATTTAAGGAATACCTTGTGGGCATTCTAGAGGCCACATTTATTGCTGAATTAACTTGAAAACTGTTCAGAATGTTTGTCTTGATAAATGTTTTGACGAGTTCTAAATTGGGTCACATTGGGTGATGAATTAGGTCACTAGGTCAACTTCAGGAAATTCCTTGTGGATGCTCCAGAAGCCACATTTTAAGCTCAATTGACCAGACAATTGGTCAGAAATTGAATTACGCACGTGGAGTGATTTCGCCTATTGACTCAGGTGAGCGATCCAGGGCCATCATGGCCCTCCTGTTTTCAAATTATTAATTCTACACAGTGGCTTCCTTGACAAATGCCACATCAGCGTTCTCAACGCTTTGATTTAAGAACTAATGGAAGGAGTGCATAAATTCTCAACTAAACAATCCTGAATTTTAACATTCCAAAGGAAACTTGGGCTTTGAGAAACATAGCGGGAAAAGGAGAACATGCTGGTTACCAGTATTTTTTCCTCTCCCCACAATATTTCTAAACTCTCAAAGATAAATTCTCTGAACAGTATTAAATTTTGATGTCTACAAATTCATTAAAGTTGGGCTGTGTAAAATTTTGTTCTCTGATAAAAAAGAGTCAACAGATAAAGAGTTAAGGAAATGTAGATGACAAATACAAATTTTCTTAATTATTGCAAATCTAATAATAAGGTCCAGATAAAATTTTTACACATGTAAGAATCAGTTATTTGACATGACTTGCTCTGACTTGTCCTCCTTAAATTTTTGCAATTTTGCTCTCCAGGCAGGGACTACAGTCATTCTCACCAAAGATAACAAACTCTTTGCCCTTACAGAAGAGCTTAAAGAGGCCCTTATACTCATTTTCAGCCAGTTTTAACTCATTTTGTCTTTATTTTATCAAAATATAGTCATTCTTATATCTTCATGCCAAATATTACGCCTGATGGTTGCAAGGTTGCTTAGATTACGGTCGATAGAAAATGCATTTTGCTAAGTTGCGGCCTTCCATGTAAACAGACTCGTCGTTTCCGGTTTTTGAATCGAAGATTTTCGATATATCCGTTATACACTCGGGTAGATTCGTATGATGATCATGCATTCTGTCACGTGACTATATTTGACCTTCACCTTGCGTTTAATGAGGTAAACAAAGGAAAATGGATACTTCCCTGTTGCAGCCTCGATTTTCAGATGGAGGTCGCGGCCTATATGCAAATCACACCGTATCCGACTGTAGGCGGAAACCAACGATAAATTTCCGTGACGCACCGCCATTGTTTACAGCTTCGATCGTCAGCCAGTTTTCTTCTGACCAATGTTCGGTTTCTAATACAAATCTCCGCATTTCTTTTTTTCAATTACACCATATGTCAGTAATTTATCCATGTTTACACAAAGGACTGATTTCTGTACCATTCTAAATTGTTTGAAATTTAACAGCGTTTTTGCTCACCGGCTGTAGACGGGCATCTTTAAACTCTTAACAGTGAAACCAGGGTCAGTAATGGCCGATCTTCAATTCTCCATATATTTGATTTGCAGACTTACGGTTGTCTCCTCTTAACACTGTTCATAAAAGCTTTCTACCCCAGAGAAATTCAGAGACATATTTGTGCTTTAAGCCTTTACCACGCAACCCTGAGTCTTAACAACCCTGAGGAAGAGGCCTTTTTAAAACACTCTGGGAAAAGGAGAAAATGAGGGTAACCGGCATTTTCTCTTTTTCCCACAATGTTTTCTACCCTATCAAAGACAGAAATCGTTATTTGGGCTATGGTTATTTTGTCGTCTGCAAATGCTTTCAATTTGGAGTACAAAAAGTTGCCATGTGGTAAACGGTTAATGGGTTAAAACACAAGCGTTTGAACTATAAACTTCGAAATGAATATGAATTGGTTGGTGAATTATTATCCCAAAACTCCTCCATTTTCACTAGTCAGTGTTCCCTAATAGAAACTTCTTGTTTAGATCTAGGAAAGTTCAGGTATTTGAATCAGAAAAGAATATTTTTAGCTCCACTGGCAGAAGGCCAGTGGGCTTATGTCATGGCCCGCTGTCCATTGTGCGTGCGTGCGTGCATTAACTTTCATTTCAAACATCTTCTTCTCTGAAACTACCCATCCAATTTTGATGAAACTTCACAGAAATGATCCTGCCATGGTGTTCTTCAGAATTTCTTGAAAAAATTTGATTCCTTTAAAAACTCTGGTTGCCATGGCAACAAAACTGAAAAATATTGAAAATCTTTGAAAATCTTCTTGTCAGAAACCACAAGGCCTAGGGCTACCAAATTTGGCATGTAGCTTTATCTAGTGGACCTCTACCAAGTTTCTTCAAATTATAGCCCTGGGGTTAAATTTGGCCCCGCCCTGGGGGTCACAAGTTTAATATGGGCTTATATAGGGAAAACTTTAAAAATCTTCTCTTATCTAGCCATATGGCTTAAGGCTACCAAATTTTGCATGTAGCTTTATCTAGTGGACCTCTCTACCAAGTTTCTTTAAATTATAGCCCTGGAGTTAAATTTGGCGCTGCCCTGGGGGATCACTAGTTTTATATGGGCTTATATTGGGAAAACTTTAAAAATCTTCTCGTACTTAAACCATAAGGCCTAGGGCAACCAAATTTTTCATGTAGCTTTATCGAGTAGGCCTCTACCAAGAGGGTCCAAATTATAGCCCTGGGGTCAAGTTTGGCCCCGCTCCAGGGGTCACAAGTTTTATGTGGGCTCATATAGTAAAAACTTTACAAATCTTCTTGTTACTAACCGTAAGACCTAGGGCTACTGAATAAATTAGCCCTGTCTCAAGGGTCTAATGTTTTACAGGGCCTCTTATTGAGGTAACTTTGAAAATCTTGTTTATAAGCACACATTCTAGACCTGTATTATTTAGTATGGGGCTTTATCTTGTGGACCTCCACCTGGATTCAAGTAATTTTAGTTCTGTGGTCAAAAATGGCTTTGCCCTGGGGTCATAACTTTCTTGTAGGATTTTAAAGAAAAAATTTTGTATGTCTTCTCGATTGAAACCAATTGGCCAAGTATTGTAATGTTTGGCTTGTAGTGTTTTGACTTGTTAGCCAGTGGAGCAATACAGGGCCCTCATGGCCCTCTTGTTTTCTTGAAACCTATGCTTTAGGTATTCATTAAGTGTCTCATTGGAAAAATTGTACTGAGCACCTGGAACAAGGTAGGGAGGAGAAATGTTGAAATGGGCTCTTTTAAACCCAAAATATTCAGCCATCTTTATCAACTGAAGTTACTGTAGCAGAGAGTGTTTCGGATATAAATACAAATAAACCAACATTCATGCAGCTAGAATTTATAAGACATATTCTTCTGTGCTTTGCAATTGAGATCAGACTGCACAGATCATGCTATCTGAGCTTTCTGTCGGACATACTGGCAAAAGCCAGCCTCAATTACAATGTATACGTCTTGCCGACTACAAAATTATGACAGTAGAACATTTTACAGATTTTTAATTGAAAGTTTTTGATTTGTAGTTTTTCAGATATTTAGAAGTATCTGTACATTTTTCAGCATATGCAGATTATGAAGTAAACGAGTATGAAAAATAAGGTTTGATTGTGTTACTTACATAATCTGTTGTAGAAAGGATGCTAAAATTTTCATGATGCTAAGCCAGTTTGCTCAGTGGTTACCATACAGGGATTGCATTCCAGGAGATTTGGGTTTGAACCATGGCTTGGAAGTGACTTGATTTTTTTTATGACATTGATTGCATCAAGATTCTTTACAGTCTTGTTACAGGGTATTTTTGTGACACTGTTTATTTGGCAAGTGGCAGAATAGAATATCCGGCATGCTGCAGGTAAAGAAACAACCAGAAATACTTAGAATACTCAGTTACTGGCATTAAACAAACAAAAACTCAAGATTTCAAAAGTATGTTGATTTTGAAATTCCTATCCAAAAATGATAATGGTGAATGAAGATGTAAATAATACAATCTTCCAGGTTAAAAAAACAAATAAAAGTGATTCATTCATTAATGAAATTGCTAAAATATTGATGTACAAATGAACAAGCTAAATGTAATAGTATTGCTATGTTAGTAAATGATAAAAACATGTCCTAATATCACACATGATTATAGAAAGGGCAATTTTAACCCTTGGAGTGACAGAAATATAGATGTTTTCTCTCAGTTTAAGAAACCAAAATGTAGAATAAATACTTTTTTCAAAGACTGATGCATCCTATTTGCATTCTGATCTTAATTCTTTACCAAACGACAAAATTTTAGACTTGTATAAACTGAAAGGATTTGCAGACGACAAAGATGGCTCAAAGGCAGAATTTGTCCCTGATAGAGTAGAAAACATGTGGGAAAAGGAGAAAATGCTGGTTGTCAGCATTTTCTCCTTTTCCCACAATGTTTTCAAAAGGCTTCACTCCAATGGTCGTTAAAAACCGGGATTGGTAAGTAAAGGGTTAATTTAGATTATCTACAAAAGCAAGTATTACTGTGATAATTGTTTTAAGATTAATCACTGAAAAAAGAATTAAGTCAAAATATGTCTCTGAGCATGCATACGTGAAGATTTGTATTTTGGAATCTTTTCACTTCATATTTGCTGCTTGTATTCACTAGCATCAGGCTGCATCTATCAGTAGGGTTGGAGGCAAGGTTTTGTGTCAGAAGTAGTTATAATTAAGCCAATCCTGAACTGAAGGACAGTCATTGTTTGAAAATCATCATTAATAGCAATGGGGCTATAACTGACAGGCTTATGCATAACTATTGCTTGTTTGTGTGATCAGATTTCACTGAGTACTGTTAAAAAGGAAGGGGTTGATAATCCACATTATGTGAGGACCTGCACTACTGCACAGGAAATGGATTGTTCAGCTATCTGGGTCAAGTTTGTTATCCTTGGTTGTCCCACATGGAGAAAACTATTCTGTTTATTTTCAGGTGTGGCCTTGTTACTTAAAATAGATTTGGGATGGTAAGTTCCTCTGAATGTAAAATGATATTTGAAAGTGGAACAGAGATTTGTAGTCATTAACCTAGTCTTTGAAAGTACAAGAAATATTTGGAAAGAGTAACTCTGTTTAGGTTCATCTTAAACTTCTGAGTGCACTTTTGAAAACTGCCGTTTTGTTATATTCTAACATTATAGAATATATTAGTAGTAACTCTTTAATCTCAGAGATACCTTCTCATAATTATATTCTCCATCTGCTGCCTTTTCTGTAATCAGAGAAAAGACAAAACTGGTAGTGTCCTCTATTTCCAAATTTTGCCCTTTCTTTAACTCTTTACCAGACGACGAAATTTTAGACCGTTCCAAATTGAAAGCATTAGCAGACGACAAAATCAAAGTGACTCAAAAATTGAAATTCGTTTTGGGAAGGGTAGGAAACATTGTGGGAAAAGGAGAAAATGCTGGTTACCAGCATTTTCTCCTTTTCCCACAATGTTTTCAAAAGGCGACAGAGTCGTGAAAACCAGGGATTGTTTGGTAAAGAGTTCAGGTGCTATCTTACCTTTGATCCAATATTTTCGCTAACCTTAGCACTAAGTGCTCAAAGGTAGGCTACCCATTGTGATAGCCTAGTAAACACTGTGTGTTGTTATCTTACAAGGGACCACAGTCTATCATAACTCTGAATGTTTGACTTGGAATCTTGAATTATTGGTCATTCGATATTGGATCTTTTGATGATAGCCTTATTATCATGCTGTGGTCACTTTTTTGCTCAGATTCTAATGAAACTTTGTCAGATTCTATGTCAGACTTAGTGAGATAGCCAGAACCTACAAAAAACCTTATTGACATACTGATGTCCACTGTTTAACTACAGTTTTTATGAAATTTAGTCAGAATTAGTCAGTTTTTTCTGCAGTCTGGGTTTAAACTAGGTCACTAACTTAAATCTTAGACAAAACTTTATTATACTAAAAGGAGACACTTCCCTATGAGGATGATATTGGTGGTTGGTTGGTTTGGACTGTAATAATGCTGACGTGTTTGAAATCGGCATGAAATAACTGTGCACCAGTTCGACAAGAAAACTTAACAGCCAGATTTCAACTGGAATGTCTGAAAAAACCAGCATGACAAATTAAAGGTCCAGTGGCAGCAAAAAGTAAACAACACAAATAGATTTAAATCATACCACTTAAAAGCATGGAAATTTTTGTGAAGATGACAATCGGTCCAAGTGTTAGGAGCTTACAGAAAAATGAAAATTAAAACAAGGTGAAATGTTGCCAAATCTCTCTATCTTTTATTTACATTTTACCTGGTTTTAAAATTCATTTTCTGTGTAACTACAGTGCTTTTCTCATTATCAATGTCTATGAAAGAAACAGCATCATAATATTGTCACACCCAATGAAATTGCCCTGTCAATGTCAAAGTCAGGTAAATTTCTATGACATGTAGACAAACCAGTGATATTCACACAAACCTTAACCAGATAAATAAAGAGTGACTTAACTTTATTTCATATTGTAGTGAAGTGACTAGGAAAAACCTGATGCTATAAAAAAGTAGAGACGAAAATTGATAAAAAATTAATCATCGTTGGATCATAAAGGCTTCAAACTGTCTTTTTTGTCTTAACCCTTTACGAAACAATCCCGTGTTTTAACGTCCCTGAGAAAGAAAGTTTTTGAAAACATTGAAGGAGAAGGAGAAAATGCTGGTAACCAGCATTTTCTTCTTTTCCCACAATGTTTTCTTTTACAGACAAATCCCATTACTTGTGCAACATTCACTCTGTCCTTTGGAAATGCTTCCAATTTGGATCTGTCTATAATTTTGTCGTGTGGTAAAGGGTTAATAATGACTGAAAAGTTGATGTGCGCACATGCTGCAAAAAATTGTAGTCGGGAGATAAAATCATTTATTTAATCAGGAATAAAATTCTTGTGTGAATTTTATATAAAGAAATATCAGACAACATAAATTAGAGGAAGGGGAGGGGACGTTGGAAAAAAAAAAACATCCCAAATTTTTCATCAATAACCTTTTCATCAACAAATCAATGTTGATTCCTTCCTAAAATCATATTGAAATGTGAATCCCATGTAATAAGTGTCCAAGTTTGTAAAACTTAAAGCACACTCTACATGGGCAGGCGCGACATATCATTTGCTCAGAAAGGTGTGAAAACATTTAAGGGAGAGGTGAGGAAATACTGTGTTGGAATTAACAATCAATTTAAAGAAGCATATTGATGACAGGGCCCAACACACATACATGTATTCCAGTTCTCAAATTTTCGAAACTGGAAATAACCAATGTGCTCTTGGTGCAATATTATAAGTTATTGCACTTGTATGGGAATATATTGTGTTGAATCAGTTCTTTTGATAGAAGTTGCTCGAGCTTGCGAGGGCAACTACGCCAAGAGAACAAGTTCAGCATAATATATTCCCATTCAAGTGCAATAACCTTTTTGTTATATACTTTGATATTGTTTACATAATTTCCAGTGATTCAACAGTGTTTTCATCAAATTCATTGATTTATCTTTAAATTGTCTTGTTTATTTCAAAAGCAATTGGAAATCTTTTCGTTGACCTACCATGCTTTTGCGGAGTTTGTAAGATTGTCACTGTTGCTAGAGGTATGTAAACAAACAAGATGGTGACCCAGCATCCTTTTCTTTGGCTTTATAATTTCATCGTCAATAAACATGTTCTATTGACACATTTTTCATATTTTTGTAGTGACTGTTAATGGGAAAACGAATGTTCTCTATATCTTTCATGTTTTTATTAAGTACTATGCATTGAAAAGTTCCTAAAACATGATGTCTAACGACAAAATTTATAATAATGGCTGCCATTCATATTTTGATTTTTGGACAAATGATGCGTTTTAAAATAGTTCCATACTTAGTGAAGCTCATGAAAAAGCTCTGAAGTATGTAATAATTATGAAAGTCAAATACATGGGGACAATATCAAAGTATACAAGGGTTGTCCCAAAACTCCGTGACAAATTTTATAAATGGGCCATTTTTAGCATCAGGGCATTCATTTTCACATATTTCATATATGAAGATGTTATTTCACTTTATATAAAGTCTCAAACAAAACATTAGCTTAATTTCTACTTTAAATTTACAAAATTGTTCAGGAGGTGTCATTTCCTGGCGCACGTCATTTTCTTCAGATATGTTTTTGTATGAACTCAAATCATGCACCAGTATTTTCAGTATATGATATCATTTCTGCTTCATATTACATGGACACCTTCTTCTGAAACTTTGACTTCATCACAGAAAATTTGAATGTGATCGAGTAAACAATAGACGGTATACAGACAAACGAAAAAGATCAGTAGAAAATACGAAATTTGAAATGACGTCAGAAGATCGTGCAGCGCAGCAGAGAGTTACACAATTTTGTGCCGATCTTGGAATGACACTCGTCCAGACTATAAAACAAATTTGGTGTGCTAGAAAGTTTAAAAACATTTCTCGAGCACTGGCCTAAAGTGGCATGGCAGGAAAAAAGACTTAAGGGCTGATGAACGCCAGGAAGAGATGAAAGCATGAAGTAATGGGCCAATTTCTTTAAAGAGTTTTCTGATTTGATGAAGTGATGCGTTTTCGCAGATCGGAGACTAACAGTGAAAGAGATATATTCGTCAACCGCCATTTAAAGGTCTTCTGTCCACAGAATACTTAAGGAGAAATTGAACATATCATGATTCTGCGCGAGATGGGTTCCACGTTTGTTGTCTGATGGAAACAAAGAAGGTTCACACGTCGCTGGAGTTGCTCGAGTTGAAGCAGACAAAACCCTGCTGGATCCTTCTTTATAACGGGTGAGAGGTGGTTACACTTCTTCGAACCCGACGGAAAGCGACAGTCCAGTATATGGAAGATACCTAGAACTCCTCCGTCCAAGAAGGTGGCGATTTCTTCTCGGATTTACAAATTCCCATATTTGGCTCCTCTGGACTTTGCCACCTTCCCACAGCTAAAAGAGGAGCTACCAGGTCGTAAGTTCGAAAACAGCAATGAACTGATGTCTGCTACATTTGCTTTTAAGAGAGGTTTGACAGAAATGACAGTTTAAGAAAGTTTTTGACCAGTCGTGGAGTAAACGACATTGCAAATAAGTTGAATTTCATGGAGAATTTTTTAACATAGGTGCTTAAATTTAACATTGACGTTGTTATTTTCGTTTGACGTGCGCCACAGTGTGGGTACTTGTTGTGGTATTTATACTACAATTTTCTTATTTGAAAAGATTTTTGTGCGATTTTTTTATAGCAATATTTGGATCATGTGTGTTGAAAACATATCTGAAAATAGCGTTTTTAGTGTTTCATTTTCTTTTGCTATTGAAATTGTCACGGAATTCTGGGACAACCCTCGTATAATAAAGTGGAGTTTTTGACTGGACTGTTGAAATTCCTAAAAAATATCTGGGGTTGTTGGATGTTAAAGACTGGAAATATAGAGGTTTTTACTGCTTCCAAGCATATCAGACAATTTCTTTATGTGATCAGCAGTTACGTTTTGTTGATGATGGACAGCAAATTTCATGCAGATTACAAGTTTTGACTCCATCAGCCAAGGGTGAATAAAGCAATGTAGTGGCCAACATCCTTGGCTCGGGAAGATGGCTTCCCAAAGGCTTACTGGTGAAATACACTTACTAGCTCACCTGTGCATGAAGTGCGCAAGTTGACCTTTTGTAATCATGCTGTGTCTGGTGTCCATCATGTTGTCGTCAACATTTACCTTGTGTGCACTCTAGAGGCCATATTTTCAACCAGTTACTCATGAAACTTGGTCAGAATGTTTGTCTTGATCAAATCTTGGACAAGTTGGAATCAGGTTACATTGGGCCAAAAACTGGGTTACTGGGCTAAATTTTAGAAAAACTTTGTGTGTACTATAGAGGCCTTATTTTCAGCCTGATACACATGAAACATTGGTCAGAATGTTTGTCATATTGATATCTCGGACAATTTTGCAATGACTGTCACAAAGGGGCAATATGTAGGTCACTGGGCCAAATCTTAGAAAAAATGTGTGTGCAGTGTAGAGGCCACATTTTCAGTACGATACTCAGAATGTTTTTCTTGATAATATCTTGGACAAGTTCATCAATGGTTCATTTTGTGTCACTGGGCTGAATTGTAGAAAAACCTTGTGTCCACTCTAGAGGCCACATGTACAGCCTGATCCACGTGAAATTAGGTCAGAGTGTTTTTCTTGATGATATCTCAGACAAGATAGAAAATTGGTTCTGTTGGGTCAAAAAGTAGGTTGCCGGTCCAAATCCTAGAAAAACATTGTCATGAAACTTTGTCAGAATGTTTCTCTTGATAATATCTCAGACAAGTTCATCAATAGGTCATGTTGGGTTGAAAAGGAGGTCAGTGGGCCAAATCTTAGAAAACCTTGTGTGCACTCTAGAGGCCACTTTTTGTACCAGAAACTCATGAAACTTGGTCAGAAAGATTGTTTTGATGACATCTCATTTAAGTTTGAAATTGGGTCATAACAGACGGAAAAGTAGGTCGCTGGGCTAAATCTTGGAAAACCTTGTGTGCTGTGTAGAGGCCACATTTTCAGCCTGGCACTCATGAAGCTTGATCAGACTGTTTCTCTTGACGATATCTCCCAACAAATTCAAAAGTAGTTCAAGTCAGTCAAAAATTGGTCACTTGCATCATTAGAACCAGTATCTCTTCAGCTTTATCAACTGTAGATGGCTTTACTTAGGTGAGCGCTTTAGGGCCAATGGCCCTCTTACTTTTTTTAATGAAACTGAAGATGAGCAATGTTCTCATAGCAGAACCTGGTGACTGAAGGTTACTATCCTTCACTTAAAAGACTTGTGATCCACAAATGTGAATGGTGAAGGTTAAATCCACACAATATGGGCTTGAAGATCTGGATGGGTCTGACAATCTGGATATTTTTGTTCTTATCTGTATATCAACAAGGTGATCACAAAAATTGAACATGTTACAATGTTGGATGATCATTGGTTAAATCTGGGTCAGGATATTAGAAGTGAAATTTAATCTCTACAAAGATGAGATTACCCCTTTCCCTAATGACAAATTTTACATGAATTGGTATGATTGCAGACAACAAAAGTTTTCTGATAGATGGGCAATAGCTTGACAAGAGGAGAAATTGCTTGTAACAAGCTGTTTCTGTTTTTCTCACAAGGGCTGCTTCTGTAGACAGGATGAAATTGCATGATTGCTTATTCAAGAGTTTGCTCACCACATGTTTAGTAAATTTACAATAAATGTCTGAAAATACCCTTTTGAAATATGGAAATCAACAATGAAGTAATGGCTCTTACATGGAAAAGAGAAAAAAATATGTGAAACCTTTTGGTAAGATGAAAAAATGCTCAATACAAGCAATTCATTTTTTTTCACTCAAAATTTTCAAATGTTGTCTGCTGCAAGACAAACAAAAATTGTTTTTAAGAGGCTATGTGTGAAAGGAAGTAGTTGTACTTGCTCACCTGATTGTTTTAAAATGCTGAATGAATTTTTACTCTACTTGACCTTGATTAACCCTGTCCCACTTGCAAAAATAAAACTATGAGGATTGAATTAAGGGCTCATAATCACTCTTATAAGCAGGTTGTATTGGGGTTTAACGCCACTTTAACAGCTAAGGTCATATCATGGCGGTGGGTGACGCACATATGTTTCCTGGCTTTCTTACACCAGTACTAACACAACTTTCTTTCCAAAGCCACCGACTACTTTTCTCACATGCTTCAGCAGAGGTGAGAGGCGAAAATATGCCGGATTATAAGCAGGTATTTAATGATGTCATGCATCATGAAAAGGAGGTTTAACTCTTTACCAAACGACAAAATTTTACACTCATCCAAACTCAAAGTTGTTGCAGACGACAAATGTGGCTCAATCGATGGAACCCGACTCTAAACGAGTAGAAAACATTGTGAGAAAAGGATAAAATGCCGGTTACCAGCATTTTATCCTTTTCCCACAATGTTTTGAAAAGGCTTCTTCTCAAAGGTCGTTAAAACTCGGGATTGTGTGGTAAACGGTTAATGCAAATGCAACAGAGATTGACCTTGGTTGAAATTTTTGCCATCGTTTAATTTTCTGTGTATCAAAGGACCATTCTAACTCATGATTCAGTCAATATTTAGACCAAATGGATCTTAGAAAAACTATATGTTTACTGTGGGGACCCTGTTTTCTGTCTGATACTCATGAACTTTAGTTAGAATGTATGCCTTGATGATATCTGGGACAAGTTTCAAATTGGGACACTTCAGGCAAAAAAGTAGGTCACTGGGCCAAATCTTCGAAAACCTTTTGTGCAGCCTAGAGGCCATATTTTAAGCCCCCTGCTAATGAAACCTTAGGTGCACTCTAGAAGACACATTTTCAGTAAAATACTCATGAAACTTGGTCAGATTGTTTGTCTTCATAATATCTCGTACAAATTCAAAATTAGGTCATAAGAGTTCAAAAAGAAGGTCACCAGATCAAATCTTAGAAAAAACTTAAGTCCATATATTTTGTCTGATACTCATGAAACCTTGTCAGAATGTTTGTCTTGGTGATAACTCTGATGAGTTTGAAATCGAGTCACTTTGGATTAAAAAGTAGGTCATTGGACCAAATCTTAGCAAAACCTTATGTGCATTCTAGAGGCCACATTTTCAGCCTGATACTCGCGAAGCTTTGTCAGAATGTTTGTCTTGATGATATCTGGGACAAGTTTGAAATTGAGTTTTTTTGGGTTAAAAAGTTGGTCACTGAGCCGAATCTCAGTCTTGATATTCTGGTAGAGTGAAAATGGTCAGAAAGTAAGTCACTGGAACAAATCTCAGAAACACTTTATGTGCACTCTAGAGGCCATAATTGCTGCTGTCCAATTTGATATTTGGAAGAGCTTGAAATTGGTCCAACTTTAGTGAAAATGTAGGTCACAGAGACAAGTATCAGAGAAACCTTTTGCATACTCTTCAGGCCACATTTTCTGTCCAATTCTCATAACTGTTGGTCAGAATGTTTGTGTGGCTAATATCTTTGACAAGTGTGAAAAATGGGTCACATAAGTTCATAAAGTAAGTAAATGGCATAAATCTTAGAAAAACCTTTTATGTTCTTTAAAGGTCTTATTTTCTGTCAAATTCTTACTGATGTTGGGGCTGCACTCTTAATTCTTCAGTTTACTTCCCATTCTGCGCACTAAACATACTTTGCATGTATTTTTTTCATCATCAGCGCCAGGATCTCTTCAAGTTTATGAATCCTAGATCATTTTACTTGGGTCAGCGCTTTAGGGCAAAAGGCCCTCTTAATTTTTCTTGTAACTGTTTTTTTAGTGTCATAAGCCCAGTGTTTTTTAATTTTTTGTTTTACCAGTTTCTGTCGTCAAAAGTTAGGGACTGAGGATGAAAAAAATAAAAATAAAATTCACAACGACTATCACACTATCAGGTTATTTATATTGTTAACTATGAACAAAGACACATTCAAACTGCTTTCCTTTCACTATTTCTCTTTATCTTTTAGCAAATGATCCTATTTTTCAGCAGTCCCGAGGAAAAGAGCTTTGAAAACATTGTTGGAAAAGGCAAAAATGCAGATAACCAGAATTTTCTCCTCTCTTTTCAAGGCCGTCGGAAGCGGTCCGGCCGGTCGGGCCATGGCTGGACCAAATTTTCGGCCGAAAATGAAAAATGGCAGGACCAAATTTTCGGCCGAAAATGAAATACGCTACCAGACAAAGCCAAATAACCTATGTATAGCAATTGGATTTTTTTTTTTGAGAATTGAAATATAATGCATCCATTTAAAACATACAAGAAAGTACTGCTACCAAATGCAAAAGTGCAGTGTTCTTTGATTTCGCTCAAAACAACGGTTCGCTATCTTAACGTGTACCAAAGTATGACTAAAATGCAGTTTAAAAGGTGTTTCTTACAAGTATCAATAATCTGGTGTTCTCAGCAGAAATATGAGATGCAAATAAAATGTATTTCCACAGCCTAAGTAATGCCTAGGAAGAATGAGTACTTTTTACAGAAATAATTTACAAGTAATTGTTCCTGCTGATTAATCATGTATCTTGTAGCATTTGTTTTTGTTTCATTATTTATGCAAAAATTAAGAGAGAAAGAGCTGCTGGTGAAAATGTATTTTAAGACTTACCGACTCCGAAAGACAGTGATACAAAATTTGAATACGCTACTCGTACTCGATTAAATGAAGGTACAGTTCCCCATTTTAAACCAATGAGGAACTGTACCTTCCTTTAATCAAATACCTGTAGTCTCTTACTGTTTAAAAGCACCATTCTCTACCCTCTTTTGGGGTTTGTCTGTCGTGACGTTACAATTTGCGAATTTAAAGGCTTTCAAACAAACATATCTGACATGTTTGATCGTACGATTTGCAACGCTTACTTTGTCCTGTTCATACACACGTACAGAGAGGCAAATAAAGCTTCGATTCGTTATCGTATGCTTGTTTGACAGATTTAATGGGTGACACCACAAGAAAAAATATTTGCTTAACCGCCAAGACATGAAAAACACATTTTGCTCTCAATCGTTATTACAGTGTGGGTACTCACGAAGCCAAAGATTTCAAAGTTACTCCTGAGAAATATTTTCTTTAAGAGTACACGACTGTAAGATCTGAAGCAAATTCTTTCGAGAGATCAGAAAACATCAGAAGTGATTATGATGTTTTGATTCTTTATGTCCTTTTCAACAGTATTTCGGTAATTGTAGAGAATTTGCAGCTAGAAAAAAAAAGTGGGTAAAAAACCCACAAAAAATGCGTCAGAATGCACCAGAGAGCATCTTATTTTCAAAATTTTCCCGGGGGAGCATGCCCTCGGACCCCCCCTAGCATGGCTTTGCGACTATGTCGCTCGCCTAAATAGCCGGACGAAATAAAACTTCCTTCTGACGGGCCTGCTTTTTTCAAGACAAGTCCACTTATATTGGATTTGTATCTGCAAAATCACCTCTTTTTCAAATTCGAAGTCTTGCAGCATGATTCTTGTCTGAGTAAACAGTTGACCTGTACAAGTTTTTATCGCAAAACAAGGAGTTTTTTTTAAATGAGATATTGTTCTTCTGCAAGATGAAAGTTTGCTCATTGAAAGCTATTAAAGGGTAGTGTACATCTAAATAAAGGTTTGTTTACTATATTGTTTAGAGTAAACGCCGCAAATTCTCGTGAATGTTAAAAAAGGTGGGAAAGTAAAATAAGAACAAGATAGTGTCTAAATTCAGCAGCGAATTGATTGGACTTAGAATTACACACAATGTTCCATGATTAAAATTATACGTACATTGTGTTGTCAGTTAAGATACAATGTTTTTGAGGTAACCAAATGCTTAATTTGTATGCCTGGGAAAGTAGAATGCTGTTGCAGCCAAAAATGTGGAGCGAGACAAATCGAGATGGCATGGAGAGAATTTCTGTTGTTTGCAAGTGATTTGTCATATTTTAAGAGTGAAAAAGTGCCTTAGAATGATCCTGTGTACTCCATATTCCATATATGGCAGCCTGTTGTGAATCTTCATATATTCAGCATAATGGGAGAAACAACAGGTATCCGTTACATCATACATTCATTTCTTCCTCATTTTGACTTGATATCATATAAAAGCAAGACCATTGAAAGAATTTTTGAAATTATAGACTTGTTTACTGTTTTCTTTTTTGTATCATGATAAAATCAAGTCGGCAGATCAGTAAAACCAAAAAATAAAAACAAGAGGGCCATGATGGCCCTGAAGTCGCTCACCTGAGTCTTTTGACCAAACATGACCCATTTTCAATCTCTTTTGAGAGATTATGACAAACTTTCTACCAAGATTTTCATGAGTATTTGACTGAAAAAGTTTTTTTTTGAAGATTTGACTCAGTGACCTAGTTATTGACCAGAAATGATCCAATTGCAAACTGGTCCAAGAAATCATCAAGACAAACATTCTGACCAAGTTTCATGAGTATAGGATTGAAAATGTGGCCTCTAGAGCGTATACAAGGTTTTTCTAAGATTTGACTTAGTGACCTAGATTTTGACCTGACATGACCCATTTTCAAACTCATCCAAGATATAATCAAGACAAATATTCTGACCAACAAGAGTTTTGGACTGAAAATGTGGCCTCTAGAGCCTACACAAGGTTTTTCTAAGATATAACCTAGTGACCTAGTTCATCAAGGCAAACATTCTAACTAACTTTCAAGAATTTTGGACAGAAAATGTGGCCTCTAGAGCATACACAAGGTTTTTAGCTCCACTGGCCGAAGGCCAGCGAGCTATTGTCATGGCGTTGTGTCCGTCGTGCGTCCGTCCGTCCGTTCGTCCATGCGTGCGTCCGTAAACTTTTTCTTTAAAAAACTTCTCTTCAGAAACTATTGACTGGATTTTTACCAAATTTCACAGGAATGTTCCTTTGGTGGTCCTCTTTCAAATTCCTTCAAATAATTGTGTTCCATGAAGAATTCTGGTTGCCATGGCAACCAAAGTAAAAAAACCTTTAAAAATCTTCTCCTCCCAAACCGCTATTTGGATAGCATTATTATTTTGCAGGAATGTTCCTTAGATACAGGTTTACAGAATTCCATAAAAAAAAAAAGATCTGTCAAAAAACATGGCTTTTATGGGAGACTCATTTTCCTTTTATGGTATAAAGTAAAATCTTTGAAAAATTTCTTCTCTAAAACTATTCATTGGATTTCATTGTTGTTTTGCAGGTAAGTTCCTATGGTGGTTGTCTACCAAATTGTTTCTTCAGTGAGCTAAAATGCAGGATTGAATGATAATTGTTAAAAACTTCCTTTCGCCATTATAGAAATATCAGGCCTGTGGAGCGATACAGGCGCTCAAGCGCCTCTAGTTCTAAGATTTGACCTAGTGACATAGTTTTTGACCAAACATGAACCATTATCGAAATGGTCCAAGATATCATTGAGACAAACATTCTGACCAAGTTTCACAAGTATCGGTCTGAAAATGTGGCCTCTAGAGCGTAAATGTTGACGATGCATGACGGATGCCGGACACAGCAAGATCACAAAAGCTCACCTTGAGCACTTCGTGCTCGGTTGAGCTAAAAAAAACAAACAGGGTTTCTCTCAGGATAGTGCACGATATTGAGACCAAAAAATAACATAATAGCAATGACATGAAATTTGGAAAATTTTAGCTCTAAGAAATAATTATGTAATATATATTTTGTGTCAAGATGTAATTGACTGAAATGACTTTCAACATCCTATTGTAACTATAGTTATATCTAGGAACTTATATTCCCAACTTAGTTTAACTACAAATAATAATGTTTTTTTCCCCTCATACAAAAGACCAGTTATGTCTTGACTATTATTAAGTAGCTAATGAGTCTCATATGCTACTTGCTATTACCCTGTCGAATTAAGTCACAATGTGGTTATTAGTACCTTAAATGATAATCTTGTACAGAACAAATGCATAGAATTCTTGTTAGCTCCACTGGCCGAAGGCCAGCAGGCTTATGTCATGGCCTGGTGTCCGTCGTACGTCCATGCGTGCGTTAACTTTTATTTCAAACATCTTCTCTGAAACTACTCATCCAATTTTGATGAAACTTCACAGAAATGATCCTGCCATGGTCCTCTTCTGAATTTCTTGAAAGAATTTGACTACTTCAAAAACTCTGGTTGCCATGGCAACAAAACTGAAAAATATTGAATATCTTTAAAAATCTTCTTGTCTGAAACCATAAGGCCTAGGGCTACCATATTTGGGGTGTAGCTTTATCTAGTGGACCTCTACAAAGTTTCTTCAAATTATAACTCTTGAGTCAAATTTGACCCCGGCCTGGGGGTCACAAGTTTTATATGGGCTTAACCCTTTATATACTACACAAGTTATGTACACTAAGCACTGCCCAGTATTCACTGATAGGCAATGCAGGCTGATTGTCAGGTAGAATACTAGCCTCAAAATGGCTTCCAACAGGCTGCCAAAGTAAAAGTGACACAGCTTCACATTACACTGTTTTTCAAAGCTTTTTGATGATTTGACAAAGTAACTAAAGTTTAGTACTTACAGACTTTCAATCTTTTTTAATCCAAAGGTGTTTCCAGTCAAAAAAGCAATGATTATGTACAAATATTCTGTACAAATTCCTTCTGACATAGAGATCCACAGATGGATTCTGTTTTTCACTATTGACACTCTGTAGCATGTTTTAAAGTATAATTGTTCCTGACACACATTCAATATTGTTTTTATTATTTTTTCATGCAAGGGGAATTTAGGTATCTGCATGAAAAATAAAATAACTCTCCCACAAGCGCATGTATTTCTACCAGAGTTGTTGGGTGCTAAATATGGTCAGCCTTTTCAGAGTTCATTCTCACAGCGCAATTGTTGGTCTCTGGGACATTATATTGCATCAGATGATTTTGAAAGGATTGCAGAAAAAATTTGTCATTTTTTCTCTTGTTCTCTGCTGTTCCGAGTTAAAAACCTTTGCATAAACGGTCACCAGAAAAGAATTACTTTCGCTTTGAACCTCCGACGGTTGAACTCGACACGGCCGCGTCGATCTCATTCTCTGACTCATCATTGTCTGATTTCTTTTGTCAAATATGGGCTAATATCAATATCAAAACAATATTTAGTTATTCAAACATATTATCCACCGATAGAAAGTTGATCTCTGTGCAAAAACCCCTCGAATTCTCTGTAACTTCAACTATCATAACTCGCCATTGTTTTCGAAATTCTCTGAACACATGCCGTGTAATAAAGGTCGGAAAATACCTCGCATTCTTTTGATTTTGAGCTAAAAATAGTAGCTTTACACACCAAAGAAATGAGAAACATTATTTGATTGGATAATGATTTCAGATTTGTTGCATTTTGGGTAGGTTTAACCAATCGGCCTCTTTTTAACATCGGTCTTCTAGAACCTACCAAAATGCGTCACTGGGATTTCCTAGAGTGGAAAACACAGCACGGCATAGCGTCACTTGGATTACAAGCCAGGTAAATTACGACGCGTATTCGCTGCACTGGGATTTTGGGGGTAGTATTTTTCGACGCTCTCTCGCGTCTCTCGTATATAAAGGGTTAATATAGGGAAAACTTTAAAAATCTTCTCGTACCTAGCCCTAAGGCCTAGGGCTACCAAATTCGGTGTGTAGCTTTATCTAGTGGGCCTCTACCAAGTTTCTTCAAATTATAGCCCTTGGGTCAAATTTGACCCCGCCCAGGGGGTCACAAGTTTTATATGGGCTTAATATAGGGAAAACTTCAAAAATCTTCTTGTACCTAGCCCTAAGGCCTAGGCCTACCAAATTTGGCATGTAGCTTTATCTAGTGGGCCTCTACCAACTTTCTTCAAATTATAGCCCTGGGGTCAAATTTGACCCCGCCCTGGGGGTCACAAGTTTTGCAAGGGTTTATATTTGGAAAACTTCAAAAACCTTCTTGTACCTAGCCATAAGGCCTAGGGCTACCAAATTTCGCATGTAGCTTTACCTAGTGGGCTTCTACCAAGAGGGCCCAATATAGCCCTAGGGTCAAATTTGGCCCCATCCGGGAGGTCACAAGTTTTACATGGGCTTATATAGTGAAAACTTTGGAAATCTTCTTGTTTCTAACCATAAGACCTAGGGCTACTAAATTTAGCCCTGTCTCAGGAGTCTCATGTTTTAAAGGGTCTTTTATTGAGGAAACTTTGAAAATCTTCTTGTTTATAACCACACATTCTAGACCTGTATCATTTGGAATGTAGCTTTATCTTATGGACCTCCATCAGGATTCAAGTAATTATAGCCTTGATGTCAAAATTGGCTTTGCCCTGGGGTCATAACTTTCTTGTAGGATTTTACAGAAAAGATTTTGTATGTCTTCTAGTTTGAAACAAACTGACCAAGTATTGTGATGTTTGGCTTGTAGTGTTTTGACTTATTAGCTAGTGGAGCGATACAGGGCCATCATGGCCCTCTTGTTTTAAATGAATAGAGTAAATTTCTTGATGGTTCATAATATTTTCTTGTCCGATTTATCTGTCATTCAAGTTGAACATCATTAAATGTTTACAACACTATGCCTCCATTGTATTTGTCTATCTTCTATACATTATAGCCAATAATATGCTGAATTCCTCAAATTTAAAGGTATGATTGTCATCAGCTTTTTGTTTGTTTTTTACAAAGGCCAGTATCAAATGTTGATGTATGATGTTCACACTCTGTGGCCAAAAAAAATCGGCTGGCATTCTTGTATAGTTCGATCTTGATATCAGTTATACTCTTGAATGCACCATAGTTAACTGTGGCATGAAGAAGGAAGAAAGAATTGTTCCAATTTTATGTAGGGCTCTTTAGGAAAAAAGGTTTTATACATGAAAATGTAAGTAAGTATTAATAACATTTGATCCCCCCTTTCCTTTGCAATTGTTGGCAAGGTACAGCGCTGGAAACCTGAAAGTCACTGGTTTGAATTTAAGCTTAGCCAATTTCTTTCTTGGGATTTATGACAGTCATTTGGACTGTCAATGTCTATGTTGAAAAGCAAACAGTTGCTTGGAAGAATGTATTTCAATACACTGGTGAAAGGAGCCCCAGGATAGCATGGAAAGTTGCATTGACTGCCTTGGTCTAAGTGAAATATTGATAAAAGCAGTGTTAAAAACGAAGCGAACATGCAGATTTTTGCAATTGGTTTTTAGCTCCACTGGCAGAAGGCAAGCAAGCTTATGTTATGGCCCTGTGTCGGCCTTGGGTCGGTCCATGCCTCTGTACTTAACTTTTATTAGCTCACCTGAGCACGAAGTGCTCAAGGTGAGCTTTTGTGATAGTGCTGTGTCCGGCATCCAGCGTCAACTTTTACCTTGTGTACGATCTAGAGGCCACATTTTCAGTCAGATACTCATGAAACTTAGACAGAATGTTTGTCTTGATGCTATCTCGGACGAGCTGGAAAATGGGTCATGTTGGGTCAAAAACTAGGTCACTAGGTCAAATCTTAGAAAAACTTTGTGCACACTCTAGAGGCCACATTTTCAGTTCAATACTCTTGAAATTTGGTCAGAATTTTTGTCTTGATGATATCTCCGACAAGTTTGAAAATGGGTCATGTCGGGCAAAAAACTAGGTCAATAGGTCAGATCTTAGAAAAACCTTGTGTACGCTCTAGAGGTCACATTTTCAGTCCAAATTTCTTGAAAGTTGGTCAGAATGTTTGATTTGATGATATCTCAGAAGAGTTCAAATATCGTTCATGTTTGGTCAAAAACTATGTCACTAGGTCAAATCTTAGAAAAACCTTGTGTATGCTCTAGAGGCCACATTTTCAGTCCAAAACTCATGAAACTAGGTCAGATTGTTTGTCTTGATGACATTTTAGAAGACTTCGAAAATCAGTCATGTTGGGTCAAAAACTAGGTCAGTAGGTCAAATCTTAGAAAAAGCCTGTGTATGCTCTATAGGCCACATTTTCTGTCCAATACTTATGAAAGGTGGTCAGGATCTTTATTTTGATAATATTTACAATGGGAAAATTGGCTATGGTTGGCTAAAAAGTAGGTCACTGAGAGAAATTCTAGAAAAAGCTTGTGTACATGCTAGAGGCCAAATTTTCAGTCCAGGAATTATAAAAGCTTAGCAGAATGTTTGTCATGATATCTGAAAAGAGATTGAAAATGGGTCATGTTTGGTCAAAAGACTCGGGTGAGCGACTTCAGGGCCATCATGGCCCTCTTGTTTTAAACATCTTCTTCTCTGAAACTACCTATTTAATTTTGACCACACTTCACAGAAATGACCCTTTTCAAAATTTATTGAAAGATGTGATTCCTATAAAAACTCTGGTTGTCACGGCAACAACATTGAAAAAAAATGTTGAAATCTGAAATTCTTTTTGTTTGAAACCATAAGGCCTAGTGCTACCAAATATGGCATGTAGCTTCATCTAATAGAGCTCTTCTGAGTTCAAATTATAGCACTGGGGTTAAAATTGGTCCCACCCTGGGGGTTGCAAGTTGGACATGGACTTATGTAGTGAAAACTTTAAAAATCTTCTGGGTTTTTACCATGAGGCTTAGGGCTACCAAATTTAGCATGTAGCTTCATCTAATGAACCTCTGACAAGATCCTTCAAATAGTAGCCCTGGGTCCAAAATTGGCCCTGCCCAGGGATTACAATTTTGACATTGGCTTATATGGTGAAAACTTGAAAAAGTTTTCCTTCCTAACCATAAGGCCAGAAACTACGAAGTTTTTCATGTAGCTTTATCTAGCAGACTTCTACCAAGATAGTTTTAGTCCTGGGGTCAAATTTTGCCCTGCCTGGGTAGTCACAAGATTCAAAGGGCTTTTGTAGTGAAAACTTTAAAGATCCTCTCATTCCTAGCCATAAGACCTAGAGCAAATAAATTATGCATGTGTATTTAGTAGACCTCTAGCAAGATTCTCCAAACCTTGGGTCAAAATTGGCCCCACCCCACAAGTTACAAGTTTACATAGCCTTTTATGGTGAAAACCGTAAAGATCTTTTTGTTCCTGACAGTACACTACAGCTGTAGTATATTGTGAGTGTAATCATCTAATAGGCCTGTCAGAAATCTTCCAAATTAAAGCCCTGGTGTCAAAATTGGCCCCACTCGTCATAAATAACATGTGCTTATAGAGTGAACATTTTGTAAATCTTCTCACTCCTAACCATAAATCATGGGGCTACCAAATTTGGCACATTGCTTCATCTTGTGTATCACTTTTGAATTTGTTAAAAATTTGCCTTGGGGTCAAAATTAGCCATGCCTTAGGGGTGTCATATTCTACAAGGGCTTTATATGGAGGAAATTTTGAAAATCTTTTTGTTTATAACCATAGTCTAGATCTGTATTATTTGGTATGTGGATTTAATTTGTGGACCTCTCCAAGGATTCAAGTAATTATTGGTCTGTGGTAAAAAATGGCCTAGCCATTGGGTCAAAACTTTCACATTGGCTTTTATAGAGAAACATTTATAAGTCGTCTTGTTCGAAATCACTTTGAATTGTAATGTTTGGTATGCATGGTTTGAATGTATAAGCCAGTGGAGCGATACAGGGCCATCATGGCCCTCTTGTTTTGATGGATCTTACCTTTTCTATGATCAAATATTTTGTGTATGTGCAGTTTTTTACTTAACTTTTTGCTTGTTATGGGAGAATTCTTTTAAAGAAACTTGCTGGTATAGTTTCTGTATTTTTTTCATAGCATGTTGCTTAAATTTTTTGATATATGAAATTGATTTAGAAATGGCAGGGGAGCATGTTTGATTGATGTTACACAGAAAAAGTTATAAAAGTACAAGGCTGGTCTTCAACAAACCTTTACTTTGGATCATCATACTTTTTTCTCTTCTTGCCATTCCTAACAAAATGTTTAGTGTAAAGAGAGAAAATTGGAACTATTTAGACCAGAAATAACAAAAAAGTGATGAACTAAGTCTCAAATTTGTATTCATCCCTTTTCTTCATATGACAAATTTACAGCCCATAACTTCAAAAATGCCCCAATACGTATGACAGATGATCAATATAAATGAAGGGCTAATACATTGATTCATGTGAAAAACACAGTGGTAAAGGAAGACTGTGCAAATTATGTACAGTTTCTCTTCCATTTTGTTTTCATGTGTGGTAGGCAGCAGGGCAGCAAATATTCTATGCAGGAAATAGAGGAAAACTTGTCCCAAAATATTTTTTCTACACTTTCAATGAAAAGTCCCATACTCGTTTCCACATTTAATTTGTTGTCAGCAAAATGCATTCCATACTGATGAGGCTAATTTTTTTCCATCTTGTAAAGGGTTAAGTGAAAAGGCCGGTGCCTAGCAAGATATACCTTTGCCACACTTCCCTTCAGTGAAAAGGAATGAATGTCTAGAATTGTTGATACAAAAACAGATATTATATTGATCACCAATAAGGTAGCACTTAGCTTCATTTCTGTCAAAATGTAACATGGACAATTATTATTAAGTACCGAAAAGGGCATCTCTTGCTATGCCACAGCTTAATGTAGATTATAAGGTATTCAATAGTCAACTTAAAAGAATCGTCCCTTTTATATAATTTTTATAATGATATTGCAAATATCACATATATATACATTTTTAACAGCGATAAAATGTCTTTGCTACGCTTCATGACTTATTCATGAATGGTAAAATAGTTCAAATTCCTCAGCCAGTTTTATTTCAGTCAGTTGTGTAGGATGGTTTTAGCTATCAGCTATATGTAATGAAATAGGAAAATATTGGAAAAAACTTGGTTCTGTATAAGGTAACTGTTGCTATTTTCTACTTTCATGACAAGCTCTATAATGGGTTGAAGAGAGTGATATTTAGCTTTAGTTTTATTGAAGAATTACAAAAGAAGAATTCCACAAATGCTGCCTCATTTGAAAAAAACAGAATTTTTCCTGTTACGTTAACCTTTAACTGTCGGTAAATGTTGCTTATGGTCTTGTCATTTGTCTCTACCCATTACTTTGACAATTTGCTTTTTACCCCTATTTTGTTTTCCATACTGTTGTAAGCTTTATTTTCCTTTTCTTTAAATGTTTGTCCCTTGTATAATTTGTTACATTTTTTAGCTCTAAGGTATACAATGCAGTAATGGGAAACTGTAATATACGAAAAATGTATTTTGAGAGAAGGTTTTCCTTTTTTAGCTCACTTGAGCACGAAGTGCTTAAGGTGAGATTTTGTGATCGTGCTGTGTCCATCGTCTGTCGTGCGTCGTCAACTTTAACCTTGTGTACGCTCTAGAGGCCACATTTTCTGTCCAATACTCATGAAAAGTGGTCAGAATGTTTGTCTTGATAATATCTCGGACAAGTTTGAATATGGGTCATGTCAGGTGAAAAACTAGGTCATTAGGTCAAATCTTAGAAAAACCTTGTGTACGCTCTAGAGGCTACATTTTCAGTCCAAAACTCTTGAAAGTTAGTCAGGATGTTTGTCTTGATAATATTTTGGAGGACTTTGAAAATGGATCATGTCAGCTTAAAAACTAGGTCACTGGATCAAATCTTAGAAAAACCTTGTGTACGCTCTAGACGCCACATTTTGAGTCCAAAACTCTTGAAAGTTGGTCAGAATGTTTGTCTTGATAATAGCTTGGACAAGTTTGAAAATAGTTCAGGTCTGGTCAAAAACTAGCTCACCACATCAAATCTTAGAAAAACCTTAGAATACTCTAGAGGCCACGTTTTCAGGGCAATACTCTGGAAAGATGGTCAGAATGATTGTCTTGATGATATCTCAGAAAAGTTTGAAAATGGGTCATGTCGGGTCAAAAACCAGGTCACTAGGTCAAATCTTGGAAAAACTTTGTGTACGCTGTAGAGGCCATATTTTCAGCCAAATACTCATGAAACTTGGTCAGAATATTTGTCTTGATGTTATCATGGATGAGTTTGAAAATAGGTCATGTCAGATCAAAAACTAGTTCACTGGGTCAAATCTTTGAAAAACCTTCTGTACTCTCTAGAGGCCACATTTTCAGTATAATACTCTGAAAAGTTTGTAAAAATGTTTGTCTTGATGTTATCTTGGATGAGTTTGAAAATAGGTCATGTCAGATCAAAAACTAGTTCACTGGGTCAAATCTTTGAAAAACCTTCTGTACTCTCTAGAGGCCACATTTTCAGTATAATACTCTGGAAAGTTTATTAAAATGTTTGTCTTGATGTTATCTTGAAAGAGTTTGAAACTTGGTCATGTTGGGTCAAAAAACCAGGTCACTGGGTCAAATTCTGGAAAAATCTTGTGTACGCTCTAGGTGCGGTGTTTTTAGTCCAATACTCATGAAAGGTGGTCAGAACCTTTGTTTTGATAATATCTACAATGGGAAAATAGGCTATGTTTCGCTAAAAAGTAAGTCACTGAGAAAAATTCTAGAAAAAGCTTGTGTACAAGCTGGAGGCCAAATTTTCATTCCAATCATTATGAAAGCTTGGTAGAATGTTTTTAAAATGGGTCATGTTTGGTAAAGACTAAGGTGAGGGACTTCAGGGCCAACATGGCCCTCTTGTTTATGAGGACAGTATTCTTGTTTTTTTTCCTCATTCAAATTCTAGACTTGTCCAAATTGAAAGCATTTGCAGGCAACAAGATAAAAGTAGCCCTAATGATGATTTCTTTTTTTTTGAGAGGATAGAAAAAATAGAGTAGAACAAAATGCTGGTTACTAGCAACTCCATTTTTTCAATGTTTTTAAAAGGTTTCTGTAAATGTTGCTAAATCTGGGGATTGCGTGGTAAAGAGTTAACCCTTTAAGCTGCTGAGCACCACTCAGTGACTATTTGCGGACAGTTTAGATCAAGATTAGACTGCACAAAAAGTGCAGTCTGATCTTGGATCTACTCTGTTCTATATGGAGATATTTTTCTTCAAAAAATAAGTTTGAAATAATATGTTCAGGTTTTTACAATTGGCTTGAAAGCTTTATTTAACTTATTTAGCAGGATAAGTGTTAAACAATCATTGCATGAATACGATTTCTCTTGGGAGACAGATTGTGAAACTGGCCAGGGAAAAAAGAGCTATTGCCTTTTAGCAAGGAATACCTCTTTTCCCCAAGTACTGTCCACAAATTTGAATAAGATAATTTCATCTACTTTTTAGGTCACCTGAGCACAAAGTGCTTATGGTGAGCTTTTGTGATTGTGCTGTGTCCGGCGTCCGGCATGTGTCATCCGTCGTCAACTTTTACCTTGTGTACGCTCTAGAGGCCACATTTTGAGTCCAATACTCATGAAACTTATTCAGAATGTTTGTTTCGATGATATTTTGAACGAGTTCGAAATTGGGTCATGTCGGGTCAAAAACTAGGTCACTAGGTCAAATCTTAGAAAAACCTTTTGTACGCTATGGAGGCCACATTTTCAGTCAAAAACTCTTGAAAGTTGATCAGAATGTTTGTCTTGATTATATCTCGGACGAGTTCGAAAATGGGTCATGTTGGGTCAAAAACTAGGTCACATCCTAGAAAAACCTTGTGTACGCTCTAGAGGCCACATTTTCTGTCAGATACTCATGAAACTTGGTCAGAATGTTTGTCTTGATGATATCTCAGATGAGTTCAAAAATGGGTCATGTTGGGTCAAAAACTATGTCACTAGGTCAAATCTTAGAAAAACCTTGTGTACGCTTTAGAGGCCACATTTTCAGTCCAAAACTGTTGAAAGTTGGTCAGAATGTTTGTCTTGATGATATCTTGGACGAGTCCAAAAAATGGATGATGTCGGGTCAAAAACTAGGTCACTAGGTCAAATCTTAGAAAAACCTTGTGAATGCTCTAGAGGCCACATTTTCAGTCAGATACTCATGAATTTTGGTCAGAATGTTTGTCTTGATGATATCTCAGACGAGTTTGAAAATGGATCATGCTGGGCCAAAAACTAGATCACTAGGTCAGTCTTAGAAAAACCTTGTGTATGCTCTAGAAGCCACATTTTCTGTTCAAAATTCTTGAAAGTTGGTCAGAATGTTTGTCTTTATAATATCTCGGACAAGTTCGAAAATGGGTCATGTCGGGTCAAAAAGTAGGTCACTAGGTCATATCTTAGAAAAACCTTGTGTACGCTCTAGAGGCCACATTTTTGGTCCAAAACTCTTGAAATTTGGTCAGAATGTTTGTCTTGATGATATCTCGGACAAGTTTGGAAATGGGTCATGTTTGGCAAAAAAGTAGGTCACTAGGTTAAATCTTAAAAAAAAAAACGTTGTGTACGGTTTAGAGGTCACATTTTCAGTCAAAATTTCTTGAAAGTTGGTCTGAATGTTTGACTTGATGGTATCTCGGACGAGTTCAAAAATGGTTCCTGTTGGGTCAAAAACTATGTCACTAGGTCAGATCTTAGAAAAACCTTGTGTATGCTCTAGAGGTCACATTTTCAGTCCAAAACTCATGAAACTTGGTCAGAATGTTTGTCTTGATGACATCTCGGACGATTTCGAAAATCAGTCATGTTGGGTCAAAAACTATGGCAGTAGGTCATATCTTAGAAAAACCCTTTGTATGCTCTATAGGCCACATTTTCTGTCCAATACTTATGAAAGGTGGTCAGGATCTTTGTTTTGATAATATCTACAATGGGAAAATTGGCTAAAAGTAGGTCATTGAGAGAAATTCTAGAAAAAGCTTGTGTACATGCTAGAGGCCAAATTTTCAGTCCAATAATTATGAAAGCTTAGTAGATTGTTTGTCATGATATCTCAAAAGAGATTGAAAATGGGTCATGTGTGGTCAAAAGACTAAAGTGAGCGACTTTAGGGCCATCATGGCACTCTTGTTTAGCTAATCCTTCTTGGCATTTTCATTAGATTTTGGCAAGATGTTTGATTAACCAGGTGTAGTAAGTTGTGAAAAAGTACTAGATTAGATGGAATCAAAGGACGTTAATTCCTGAAAAGAGGATTTGTGCTGGATGATACATGGGCAAGGATTAAGCAATAATATAAGAAATGAATAGTAATTTTTTTCACATACAAGACAAAGTACAGATAGCTGTCCTCAAACAAGATTTTACTTTATGGAGAGATGCATCGGAGCACAGATTTTGTTCGCATTTAAACTCTCATTATTTTTACAAGTTAACAATACAAATATCTTCAATTTTAATGCTGAACATAGGCTAGAACATACAAATATCTTCAATTTTAATGCGAAACATAGGCTAGAAACGTGACACCAACACAGAAGCCCTGGCAAGGGCTTTGACCTTGACCTGTGAGCTGGAGACACATTGTCTATCACTTGTGATCATTTGTGCCAAATTATTTTAGAATCGGACTATGCACCTTGAAGTTATTGGCCACATACACACAAGCACAGAGCAGGGTTTTCCATGATGCACAACTTCTGCATCAATGATGCTATTTTAACTCAAATAACCCCCAAAATAAATAACAATGTGCTATCAGTGACACAACTTTCCAAAATCTAGATCATCTAGGAAGTTGAATAAATCGTCAATAAGACAAGTCTGATCTTGCGTCTATATCAGATGAACACCATTCTTTTTTGTAATACAGGGTTATTTTAGATAAAAGCGGTTTTCCAGTAATTTTATTATAGATTAAGACTGGTTTACGCATTAATACAGTAAAGTACAGTGGACAGTTGTCGTAAATACGGGCCCAGTCAAAGTTTTAGTTGGGTTCTCAATATTTTATAGCTTATTTTTCCCTTCTTTGGGTAGATAAAAGTACACATTACCAGTCTGTTCTGTTTGCGGAAAAAATGTTGGGACAATGTAAACTGTAGCATTCTGTTTTATCGTTTGCTGATCACGCCACATCAAGCAGCGATTCAGAAGGGAATGTATTGTCTGTCGAAAAGTGAACTTGAGTTCTGTTAGAACTGGCGTAAAGACTTTACTTGGTTGGAGGTTAAAGGTTAAATGTATTGTAATCTGTGCTTAAAGATTGAAAGACCAATTTATTTTGACCCCCAAAATTAAAGAAATTACCCTCAACTAAAGAGACGAGGGGTCACAATGACCCCCAATTTTTAATACTGAGGGAAAACCCTGAAAGAGGTGTAACACTATATCCCCCCCCTCCATTTTAAAAGTGGAGGGAGGTGGGCATTAAGGAAAAAAAAAATGGTTTAATTCATCTTTTACTACAGATGTTTACAGTTCCCTAAAAAGGAACAAAAATGCTTCCAAACACAATAAATACTGCAGTATTTTATTAGTTTTTTCAAGATTGACAAGTTATAAACAACTTCTTTTCAAGATTAACAAGTTACAAATTATTCCTAAAAGTGCTTTAGGTAATGAAGCTTCAAATACATATAATTTGTCCTTGGTCATGTGTGTCAATAAAAATTTATTTCATTTTGCAGTCATACAGATTAAACCGACAAAATAGAAGGTCAGTAGCTTATTGCTTGGAAAAATTCATGATGGACTTGAGATGTTGCGGTGCACAATAAATGTCCAAATATGTAAAGAAGCATTGTAAAAGTCTCATTATTGAGACTAGCGTAATACATAGTTATTCACATAGTCAGTGTACTGAATACTTGATGGAATAAGCAGGGGCAAGGAAAATCTGCACAGTTTGTATGTTGAACACACTTGACTAAGGAGTTGGAGAGTAATGTACATGGAAAAGAAAACCAGTCAAAATGCAAAGCTATTGCCTGTGACTTTATACAAATAGATGCACATGCAGCCTACATTAACTAACAGCTAAAAGCCAGGGAAATGGTACAGTCATGCTAAATCAAAAGTTGATACAAGGATCTCCAAGTGTTGACCCACATCCTATTAAAAAAACCTACTAAAGGTAGCATGATTGCTTCATCATGGAGGTTTTCTTGATGTGGCAAGAGATCTAGTGTATATCATTTTCAGGAACATAAATATGTTTTCAACAAGAAGTGAAGAGATGTATTAGAGTTGGTCAACCCAGCAGGCTGACAGGTTTTATGCTTATGAGAAGTAATTGATCAAGTTGATTGACAAGCCAGCACATCAATCTGACACGTTGTTTGCTAGTATTAGACATAGGACCTTATGTATGTGTGTGTATGTATAGTAGCGACTATTGCAAAGTTGGTTTGTATTGCAAAATCTGAAAGTAGAATATGTTAAGCCCATGCATATCATTAGTATTTGGTACTGGTCAGGGCAACCTCAGAAGCAGATTTACAAAGGCAAGCTGGCGAAAATGTATGGATGTTAAATATCAAGGAAAAAAGATTATCGTTAAAGAATGGACAACAGTGTTACCTGTAGTTGAATTTATAAAGGTTAAATTTATCTTGCATATTTATCTTATAGTCATACCTATAATGATTGTAAGAGGACTAACCTCTCTGAACAGAAACTGTTGCCAACAATTTTACTAAAACCAGTTGACTGGCTGTAAGTCTTGTCCCACTCAAGGTAATTAAATATATAAGTATCCTTAAGGACATTTAATTCATCATTAATTTATGATTGACATAATAACTGTATTACTTTTGATCTGAGCTATAGATTATCATCACAATATTGGTTATCCAATTTTCAACAGTATTGAGCTCCTCATTTTGTAGCAACAATAAGCAAAAACAAAATAATAAAATTATGTTATTTGCATTTTGCAGTCTATGTTGGAAAAAAATTCACACAGACTCATAATGTGTATTTATGTCTTCCCCCCCCCCCCCCATTAGGGTCGGGAGACATATTGTTTTTCCCTGTCTGTCCGTCTATCTGTCTGTCCGTCACAAATCGTGTCAGCTCATAAACCTTCTAAGATATTTTGATAAAACTTCACACATTTGTAAAGCACCATAAGAGGAAGTGTCATGCACAAGAATCACAACTCTGGCTTTTATATTTTTCGAGTTATTTCCCTTTGATTATTTTCCTCCACATATCGTGTCTGCTCTATAACTCGAAAACCTTTTAAGATATTTTGATAAAACTTCACACATTTTTAAAGCACCATGAGACAAAGTGTCATGAACAAGAAACATAACTCTGGCTTATATATTTTTCGAGTTATTTCCCTTTGATTATTTTCGTTCGCAAATCGTGTTTGTAAACCACCATAAAACGAAGTGTCAAGCACAAGAACCATAACTCTGGCTTGTATTTTTAGCTCCAGTGGCCGAAGGCCAGCGGGCTTATGTCATGGCCTGTTGTCCGTCCGTCCGTCCGTGCGTCCGTCCATCCGTCCGTGCGTTAACTTTTTTTTAAAACGTCTTCTTCTCTGAAACTACCCATCCAATTTTGATGAAACTTCACAGAAATGATCCTGCCATGGTCCTCTTCAGAATTTCTTGAAAGAATTTAATTCCTTCAAAAACTCTGGTTGCCATGGCAACAAAACTGAAAAATTTTGAAAATCTTTGAAAATCTTCTTGTCTGAAACCGTAAGGCCAAGGGCTACCAAATTTGGCATGTAGCTTTATCTAGTGGACCTCTACCAAGTTTCTTCAATTTATAGCCCTGGGGTCAAAATTGGCCCCGCCCCGGGGGTTACAAGTTATACATGGGCTTATTTAGGGAGAACTTTAAAATTCCTCTTCTACCTAGCCATAGGGCCTAGAGCTACCAAATTTGGCATGTAGCTTTATCTAGTGGACCTTTGCCAAGATTGTTCAAATTATAGCCCTGGGGTCAAATAAGGCCCTGCCCGGGGGTAACAAGTTTTACATGGGCTTATATAACAAGTTTTACATGGGCTTATATAGGGAGAACTTTAAAATTCTTCTTTGACCTAGCCATGGGGCCTAGGGCGACCAAATTTGGCATGTAGCTTTATGAAATGGCAATATTTAGGTTTTTATTATTTACATGAAAGTTTCATTTAATTTATTTAGCAGAATAAGGATTCAGAGGTCTGCTACATAACAAACAAAGATACTGCCCTTAAAAATACAATGATATGCTCAGTCACAAAAAGAAATTCAAAATGAAAGCACAGCTCCAGATAAGAGAGAGTGATCATATTCTAAATCCATTATTTCTCGTTCAAACCCTATGTTGTGGGTTACATATTTCAGATTCTTTGCTAAAAATTTGATCTGGCAATGGACGTGGCTGCTGTGGGCTTGGCTTTATTAAAGATTATAACTGGTTATATGATTTAAGTTTACATACTGATAAAAGGAAATAACTCTTGTTCTGTCCATGCAAATATAAATGCACTCAAAACATTGCTGTTCCAGTACATTATAATTTATAGTCTACATCTTTTTTCCTTGCTTCAAAGTATGGTGGAGAATTTTAAAATCTTCTTGTCTGAAACCATAAGGCCCAGGGCTACCAAATTTGGCATGTAGCTTTATCTAATGGTCCTCTATCAAATTCCTTCATATTATAGCCCTGGGGTCAAAATTGGCTCTGCCTTGGAGATCACAAGTTTAACATGGGCTTATAGGGTGACTGTAATTTAGAATAGTAATCAAGGGAAATAACTCCTGTTATACAAGATAAAGTTTGTTACTATTTACCTCCCTTGATTATCAAACTGCAGTTATACATTATTGGAGTTTGGTATTCAAGTTTTTTGGAGAGGAAATGTTCTGTTTTAAGAGAGAGTTTTTTTTAACTGTATTTTTTTTTACTGTACCAAGTTTAAAGCCATTGCAAAAAGACAAATTGAATGTAGCTTAAATGACTATTTCTGTCCTTGATAGTTAGGAAACGTTGTGGGAAAAGGAGTAAATACTGGATGACAACATGTCCTATTCTTACGATGTTTTTGAAAGCCTTCTCTTTCAGGGTCATTAACACTTTGATTTGTGTAGTAAAGGGTTAAAAAGCCAGTGGAGCGATACAGGGCCATCATGGCCCTCTTGTTTTTTTTTTTATTTCCCTTTGATTATTTTCTTTCACAAATCGTGTCCGCTCTATAACTCGAAAACCTTTTAAGATATTTCGATAAAACTTCACACATTTGTGAAGCACCGCGAGACGAAGTGTCATGCACAAGAACCATAATTCTGGCTTGTATATTTTTTGAGTTATTTCCCTTTGATTATTTTCCTTACTCATTTTACGTACAATTTCGTGTCCGCTCTATAACTCGAAAACCATTAGAGAAAAATGACTATAATTTCAGTTAGAAATTGCCTTGGTGACATATCAGTCCTTCTGACACCAAAAAGGGGGGAGACGTCTGTTTTTTTTTTTTGTAGAAAAACAAGTTCTAGTTCATATTTGGTGTTGCATTTGAGAAAGGTTGATGATCATGTGTTGCTGTCACAACAGATATGGTGTACCTGTAAATCCAGCTACTATGGCTGAAAGATGACCTTTCATGCAGCCATATCATCAGTTGGCAGACACGAATTGATACTGTGATTCTAAAGAATCTGACATTTTCTCAAAGTATGCATTAAATGAAATTTTCTAATGAATTGATGTGAGCCATGCTCTGCCAAAAGGGGGCTTAGTGAATCTCCCTGATCCATGATACCAAGCAAGTCATCACATAATTATGGATCCATAAAATCCATTTTGCCAAACAATGTACTATATAAAGAGATAGAATGGTCATTGGATGTGCAGAAAATTTACCAAAAGCAAAAAGTTTTGGCCAGGTCAGCCTTTACGAACTGTGCAGGCTGACCTGAATTGATACTTTTTGCAGATGCATTAAGCCCCCTTTTCACAGAGCATGGCTCATTTAATTATTTAAAGTTGTTTGAAACAGAGCGGTATTCTAAGATTATGGTAGGATATTATCAGTGCTCTGCCGAGGCCGCGTATTTGCGATTTTCTCGCTAAAAAATTCAAATTTTGCAGAAAAAATCAGTAAAAGGCGATTCCTGTCGCATATCAAAAATCGCGGAATCAGCCGCTTAACTAATACAAGTTAGTGTTTTTCATGGGCGCAGAAGGTGCGTATACGCAAAATGGAATTTGAATGGACACAGAATGTTCTTTACTGTCATGACGTAGTATCTTCTGCAATCTCATTCGGGAAATGGTTTTGTCGCCACGGCGAAAAAGCCAGGTATTATCCTAAGCTTCTCTGGTCAGCCAAAGCATACCAACAATCAGAGCTGAAAGTCTGATAATGTTCTGATGCCCAGTACCCCTCCCACTTAATCAACATCGTTGGAAGATAGTAAAAATTATCTGTACAACAGTTCTTAGTATTTAAAAGAATATGATCGCGACTGCAACTTTATGGGTTGTAAAATGTGTTTAAAAAAAAAAAAACCCAAAAAGTACACATTTACTGAAGAAAAAAAGTAACTTCAGAACTACTACTCTTATGTGCGACATCCAGAGAACATCTATCATAGATCAGCCGCCATGGCCGAATCTTTTCAGGGGGATTTTAAGAAAAGTCTCAATGAGAAATAATCAGCCTTGTTAGTTGCATTTAAATCCACATTTTGGCTAGTGAAAGAGAACATAGCAATTAACAAGTATGGGCTTTGGGGAACTAATTTTAATTTCTTATTTTCAAACCATTTTAATGCATACTAAATTTTGTCCCCAAATTTTTAAAAATGTCTCAAACTTTTCTCGATGAGTGAGACATTTGTCTCCACTTTTTAAAATCCTTGGCAGAACACTGTATTATGCATTTACAAGTTGGTATGATTGTGAGCATGATTACACCAAAACTTAAAAGACAGCAAGACCTTTTTGAAAATTTCATGAGATCAGTGTTTTCTCTAGATGTAAGATTTTGCAGGTCATTTTTGACCCCATATGAAATTAGGTGGTCAAAAGACAAAACTGGGTCTCAATCTTTTTGTGTGATTTTCAGATAAAATTGTAAATACAAATTTAATGTAAATGAATTTTCGGCATTCTTTTGTTTGTGTTTTACTGACATCACCAAATATCATTATGTTCATTCATAACAGTGAAGAACTTTGTTACTTAATGTGGAAAACAACAGTCTTTAAAAAAAAGCACCCTCAAAAGTCACCATTGTTTGGTGCCATGTAAAAGTCATGGTTCAGTTCTTGACCTGACAAGAGTTTTGTTGGATTTTCTATCAAGATCAGCTAGTTTGCTTTCTTTTGCTAAAACCTTAGTCAAAAGTCGGTGTTTCTTTGGTGAGGATGACATTTTATTCTGAAGGATATGCAAAGGTTTCTTTGATGCTTGAAATAAGACTAAACTAGTTCCCAGTTTCATATGTTGTAAAGCATTTGTGTTGAGAATTGGATACCAATACAACTGGTCCCTGGTTTTTCAGTGGGGTGTAGTGGAGATTGCATAATGGAACCAGTTAAATTTATCATTCAACAATATTTTTCAATCAGATGCTCGGAAAATGGATTTCAATTTAGATGCATCAGAAAAGATACAACTAAAGACTTTTAGCAGGACAAGTGAGTAAAAGACATGTCAAAAACACAAAAAACATGCTCTGAACAAAACGCAGAGATTGAACTTGATGTACGTCAGACATACAGCTCATTGTTAGAAAGAGGATTTCAGATCAGTATAGGGGGAGAAAATAAAATATAATTGTCATTTCTTTTTGTCTTGTACAAGAAAAACTGAGGTAATGATCAGAGAAATAGTAAAAAAATTGAAGCCTTGGTAACTTAAGAATAATACCTAATATTGTGGTTTTCCTTGCAATGATTGTTTCTCTCTTCATCCATCGTCTACTACTGTTTTTTACTTTGCAGTAAGCTGTTTTTTCTCTCTAACCTTAAAGCACTGAATATACCAAACAGACACATTAAATCTAGGAAATTGACCCACAGAATTGCAAATTTATGCTTGCTTTTGTCAATAGTGTTTCATTTTCATGCAGTCTGATCTTGATCTACACTGGTAGCTAAGGGAACTATAGTTGTGAAAGGCACTTAAAGGGTTAATGTTTTCATACATTGTCTTTCTCCCCCCCCCCCCCCCCCCCCCCCCTTTTTTTTTTTTTTTCCCTTTTCTGACCTTTTATTTACCCTTCACTACAAAATTAGAGATCAAAATTGACAGTATATGAGAAAGAATGAAAGCCAGAAATTATGATAGGCCTACAAAATTCTCTGTATATTTTCTTTCCCAGAAACCTATTGTGAATCCAAAGTAGGAATTCATGAATTTACTCTCAAGCAGTCATCAGTTTTGTTACATATAACAACAATTTATCATAATTTTATGGGTTTATCTGTGAAAAATTTAATTCTATTGATTGATTTTGATTGATTGACTGGTGGTGTTTTATGCCAATTTCAGCATTATTTCAGGCATGTTGTGGCAATAACTTACTTGTTTATGTGTGTCCAAGGTTTCACCTGTGCTATGCTAGGACTCTGAAGTGTTGTACCTTCAGGGCACTCCCAGATTAAAAGTTATCACCTTAAGTGAGAATCTAACCTGCTAGGACATGAATCCTACATCTTCATTGAGTCGCTGACATGACCCCAAATTTTCTTTTTCTTGAAAACATTACTCCTGGAGACCAACTTAGAGCAGGAAACTCTAGAGATGGCCTTTAAAAATGGGCAGCCTATGAAGAAATAAGAAATAGTAATTGAAAACATGTCACACGAGGAATGCCTAATTTTGGGTAATATGGCAGTGTTCCCAAAAGTAGTTGGACTATGTTCGGAGTCCTATACAGGTAGATGCCCTTGTGTCTTTTTAAAAGTTGATGGAGAGACAGAGACTTACATGACTTACTTTGTGAAAGGTTTTGAAACGGTTTTACCATTCATCATAATTCTGTTGCTGAACAATTCAAAGGGTTACAAGCTTGATTTGATTGTAGAAATTTCAATTGCTTTCCATAATGAATTGGTTTTCTTTGTATTCCATTCCCAAGTTTGACTGATTCTAAAACCCATTGTTAACTATTTTTGTACCTGAGACATATTTCACATTCTTTGTACAAATATTTTTTTTCCAATATAACATAGTTGTAATATTTACCACATGAATTAAAGATAAGATATAATTGTTGTACATTGGTCCTTGTCTTGTGGGCCAGTGTGGCTTTGAATGGTGAAGGTGTGGGATTTGCGCTATGGAGGCCCATTGTCCTTTTGACAACCAACACTCTGGGTTTTTCATAGGAGTTTCATTGGGCAAGACACTTCAGAGCCCTAGGCTGGTACTCGTGAAACCCAGGACACATGTAGGATATGTGATATGACTGACATATTGATAGATCAGTGAAACACCATTCAGTGCATCAATCCGATTTTGGGGTCCTGCGTGGCTCAGTGGTAAAGTGTAGGGCTGGTGGCCTGGAGGCCTCAGGTTCCAGCCTCACTGGAAGCACTGGGCTCTTAGTAGGAGCGTCCTAGGGCAAGATACTTCAGAGCCCTAGCCTAGTACTGGTGGAAATACATGAATATGTGGGCTGTTACAGAGATATGACTGAAATAATGTTGAAAGCGGCATAAAAACCACACAATCAATCAATCAGTCTGATCCTTTTCTCAAGTAGATTTATCACAAAGAGACAAATACAAAATTAAATCTGAAAATAAGTAAAGAAATCATTACATCTAGGAGACCTGTCTTGCAGCAGACCACTTTTGAAAACATGTTGGCAAAGGAAGAACTTCCATGTAATGCTATGTTCAAATTTCTCTAAATACGATATCAAGAATATCCACAATTTCAAAAAGAGCATGGAACTCCACAGTTTATTGCATTAATTTTGATTTCTCATGCTGTCGCACACTCTACCCATGTTTTGTTACTAGATCCAGTAATTTGTTACAAAAAAAAAAAAATGATTCTGGTCAAGATCTGTAACAATTTTCATAACTTTCTCTCAAGTTCTCTATGGATCTCAACGATCTGCTATCACGTTTTCACATTTCGTCAAGACCCATCATGTTATCAAGTTCTGTTAAGCTCTGCTACAATTTTTGTAAACAAATTGATCAAGATGGTCACATGCTGCACAAGATTTAGGTATAAATACTAGATGACAAAGGTCATCAATCCCCTCTTCCTCTCTGGAGATTCAAAAGACTAGAGATTCAAAAGAGAAACCACCTATGCATCCAAGACTTGATGAAGACGATAAATTGGCAGTTTAAATATACAACTTTATAATTACTAGTCTTCAGCAGCAAAAAGGTGTAGAACAGGACAGGTTGGAAGAGAGGAGAGGAAATAGAAGACATCTAAGGCCCTGTAGGTGAGACCATGGTAAAGTGTTAAATCGAAGGAAACTATATAGACAATATTCTCAACTTTTTAACAGAGGACAAATTAGGCATGAAGTAGTAAAACTTAATGAATTGTGTTTCCAAGATCACCTACTGTGGATCATCAAGGTCTGATGTACCATGTTAAAAAATGGTTGCAACAACTTCCTTCAAGATCAACACAGTTTAGTCTCCCAAGCTCACCATGCTTCTCAGGGACATCGTGGCTACTGTAAACCTAGCTTAACAATTTCTCCTTTTGCCACAATTTTTCCCACGCATGTTCTTGTGTTACAATAAAAATTGATCCATATTGAACATAGTACGTAGTACCTAAACTTTATTTCTTGAACCAGGATGTTGTACCCTTGCCAGTTTTGGATAGGTAATGAGTGTGTCATGCATGCTATAAATGGACCAAAGAAACCTCTCATTTTGAATGTGAACAGCAATGCCAAATTTCATACCTGGGGATTTCTTGTGTTATAAGAGGAATGATTTTTTAGTTTTAGCTTGAATGTAAGAGACAACCTGTCTTTAACAACTCAGGAAATTTTCCAGAGAAGTGAGGATACATGAATACTCAGAGCACCATATACAAATAAAGAGAGTTTTGCCAGTAGTAATGGTCATGTAAAGATCTGGCAGTCTCATTTTTGATTTTCAGTGTCTGCTCTTTTTGTGAAATTCTCTCACTTAATCAGCTTTGAAATGACAATATCCAAGTTATTTACTGATTGACAATGGATATTTTGTGTAGTGGAACTATAAGTGTTAACCTGAGAAGTTTTAATCCTTTAATCCAAAGTTTTAATGACCCTAAAGAAGAAGACTTTTGAAAACATTGTAAGAAAAGGAGAAAATGCCACCATTTTCTCCTTTTTATACGCCCGTCGAAGATGGGACGTATTATGGGATCACCCGTGGCGGGCGGGCGGGCGGGCGGGCGGGCGGACGGCGTCCCCATTCTTTGTCCGGAGCATATCTCCAAAACTATGCTAGCTACGGTTATGAAATTTCATGGGTGGATAGATCTCATCAAGGCGGAGTGCAGTGCACAGGAATCATAACTCTCGCTTGCTTAATTTTTGAGTTATTGCCCTTTGTTGTTTTTCATACTTAAATTTCGTCCGGAGCATATCTCCAAAACTATACTAGCTACGGTTATGAAACTTCATGGGTGGATAGGTCTCATCAAGGGGGAGTGCAGTGCACAGGAATCATAACTCTTGCTTCCTTAATTTTTGAGTTATTGCCCTTTGTTGTTTTTCATACTTGAATTTTGTCCGGAGCATATCTCCAAGACTATACTAGCTAAGGTTATGAAACTTCATGGGTGGATAAATCTCATCAAGGGGGAGTGCAGTGCACAGGAATCATAACTCTTGCTTCCTTAATTTTTTAGTTATTGCCCTTTGTTGTTTTTCATACTTGAATTTTGTCCGGAGCATATCTCCAAGACTATACTAGCTAAGGTTATGAAACTTCATGGGTGGATAGATCTTATCAAGGGGGAGTGCAGTGCACAGGAATCATAACTCTTGCTTACTTAATTTTTGAGTTATTTCCCTTTGTTTATATTCATACTTGAATTTTGTCCAAAACATATCTCCAAAACTATGCTAGCTATGATTATGAAACTTCATGGGTGGATAGATCTCATTAAGGGGGAGTGCAGTGCGAAAGAACCATAACTCTACCTCATGCTGTCTTTGAGTTATTTCCCTTTGATCGTCATTTTTACAGCATTTTCTGCTTGTCAGGAGCATAATTTTGTCATCTCCAGTCCGATTGACTTGAAACTTGGCATGTGTGTTTGTTGCAATAATACGGAGTGCAGTGCAAAAGAACCATAACTCTACCTCGTGCTGTCTTTGAGTTATTTCCCTTTGATCGTCATTTTTACAGCATTTTCTGCTTGTCCGGAGCATAACTTTGTCATCTCCAGTCCGATTGACTTGAAACTTGGCATGTGTGCTTGTTGCCCTTACTTTAAAAAAAGGTAATGATTTTAAGATTTTCCCTATTTTTGTTCTAGGAAAAGAAAAGATGCACGACCATACATTTTGAGGAATGACGAAAGAAAGCATTTCAGGTAATTTTTTGTTCTTTTCCCTTGAAATTTTCTATGAATATCTGTGGCATGTAGATTTTGAGGATCGAAAACACGATATTACCTGTTCTGGTGGCAAGTCCGGGGTTATACAGGTGCGCAACACAGGATCATGTTGTGTTAAGAATATACATGTACACATGTAGCAATTGTTAGACAACTGGAAATATGCGTCAAAACTTGTGTTTTCATTGAGTTTGTGTTGGATTTTATGTCAAATGAAGCATCACCATGGCCAACAGCCAGGATTGTTTCCGGGTGCTTTATGCACTTGATAGGTAAATAAAAGAAGTAAAGCAATGAAATTTTTAAAATTATTTAGTTTGAAATACACATATTTAAAAAATTCTGAATTAATTAAATGATTGGGATGCAAGTGCTGAACGTCTGTCATTAGAATGAAACAATCGTCTGCATCTCTGGTTTGACTTCTGACGGAAAAGAGGCATCGGTTTATGGGGCCGACCGCTTTATCGCAATATTTTCTCTGACAAATAGGACTTGCGAATAAGCAGAATCCACTGTACCATGTATTTGCTTTCAGCTGGTGAAGTATTAAGATGCAGCGGCCATGTCTTCAATGCTACATGCTTGAGAAATGTGGGTGGGGTAATTTCATACGATTTCAGCTTGTAAGACTAAATTGCAAATATCTTCCATTTGAAGCTGCAATTGATATTTATTCATTCCATGTAGGGACTTACCCTATAACAGGGTGTTAATGATGCAGAAAATTAAAATTATCATTCTCAAGCAATGTAGTTATAATTTAACTTATTTAGCAGGACAAGGGTTACACCCACAAGAAGAGAATAAGAATTTCTGGAAGAGAGCTCTAGATCTCATTCTGACCATGAAGAAAAGATGAAGGTCACCAAACTGTAATTCAGTATCATGTTACCAATATTGAGGGTTGCCAATGGGCTTACAAAATTGTTTTATCCTGTAAATGTGAAATCCTAAATTGTGACCTGAAGATTTTGTGAACTTAACCCTAGTAACAGAATTATTAGTCATGAATTAGAGCCCTGGGTCTCACTTCGACCTTGAAAAAGGTCAAGGTCACCATGCCATGACTTGTTCTATTCTTATTTCTGACAAACATCTATACAAGTTAGGTTTAAGTGAGTTTAGTCCTCGGAAATATACTGGAAATATGCTTAGTTTTAGGACATAAGAAAAATTAGCATTTTTCACTTTTTCAAGGGCAGATAACTCTAGTGTTGTTTGTAGCAGAGCAAATTCCTCATAACTTTAGAATGTCTACTATGTCTAGTATGTAATATCAACATATTGTAGTGTTCCATAAAACAATAAAACTATGTTGTGGTTTTTCGTGAAGTTGGAGATGACAAAATAAGTGAAATTTAGGTACGACTTAAAAGTGATTATAACTACATTGCTAGAGAATGATGATTTAAATTGTCTGCATCATTAACACCCTGTTATAGGGTAAGTACCTACATGGAATGAATAAATATCGATTGCAGCTTCAAATGGAAGATATTTGCAATTTAGTCTTACAGGCTGAAATTGTATGAAATTACCCCACCCACTTTTCTCAAGCATATAGCATTGAAGACATGGCTGCTGCATCTTAATACTTCACCAGCTGAAAGCCAATACATGGTAGTATAATTCAGCATATTTTAGAAAAAATCTATCGTAGCCCAAAAAAGGGTCTTATGGCCACCCCTCCTTTCAGCAAATTGTCCACATTGACATTTTCTATTATAGGTATTTTCAAAAAAAAAAACCCTGCCATTGTTTGTAAGAGTTTATCAGAAGAGAACTTTGGTAGAACAACATGAACAGCTAGTGAATATGCCACATCTTGGATTCAAGTTCACTGTGCAAAGAAATGGACATTTTTAGCAAGTCGAAAAAGCCAAATTGTTGTATTTTGAAACCAATTTCATCAGAATGTCTCATAAATATTGGACTGCTTAGGACCAAGATCAGACTGCACAGAATAAATGAAAGATCTGACTGCATATTCTGTGTGGTCTTATCCTGCTGTTCACTGCTTTCTAAAGCAAAAGATGTCCTGCTAAGCTCTAAGGGTGAAGAGTCATTTGCAGTATTCCCAAGACTTCCCACAGTAAATCTGGAGCAGTCTGTAATTTCATTCAGGAAATTGTAGATGGTGCTAACAGCCTCTGACATCTAGAGGAAATAATGTTGGCCTAGTACTACAGTGGTGGTGTGACCCAGCCAACATGTATGAGTAAATTTTCATTCATAAATACCAGGACCCAGACTTCGGCTTGATAGGCCAGAAACTGCGCAGTTAAAAAAGCGAATGATTCATTCTATTACTTGTTATTTATTATTACTATTAAACTGTTCTCTTTCTCAGTTGTACTCTGATAAGAACTCTTGTACTTTGGGAGTGCCGCGGAAAAAAAAAGACCAAGTAAAAAATTTACTGGTAGATTTTTACAAGTAGTTCTGAATATGCAAAGGCCATGTTGAATCAAAGTGTTGTCAGCACTGTAATTGGTCGACACTGATTAACTACAATGGTTTGAAATCACAAATCAATTGGCAGTTGTCTGAACTGTGTATGGCATAGAAATCCTATACCTTGTAACAGAGCCAGTAGGAACCCCCTTTTTTAACTGTCCTTTACAAATTAGTAGTTTAATGGAATGCTACAGATATATGTTTGCCGGTTGACAGCAATAGAACGTTTAATATATGTGACAATTCTGATCAGTAGTACCCATCATCAAGCCTTAGATATCACTCATCCTGAATAACAGTACCTATAAACCTTTTAAATAAGATTAACCATATACAAATATTCTTTTCTATAACTTTTGCAACTTTGATAACTGTACGGTAATATATTGTCAGATATTATCAGTAATATCCATCCTTTAAAATGGTATGAATAAGTCGTATAAAATATGCCTGTATTATAACACAAATTGTTTACTTTTTGCTGCAAGTAGGCCTTTTACTTTTTCTATTTTTAAGAAGCCATCGTGTTTATCTGGACAAATTGTCGTATCTAATTTTTTTGACTGGCTAAATTGATCTGGGCAAAATCGTTCTGTCCAAAACATTGGCTGGCCAATTTCTTCCACATTTGTTTCAAAGAATGTAATATTTTCCCAACCCTCATCCCTTTTCCAAATGATGTAATTTTAGACTTGTCCAAATCGAAAGCATTTGCTCATACGAATCAAATGTAGACCAATTGATGATCTGAATTGTTGAAAGAAAAAAAGCTCGTGGGAAAAGGAGAAAACGATGGTTATCTGCATCTTTTTTTTTTACAGTGTTTTTAACAGCCGTCTTCCTCTTGGTCATCAAAAACGAGATAGTTTTGTTAAGAGTTAAAGCACCCAGTTGTGGCCTTTTACAGTCAGAAAAAAACAATATGCAAACATTGCAATTTCATGGTCGTTTTTTTTTTTATATATCCTACATAAATGGACAGTTAAGATCTTAGATATATGTTTATTGATCTGTATTGCATTCAAAGGACAGTCTGATCTTGATCTTTCATTGTCTTCAAAAGCGACTTTACTAAAAGTCTCGTCCTTAGACAACACAGGTCATTGTATTTGAGTCATTCTAATGAGCAAGAGCATCACTACAGTGAACCTTGGGCTCTTAATCTGAAATATGGAGGATGAGAATCAACTAATATGGAGTAGCTAATGAGACAAACATTTAACTGAGTTTTACACTTAACCCATTACCACACAATCCCGAGTTTTGACGCCCCTGTAGGAGAAGGCTTTTGAAAACATTGTGGGAAAAGGAGAAAATGCTGGTAACCAGCATTTTCTCCTTTTCCCACAATGTTTTTTTCCCCATCCAAAACAAAAATCATCATTTCAGTTACATTTAATTTGTCGTCTGCAAATCCTTTCAATTTGGACCAGTCTAATTTTTTGTCGTGTGGTAAAGAGTTAAAGCACTGAACTAATGAAATAGATATGTGAAACATGGAAAAGCAGCGTAACTATTACAGAACCACTGCTGTTTTGATTAGAATATCTCAGAAAACTTGCCTAACAAACCCAAGATCTGATTGCATGTTCTACGCTGTCTGGTCTGAATCTGCGCTCTCCGAAAAAGCCTTTTTACCTGGTCAGTTGATTCAGACAAGGAGAATACGAAGTTTAGTGAGCTTATTTGTTTTGTACTTTCACTTTTTTTCCCACTATGAAAATGCTCTATTCAACTCTACCCATGAAATTACAAAATGTTGAAATTCTTTCAAATGATGAAAAAATGCTGTGAGGAAAACGAGAACATGCTGAATACATGCAGTTTTTCTCACTACATTTTAAAGCCCCACAGGATTGTTTAGTCAACATTTGACAGACTGATTTCAGTCTTTAGAATATCACCAAGAAGAAACATGGATGGAAGGAGAGGAAGAGGGGCTTTGAAAATGATTTAATCCTTAACCTGCTAAATGAATGAAATTAAATTTTCAAGCTGCAGTAAAACCCAAAGTTTTAACTATTTTGCTGGTATTTTTAGGAAAAAAATATCTCCTCATTGGATAGTGTAGATCCAAAATCAGACTGCATGTAGTGTGCAGTCTGATCTTGATCTTCACTGTCCGCAAAAGGTCATAAAGTCACGCTTAGCAGTCCAAGGGTTAATACATCCTAAGCTGAATGATGCCTAATCAGATCTATGCTGGTCACTATTGTGAATGGACAGTCTGGTTACTAAGGTTGCAAGCGTGAGATAACCAGTTCATTCTGAAAATGTTTACCTAATGACCTCTCCACTATGACCCTTACACAACTCTACATCCTTTGTCTCTCACAGCTTCACCTCGCTAACAATAAACGACCAACAGCCGAATACTATTTTAAACTTACTGCTGTTTCCAGTTGCATATACACCAGTTTGCTCTATGGCAAAACAGTCTAAATGTTCAAATTATCTTAAAGCAATGTTTCTGTAAAAACTCCGTTCCATTGCAATTTTTATCCCTGCTCAAGGCCAAATGACCTATCATCTTTTCAACACCTGCTATATATACGAACATCACTCGTCAAAACTCGGCCGATCCCGTTAACAATGTATAACCTGATCAACGGATCACTCGAAGTTTGCCGAATAATATGGACAGCAGACAACTAGAAGATGTGCTGATACTCCTTGATTCTCTCTTGTTCCATTCATAAGTTGTTGCTTTATCACTGACACCATTTCTTATAGCTGCGTTGTAAGTAAACTGCTACAAAATTTCTGGTTTTTGCAGGCCCGAGATTTTTATAATACTTGTATTATGGCATAATTCAACGATAAACTAACTGTAACCGACATTTATTACATAATTCAAAAGTTTGTAAGGGATTACTTGAAGGCCTGTTTACTACTAGTTCGTATTCTTGCGCTTATCAGGGTTAAAAGTTCAATATAATAAGGTCACAACAGCTAGTATTAGTGTTATAAGACTGTAAGTAAAAGCTGTCACAAGTTGCGGTTAGATCAGCATGGCCTCAGCAGACGGGTTTCCGAAATTTGTGGTCTCTCTAATCGTCCGGCTCACGCCGACCGATTAAGAATCATTGTCTGAGAGTTAATTTACAGTAATTGATATGAGATAGATGCCTCTCCAGAGTTTAAAAGTTTCTTTTTTCAGCAAAGCTGGCTTTTGACCTACTTCTTCCTATTAGTTTCTAATGAACAAATAGTAATTTACAATTAGTAAAAATGTGGATATCTTTGGGCCCATTTAGGACACCAATAAACAAGGATAAATACTTTTTATTGATATCCTGCAGCAGTTATTCATTCTCTAGGAAATGGATGTGACAGGGATAATACTTTTCTTGTACTAATTGGTAATTTTTTTTTACTGTACAGTTTACATGTATTTTCACACACACCATTTTTGGATCAACATCAAATCTTTAAAAATATGTATGGAATTGAAAATCTTACTTGTCAACAATATGCAGAACGTTTAAAAAAAGATGCAATTGTTGGTATAGTTACATAAATACTTTTCATTATTTCTTCTCCTGATATTGAACCACAAAAGATTTTCAGTATTCATATTCTGTTGCCTCTTATGCCATCTATCTTTTTTCTAAAAGACTTTTCATGTTATTTTGTGACAGTGAGTTGATCTCTTCAGAAATTTTGTATATGCAAGTTCACTGTTTGGCACATAAGACTTTTCAAGTTAAAATTTTCCTGTTTTTATAACATTTTTGTGGTGCATTATCAAAACAAGACAAGATTACAGTTATCACATTACAAATAGTTAAAGTATACATTTGATGCACTTTAGTTTCATTTTATGAATGAGTTGTACAGCAAAAAACTTGGTGAAAGGACTAGGCATGAGTAGGAATGTGAAACCACACAATGATTATACCAAATTGTTTGGGAATTTCCCATTGAGAAATATGTTTAGGAGTGCTTGAGTTGAACAAACATTTTGACATGTTTCATTGTAATTTACTCCAAGTTTAAGACTCTTTATAAGAGAGATTTAACCCTTTACCAAACAATCCCTGGTTTTAATGACCCTTAGAAAGAAGCCTTCTGAAAAAATTGTGGGAAAAGGAGAAAATGCTGGTAATCAGCATTTTCTCCTTTTCGCACAATGTTTTCTTCCCTTCCCAAAACAAATTTCAGTTTTTGAATCACATTAATTTTGTGATCTGCAGATGCTTCCAATTTGGACTAGTCCAAAATTATGTCGTTTGGTAAAGAGTTAAAACCTTGAAGACCAATTCCCTTTGACAGAGATTAATCATTGTAAGAACAGGTAGCTTGTGGTGGATGGTATAATTTGAAACCAAAAGAGGGTTGGCATGCCTAGGTCATTTTCAGTGCAATAATCAATCTTTGTTTTGCCATTTCTTCATAAAGTTAGGTTATTTTCAATGCAATAACCAATCCTCTTTTTTTGTGTGTGTTTTCTTTATAAACTATATGAAAGAAAAACATAGCTTGTGTCTCATACAGTGCATATTATCTTGCATTGAAAATTGGCAATTTGTAGGTACAGATATGTTTATAGACTTCCTTGTCAAGGAAAGTCAGCAGCTGAAGTGATATGAACAGTTACTGTCAGTGTGCTGTGCATAAGATTGGGTGCTTTTGGGATCAATAGAGATGAAGATCACACCGCACAGAATCTGCTGTCTCATATGAGATCCACACTGTCTATTGTCATGTTAGATATTCTAGCTGGAGAAGCCTTCAATATGAAATATTTTAGTATTTCATGAGCAACATAAAGTTGTTTTTCTTGTTTATTAACACTTCAACACACAATTCAAAGTTTTAACCTTGAAAAGAAAAGCTTTTGAAAACCATAATGTTTCTTGCCTCTATAAAGAGAAATCCCATCATTTGAGCCACATTGAATCATTGAATATGCTGTCTGCAATTTATGCTTTCAATTGGGACAAGTCTAAGAATTTTTCGCTCTGCAAAAAGTTAAGTAATAGAATGGTTACCTCACACAGGGACTTAAAAACTGCACCTTGTCTAAACTGGTGGAGTAAACGGGAATTTTGGTGTGAGATTATAAGATAATTTGACATTTTAGAAACCTTGTTCACAGCCATACAGGAAATACCAACCCCATTCCAGGCCAGTATCATCTGGTTTACATAATCCCCTGTCTGCTTACAGACTAATTTTATTACCCCTTAACTCTATACCAAACATCAAAACTTTGGACTTAAACGTTTCTCAAATGTTTTGAGTTTTCTGTGCTAGGGTAGAATTGAGTTTTCTGTGCTAGGGTAGAAAACATTTTGGGAAAAGGAGAAAATGCTGGTAACCAGCATTTTCTTCATTTCCTACAATGTTTTCAAAAGGCTTCTTCCTCAGGGTCGTTAAAACCTGGATTGTTTGGTAAAGGGTTAACCATTTATCAAACAATCTTTTATGTTTGTAAAAATGATGGGATGAACTCTTCTGAAAACAGTTTTGGAGAAAGAGAAATATTCATGGGTTTTAACCAGCAGTTTCTTCTCTGCCAATCAAATTTTCTATCCTTTAAAGTAAATCCCATTGTGAAAATCACCTTTATTGTTTGCATAAGCTTTTGTTATTTTTTTCTAAAATTCAATCAGTCTGGTTGAGAGTAAAACTACTAAATTCAAGAAATGGAGACCCCGAATCCAAAATATTGCCATTCAGAGGCTTTTTGGTTTATCACAGGTAATCAAGCTGGCAAGTCATTCATGAAAAGGTAATAAAGGTGTTAACCCTCTAATCTAGAGTAAGAAATCGGCTATTCTAAATGAAAAAATTCATGCCAAATCATGAGGTAATACTTCTCGAAAAATTAAGTGACATGAAAAATAGATGCCGAAAAAATGTGAAAACCCATGACACTGCAAAGGTTAGTCTGGCATTATCTGATCAGAGACACTTCAAACTATCGGCTTATCTTTAATAATGAATCTAAACAGTGAATTTACACAAATGTCTGAATAAAACAATATGTGGAAGCTAAAACCTCTGTTCATGAGTGAAAAAAAATGGTTGTTTCAGGGTTGCATCTAGAGTGCGGGATTGCCGAAATCCCGCATCAAAATAAAAAAGCCCGCGAAAACGAAATTTGTTTGCGCACCAAATCCAGCACTAAAACGAACTAGCCCGCAAAAATTGCGTGATCGTGCGCACCATAATCAGGGAAAAAGAGAGAAAAAACGACTTGGGGGAATAAAATGTAACAAAATTTGCATGGTCACCCAAATAATCATTCGAAACTTAAAACTGTAAACTTAAATCGTAGACTGTCGGGTTATTTTGATCATATCAATAGACGCTTGTCAGCTGTGTTATGCAGACGAAAAGCCTCACTGCAGGGCCCACGCTGTCGATCACTGAAAGCAACAATTTAGGAAAAATGTGTCCAAAAATGATGCACTGGTGAATCTGCTGGCAACAAGTGATGTCTTAAGGCTACAAAATTCTTGAAAGAAAATAACTCCGTCATAAACAGTGAGTATTAAATATGACGGACCACACGTTACCGTTTATCACAACCTAAGAAGCTGGCATGTAATGAAAAGCGAGATGATGATGTCAGTCCACTGATCTAGGGTAAAATGACATGTTTTGAAGTGACCTGTAACCCTTATTGACAAATTCTTGCAATATCATGTGGAAATACTTTTAAAAAAAAATAATTGACATGAAAAAAGATTGATGCAAAAAAAACGCGAAAACCCATGATGCAACAAAATGTCTATTTGACATCGTCGGATCAGAGGCACTTCAGACTGTCTTTTCAGCTTTGGTAGTGAATTTAAGCAGTAAATTTACATAAATATCTGTATGAAACAATAGATGGAAGCTAAAATCTCAGTCTAACACTGAGGTAAAAATTTTGTGAATTTATGAAATAAAAGTGTTGAACAACGTAGGATAGATAGGGTAGGATGGGGGTTAGTCTACTTGTCTTACAGTGATTATACTGTAACAAGTGTTAAAGAAGAAGTTACAAGACATTCATCTTAATGAAGAAGACTAGAATATAATAAGCCTTTAATGGATATAATCATTATTTTTCCAAAGACAAAAACAAATAATACATTAACCCTTTACCACATTATCAGAACCTCCATGAAATTTGTCCCCCCTCTATACACTTGAAAGGGGGGACGTGGCCCCCTTTTTCTGAAGATGATGGGGGCCAGCCTCCCTATTTGAAAATGTCTAGATGCAACCCTGTTGTTTTGTGAAGTGAAACTATAGATCTATGACAGACAGGGGGTGTACTAGAGGTTAGGCCTTCTTGTGTTACAGTGGTAGCGCTGGAATAAGTGTTAAAGAAGAAGGTATTGGTTGCTAATACTAAGAAAGAAGACAAAAATAAAAGAACCCTTTGAAAATGCATCATTACTTGTTTTCATCCAGTTTTGTAACCAATTTTATCTTTATTTTATGAAATTATAATTCTTGTACCTTCGTGCCAAATGTTGCCCCTGACGGTTGCAAGTTTGCACAGATTACGACGGATAGAAAATGCATTTCATTCTATTGCGGCTAGCCATAGACATTACAACCACTGTTTCCGGTTTAAATTGAAGACAAATCTCTGATGTCTCTTTATCACATACACCTTATCATATGGGTTTTTTTATTTAGGTTTACATGGCTATTCTAGATTCTACACACTGTAAAGTTTTAACAGCGTTTGTTTACTCTCTGGCTGTAAGGGTGCATCTTTAATGTATGTGACCTTTATTTTCTCCCTTTTCCACAATGTTCTATGCTTTGAAATACAAATTCAGTCATTTGAGCCATAGTTGGATTTTCGTCTGCAAATGCTTGAAATATGAACAAATCTGAATTTTTTTTTTAACTGGTTTGGAAAGTAAGATTAAAGGACCTAAATAAAAGTTATTAAATAGAGTAACGAATTTAGTGGTAATGTGTTTCCTTTAATTTTTTAAGTACAAAACCATCTTTATAAACTTAATATTTAGACAAATTATCACAGTATGTAAAGCAAAAAGGCATTCTTAGTTAAACAGAGAAACCAATTGTACAATCGAATGCTTGTTGGTTTGCTCCTCTGATTATAAAGCGATAATTGATTGTGATTTTAAACTGATTTCCCAATACTACTATACAGATAGGTTCACAAATGATTTTTCTTGTGTACCCTGACCTGCGAAAGTTCCAAACAGCTCTTTTAAATTTTAAAAAGCTTACAATTGTCCAGATTGCCATGTGCTGACGTCACATAATTTATTATGACGCAGCAAATTGTAACTCGCATGAATTTACTATCAAAGGACACGCCGAAGTTTTTTAAAAATAAATGGTAAATATGTACTTGAAAATTATCAAATTGGAAGATGAAAATTGTTATACTGGATTCGATGAAATGAAATGATGATGGCAGGGCATAATGATCCAGAAAATGTGGAAGCCATTTTACTTTTTTGAGATCAGAGCGATTGCTTGATTGCAAGAGCCATTTGGACGTCTTGAAGGTCAGGATACACAAGAAAAATCATGTGTGAACCCATCTGCACCAGTGATTAGGTCAACTTTTCCGTTTTCAGTGAAATATTATCTCTGGAAGGAAGCTGGGGTCAAATTTCTTCAATTTCGATGCACACCTTGTCTAAATATATAGATGTAGAGGCAGTCGCCAATGTGCTATTTATAATAATGGTTTCTAATAATGAAAATTTTGTTATCCCGTGATAGACCAATGGAGTTTCAGTGGCCTTTGATTGGGTTAAGGGACCATTTGAATGAAAATAAACTATAACAAAGGAGTTAAGGATGCCCTGAATAAAAATTGTAATATATAACCCAAGTAAATTATGTTTGAATTTCACATGCTTGTGGTTTATTGAAAACATTCCACACATTCAGACAGGTATATAAAAGGTCACTCCAGGTCCACTGTTTGACCACTAGAGAGTTCTATTGAAATAAATTATGGACATTTACTTACTTGCAATTTAAACAGGCATTTTTGAAACCTTTCCCATATTTATATACAAGTCCTGGTGATATATTTACAAAGATTTACTTTTGAGAAAAAATTGCATGTAGTAGATTAACCCCTTACTAAACAATCATGTTTCACTGACCCTGTGTTAGGCTTTTGAGAAAAATTAATGCTGGTTTTGTTGTTAATTTACCCTTGTTAGCAATTCTTTTTTTTCTGTTTGCAGAAACCTTGTCTTCACTGCATAGACACCAAGAAAGTTTGTCTTCATGTTTTCTGCTTCTTTTTCTTTGAGTCCGAGGTTTACCTATAAAATGCACATTCATATTTCTGAATATACGTAAAAAATTGTTCCGAGAGGAATTATAGTTATCGATCCAGAAAAGTTTGCAGGCTGCCAGTTTGGGGGATTCCCATATGTTTTGTAGTTTTTGCACCAAAACTACAGGTTGCCAGTATAGCTACTTCACGAACTGCAGAGATTTGGCACATTTCTGTTAATCTTTTGTGTAGTTTTGGTCTTTCTGTTTGCATTTGGGTCCTTTTCTGAGAGTTGACTCTAATGCATGGGATTAGTAAAATTACACTCCTAATAAGCAATTGGCACAAAAGGAACAAATATCTAGGTCACATCTGGCACATACTTTTCATTTGTGGAAAAAAGGTTAAATCTCTGAGAGTAATACGTCTTAGTAATTTCAAGGAAACTATTTTGTGGCTGGACATCTCCACAATAAAGTAATTATAAAAGGTTACCAATGTCAGCTATCTTTAGATAGACTATGTAAGTAGTGTGTTGCCATACTTAATGAAATAACATCATGTACAAAATCACGGGAGAATACAACGCTTTTTGAATAGCTTGCGCAGAGTAACTTCGGGTGTAGAAATACAAAGAAATGGCTCAAATGCATCCATAGTTGACGAAAACCCAATTCAGGAATAACTTTTGTAGTGTTCCGATTACAATGTATATGGAAAGTTTTAATACCATAAGATACAGATAAAGATTAAAAAGACAATGTGGCATTTTTTGACAAATCAGAAAGAGAATCTGATTTAGTCAGAATTCAGTGTTTTTATTTAGCAGAGGTATACCTCAATGAAGTGTAGGTTTTACATCCTGCGCTCATAGACTTTTCAAACCGTTCTTGTTTTCCAGTCCCCTGACTTTAGAAAAGCTTACTTGCATACATACTGACTAAATTGTTTAAAACAGGACTGGTGCTAAAATCTCAATTTAATCACAAGGAAAAGACTGGATTTGTTTATGAAAATTCTCGACAACCAACATTTGAAGGTGGCAGGGTCTTATCTTGCAGCAAGCATAATAAAGAAACAAGTATAATAAAAGAAAGTATTGGATATTTTAAGGCATTTATCAAAACTGTTGAATGATGCATTCCAAGGAAAAGATTGTTTTCTGTTTCTGCCTTGTGTCATCAAGACTCCAGATGAAATGGGTATCTGCTTACTTAAATCTTGATAGTTTCATTGCAAACAAGGACTATCCCTATGTTGTTTGTACTTGCTAGAATCCTCACTGTAGTAAATTCAAATTTCAAATTAGCCCACTTTTTTTTTGAAAGGGGGGGGAGAGAAAGGGGTTTGGCCCATTGTTTTTCAATCTTAGATTCAGTTCCTTTTTAAGAAATAACCTCTGAAGAAAATACTTGTTTTTGGATTAGCTTTTTAATTCATATAAATACCAAAGACATTTCAGTTTGATAAAAGCAAGAATCTATACAGTAATAACTTGCTTTCCAACTTGTTGCAAAGTATGATGTCATTTACGTCTGTACCAGACAACAAAACTGTAGACTTATCCATATCAGAAGCATTAGCAGATAACAATGCTGCTGAAATGTTGCTAAAACAATATAATTTATAATTGCATGGATGAAAATTTTCCATATTTTATTACGGAATTATTAGTTTTCAGGGTCCATCTAGGTCATTTTTCCAAATTGTCTAAATCTGGGGAGAAAATTTAAAGAGGCCCTTATACTCATTTTCAGCCAGTTTTAACTCATTTTGTCTTTATTTTATCAAACTGTAGTCATTCTTATACCTTCATGCCAAATATTGCGCCTGACGGTTGCAAGATTGCTTAGATTACTGTCGATAGAAAATACATTTCGCTGAGTTGTGGCCTTCCATGTAAACAGACTCGTCGTTTCCGTGTTTTGAATCGAAGATTTCAATATATCCGTTATACACTCGGGTAGATTCGTATGAAGATCATGCATTCTGTCACGTGACTATATTTGATCTTCGCCCTGCGTCTAATGAGGTAAACAAAGGAAAATGGAGGCTTCTCTGTTGCAGCCTCGATTTTCAGACGGAGGTTGCGACCTATATGCAAGTTACACCGTATCTGACTCTAGGCGGAAACCAACGATAAATTTCCGTGACGCACCGCCATTGTTTACAGCTTTGATCATCAGCCAGTTTTCTTCTGACCAATGTTCGGTTTCTGATGCAAATCTCCCTGTTTCTTTTTTTTTCAATTACACCATATATGTCAGTAATTTATCCATGTTTACACAAAGGACTGATTTCTGTACCATTCTAAATTGTTTGAAATTTAACAGCGTTTTTGCTTACCGGCTGTAGATGATACACCCCCCACCCCACATCTCTGGCACATTGCAAGTCAACTGATCTCCGGGTGCCGTATCAATAAATTCATTGCCCCTCTGTATTTTCATCTAAGCTATTGCTGGTTATTTATGACCCTCGTTTAACAGATTACAACACGAAATTGGCCAAGTTTAGTGGCCAAGTATACTTGGAATATTTATAAAAGCATTTGTAGTTACTTAGTTGAAAAAGGTCTTTTGATTGGACCAAAATATATCCTTCAGGCAATAGATACTTATTATAAGGACAAAATTCGTCCTGCATCACAACATGGCTGCTGCAATAGAAAGGAAGGACATCACTGTTAAGAATTTGTTTGTTTTCTCATGCAAAGACCGATAGATTGGAAGAAGCTCATTGGAAGTGCATGGATTGCCATGACAGTTCCGAAAAGTCACTGTTTTTGTGCAGTAAAATAAAATAACACACAGTGCAAGCACCGTTGATGCACCATATTTACCGCAGTCAAGATGCAGTGGCATATCAGAGAATACAATCTCCATGCAAGCAGCACTGACAACCGTGCAACCTCTGTGCGAGCTGGTGGAGCTGCTGTGGTGTTGTAGGAGACCTCACTGCGCTGATCCCACGGCACCCTGATCAGAATGCCGAGTGACAATATTTGTTTTGTGCATGCTCAAAGTGCGCGTCGTCACTCGGCGTTCTTGACAATTTGACACGTCTACTGGAGATGCCACTGTGTTGGTGTGGCAATGCTTGGGAGTGTACTGTGTGCAACTCTGCGCTCTGCATTTTTACTTGGAAGCCGTTGGATCACCACCTTAGAGTGACGGGGGTTTTACAGTCTGAGATTAACAAGGTACTTCAATCTCAATACTTGGACAACTCAAAACTGTTGACATCAAGTGCTACTTCAGAGCAATTTCTTCTTTTGCCACAATATTTTCAAAAGTTGTATGTGACATTTGCAAATTAACCCTTTACCACACAATGACGCCTTTTAACGCCCCTGAAGAAGAGGCCTTTTGAAAACATTGTGGGAAAAGGAAAAAATGCTGGTAACCAGCATTTTCTCCTTTTCCCACAAAGTTTTCTACCCTATCAAAGAAAAGTTGCGTCAAATATTTGAGCCACTATGAAATTGTCATCTGCAAATGCTTTCAATTTGGATAGGTCTTAAATTTTGCTGTGTGGTAAAGGGTTAAACACATTCACAAAACACATCCATGAAAAAAGGGTTGTAATTTAGATCCATATGAAAATTGTCTACATACGATTGTCTCCCTTCTGAAACCATCCAGCAAATCAATGTCACATGAATTTTGTCTGAAACAGTTTAGCATGAACATTGGTCTACTTGAATTGCCCATTTAAGAATACTTTAACAATCTGTAACTTTTTTAATTTCTCAATAGGGTGGAGATTTGTGCTTTTAAAAAACATTTTAAACACCAGCTTGCATGTATGGTAGATAGAATAATCCCATTTAGTGAATTTACTCATATGCTTTACAGCAATGTAGAAGCAAAGATAATTTTATTTTATTCTAGACTTGAAAACACCAATTTATGAAGGAATGAGTATTGGAATGGATAACCTCTGGGTTCTGGACTTGAAAGTCTGCCTTAGAGTAAATCAATGTCCAGCTTAGTGGTAGGTAAAATCCAATAGATCCAACAATCTGATGTCCAGTCTATATGCAAGTTGGACATCTGCCAGTGTGTAATTTTATAAACAACTGTGTCCTGAGTGAAATTGGTCTGAATGACCACTTGACCAGGCAACCAATTTCACAGTCTGCCCATCATACTGGGATGAGGGCAGTATACATGTAGGAGTTGGAATTTTATAGTGGATGGTTATTTGGGTCATCTAGGTGTTACTGCAGGATGAAAACTACTGTCTTATGGGACCTAAGTATGCATGAAAATTGGACATAAAGTTAGTGAAATTGACCAAAAACTATTTCATGCTGGATAAAATAAGGTATGTTATGTTTCATTAAACCTACTGTTGGATTCAAAATAGGCATGGAAATCTATGGAAAATATGAAGAACAAAATTTTAATCTGGTGTGGCTGTGCCAGAAAAAGTGGGGATAGCAATTTCAGATAATGTTGATGTTACTTTTATGCATTTAACCCAGAAATTAATAACACATCTATACAATTTGTGTTGATAATGAAGCTCAAGATCAGACTGCACTGTACAATCATACTGTCTGATCTTTAAACTGCGCTTATTCCAGAATGTTAGGGACAAAGTATTTTTGGTAAAAATAATCTGGAAAATGCAATATTTGCGTCTGCTAACCAAGCATGCTAAGTGCTTCTAAAAGCAACAGTATAGAGTAAGCCCAGACAGCAGTCTGGTTTTATCTTGGATGTATATTGCAAACATGAGAATTTTTCTGAAGAAAGAAACTTTAAATTCACATATTTTGGTTTACATTATTGGCTGGAGATTTCATTGCCTTATCAAATGACAAAATGTTAAACTGTCAAATTGAAAGCAATGGCTTATAATAGATGCGGCTCAAATGACGGAATTTTATGTTTGTATTGGTTTGTATTGGACTTTAATGCAGTTGACAGCTAGGGCATAACAGATCAGTCATTGCACCTGTGCATGTGTTTCCTGGCTTTCTCACATCAATACTTACACAACTTTCTTTCCAAGTCACTGACCACTTTCCTCACATGCATCAGAGGTGAGAGGCAGAAAGAAAATTTGGCCTCAACAGTGTATTGAACCCACAACCACCAGGTGGTGGGTCAGTTACTCCAATCTCAGAGCTTCCAGGCTGAGCCCTGATTTGTATGTAAAATGGCAGGGATCATTTCTTGAGTCATTTTTGAAGCAGATGACTTGGAACATTCCTATTAGATATGGACATTTTGCATTAATTATCTTTTTTTTGCAAAAATACTGACAAAAACATTGTGGCAAAGGAGAAATTAACTTTGGCATTTTCTCCTTGCATCTAAATGTTTTCAAAAGTTGTCTGCTGCAGGAAGTAAAGAATTATTGTCTGCTTTGTGGAGGAGATACTGAATACTAGAAATGCTTGAACATGTGAATGGTCTTGAACCTGATGATGTGTTTGAACAGTTTCAGTGCCAAGTATGTAAACTTGACCTCTTTCTACAGCTGAGAATAATAGTGTTTTATCTAGGCTGCGGGGTTGTGGGATTTACAAACTTTTGTAAAAAATACCCGACATTTTCTAACACCGTCAGGACAAGGCCCCCGCTCTTAAAAATCAAATCAAAGGTTACCAACGGTACTTTGGTTATATTACTCTCTCTAGTTGAATTTAATAACTAGCCTATAACATGTTTACAAACAGTAGTCAGAAATGCTATCAATGGCGTTTGACATTAGAAAAGTGGGGCTATTTTCATGCTGGAAGAATATCATTCAATGCAACGAGAAGTGACTGGTTTCATGATCATTTGAGAACCACAGTCATGAGAAACACAATTAAAACGAGGTCTCCAAATTTTAAGTACCTCCAAACAATTTTAATGAAAAACTACCAATCTCGGCTGGATTGAGACTTAATTGAAGATATTTTATGACTAAATTATGCAAAAATTATGTTAATGATTATTTGTTTTGAGCTTTTATATAAGCTGTTTTACAGATTTTCAAATATCCTAACTGGTCCGGAAAATTAACAGGCCTATTGTAATGGTGTGACATTTTCATTGTCTGTGATCTAAACTTCTTATTTCTTAAACCGGACCGTTCTGCAATCCAGAAATATCGAAGTGCAAAATAAGTGACTATTTCACTTCGTCTACTGTATCCTCATCCCTGAAAGCTGATTAGGGAGCTAAAGCAGCCTCGATCATTATTGATCCTATTAAGACAGATGGGGTGCCCTGGTGAAACTGTACGCAACACACTTTTCAGCAATCATGGTTTAAAAGCTGATAGATCTAGTGGATTTTTGCATAACAAAAAGAATGACTGCATAATTTTAGAAAAATGTTTTAGTTATATACATTGCCCCATATTTTTTAAAAGCATGCAGGCAGATCCCCCACTTTTTTTCAAATCATGGATGAAACACGTAAAATACAATCAAATGAAACTGATTTTTAGACTAGCAAAGCTAGTCTATAGGCATCCAGATTGACTCAGACTCAATGTAAACAAAAAACCCCAGAGCTGCCAAATACTGCCTCACAGTAAAATAATTCTTTGTGTTATCAATCTTAATTCTGTTATATAAATTATGACAACTTTGACAAAAACAACAGAATTTCTACCATCCTGATTTGAACATGACTACTTACAAAGTAATAGACTGAGCAATATGTCGTTAATAAGGTACAAGATGTTTGCTTATATGTAAATTAAGTGACCTATGCAAATCAGCCTCATACACGTATTCCTACAACACAGTAACATTATCGATGAATCTAAAAATAGATACACCTAGGTAAATTGTAGCAAATCCCTCACTGGACAGGGAACCCTTACTATTCCTTCAGTCATTCATTATTTAGATCGTAGTGTACCGTGAAACTGATATGTTAAACTATTATTGTACGTCTTGTAAATTAACACCTTACCACGCGATCCCAAGTCTTAACAAAATTGGGGAAGATGCCCTTTGAATACATTGCGGGAATAGGAGTAAATGCTGGTAACCAGCATTTTCTTCTTTTCCCACGTTGCTTTCTGCCCCTTTAAAATCAGTTTTGCATCAATTGAGCCACATTTAACTTTATGGTCTGGAACAGCTTTGAGTTTGGGCAAGTGAAAATTTGTCGTTTTGTAAAGAGTTAGATAGTTTACTACACTAATTACATAAGTTTAACCCTTAATCTGCTGAAAAAAAAAAAGAAGTTAAACGAAACTTTCAAGCTGATGGTAAAAACCTGAATACTGCTATTTCAAAATTATATTTTGGAGAAAAAATTTCCTCTTATCGGACAGTGTAGATACAAGATCAGACTGCAGTCTATGCAGTCTGATCTTGATCTACACTGTCTGTTTGTCTGTCTAGACATATATCTTCAAAAATCCTTTTTGAAAATTGATGGAATTTCATACATGTGTTCCTCATGATAGTCCACCGACATGATTATTTTTTCATTTAATGCCCTGTCGTGGAAAAAGGGGGCTTGATGTATATTTCCTTTATGGACCAATATCTCTTTAACTACTGGACAAAATTTTATGAAACTTCTTACCTATATTGTTTATCGTAAGTCACAGAAAGAATTATTTGTTTTCATTTAATGATGATATTTCTTATTTTGCCAAGTAAGTAGTCAAGTGTGTTGGGTAAAATCAATGGATTGAACTGGATCCGGATTGGACTTAATAATCGGAATGAGCCGGTGGAACTGGAATCGACTCAAAACCAAATTTTACAATTTTTCTTCAGTCTTGTATAAACCAACCAGGTTTTATCTTTACCATAGCCACTTATTTCAATTTCGCTAGTCTGTCAGTACTTTCAGTACTTTGATTGTCATATAGGCTTAGCTTGACAAGTGGGGAGGGGCACAGATTTATGACCAGACTGATCTTTTTAGTTCGCAAAAGCCTGTATTTTTGCCATTGGCTCATAAAGCAATAATGGTCCTCTGACTTTCCTAGATACTTTTTGGTAAAGAGTTACAGGAAGATTTCAGTTAACAAAATTTTAAGGTTCAATCTTCAGTTTAAATTTTCTGAGAGACATGGTTTTTTTTCATGGCATGTTAGATGTTCTGTTACAAGCTTGATTACTTTTCCTCAATAGATTTTGCCGTCGGACAAGTAGATTTTTCCAGAGTGTTTGTTACTGGTGGGCCGATGATCGACTATAGTCTAAAGTCAGTTGGTTTTGGCTTCTGACTGTGATAATCAATTGAGAAATCCTGGAATCGATTGTAGTCAATACCAGAACTTGCTCGGTCCCGAAATGTGAATACCGGTTTCTAGCGCTTGGTTTTGTGACTAATTAATCACACTCTTGTATTTAATATGGTGGACAACAAGAATGAAAATTGGCAGGAAAAATGAGCAAGAAATTTTTGTCCATGGTTATCTGGACAAAACGTGAAACTCGGCAGGGTTCTCATTTGACCGTGCACTCTGGGTTTTCAAGCTTGGAAATTTGAAATGATCTGTCTTTTACACTAAAAAATATCTGCTTAAATGTCAATCTGACAAATGAAATTATCGTCTAAAGCTTCATATAAACTAGCTCACATACATCTGGCAGAAATATGGGCTTGAACAAACACAGTCAAATGCAAAGGACACATGGGGCTCTGTTTATCAAAGGTAACCAAGCTGGCGAGTCATTTATGAAAATGTAATGTAATCCTCTTACCTAGTTTAAGGTGACAGATTTTAAAGCTATCTGCTATTCTAAATGACAAAGTCATGCCAAATGATGTGGTAATACTTCCATAAAAAATTATTTTTTGAGAAGTATTACCACATGACTAAAAACTGTCACCTTACACTAGGTAAGGGGATTGACACCTTTATTATGTTGTCATAAATGACTCGCCAGCTTGGTTACCTGTGATAAACAGAGCCACGTGTGTCCTTTGCATTTGATACTGATTGTGTTTGTTCAAGCCCATATTTCTGCCGGATGCATGTGAGCTGGTTTACATGCGTCAGATTGACATTTAAGCAGTAAGTAAGTTGCTGGCAATTTTTGACTACTCCATGGTAAAACCAACACAACTGGTCATGTTTTTGAAAATTTTAAAAAGGCTAGCACCCTTTACGATATAATAATGCATAAATATAAAGTTGTTGTCTCGTTGCTGGTAATACTCCGAAATTAAAGATTTAACATATATACCAATGTGAAGATAAAATGAAAGTGAAATAATTTGGCAATATGAAAAAATTGACATTTTTATATACCATTTGTCCAAGTTGTCTGAGAATGAGTCTTACGCAGACAAAATAGTTTTGAAGGTTTTCAGATCATGTGAAAGTATTGAAACCACTGAAAAAAAAACTTGAAAAAGTCTTCTCCACAACTGGAATACTACTTAAAAGATTGTTAAAATCATGTCCATGGACTAAGCTTTGACCCACTTTTAGAAAAGTCGAAATGTTTACCTTCTATACTGCTTCATATCTAGGAAACTGAGAAACACTTTTTTGTAGAACTACAAGGTCTGAAATGTAGCAAGAGCTGATAGATATTGTTTGTGACATAATCAAGTGTTGTGATACTCTTTTCAAAGTTGTTCAATTTATGTCATAGGATATGTACAAGAGCAGGGGTCACCTATTTTACATTAGTTTTGTATGGAAATTTCAAAGATCTTGTCTGAAACAACAATGCCTAGTGCCCTACATGCTTGATATGTGGTATATGGTATCATCTTACTGATTTTTACCAAGGTTATTCGGGTAAAAAATTGCCAGGCCCTGAGGGATGGGAGTTGTTGTCACTTATTTGACATAAATACTTCAAAAACATATTGGAAACAAAAGTTTTAAGGGAAAAAATCCAATGTATTTATGATTCTTGGGATTTTCAAGAGCATATTAATTTTATGGTGTGGTTAAATTGTTTAGTGAAAAATACAGCGTTTAACTTGCCTGAAACATGTCTTCAGTGGCATCATTTTTGAAATTTTTGCCATAGAAAAAATGAGAAACTTATGAGAGACCAATTTGCATGCACATGATATGCTAGAAACAAAAATTCAACAGTATTGACTGCTGTGGTTTGTTTGCAACATCTGCAATTCAAATGGCAAGATGTCATGCTTCAAGATTATGGATGTCTGATTTTTGTTTGAATATATAATTTTACATGATCAATTTGTTTTGTCATTGTAGCTCTTTCGTGTCAAGGCAGATAAGTTAGGTATCAACTGTATTTACATATTTAGCTGACAGATTGTTTGAACAAGTGTTTAAGTTTTGGAATCATATTTGACTCTCACAGCGCGTTTACACTATCACATACTGAGGGATTGTATTATGAAGGAACTGCAAAGCTAGAACACGCAGAAATACACAACAAAACCCAAAGACATTGTTCATGGTGAATGAATAAAACAAACTGAAAATATCTTTGAAATGACACCAGAACTAGTTCATAATGCTAGAGTAGCCAAATGAACAGACAAGAGCAAATGCAAAACAAATATCAAATGTCAATGATCTCCCAAGAAATGCATTGTGTGCGCTCTCTTCATGCTTTCCGAATCATTGCATACAAAGAACGTTGATAGAATGATTTGAATTTGTTAGTTATTAGGAAAATTTGTCAAAGAATTTGGTTGCATGAATGTCACTGTAGAGGTAACAAACCGTTTTCGTACGGGGGTGAACAACTTGTAGGAATAGTTTTTGTTAAATGAACCCACCCTGTATTATAGGTTATTGCACTTGTATGGGAATATATTGTGTTGAACGAGTTCTTTTGGCAGAGTTGCCCGAGCTTGCGAGGCCAACTACACCAAAAGAACGAGTTCAACACAATATATCCCCATACAAGTGCAATAACCTTTTTATTATATACTTTGATATTGTTTACATAATTTCCCGTGATTTAGCAGTATTTTCATTGAATTCGTTGATTTATCTTTTTAAAAACAGTCTTACTTATTAAAAAAGCGATGAGAAATCTGTTTAGTCGTCATACCGTGCTTTCGTGGAATTTTCAGTTTTTGCTTTTGATGACATCACCGTTGCTAAAGGTATGTAAACAAACAAGATGGCAACTGGGGATCCTTTTTCATTGCTTGATATTTTCATCATTGATAAATATGTTCGATAGACAATTTTTTCATAACTTTGTAGTGACTGTTATTCGGGAAGCAAACATTCTGCTTATTTTTCATGTTTTTATTAAGTACTATGCATTGAAAAGTTCGTAAAATGTGATGTCTAACGATGAAATTTATGATAATGGCGGCCTTTCATATTTTGATTTTTGGAGAAATGGCAGGTTTTAAAATAGTTCTGTGCTTAGCAACGCATGTGAAAAAAGGTGTAAAGTATGCAATATCAAAGTATGCAATATGGAAAAATATTGCATACTTTCATCCAGTGCAAATACATGGGGACAATATCAAAGTATATAATGAGGGCAATTCCTTGGTATATGTTGAAAATTTTGAGCATGTACAAAAATGTTTCGAGGCAAAAGCAAATAATGATAATCATTAACATGATTCAACAACTTTAAAATGAACTTAGAACGACAAACATATGCCAGCAAATGAAAAAATATTTGAACGATAGCATATGCTTGGTCAGTTCCTTATTAGTTTAAATGCACCTTTGTCCTGAAAAAGTATAAATAACAGACTCGAAAAAAAAGTTTATTGGCATATGATGAGGAATGCTGAGTTGAAATAAAAAATTGGAGTAATTCAGAGTGTTGACCTTGATCAGACTGTATACATATGCAGACTGATCATTGTCTACACTCTTTGCAGAATACATACAGATACATTTTGAAGGATAAAGGTTCTAGAAGTGATAGTATCAGGGTATCAAGTGGGATGGACATTTATAAGCAGCTGAAAACCTAAATCAATGTTTTTAGACCTTTTTTGATGGGACTATATTCTGAAAGTAGCAGACAGTGAATAAATAAAAGTTTGCATGTTGCAGTCTAGAATGAAGCGTTGATTGTTTGAACCATTACCAAATAATCCCAGTTTTAACAACCATGGGGAGAGCGCTTTTGAAAACTATTATTTACCCCTTTTTAGCTCACTTGAGCACGGAAATACTCAAGATGAGCTTTTGTGATCATGCTGTGTCCTTTGTGCCTCGTCCAGACGTCAACATGATTTACCTTTTGTGCACTCTAGAGGCCATATTTTCAGTCACCCAGGAAACTTGGTCAGAATGTTTGTCTTGATGATATCCCGGACAAGTTCGAAATTGGGTCTCATCGGGTAAAAAAGAAGGTCACAGGGCTAAGATTGTGTATAGTGTAGAGGCAACACTTAAAGCCTGATACTCATGAAACTTGGTCAAAATATTTGTCTTGATGATGTCCTGGGCAGGTTTGAAATTGGGTTATGTCAGGTCAAAAAGTAGGTCACAAGGTCATATCTTAGAAAAACCTTGTGTGCACTCTAGAGGATACATTCTCAGCCTGATATTCATTAAACTCAGTCGGGCAGTTTGTTTTGATAATAAAATTTAGAAGAAAATTTAGAAATTGGGTCTTCTTGGGTCAAAAAGAAGGTCACAGGGCTAAAGATTGTGTGTAGTGTAGAGGCCACATTTTCAGAGTGATACTCACGAAACTTGGTCAGAATATTTGTCTTGATGATGTCCTGGACAGGTTTGAAATTGGTTTATGTCCAACCAAAAAGTAGGTCCCTGGGCCAAATCTGAGAGAAACCTTATGTGCACTCTAGAGGCCTCATTTTCAGCTTGATACATATGAAACCAGGTCAAAAAGGTTGTCTTTTTGAAATCTCATATTAGTTTGAAATTGGGTCACAACAGATCAAAAAGTAGGTCACTTGGCCAAATCTTAGAAAAAACTTGTGTACAGTCTAGAGACCTAATTTTCAGTCTGATAGCCATGAAATATTATCAGAACGTTTGTCGTGATGATATATCTGACAGGTTCAAAATTAGGTCAAGTTGGTCAAAACACACATGCGTTTTACATCATTAAAACCAGAATCTCTTCAGCTTTGTTAACTATAGATGACTCGGGTGAGCCCTTTAGGGCCAATGGCCTTCTTGTCTTATAATCTTTGCTCCATGATCAAAGAGAAATTCTATCATTTAAGTCACCTTATGTGTTGTCTGCAAATGCTTTCAATTTTGACAAAACTATAACTTTGTTTGGTTAACCCTCCACCACACTATCTTGTGTTTTAATGACCCTAAAGAAGGCTTTTCAAAACATTGTAGGGAAAGGAGAAAATGCTGGTATCCAGTATTTTCTCCTTTTTCCATGATGTTTTCTTTCCTATCAAAGAGAAATACCTTGATATGAGACTCGTTTGATACATCGTTTGCAAATGCTTTCTATTCGGAAAACTGACTGTCGTTTGAGAAATAGTAAAGAGTTAAATGTAAAGATGGCAGATACTGGACAAGACTTGGACTGAAATAAAATGAAAATAAAGCAGACTGATTCTTTTAACTCTTTATCACCAGATAAATTTTAGACTTGTCCAAATTGAGAGCATTTGCTGATAACAAATGTAAATCAAATGATGCTCTCTATCTGTGATGGGGTTGAAAACATCGAGGGTAATTGATAAAACAATGGCTATAAACATACTCTCCTTTTTCCCACTGTTTTCAAAAGCATTCTTCCTCAGTCATGAAAACTGAATTGAGTGGTAAAGGGTTAAAAAAAATATTTCAAATTATAAAAGGTTTTTAAACTAGTTTGGATACATGATAAAATGGGTGATTTCAAAATATTCAGTAAATAAGAGTCAGGTAATGGAATCAAGGTTTTTTGGTCAGAAAGTCCTGATTTGCAACAACCTTGAGAAAGACAGCTGTAAAAACTATTTTGGGATAAGAAAAAAAAAAAGGCCACCAGTTTTTTTTTTTAGCTCACCTGAGCACACAGTGCTAAAGGTGAGCTTTTGTGATCGTGCTGTGTCTGTCATTCATTGTCCACCATCCAGGAGTCAACAATTAACCTGTGTGCACTCTAGAAGCACATTTTCAGTCTGATACTCCTGAAACTTGGTCAGCATGTTTGTCTTGATAATATCTCTGACAAGTTCGAAATTGGGTCATGTCAAAAAGTACGTCCAGCAAATCTTACAAAAACCTTGTGTGCTCCTAAAAGGCCACATTGTCAATCCCATACTCATAAAACTTGGTCAGCATGTTTGTCTTGATGATATCTTGGTGAAGATCGAAAGGGGTCACATTGGGCTGAAAAGTAGGTCACTGGGACAGATCTTAGAAAAACTTAGTGTGCACTCCTGAGACCACATTTTCAGCCTGATTTTCTTTAAGTTTGGTCAGAATGTTTGTCTTGATGATATCTCATACAAGTTTGAAATTGGGTGATGTTGGGTCAAAAAGTAGGTCATTTGGGCAAATCTTAGAAAAAACATTGTGTGGACTCTGTGGGCCTTACTTTCAGTCTGATACTCATGAAACTTGGTCATAATGATTGCTTTGATGAGATCTTGGACAAGTTTCAAATTTGGTCAAGTCAAATATAAAAGTAGGTCAGGATGACAAATCGTAGAAAATCCTTGTGTGCACTATACAGGCCACATTTTCAATCTCATACTCCTGAAACTGTCAGAATGTTTGTCTTGGTAATAGCTTGGACAGGTTGGAAATTGGGTCATGTCTGGCCAAAATGTAGTTCATTGGGACAAATTGAAGAAAAACATTGTTTGCGCTGTAGAGGCCACATTTTCAATTCAATACTCCTGAAACTTGGTCAGCATGTTTGTCTTTATGATTTCTCAAACAAGTTATAAATTGGATCACATTTGGCCAAAAAGTAGGTCAGGAGGACAAATCTTAGGAAAAGCTTGTGTGTACTCTAGAGGCCACATTTTCAGTCTAATACACATAAAAATTGGTCAGAGTGTTTTTCACCGGGCCAGGTAGCTTAGTGGTTAGTGTATCTGACTCGTGACCTGGAGGTTGCGGGTTCAATACCCGGTTGCGGCGATTTTTCTTTACGGCGATTTTTCGCCTCTTACAGCTGATGCAAGTGACAAAAGTTGTCAGTGGCTTTGGAAAGAAAGTTGTGTCAGCACTAGTGTGAGAAAGCCAGGATACACATTAGTGCGTCACTGACTGCCATGATACGTCCTAAGCTGTTAAAATGGTGTTGAACTCCAATACAAACCAAACCAGAGTGTTTATTCTGATAAGTTCTGGTAAAAGCTCAAAATTTGGTCATTTTAGTGGAAATCTAGGTGACATGGTAAAATCTTAGAAAAACCTTGTATGCATTCTAGAGGCCAGAGTTTCCAAGTCTAGATATTCATGAATCTTGGTCAGAATACTTGTCTTTATAATACCTTCGAGGACATGTTTGAAATTGGGTCACATCAGGTCACAAAGTAGGTCACTAACACTCATATGTTTACATCATCACAACTAGGATGTGTTCAACTTAATGAATCTCAGATGATTAGATTACTTTACTCAGGTGAGGCTTTAGGACCAATGGCCTTGTTGTTAAGTTTTCTACCCTTTCAAAGACAGTTCCTAACATTTGGTCACATATGACCTGCAACACGCGAAAAGGGGCATTCGGACATTTGCATAAAGTGTCGTCTCGGATCAGCCTGCGCGGACTACAGTAGACTTGAGCCAAACAGAAAATAACACAAGAACGGAAAGTGTCGTCTTGGATTAGCCTGCGCAGGCTGATCTGAGATGACACTTTACGCAAGTGTCCAAACGCCCCTTTTCGTCTGTTGCAGGCCAATTATGTTATCTGCCTAGGTGTTCAAATGGGAGAAGCCTCAAGTTGTCCTGTCTGCTAAAAAAAAATTAGATTGTTAGACAGTGCAGATCAAAGGTGAGATTTTATGCTCTTAGCAGATCACAGATCCACACAGAGCATAAAATTCTGATGACACTGTTTAGCATGGAGCACTGAAATTAGGCAATAGACCATGGCATTCAAGATCTCAGGGGTGTGTGTGTGTGGGGGGGGGGGTTGCTGCAACTTCTTACTGCACTTAATTGACCACATAAAAATATTTGAACACTTTGAACATGCCTGTCTCACCAGAGCACTGTGAAGCTACCCATACACACAAGGTTGGATTGTGAGTCTATTGTCAGGTTACTCACAAAGCTTATGTTTGAAGGAGAGTTATAAGTAATATCAACTGGGTTGAGAAGGGTGTTGATGCGACAAAAAGAGGAAGGATTCATAAAGTTTCTCATGACATATGAATTTAAATTTGATAGTTGAAAAAGAGGGGGAGAAAGTCTGGCCTCCCTCACTGCTTCTTATGTCTGCCTGGAGATGTGGAACATAGCTAATAATAACAGATAAAATCTGTTGTACCCTTTTTGTACTATGGTCATTTTCTCTTCATCTATAGCGACAAATCTGAAACTACTTATGATTATTGGATCTAAAAACTGACAAAACATATTGATTTTGAAGATTTTGAAGCAATGACGCAACCACCATTCACTTCATTGAAACTTGAAAAAGGCTTTCCTCGCAAAGCTTCCATATCACTTGAACTTTTTCTGTTACAGGGCCATATAAGTCCACCATTACAGGTGATCATGATTTTACAGTGTAGATCAATATCATTGCAAGTCTTATATTGGGAGGTTTGATATTGTGTTTGATCTTTCATATTTCTAATGTTTTGTGGAAAGATAGTTCTGTTTGTCATGAAACAGCTTATTTTATATTTAATTATCCGTCAAATGACTGACTAGCCAGGCACAACTCATTTTAAGTCCAGACAAGACAAGGGTTTCTATAAATAGCTAGCATTTTGTTTGTGTAGGTGTCTGGATGTATGACATTATCAGGCTCTATAATTCTCGGAAAATTTAGTACAGAATTTGCTCATTCTGTGCAGCAAATTTTCCAAGACGTAAATTGTTAGTATTAGTCAGTGGTTTATTTTGAAATGCTAAAATTTCCTTGAACTGAATCACTCTGATTAAATGGTTATTTGTGAGATTTACTTTTTGAGAAACAAGAACTAAACTCTTTGCCAGACAGAAATTTTGGACTGGTCCATATTGAGAGTATTTGTAGACAACAAATGAAATGTGGCTCAAATGAAAGGATTGGTCTTTAAAAGAGTAGTCTCCAACATTTTCTACTTTTTCCACTTTATTTTCCAAGGCCTTCTTTCTATTAAAACTTCGGGTTGTTTGGTAAAGGTTGTATTGGTTGAAGTCCAAATAAATGTTGACCTCAGCACAGGAAAATTCAATTGTAGTTTGTCTGAAAATTACAGAAATAAAATAATTGACTGATCACTGTTGATCCAAGATGAGACTGCAAGTTCTGTGCACTCAGTATTGTCTGGAATAGTAAGTGAAATTTGGCCAAAAAGACAAAATATAGCTAGATTTAAATACTCCAAGTTGATTATTTAGTTTATTATATCTTTACCAGTTGACAAAATTTCAGGTTCTTTGGACTGAAAGCAATTTAGAACAGCTAACTAAACATGGCTCAGTGTGGGATTTGTCTCTGAAAACATTTTTCTTTCCCAACAATGTTTCTAAAGACCATTCTTCGATAGGTTGTTGAAACATTGGATTGTTTGGTTATGAGTCATGGAAAGAATAGAAAGTGCTAGTAACATACAGTAATGTTCATGAACTTTTTTGAAAAAAGAGTTTCTCTCCTTTTTTTATTTAATATGTTACAAATTAGTGAAACTCAAGGTTCATCAAAAAATCTTGAAAACAAAACAAGTTAGTACTGACTAACTAACTTGTAGAACTCTAAGTCAGTGAAACTGATTTATTTGTGTGGTGTTGCATCTGACATTTGATGAAAAAAAATAGATGTTGGTCATCAAAACTAAAAGAAAAGGAGAATTGGGAAAAATAGTAATTTTAGGGAAACAGTAAATCATTAACTTATTACTTTATATAAGGGATCTGCTGCTTTAGTATACAAAATTGAAAATAATGAGACAGCAGATGACTGTTGTCAGTAGAACAATAGTTTCTTTTGAGGATTTGTGTGCTATTAGAAGATTTGTGCAGAGACTTTCGTGTCATGTGTATGTTTATATTTATGTAGAAATTTTATTTTTCACGTATCGTGGTTTCCAATTGAAAAAGATTGTCCCTTTTAATAATTGGAAACCATAATATGTAAAAAATAAAATTTCTACATAGATATAACCATCCAAATGACACAAAAGTTCCCTTTTATCAGTTGGAAACCATGTTACATAAAAAATGAGCTTTCTACAGAGATATACCGTAAAACGCTGTGTATACCACGCAGGCACGTATAACACGCAGGCCTTTTTCAGCATCAAATCCGAGGAAAAAAGGTTGTTCGGATGTACAACACGCATCAAAAATTGACCAAAATATCGTAACACATGAAGCTTACGTCGCTATCTTGAAAAATTGTAAATGGCGATACTTTATCAAAGGGAAATAACCATTTTTAATCAAAGTGGAAATGGTAATGATTCGAGGTGTGCTTTATTTTGTGGCCGTGCTTTTATTAATAAATGACAACATTGAGAAAAATGACTTTCGATTTGTTTGTTTAGATCCCCGAAGGAACCTGTTTTTTGGCCCTTAAAAGGGCCGTTCTGAAAAATTTAGCCCTGAAAAGGACTGTTTTTTACTCCGGGACAGGATCGAATCCTTCAAACTCTTCGTCATCACTTTCGTCGAAAAGTTTCTGGATTTCTTCGTCTGTCATGCCGTTGTTAGTGACCATATAGTATGACTGGTCATCATCTTCTTCCTCCGTAATGTCGTTCTGGTGACTTGGGCGGAGATTGTCTTCCCAGATGATATCGTCCTCTGTGCCATCCATGTTGTTGCTGATGCAGCATTTCTTGAAGGACCGGACTATAATGGCTGGGTCGATCTCTAACCAGGCGTCTGCAACCCATTTGCTGATTTCTTGGAGCTCTGGCTTGCGCATTTTTCCACCCGCCGTGAATGTATGAGCTCCGTCGGAGTACCAGTCGTTCCATCTTTTCCTAAGGAGCGTCTTCATTGGTTTGTTTATGGAGACGTCGAGGGGCTGAAGCATGCTTGTCATCCTGCCTGGAATAACTGCCAGCGAGGATTTCATATGGGCGACGTCCCCTGAAGGCTGTTAGTATTGTTACGGGGGATAGTGCAGATACAGGACGAAACCCATCTTAAGTTATGCCTGGTTCTTTTACGTGCTCGGTGTATAGCACCGTCACACGGGACATCGGTTTAACGTCTCATCCGAAAGACTATTAGTAATTTTAGATGGCCAGCCGTGGGGATCGAACCCACACCCTCAAGTGACTCGAAACATCACGTTCACGAGTCCTACGCTCTACCTATTGAGCTATGCGTGAAGTATGACAAAATCAGCGGGTTTTTAAAGGAATTCTTGTGAAGAAGCTATCCGTCAAAAAGTTGTACTCGGGGGATTATAAAAACATGCCAGCTTATGGCATGTTGCAAATTCACACATTGAACTGACAACCATATCGAAGTTAATCTCCTATTTTCTCACCTCGATCGACAAATGTGACAGGTGTGAAATAAACATAGATCTATATGATGTAAATCACGGTTTTTGTAAAAAGTAGCGATAAATATATATATTTTTTAAATCATTCATTTCTTTCTGAATCATTATTTTACTCTTTTATAATTGTTCAATTTTAGCTATTAACAAAGGAAAAAAAAAATATGAGACGAATCAGACGATAACAGTAAATCAATATTTATCATTCCGGGGTACGTTCGCCATTGCCAAAATGGCTGATAGAATCGGGAAATTACGAATCCTAATCCACAAATTAAGAATGTACAAATACATTTTAACAAAATTAAAACATAATTTTTTTTTTTTTTTTTAAATCGGTAAAAGTTGAAATGGGATGATGACAAAAGGCTGTGGCGAGAGAACTTTGCCCGTTTTGTACCTCTCCCCCCCCCACTTGAACAGGTAACCTTTTTGATATACGACCGATTTTCAAGGAGGAGAAAAACATGGTTTTGCCTATTGTAGTGTATAACACGCAGTCCCCAGTTTGAAATTATTCAAAGCTGAAAAAATGTGCGTGTTATACGCACCAAAACATGGTTAACATCAGGATGACACAAATATCTCCGCATAAAAGAAGACAAGTGCAGATGGACCATTCTATAATGTTTTTCTTAATGAAATATGTTGTAGTGCCAAATTCTTGTGGACCCTTCCTTTGAAAATGTTACAATGCTCTTTACCAGACTAGGGAATTCTTAATCTAAGTTGGAAGTAATTGCAGAAAACAAATTTGTCTCAAATGATGAGCTATAGAAAGGGTATATGTCATTGTGGAAAAAGAAGAAAATGATGGTTACCTTTTCCTCCAAGACTAGCATTTTGATTGACTGACATAACGTTTTGTCATTGCCAGTGTTACAGCACTAGAAACGGAAGATTTATATTTGTAGCTTTAATCATCGATATACGTCGAATCTGCTCAAATCTACGTCAAAACTGAAATAAGACAAAATAACTGTCTTAACGCCAGTTCAGAAACCTTTAAGACAAATATTACCCACTTAAAGCATTATAAAATAAATTCGTGTCCGAAAATTGAACCATCCAAATATATGCAACTCGTGTGTTTTGTTACGAAAGTTGAGTTAAATTTGATAGTTTCTGAAAACAACAGAAAAACAGTGAAAAAGCCAGATATATCGTATAATGATTAGTATGGAAAATTACCTCTCTGGGTTGACCGGGATGCATGTCACCAAGAAACGCAGAAAACCTTTATCGCAGTTGAAAACGCAGTGCTGCTTGCACGATTTTTTCTAGAGCGAGGCCAAAACAAAGGAACGCAACTCTAGCATTAATCGAACAAGCTATCGTGAAAAATACCCAAAGACACCGAAACGACCAAGTCTGGTATTCATTAAATGACTACTGTAACAGCCAGTGAGAAAACTTCTCATGAGATTTGTCTATTTCAGATTTGAACAGCCAATGGAATGGTTATCTGATTGAGATTCTGTTGTCAGGAGCCACTTATGTTGTTGATGTGATCATCCTTTCTTAAACAAGGTAAGCTGCTTTATTTGTTCTGCTATCATTTTGTGATTTAGTTTGATACTTTAATATTTAGAAGTATATCAGTATCCTGTTAGTTCTATATTAGTTTCAGATTTCTCAAAAAATTTAAGATACATGTAGTTAAATCCACTTCTTGTAAAAATTCACTTCATCCCTTTTATCAAACAAGGTGGAGTTTTAACGATTCTGAGGAAGAAAGCCTTTGAAATATTGTTGGAAAAGCAGAAAATGCTAGTAACCAGCTATACTTTCTACCTTATCAAAGACAAAGCATTTGAACCACATTTAGTTTGTCATTTGTAAACACTGAACATGGATTATTATCCCTGCTCAACAACTGGCGGTGGGATGGGTGTATCTTGTGACAATTTGCCGCTCTTGTTTTCATTGTATTTAGTTTCGATTTACCCGTTCAAAATAATACAGACACCTGTTTACTTCTAGGCAACTGCTTCATGTTTTCCAGCGAAGCGATATTTCGGGAGAATAGAATAAAGAACCCAGGTCCTACATTGATAGTCCTGAACCAGGACCAAGTTATAAAAGAAACGGGCTAATCTAGACAATGAGTTTTTTCTCCCACTCAAATTTCGAACGGTTGTGCTTCGTCTTTATCTTAGCACAGGAATTGGCTGTTTAATTGGTGAACATAGCTTTCGACGGCCGAAATGGATACTCTCTATCAAAAACATGCAAATTCATACTCAGACTTATGAAGTCATCAGTTATGGATTAAACAGCCGGTATCAGTATGGCTGTGGGACGATCAACTCGGACACCCGAACTTGTATGATGTAAAAATCTAGTGTGAAGTTTTCTCTCCACAATTACTTTTTAAAGGGGGTTTTTCATTACTGTATTAGGTCCACCACAGAAAATGATGATTTAACAATCTTTCCATATATGTTAAAACACGCAGAAAATCATTTTCAAAGATTAATCGTCATGGAAAAAAAAAATACGAAAACCCATGACAAAACAAATGTCAAAAAGACCTCAACGGATCAAAGGCCCTTCAATCTGTCTTCAGGGTTTCTGTTTACAACGTAAAAGTATCTATATACGCATGAAAATCAGCTCGGACGCAAAATAAATAAGCTGATCGCGTCCCTGGGACGCAGTCAAAATTGAGTCAAAACGATAATTTAATTAGACTACATCAACACGGAAAACACTTCGAAATACTAAGATTTTAACTCTGCCTGTACAAACTGACCATCGGAATTCCAAAATGTCTATAAGTAGAACTTGGTTCGCCAACATGTAAACTCTTACCAATCTCTTGCCTAAGACTGGTTACCCGCGTTACATCTGTACTGTCTTTCCCGGCGAACTGAGCGGGACAACAGCTGTTGCTTAGCACTTGTATGCTGAAACAGAAGATGGCTTCCCCGGCAGAAAAGAAAAAATATTCTCGATCTTTCCAAGACCAATGGCTGAAAGATCCTGCCTTTAAAGTTTAAAGGCCACCCACTTGCTCAGCAAATTAAGTCTGCGAAAGGACCCATAAAGAATTAGGTTAAACTAGTCATTCATATTACAAGGCTTACTTAGTATCTAAGTTTAGTTCTCTTTTGTGATTTGATCTTCCTTTTTATAAGGTTAACAAACCAATCCATTTAACTCTTTAAGAAACAGTAAAATTTTTGACTTGTCCAAACTGAAAGCATTTGAAGACGACAAAAGAAAAGTGACTCTTACACTGAAATTTGTTTAAAGAAGGGTAGAAAACATTGTAGGAAAGGAGAAAATGCTTGTTACAAGTATTTTCTCCTTTTCCCACACTATTTTCAAAGGCTTTCTTACTCACAGTTATATTGTGGACTGGTAAAGGGTTACATTCCATTAGAGAGATACTCAGGGTAGTATTTCAAAACTGCTGTCCTCTGAAAATGACTATGTGGAAAGGGAGGAAAAAATCTTGTGAAGTGCAAGATTTTTTCCCTTCTTCATTCTATCCCCCAACCAAAGTGGTCTTCATTAAAAAGATGATTTACGGAAGAAAAAATGGGACTCAGAAGAAACTCAATGGGACTCAACTTTTTCAGTGGCACTGGGTCCCAGGGACTCAGTAAAATTTTATTCAAACGGAAACACTGGTCTTATTTAGCCTTGACAATGACTTCTATCAGCTGACTTGTATACACACCATATAGAAAATAAAACGGGAACTTATTCCTCTTTTCATTCATCAGAAAAATAGATATCTATAGAAAAGAATTTAAGAAGCATACTTAACATAGAAGGAGGGAGGGGGAGTCTTACAGCTAAGACCACTGGAACTAGTATAAAAGACAAAACAGAGCACATCCATACAAAGACAGAAGGTTGAATAAAAGAAGCAGCATTGTTTCAGAACTACATTAAATGCCTTATTAAGTTTATTGCAAGGTTAAATGTGTTCCAAACTTTATATATGTTGTCAATATTATTTCCCCAATTTTGACATTTGTAGATGATTTTTTTTTTCCCCAATTTGGCCAGGGGCCTTTTCCCAAAATGCCTGGATAAAGCCCTGCTGGGTCAAATCTTAAAAAAACCTTGTGTACGCTCTGGAGGCCAAATTTTCTGTCCAATACTCATTAAACTTCGATTGTTTGCTGTAATGATATTTTGGACAAGTTTGAAAATGGGTCATGTCGAGTCAAAAACTAGGTCACTTGGTCAAATCTTACAAAACCTTGTCTATACTGGCCCAGCCAGGTGGCTCAGTGGTTAGCATATCTGACTCGTGACCTTGAGGTTGCAGGTTCGATACCCGGTTGCGGCGAACTTTCTTCCCGGCGATTTTTCGCCTTTCACCTCTGATGCATGTGAGAAAAGTAGTCAGTGGCTTTGGAAAGAAAGTTGTGTCAGTACTGATGTGAGAAAGCCAGGAAACACATGGGTGCGTCACTGACCGCCTTGGTATGACATAAGCTGTTAAAATGGCGTTAAACTCCAATACAAACAAACAAAATCCTTGTCTATACATTAGAGGCCACATTTTGTGTCCAATACTCTTAAAAGTTTGTCTGAATGTTTTCTTAATCTTATCTTGGATTATTGTGAAAATAGGTCATTTAGGGTCAAAAACTAGGTCACAGGGTCAAATCTTTGAAAACCCTTGTGTATTCTCTAGATGCCACTTTTTCAGTCCAATATTCAGTAAACATGGTCAGATTGTTCGTCTTGATAATATCTGAAATGAGATTGAAAAAGAGTAAGGTCAGGTAAAAAATTAGGTCACTATGTCAAGTTGTAGAAAATCCTTGTGTATACCCTACAGGCCATATTTTCAGTCCAATACTCTTGAAAGTTGGTCAGAGTGTTTGTCTAAAAGATATTTCAGAGGAGTAAAAATTGGTCATGTGAGGTCAAAAACCATGTTACTGGATCAAATCTTAGAAAAACCATGTGTATGCTCTGGAGGCCACATTTTCAGTCCATTACCCATGAAAGTTGGTCGGAATGTTTGTCTTGGTGATGTAGGATCCAGTTTGAAAATGGGTCACATCAGGTCAAAAACTAGCTCCAGGTCTAATCTTTGAAAAACTTCGTGAGAATGTTTGTCATGATACCTCTGGAAAGATTAGAAATGGGTAATTGGTAGAATGGCTCAGGTGAGCGACTTCAGGGCCACCATGGCCCTCTTGTTTTAAAATCGTAATTAATATCTTTTAAGCACTGCTTCTCTATGCTATCAACAGCTGTCTATTGTGGCAATATAAAGTTGTATGCATAACAATACATGAGCCGTGCTCTGTAAAAAGGGGGTTTAATGCATTTGCAAAAGGAATTGGTACACTTCAGCCTGTGCAGACTGTGTTAATTTACATAGGTTGAAACTTTTTGCTATTTGTGGACTTTCTGAAAGGACCAGTTTACCACAGGATTCACACATTTTTCAGACAAAATGTATTTCTTGAATCCATAATTATGCTTGGTGTAATGCATCATGGAGATGCCGTATGCCCTCTTTTGCCAGAGCATGGCTCATATATAAATATGCTAGTCTTGTCTCTGAAACTTCCATAATGCCCACATGGCACAATTTTGGTAAACAGTTTGTCAAACTTCCCCATGATTGTTAACTCTTTACCGAACGACAAAATTTTAGACTGGTCCAAATTGAAAGCATTTGCAGACGACAAAATAAACGTGACTCAAAAATTGAACCTTGACTTTGGAAGAGTAGAAAACATTGTGGGAAAAGGAGAAAATGCTGGTTACCAGCATTTTCTCCTTTTTAGCTCACCTGAGCACAACGTGCTGAAGGGGAGCTTTTAGGATCACCCTGTGTCCGTCGTGCGTCGTCCGTCGTCAACAATTCTTTAAACATCTCCTCCTCCTAAACCACCAGGCCAATTTGGACCAAACTTGGCTGGAATGTTCCTTGGGAGGTCCTCTTTAAAACTTGTTCACAGAATTTGATTCCATCAAAAATTCTGGTTGCCATGGCAACCAAATGGAATTTTCTAAGAAATTCTTTAAAAATCTTCTCCTCTGAAACCGCTTGTCAGATTTTGAAATAACTTCACAGATATGTTCCTTGGGTGACCCTTTTGCCATGGCAACCAAATGGAATTTTCTAAGAAATTCTTTAAAAATCTTCTAACAGTGACTTGGAAAGGCTTGCACCATGCGCCATAGTCACAATAAAATCCAAAACGTCACATCGTTTTTGCCAATGAGTGTGCCCTTGTCCCATTCAATTTTGGACGTCGTAAAGTACGAAATTTAGTCAGACGAATCTCCTTTGATTGGCGCCGGTTATACGCTGTATAAAATGAGTAGCTATGTGCGTGTGACGTCATGTGTTCAATCATAAAACGCTTATTGAATATTGAACCTATTTAGTCGTCTTGATGAAACTGCCCTGATTTTGCAGTAAAATTCAAATTCAAAAACTACCTAAGCATTAGTATATACCACCGAAAATTTAAAATTGCATGAAGGTCAGGGCTCCATCAGTAATTTCTTTCCCACAATGATCGTTTATTAACAGACTCATACAGATGATCCTAGCGAGAATCAGAGCAACTCTCAGATCACATCTCTCTCCTAGCCTATCCCAAGCATATCAATGACATGCAGCAAACGTTTATCAGTGTATATCATGCTGATTGAGAAGGCCACTTTTTTTTCATCATGAATTAGATAGGTAACATTCTCAATCAGCTTATGGTCTAATAGTATTTATGTTCCCTGCTACCCCAATTGGTAAGTTCATTTCAATCATCATGCTATAATACAGCTAAAAGAAATAAAAAGATACGAAAGTAGATAGCTGAAAAACAAACGCGAAAATCCATGACACAACAACGGTCAATTTGACACCCTCAGATCAGAGTTGTCTCAAATTGTTTCATCATTTATAATGAATTTAAACAGTGAATTTACATAATTATATGTAAAGAATGATAATGAGAAAAAAGTTCTTGTTTTTTTTTTCTTTAATGAAATGAAAATAACAGTGAAAGGGGGTGAAGGTCAGACCTTCGTCTTATGGAACAATGAAAGGGGGGTGAAGGTTAGGCCTTTGTCTTTTGGTGTGGTCCTTATATTTCCATAATAACCAAGTAATTTTGACCCTTGATCATTTCTCTTTGACGCTTGGAAATTTCATTTTGACTCTTGAAAATTTCAGCCCAAGATTCAATGACTCTTGGGATTCAGGACCTAATGAGAACCCAGATGACTATGTTTGATTCCAAGCATTAAATATAGAACCAGCTTAAGCATTTAGCTACATTTTGACTTGCATTGGGATAGTACTATTTTAAAAAAAATAACGGAATTAAAAGATTTTGTGTTTTTTTCTTAAATTGTCACATTGGTTTTCAAAATGTCACATCGATTTTCCTGGAGGAAGGGAGATTGTCCCATTGAAAATAATTCTTTTCCAATCACTGCTCTGAAACCGCTTGTCAGATTTTGAAATAATTTCACAGAAATGTTCCTTGGGTGACCCTTTTAAAAACCTGTTCGCATAACTTTGATCTGTCAAAAAACATGGCCTTGGGGGTTGGGGGGGGGGGGCTCTCTTTGCACTCATGCAGTGTCAACAATTCTTTAAAAATCTTCTCCTCCTAAATCGCAAGGCCAAATTGGACCAAACTTGGCTGGAATGTTCCTTGGGAGGACCTCTTTAAAAATTGTTCACAGAATTTGATTCCATCAAAAACTCTGGTTGCCATGGCAACCAAATGGAATTTTCTAAGAAATTCTTTAAAAATCTTCTCCTCTGAAACCGCTTGTCAGATTTTGGAATAATTTCACAGATATGTTCCTTGGGTGACCCTTTTAAAAAATTGTTCGCGAAATTTTGATCCGTAGAAAAACATGGCCGTAGTGGTGGGGGGGGAGCTCTTTGCGACCAGCGGTGTCAACAATTCTTTAAACATCTTCTCCTCCTAAACCCCTGGGCCAATTTGGACCAAACTTGGCTGGAATGTTCCTTTGGAGGTCTTCTTTCAAATTTATTCACAAAATTTGATTCCATCAAAAACTCTGGTTGCCATGGCAACCGAATGGAATTTTCTAAGAAATTCTTTAAAAATCTTCTCTGATGAAACCACTAGTCAGATTTTGGAATAATTTCACAGAAATGTTCCTTGATTGACCCTTTTTAAAAAATTGTTTGAGAAATTTTGATACGTCGAAAAACATGGCCGTGGTGGGGGGGGGATCTTTGCACTTGTGCGGTGTCAACAATTCTTTAAAAATCTTCTCCTCTGAAACCGCTTGTCAGATTTTGAAATAATTTCACAGAAATGTTCCTTGGGTGACCCTTTTAAAAAAATGTTCGCAAAATTTTGATCCGTCGAAAAACATGGCTGTGGTGGGTCGGGGGGCTCTTTGCACTCATGCGGTGTCAACAATTCTTTAAACATCTTCTCCTCCTAAATCGCTTGGCGAAATTGGACCAAACTTGGCTGGAATGTTCCTTGGGAGGTGCTCTTCAAAAATTGTTCACAGAATTTGATTCCATCAGAAACTCTGGTTGCCATGGCAACCAAATGGAATTTTCTAAGAAATTCTTTAAAAATCTTCTCCTCTGAAACCGCTTGTCAGATTTTGAAATAATTTTACTGAAATGTTCCTTGGGTGACCCTTTTCAAAACCTGTTTGCAAAATTTTGATCCATCAAAAAACATGGCCGTGGTCAGGAAACAAGGCTGTGGTGGTGGTGGGGGGGGGGGGGGGGGCTATTTGCACTATACAGATATGAAGAAATTCTTAAAAATTCTTTTTCTATGAAACCACTGGTCAGATTTTGAAATGATTTCACAGAAATGATCCTTTGGTGCCAAATTATGCCCCTTTTTATACCCCCGCAAAACGAATGTTTTCGGGGGTATACTGGAATCAGCCTGTCTGTCCGTCCGTCTGTGTGTCTGTCTGTGTACAAAATACCAGTAATTTTTGTGTCGCGAACTCCTCCTACAGTTTTGCTGCTATTGTATTGAAAGTTTGTTGATACATTGATTGTATACTGAAGTTGTGCAAGACGCAGTTTTCGATCATCTACTCTCTATGATTCAAGGGTAATCTCCCCTTGAACTTAGAAAATTTGTTGTTAAATTGCCTGTTTCTGTCAAAGCGCTGGCGGGGGTATTAAGTCACATTCAGTGACAGCTCTAGTTAGACTTAGAATTTTAACTTACTATCCAGCACCCAACAGCCAGTTGTTGGCACCCACATGCAGTGCTCTTGTTCGTTTTATTGAAGTTATTGAAGAAAAAGTTTCGGAATAACAAAAAAAAATTGGCTATGGTCCTCTTAAGTATTCAGGTGAGCTATCCAGGGCCATCTTGGCCCTCTTGTTTTCACAATGTTTTCAGAAGGCTTCTTCCTCTGGGATGTTAAAACCAGGGATTGTTTGGTAAAGGGTTAAAGGGTTAATTCTGCGACTTAATGCTGCTTTGATAAGTTAGAAAACATGGTCAAAAAAAAAAAGAACTGTACCATCCTTAAAAGATTACAGAATCAAATATTGCTTGAATTTATACTTGGGCTTTATGTAATAGTTATGTACAAAATTGTTCTCTCAGCATTTTGGTGGTTGTAATTTAGACCCAACTGGTAAATTTTAAGTTTAATGAGGACAGTTGTATGTGTTGCATTCTTACAAAAACGGAAAGGGACAATTTAACTTTTTCTTGAACCCTTTACCGAAGGAGAAAATTTTAGAGGAGTCCAGATTAAAAGCATTTGCAGAAGACTCAATGAATATGACTCAAAATTGAAAGTTGTACTGGAGAGGATAGAAAACATTGTGGGAAAAGGAGAAAATGCTGGTTACCAGCATTTTCTCCTTTTCCCACTATGTTTTCAAAAGGCTTCTTTCTCAGGGTAGTTAAAAGTCGTGATTGTGTGGTAAGGGTATAAGTAAGTGAAATACCATATAAAACTTGATTTCTGAATATTTGACACCATGGAGAATCATGGAAATTATCCTACATACTGTACCTGGTAACACAATGGAGGAACATTTGAAGGAAAAAAAAGATTTTTGTACTGTTTAACTTTTTTACAAGACTACTTGTTTTTCCACATATAAAGCACCTGCACAGCATATTTATCATGGCTCAATGATGGAATTTATTTTATTCTAGTGGTAAGAAACATTGTAGGAAAAAGAGAAAATTCTTGTTACCAACACTTTCTCTCTTTCCAATGTTTTTTCAAAAGCCCTTCTCTCTCAAGGTTGCTTTAAAATGTGGGATTGTTTAGTAAAGCGTTGAGTGGAAGAACTCTTTGGAAAAGCAGCTATTGAGTGTCATGACAATTACAATTCCTTTTTTCACCACAATGATTATTTAAAGCTATTTGCAGCAGAAGTTGGTGTATCTGCGATAATGAATTGAAACATGAGAAAGTATTTTTTTTTTTGTGGAAGGACAGTTAGAATATTACTGATGCTATCTAGGATCTGTTTGCTTTTTGGGCCAGACAGAGGATTTCTTACTTAAGATAAGACATATTTTATTCATACATTCAGACAAAAGACTGCTTATCTCATGTTTTCTGCATTGGTTTTATTGTTGCAGCATCACTCCTAGTTCATTAAGTCATTCTCTACATTTGTGTTTTATGGACTTGTCCAAAAAATTGACATAATCTGCTTTTATTACAAGACTATCTACAATATTGCTGGAAAAGGAGTAGATGTATTGTGTTTTTTCTCTAAATTTTAGCTTGGTTGAACAAAATGTCTCGTAAATGAATTCCTGTGTCTGTTGCGTGCATCATCTGTCGTCTTTCATCTTTCATCTGTTGTCAAAGTTTGTCTTTTTATCATGAATGTTTGCCTTGACATTCCCAACAAATCAAAATATGGATCTCCAGGGACGAAAATCTGGGTCTCCGTGTCAAATCAATGATACACCTTGTTTTATTACCAGGGATACATTTTGTGTGTTATTGTAACAGAACTTAATATTAAAAGTAGACTAAGTAATCATGTTTATGTATCAGTCACTTAAGTTGAATACTTATCTAGTCAAATACCAGACAAAAAATACCATTTTTAGGGAATGATGGGATTTTTTTTCAAAGGGAAGAAAACATAGTGGAAAATGAAGAAAATGCTGGTTACTAGCATATTCTCCTTTGCTCACAATGTTTTCAAGTACCATATTCATCAAGGTTGTTTTGATACAGGTTAGTTGGTGCTCTGAGGATGGATCATAATAGAACACTAGCTTGGCATTGGATCCACTATGTTTATTTTAAAGGAGTTTTAATCTTTGTGACAAATGATTTGATGTCAGAGTTGGCAAAAACAGGATATGATCGAGATAGCTGAGATCAAAGCAGTAGACTTTATTTAACCCATCCAGTCAGAGTCAAAGACTTCTGTATGGACCAAAGATGGATTAAATCTTTGGAAGGCAGACAGAATTGTCTCTGAGACTTCACATATAATTATGTGTTGTCTTGGAGTTTTTCTCATAATTACGGGTTCGGACAAATTGATGAAAATTCCATATACCATTCAGCTGGGACATTATGACTGGTTAGCCGTCAATTTTGATGGACTTAACTACGTCATTTAGTCCTTAGTCAGTAAACTCCCCATTATTCTTGTCAGTTGGTCTGGTAGAAATTATTTTGTTTTTTAGGAACTGAAATCTCTGTACAATATAATTATGATATTGGGTAATGGCAGAAACAACTTAGTAGATGTGTAATACCATGTTATAATTAGTCAAGTTACTGACGACCTTGTTTGCAAAGGAACAAATCTGTTATTCAAAGGGCTCAGTAATAATTAATGAGAGACTTTGATTCCCCTTTAGATATTTGTTAGCAGATAAGCAAGAATTAGTGCTGTTATGGCCAACATGAGTAATGCTGCTGGAGTATTGTTTGAATCATTTGGTATGAGTCGGTCATGATTAACTGTTGATTGACTAGTACATCTTTACCAATTCATTTATTCTGATTTATAAATATGGATTTCAGTTGCTGACTGAAAACTATCATCTTGTGTCATTTCGTCTTTAGCTTTGTGGAAAAACGTATAGTTAATATAAGTGACTGTGGTGACAGCAGTTACTCAAAGAGATGTAACTAGCTGGGTTACTGAAAGTCCAGATAAAAGTGTGATGGAAGTTCTGAAGTAATATTTAACAACTCCAACCTATTTTGAGGGTACACACTAGACTAGAACTGTCTTAATCCATCACCACACAATCCTGACTATTAACGACCCTGAGAAAGAAGGCTTTGGAAAATATTGTGAGAAAAGGAGAAAAGCATTTTCTCCTTTTCCCACAATGTTTTCTTTCCTTCCCAAAACAAAAATCAATTTTTCAGTCACATTTATTTTGTAACCTGTGCAAATGCTTTCAATCTGAGTAGTCTTAAATTTTGTTGTTTGGTAAAGAGTAAATTGGAAGTTCCAATGAGGGCCATTCTTCAGTTATTTCCCTTGAATCCTCTCTAGTACTACATTGGTCCTGATAAGGTGTTTACTTGGACTTTATCCCTGATTTTCTTGCACTACACAGACATGTTCTTCAGATAATATCTCAACTAAATCTGGTTAGATTGTTTTGCAAATCGATATATACACATTTCTCTAATGATTGAGAACAGAATTTGCTTTAGACTTACATGGGAACCTTGCATGTAATTATAAATCAAATTATATTTATCGCAACATCCCCAAAGGAATCAAGGATAAAAACAAAGGAATACAGGTGAAAGGACCAATGTGTTATTTGGTTACCTTTAGGTTTTATCTAGCAAGGGAGATAATTTTAATCACAGGAATGGCCCTCATTAGTACCCACAACACTACTGTTAATGAAGAACAAAAATGATGCTGCTCTTTGAGGACACCCCCCCAAACTGTTTCTATTACACAATTCATTCGAGTTCCCACAACATAGAGTTGGGTGAGGATTGTAGGTACTGCTGTCTTTTATAACATGTTATGCACTGTTTATTTTTAGCTCTGAAAACAGAAATGTGAAGCTGTTATGGGGGGGATGTTTAGGACAAAATGCTAGAAGAGCACATCATGAAGTATTGACTCAGAAAATTAAGCCAGTCCTAGGTAGGTGATAAAGAGTTGGATTTATGACCTCCTTTTACATAACAGTGAGCTAGCTAGGGACAGTTTGTTTGCCTTTGCAGACACAAAATCGGATCAAGATCAAACTGCACTAAAGATTAGTATAGGGTTTACAATGCCCTATTTTAGGCTCACCTTACCAGGTAGCAATAGATGACTATCTGTTGTCTGTCGGTTGTCTGTCCACTGATTGAGTCCAAAATCTACTGTTCCGAAGCTATAAGGCCAACCAGTCTCATTTTATGTACAGCCTTTCCTGTTACGACATAATCCACCAGAACCTGAGGAAAGAAGCTTGTGAAAACATTGTTGAAAATGACAAAATACCGGTAATCATCATTTCCCCTTTTCTGTCCATGCATTTTACCCTTTGAAAGACATCCCAGCATCAGAACCATAATCATTTCTTTGTCTGCAAAATTAATGCAAAATTTGTGTTTTGATGACCCCAAGGAAAAAAACATTAAAGCATTATGGGAAAAAAGAAAATACTGGTAACCAGCATGTTCCCCTTTCACGACAATATTTTCTACCTTTTTGATAACAAAGTCCATAACTTGATCCATCCTTGAATTATCATCTACAAATGCTTTGTATTTGGACAAGTCTAAAATTTGTCTGGTGAAAATTTAACTCTGCACCGAATGACAAAAACTTAAGACTTCATTTTGAAAGAACTTGCAGACAACAAACTGAATGTGGCTAAAAAATTTAATTGTCTTTGAGATGGTAAAAAACATTGGGGGAAAAGGAGAAAATGCTGGATACCAGCATTTTCTCCTATACCAGCAATGTTTTCAAAAGGCATACTCCTCAGGGCCGTCAAAACTGGGGTTTTGTGTGGTAAAGTGTTCAGTGAGTAAAATTGGTGAAGCACAGTAATATTTGGAGAACAATGCATTAGCATTGTCTGCATTGAAGCTGGTTAATCAAATTTGGTGTAAAAAGGATCCAGATCTCATGCAAAATCCCACTGTTGGTCTGGGAATTTTTTCAATTGTGACTCTCTTTACATATGAATTATTAATATGAAAACATTACAAAATGGTGTTGTGAAAGGATGGGCCTATAACTGGTACCTCAAATATTCACACGAGTGTTTTTAATACTACTGAAGACAATTTACTGGATATGTATGTAACTGTTCTTGACCAACCTTTTAACAAGGCTTTTAACGAAATGATTTTCATGCAGAAGTGCCACAATAGTGCAGAAAAGGGAAATAGTTCCTTTGCCACGTAATGTTTTGTCGAAATTTCAGTCAAGCATACACTCATACGTTCAGTCTGAAAAGGAAAAGATTTACCAAATTTAATCCATTGCCACACAAATCTGACTTTTAACGATCCTGAGGAAGAATGCCCTAGAAAACATTATGGGAAAAGGAGAAAATGCTGGTAACCAGCATTTTCTACTTTACAAACAGTGTTCTCCAAAGCAAGTACATTGTTCAATCTGATTTTTTTTATGAGGACAATTGAGTTGCAGGGACAAAATAATGAGGTTAATATGATAATGAAACAAGTTTTGTTACCCTTGACCTATGATATGGTTCAACTCTTTACCAAACAACAAGATTTTAGACTGGTCCAAATTTACAGCAGTTGCAGTAGACAAAATTGATGTGGCTCATATGGTGGAATGCATTTTTGATAGGGTTGAAAACAATGTGAGAAAAGGAGAAAATGCTGGTCACCAGCATTTTCTCCTTTTTCCCACCATGATTTCAAAAGGTTTCTTTCCCAGGGTCGTTAAAAGTCGGCATTGTGTGGTAAAGGGTTAAAGACCAACAAGGAAGAGGATTTTTTAAGATGTTGAAGGTAAAGGAGAAAGTGCAAATATCTAGCATTGCCTCCTTTACCCACCATGTTTTCTATCCTTTAAGAGGCCAATCTGATCAATTTAAGGCAGTATTTGATTTGTTGTCTGGAACTTTCAATATGGAAAGTAGTTATACTGGATGATTTTTTGCTCACCTAAGCACAATGTGCTCAAGGGGAGCTCTTAGGATCACCCTGTGTCCGTCGTCAACAATTCTTTAAACATATCTCCTCCTAAACCCAATGGGCCAATGTCAACCAAACTTGGCAGAAATGTTCCTTGGGAGGTCCTCTTTAAAAATTGTTCACAGAATTTGATTCCATCAAAAACTCTGGTTGCCATGACAACCAAATGGAATTTTCTAAGAAATTCTTTAAAAATCTTCTCCTTTGAAACTGCTGGTCAGATTTTGACGGGGGTGGGGGTGGGGGGTGGGGGGGGCTTTGCGCTGTATGGACTTAAAGAAATTCTTTGAAATTCTTCTTCTCCTAAACCACTTGTCAGATTTTGAAATAATGTTACAGAAATGTCCCTTGGATGCCCCTTTTGAAAAACTGTTCGCGAAATTTTGATCCGTCAAGAAACATGGCTGTGGTGGTGGGGGGCTATTTGCACTATACAGACATGAAGAAATTCTTAAAAATTCCTTTTCTATGAAACCACTGGTCAGATTCTGAAATAATTTCACAGAAATGATCCTGTGGTGCCAAATTATGCCCCTTTTTCAACTTAGAATTTTAATTTACTATCCAGCACCTAACAGCCAATCGTTGGCACACGCATGCGGTGCTCTTGTTTTTTTTATTGAAGTTATTGAAGAAAAAGTTTTGGAATAACCAAAAAAAAAATTGGCTGGGGTCCTCTCAAAAATTCAGGTGAGCTATCCAGGGCCATCTTGGCCCTCTTGTTAATGGTGATATCCCTGACTTCCTCTGGTATGATCTCAATGAGGAAGGAAGTAATAATTATAATTGTAACTTGACAAAAAGTAACCCTTAGCCAGCATTTTCTCCGTTTCCCACAATGTTTTCTACCCTTTCAAAAATAAATTTCGATTTTTGAGTCACATTTATTTTGCTGTCTGCAAATGCTTTGAATTTGGACCAGTCTAAAATTTTGTTGTTTGGTAAAGAGCTAAGACAAGCCTGTGCCAAACCAATTACCTTACTGGCATTTTGGGACATAGGCCTTTAAGTGCAAGTGACAATTGCTTGGGAAAAGAGTAATATTTTAGCTTCTTTACCCACCATGTTATTAAATTTGCCCTATGCTAGTTGAAAAAGTTATCTTTTCTGTTACTGTTAGAATATTCTTTAACTAAGATAAGGAACATTTTATAAATACACATTGCTTTACAGTTTATATGGTGGGCTTCAATGAAAACAGAAATTATACTGTAATTTTTTTAGCTCACCTGAGCACAACATGCTCAAGGGGAGCTTTTAGGATCACCCGGTGTCCGTCATGCGTCGTCAACAATTCTTTAAACATCAATCCCTCCTAAACCGCTGGGCCAATTTGGACCAAACTTGGCTGGAATGTTCCTTGGGAGGTCCTCTTTAAAAATTGTTCACAGAATTTGATTCCATCAAAAACTCTGGTTGCCATGGCAACCAAATGGAATTTTCTAAGAAATTCTTTAAAAAATCTTCTCTTCTGAAACTGCTGGTCAGAATTTGAAATGATTTCACAGAGATGTTCCTTGGGTGACCCTTTTCAAAAGTTGTTCGTAAATTTTGATCCGTCAAGAAACATTGCTCTGGTGAATGGGGGCTACTTGCACTATACAGAAATGAAGAAATTCTTAAAAATTCTTCTTTGATGAAACGGCTGATCAGATTTTAAAATAATTTCAGAGAGATGTTCCTTGGGTGACCCTTTTCAAAAATTGTTCGCGAAATTTTGATCCGTCAAGAAACATGGCTCCGGTGAATGGGGGCTACTTGCACTATGTAGAAATGAAGAAATTCTTAAAAATTCTTCTTCTCTGAAACAGCTGGTCAGATTTTGAAATAATTTCACAGAGATGTTCCTTGGGTGACCCTTTTCAAAAATTGTTCGCGAAATTTTGATCCGTCAAGAAAAATGGCTCTGGTGAATGGGGGCTACTTGCATTATACAGAAATGAAGAAATTCTTAAAAATTCTTCTTCTCTGAAACTGCTGGTCAGAATTTGAAATAATTTCACAGAGATGTTCCTTGGGTGACCCTTTTTAAAATTTGTTTGCGAAATTTTGATCCGTCAAGAAACATGGCTCACGTGAACGGGGGCTACTTGCACTATACAGAAATGAAGAAATTCTTAAAAGTTCTTCTTCTCTGAAATGGCTGGTCAGATTTTGAAATAATTTCACAGAAATGTTCCTTTGGTGACCCTTTTCAAAAACTGTTTGCAAAATGCTGATTCGTCAAGAAACATGGCTCTGATGGGGGGGGGGGAGGCCCACTTGCAATTTATGGACATGAAGAAATTCTTAAAAATTATTCTTCTCTGAAACGGCTGGTCAGATTTTGAAATAATTTCACAGAAATGTTTCTTGGGTGACCCTTTTTGCAAATTGTTCGAGAAATTTTGATCCATCAAGAAACATGGCTCTGATGGCTGTGGGCTATTTACACTATACGGACATGAAGAAATTCTTAAAAATTCTTCTCTGAAACCGCTGGTCAGATTTTGAAATCATTTCACAGCAATGTTCCTTGGGTGACTCTTTTCAAAAATTGTTCACAAAATTGTGATCTGTCAAGAAACATGGCTCTGTTTGTGGGGGCTATTTGCACTACAAGGACATGAAGAGGAATTTCTTAATTCTTCTTCTCTGGAACGGCTGGTCAGATTTTGAAATAATTTCACAGAAATGTTCCTAGGGTGACCCTTTTCAAAAATTGTTAGGGAAATTTTTATCCGTCGAAAAACAACAGCCAATTGTTGGCACCTGCATGTGGTGCTCTTGTTAGACTTATGTTTTTAGTGACTATTGAGCGTGTGCTCTTCTTCAAGAAATTGTCCTTGGGTGATCTATCCAAAAATTTATTTGCAGAATTCTGATTCATCAAATTCATTGCTGTGGTAATGATCGTAGGGGTGGTGACAGATTTTGAAATGGCTTTTACAGGTGACCTTTTCAAAATTGCTTGGCAAAATAATGATTTTGTTTCCAAAGTTTCAATACCTCAAAAAGAATTGGCTATGGTCCTCTCAAAAATTCAGGTGAGCGATCCAGGGCCATCTTGGCCCTCTTGTTTTTTGTTTTTAACTTGCTGTAGAAAAACATTCATAAGAAAGGAATAAATAATAAAAACACAATCATTGTGACAAGAGGAGGAATTCGCCTTTGTTTATCCTTTCTCCACTTGCCACAATTATTTCAATAGAGACTTAGTTAAAAGGCTGTTATCATTTTCAAGTAAAAAAAAAGGGGGGTGGGAAAGAACACCAACCACAATCTGAATATTTGTTTGTGCTATGGACAGTGTAGATTAAGATCAAGCTCAGCAGAGTGTCCTGTCTGATCTTGAATCTACTCTGCACATATTTTTTGTTAAAGAACCTTTCATAGTCTCAAAAAAGTACAATATCGTGATGGTTCTTACTGATTTGTAATATCTGTCTCAATTTTTTGCGTGATTTAACTCTTTACTAGACAACATGGTTTTAGACTTGTCTAAATTGAAAGCATTTGCAGACAACAAATAAACTATGGTTCAAATGACAGTATGTGAATTGGAAAAGGTAAAAATCATTGGGGGGAAAAGGAAAAAATGTATTTTCTCCTTTTCCCAACAATGTTTTCAAAAGTCTTCTTCCACAGGTCATTAAATTAAGGATTGTTTGGTAAAGGGTTAAGGATCAATTAATGTAATTGAGGTTAACCACAAGCAAAAGTCTTGTTCCTCTACCCCTGGCACTGTTCAGCTTTTGAATAGGATGGTTCTTGACCCCTTATACTTGACCTTTCACTTAGCATTAACTTGAACAGTGCAAAGGGATAACATAGATTGCTCTTGCTTACATGTAAGATCAAGATCAGATTGTGCATGGTGTGCAGTGTGATCACTGATCTGCCCCATTGGATACTTGGAGAGATATTATGGTCAAAATACCTTGAAAAATTACTAGTTTTGTATACTGACTTGGAATATAATTACTAAGCCCTTACTACATAATCCCGAGTTTTAACAACCAATAAAAAGAAGACTATGGAAAACATTAAGTAATGGCTAAAATGCTGTTGACCAGCGTTTTCTCCTTTTCCCTGAATGTTTTGTATCCTTTCAAAGACAAATTTCAGCATTTAGGTTGCATTTGAATTGTTGTTTCAATTTTGAGGGGTCCAAATTTTTGTTTTGAAAGAGTCAATTTCGTTAGTGGTGTAGAAGTGGATTTAAACCATTTATGCAAGTAAAACTCTGCCCCTGTTGCTAATGGGCTATTTGCTTAACTCTTTATCAGACCCTAAAATTTTAGATTTGTCCAATTTCAAACTTTTGCACAAGACAAATGAAAGATAACTCTCATATGAGGGGTATAGTCTGTGAAAGGATAGAAAACATGAGAAAATGAGAAAAATCTGTTTATCAATATTTTTTCCTTTTCCCACAGAGTTTTCATAAAGTGTTTTTCTTGGGGTCATTAAAACGTGGGACTTTTTGGTGAAGGATTATCTAATGTCAATCATTTTTTTTTTACTTTTTCTATTTGACACTGTAGAAATTTTAGTTGGAAAGGGTTGGTGTGGACGGAGTTTAAAAAGTTGGTCACTAGATCAAGTTTAAGTGGTTGAATGAGGGGTTAACTCTCTACTTCCCGAAATATTCCAAAAGTCATGTGTGCTAGGAGATAAACTTGTTCATTGTTTCATTTAATCCTTACCAAACAATCCCATATTTTCCTGGGGAGACAGACTTTTGAAAACATTGTCAGAAAAGGAGAAAATGCTGGTAACCAGCATTTTCTCCTTTTCTGACAATGTTTTATGTTCTATCATAACCAAATCTGATCATTTGCATCAGATTTAACTTGTGTTATGCGAATGCTTTCCATTTTGACTATTCTTAAACATTTTCCATCAATAAAAGGTTTAATCAGTAACCCTATTTCAGTGGTATTGAAAAAAATTTTTTAACCCTTAACCTGCTTAATAAGTATAATACAACTTTAAAACTGATAGTAAGGCCTATCAAAAAATATCTGTGTTTAGGGTTTCCCGACCCTACCTAGAAAATGCTGCCGACCCTAAAGTTTTTACGCTATGATTGAAAAAAAAAAATTCTGTCGGGTGTGATTTCGGTACATGGTTCATGTAAAAAGTTACTGGGGGGAAAAAAAAAATCCTACCTACAGCATCTCAGACCGAAACCGTATACACAGATATTTTTTTGTTAATCGTAAGAACCCAGATTTTTCTATTCCAAAGTTATATTTGGGGAAAAAAATCTCCTTATCGAACAGAGTAGATCCAAGATTAGACTACACGTTCTGTGCAATCTGATCTTGCTATACCGTCCTCCAAAGGCCCTTAACTCTTTACCAAATGACAAAATTTTAGGCCAGACCATATTGAAAGCATTTGCAGACGACAAAATTAATGTGACTCAAAAATTGAAATTTGTTCTGGGAAGAGTGGAAAACATTGTTGGAAAAGGAGAAAATGCTGGTTACCAGCATTTTCTCCTTTTCCCACAATGTTTTCAAAAGGCTTCTTTCTCAAAGTAGTGAAAACCCAGGATTGTTTGGTAAAGAGTTAAGGGGTTAAAATGTGTTGAGTCCAGAATGCCATGAAAAAGGTATAAGCTTCTTTTTACTGCCAAGACATCTAATTCATACTGCATTCACAACTATATTTCTAGGGTAAATGCAGTGGACCTTGGTCAGTTACTCCGTCTTGCAGCTTATTGTGAGGGTCTACAGTGTTTAGAGTGTTCTGGATTAAGCAGTTGATTTGATGAAATATCATTTAAGACTCAACAGCATCATATTTCGTACAATCTTACGTTTTGACATTTGTTTCTGTGATATCTAGGCCATGGATAAACACTGGTCATGTGAAGACAAAGAAACTGGGTCACTCGGTAAAATTGATAAAATGTCTTGTTTCATGTCCATAGGCCACGGTTTTCATCCAATCCTTATGAATATTTAATTTCAAATAAATGTTGCTTCTTCCTGTTGACATTATTTGAAAAATAGCTATTAAAGATTAGTGTGATAAAAGACAAAGAAAAAGTCATCCATTTTGTAAGTAACATAATTATTAAAAGTTTCTAAAGAATTTCTGGTTTACTCCGATTTAAAAGTCCAAAGATAAGAAGACCTAAAACGGCTATTTAAAGTGAAGTGAGGGAGTATGGAATTGCAATGGAATTTCTTGAGCTTTTGCTTTGTCTAAAAGCCAAGGTTGCAACGTATCTTAAATAATTCAAAGCTATTGAAAATTTTGTTTGAGATGCAATTAGTCCTGAGCCCATGACAAACAATCTGAGGAAAATAAGAAGAAATTATTGTGAAGATAAGAGGGTTTGTTGGCCATGAAAATGCTCCCAGACATCAAGTTATTTGAGCTCGGTATTTGTCCAATGATCCCATTGAATTCAACTGCCTCATCTCTCTTATGATATTATATATTGATTTGCCAAAGCTCTCGATGAAAATTGCCGAATCAGCTTTTTTCCTCCTGATATGGGTTAATTTCTGAATATTCAAAGTTAACCTAAAACTTCTGACAAAAGGCTAATGCTCAACCATTTCCAGAGAAGTTCAATTTGTGGAGTCAGCAAGTTTTGTCCGGGTGAATTGGGAATTAGACTTTTTTGCATATGAATACTGCAAAAGGATTGTGGGGTTTATTGATGTTTCAGACATATAGAAATGTGGTTTTGGGAATTTGTAAGAACAGACTTTGGCTAATACATGCAACATGTTGTTGGTTTGTGTTTTGTATTGATCAGTGTAAAAGCTTATCATTTGTTGGTGCTCCAAGGCTTCATATGACAGATGGTATGTAGACCTATTTATCTCAGTACCTCCTGCAGAGAGGTCTTGCAGGTTAATTTTAAAAACATTGTGGCAAAAGGAGAAATTGCATGAAAAAAGCAGTTCCTCTTTTAGCTACAATGTTTCCAAATATTATCATGTATTTAACCTTTGTTTATGCTGACAATTCATCTTTTGCAAGGATGTTTTTCAAGTTATCTGCTGTGAAATTGTTTCAAGAGGTAATGGGTTGATATAGTACAGGGGAGTCTTCTTTGGCAAGCCACTACTACACTGTTTGAAGGTGCCATAAGATCTGGTTAAATATAGGAAACTTGTGTTAAGTGCAAAAGTGGGCGTGGCACAAGTGAACTACTGTTAAGTGCACTTTTATGGGCTGAATTGCTTATGGGGACAATGTAGATCAAGATGAGACTGCACAGACCATGCTGACTGATCTTGGATCTGTACTGTCCACATCTTTGCCAGGTAATAGTTTGAAATTGCTAATTCTACATATTTGGTACTGATTGTCAGTACTAGATATTTTGCGCCACTCACGAAAATATTACAGATTATGTTCACTTGATGAAAGAAATTTTGATCTTTCACCAAAAAAAAAATAAATATCCTCTATGTGTTCAAGACTAAGTGTGCATTTAGGATATGAGAACAATATTTTTACCAGCCATTCATTATAGTGGCTGGTGATGGTTTTGGGAATGGTCTCATGCTTTTGACTACTCTGACCATCACAACATGTCAGATCAGCTAAAAGCAAGTTGCATACAGTAGAAAATCATTTGAAGGAAAAAAAAAATTATCTATATGCATAGCATTATCACAGATTAGCTTGTGACATGTACTAAACATATGCTATTTTCCATAATTATTTTGCTTGAGGAAAATTAATTTGCTGTAGACATCCCTTGACTGTCAAATGACCCTATAATGGAAGGCTCTTTTTAGCCAGAGTAGTTAACCTTATACAAAACATGGTAGATCCAAGATTCTTCTAAATGTTTGTTGGTCTAATCTTGTTCTATCCTTTCTCTACAAGCACCTCGGTGTTTACCATACAGCGTAAAGGTTTTAATTTTGAAGTCATTTTCATAAGGCTATTGTCCAGGGATAAAAGTGGTTGCAACTCTTGTTATGCTTTTATAATGAATTATGATTTGCAATATATATGAAATCCTTTTTGTGTTAAATTGTTGAGGTCTTATGATTTCTTCTTAATAATTTTAGTGGACCTCATGATTAATCAAGAAATGATTCCTGAAATAGTTAAACAAAATCCATGGCTTTGTCACTCACAGTACGAAACATGGCACAAAATTTTCGTAGTCATTCAACAGCATGACATTTTTGTGAGTAAAACATTATTCTATATACATATTATTTTTCTAGATCAAGATGAACAGTCAAGAGATGGAGAAGGAGGCTCTTAAAAAAAGGAATCTTAACAGTTTTTGCAGTGATTATCTTTCATTTGGGTTTACTAGGATTGAGAAGTGGGTACAATTTTCTTGGAGACAAAACTTGGTGAAAAAACTTTAATAAATGTTTAATGTGCAAGAGTTATTACCAAGTGAAGCGAACTTCCAGAAAACAGATACAGAGAGAGATAAAAACAAACATGAATTGAAACAGAGGAAAAGATGTATTTTCGTAAGTATTTTTACTAAGTATTAGCATAAGAATGGTGTTGGAACTTCTTGCATCTGCAATCATATAATTGATGGTGTATTCTTTAGAAATCTATGACTTGGTTTTTATTCAGAAGAAGTGTTGTTAATATGACCATGCAATACCTACATGAGGTCTTGTACTTAAATTTTTTAGTATGAGAATTTATTAAGCACACCAAAATACCATATAGAATGACAGAAATTGCCTCATGAGTTTTGATGTAGCATTACTTATTTCGCTGCAATTCACCATAGAGAAAAGGTTTAGTATGACTTGCAAGTTCTGTAGGAACTGTCTTATGTCTCGTGCCGACTCTCTTCCGAGTGCTTGTAAGCATACGAGGGGCATTCTTTACGTATTAATCAATGTGTTTGTGTAAATGTTTAGTCAAGCCCTTTAAAGTCTTCCCCCTTTACTTATATCCACTTTTCGAGACACCATAATTATCTATCCAGAAAATGCATTGCGGAGGGCTTCTCTGGCTATAGTGTTGAGGCACTGAAGAGGGCACTGCCGACAGCATTGCAAGATTCAAAGTAGTGACCTTTCATGTAGTTTTTAATGTATGGATTGAGCCAAAAATCACATGGAGCAAGATCAGGGCTGTATGGAAGATATGTTTAAGTTACAGTATTATTTATTGTCACTAAGATAAGACAGAACTGCTGATTTGTGGGCAGGTGCATTGTCATGGATGAGGTTGATACTGAGCACTCAAGTGCGTGGATGGGCTGTTGAGTAGTGCTTAACAGCTGCTGTAAGAACAGAATCTTGGTAAAAGACTCTCTTGCCCTCTGGCACAGGAAATCTTGCCATAGTTCCTTGGCAATCAAAAAATGCAATTCCCTTGCGATAAAAATATGTTGCATACATGATGGTGCGTGATGTGAGCTCTATGCGCAACTTAGGGGTCTTACGTCATTTTCACGATAAACGCCTGAATTTCTCCTTACCTTCTGACTTATAAAATTAACCAATGTTTCCTCACCAGTGATAATTTCATTCATGCATTTTTTATCAGCTTCTTGCACACAGAGCAGATGTAATGCAATTAGCATGGGATCCCTCTTTTAGTTACCAGCAAGAAGGTGGTGTATCCATCAGGCCCAAACTGATGGCGAATTAATGCTACATAAATGACTGATCTATTTCACTATATATCTGGCATCTTTCTTTGTATCTGCTTTTTCTACAGCAACATCACTTCTGGTCATTGCTGTTGTGGGACTGCCAGCCCAGGGCTCATCTTTGATACCTGTTTACTGGATTTAAACAAACAGACTCGTCCTCTAACTATGGCATATGATAGAGCACTATCCCCATAAACTTTACCCAAACCGGATTTAAATCAGGAGCAGAAAGGCCAAGCAATGCGCTAACTTTACAGTAGACCCTTTGCTCTTCTTGAAAATTGTTCTCCTTGTTGGCCTTTTCCAATTGCAGTGAACATAACATAAGTATGCACTTAAAAAAAATTATGGAATTTTAATTCACTGTGTAAGTTTATCCCTAGTTCCTACTACATATACATGTAGAGGCGAGTTTAACCTTCCTATACATGTATAACACTTGCCTGGTACTGAATAACATAATGAAAAATTTGACTGATTAATACCTTATAATTGCCCCTCGTATTTGTTCACAACAACTGCTGAGAACTATAGGACCTTGGAAAGAAGTTTCGTCAGTCCAGAGGACTTTCAGCACATTTTAAATAGCTTTTGTTGACAGTGTAGTAAGATCAGCCTGCACAGAACATGCGGCAGTATCATAGAAGATACAGAATGTCCATGAGATATTTAAGGGGAAAAAAACACTAGTTGGTCACTGTATTTTTTCATAGAAAAACTCCATCATTTCAGCCACATATCATTTGTTGTCTGCAACACTATCAATTTGGATGAGTCCAGATTTCGTGTAGATTACCCCAATTTTACAAAGATACTGATTGCTGCAATTTCTGTAGAGTTTGGGCTTCACGCACATACATTCATTTCTTTTTTTGCAATTGATACTCTTCCCCCCCTTTTCAAATTAGTAAGAGTTGTTTCCCTTTCCCTTGCAGCTTGTCTGCTGCAGCCCCTAGCCATATGTTACCAATGTTAAGGTCACACATCATTACAATTACTATTTTACACTTGTGACTTCTACATTCATGGCCTAATTTTAACCCGACTTCACATTCCTTTTCATGTATAAAGACTTCGCTTACTGTATGTCATGGTCCACCAATCTTTAAGACCTTTTCATTTTCTTTAGATGTACCACATAATATCCAATGGAGGGGGTTATTTTGTTCTAAAACATAATTGGTTTTATTCATGTGTATATTACAGCTCCTAATCCCGAAAGAGCCTTTTTGCAACTATGTTTGCTTCTTTTTTCACAAATGTAGATCAAGATCAGACAGCACAAAACATACAGTCTGATCTTGAACCCATGTTGTTAGCTACATAATTATATACTTAGATCTTTTGACTAAGAGTAGTCTTTGATATTATTTAACCCGTTTATGTGAACATAAATGTTGGTTGTGTTTGTTTGGCCCTCTAAAGGTCAGGATTTGTCTGATTGTGTACTGTAACAATATAATAGTTTCTTTATGGCTAATCAATGACAGAGGCCTTAACTTCAGTCTGAGTATGTTAACTCTTTACCAAATGACAAAGTTTTAGACTTGTCCAAATTGAAAGCATTTGCAGACGACAAACATATCTAAAACATTGAAATTTGTTTCCAGCAGGGTAGAAAGCATTGTGGGAAAAGGAGAAAATGCTGGTTACCAGCATTTTCTCCTTTTCCCACAATGTCTCCTTCAGGGTCGTTAAAACTCGGGATTGTGTGGTAAAGGGTTAAAACAGTTGCTGATATTTTTGTGTAACCTTTGTCTTGTAGCATTCTGAGGGCAACTCCAATTCATTGTATTGCAGGCATTGTAGATCAAGATCACACAGCACAGAAGATGTAGTATGATTTCTGTCTACATCCAACAATATGTTATGAGATTTTCTTGCCTAAACAGCTGTGCACTTATGAAGTGTCTTTAACTGACCTATATCTTTATTGTTTAATCTGTCAGAGTTCAGCAAGGTGCTTTTGCAATCCGAATTGATCAAGATCAGACTTACAGAACATGCAGTTTGATCTTTGATGTATACCATCTCATCTTTTGTAGAAGAGTTTGGCCAAATAAGTTTCAAAACTGTTACATGTTACCGACCTAGAAAATGTTTCATTTATTCTGCTCTACAATGGTTATCTCTGTACAAGATGAAAATATTTTAGACCAGTAAATTTTAGACAAGTCCATATTGAAAACATTTGAAGATGATAAACTATATAAGCATTTTGTCCTTTTCCCATTTGTTTTCAAGAGTCCTCTAACTCAGGGTAGATAAAACATGGGATTGTTTGGTAAATGGTTACAATGTGACATCAGTATGTGGGAAAAACAGAGATTTGAAAATCTGAAATTTGAAAGATCTACTGTGACCCTTTACCTATATTTGAATCATTATATTGTTTAGTTACATCTTACTTGCATTTACTTGGCCTAGGCTTTATAATCTCACCAGACTCAAAAATGATTTATCATTGATTTAGTAAGGCGATAGCTGGCAAATCATCAGTAAAGAAGAAAGATAAAAAAGGAAGAAAGAAATAGTTTTCAGCGGTATTTCCTGAATGGGCTTTGTTGCCTCTTATAGTAAAGTTTGGCAGTTAATGATTGCAAAATCGCCATCTCTATTTAAATGCAGAGAAAGTCACCTTTTTACAAAGTGCTACCGAACTGTTTAAATGATTGCAAAGAAAAATATATCTAGTTTGTATAGGTGTTTTATAAGAATTTCAGTTTTAGGAATAAAATCTAAATAGGCCCCTTCAGGGTTTTCCCTCAGCATTAAAAATTGGGGGTCATTGTGACCCATTGTCTCTTTAGTTGAGGGTCATTTCTTTAACTTTGCAGGTGGAAATAAATGGGTCTCTTCGTTTTCAACCATGGATTACAATACATTTCACCTTTAAACTCCAAGTAAAGTCTTTAAGCTCTTTCTGATTGAAAGCTGGAATTCAATTTTTGACAGACGATACATTCATGTCCAAATCACCGCTTGATACAGCGTGATCGGCAGCTTTAGGAAGCAGATGATAAAAAAGAATGCTACAGTTTACATCGTCGTGACATTTTTTCCCGCGAACAGAACAGACTGGTAATGTGTACTTTTATCTACTGGAAGTTGGGTAAAATAAGCTATAAATTATAGCGAACCCGTCTGAGACTTTGGCCCCGTATTTACAACAACTGTCCACCATACTTTACTGTAATAATGCGTAAACTAGTCTTATTCTATAAATAAATTACAGGAAAACCACTTTCATCTAAAATAAACCCTGTAGCTAAAAAGAGAATGGAGTTTGATATTGAAGCAAGAGACTTGGATAATTGTCGATTTATTCAATTTTTCTAGATGATTTAGATTTTGGAAATTTGCGTCACTGATGGCGCACTGTTATTTATTTTGGGCGTCATTTGAGTTAACATAGGGTCATTGACGCAGGATTTGTGTGTCATGGAAAACCCTGCCCCTTTAATGCAGATATGTTGCCATATAACTCTACCCTTACCGTAGAAGACACAAGAAGCTCTTGTGGCTAGTGTAAATAAAGATCAGACTTCTCAGAGCATAGAGTCTGGTCTCTAGTCAACACTGTCCAAGATTTGTATTACCAACCATTCTTGAAAACATTCTTAGTCTTCTTATTAAGTTTTTCTAAATTTGAAAGTAACACAACTTCTGATTGGATAATCAAATGGTTGAGCCCATAAGAAATTGTGTTTCTTTTTAGTAGATTTGTATAGCAAATCTGCTTACATTGATCGAACTGCCTGGAACCAAATACATCATCAAGGCCGGAAAAAGTCCGTTTGTCAAGACAAGTGAACTCAGGTCCGGACGAGTAGCTTTTTGCCATCGGTCATCCTGTTAGGCAAGTGAAAAATAATAAAACATTTTAAGTTAGAAACCGTGGCAAAAGCAAATTAAAAAATAAATCAATATTTCTGACGAATCGCTGGGAATTCAATGCATGCCCAAAGTAAGATTGAAATAACAGAGCATGATACTAATTTGTGCAAAATGAAAGACGGTAATTTTCAATCAATGAAGTGTTTTCAATGCATTTAGGAAAGTCTAAAAAAATTTCGGCGACATAAAACAGTCTTTTGATTGCTACCTTTTGTCCACATTTTAGTCATGTCTCAGTTGTCTGTACTTCTAGAAAACAATGTCAGACATTTGAAACTTGGACTCACTCTATCTTTTGTTTACCTTTTGCCCGATTATAAACTTCATGTCTTTGCCAGCGACTAACACATGGACTGACCATACAATAACAGATTGTCATCTTCACAATATTCTCCATACTTCTAAATGGTATGATTCAAATTTAAATGCATTTCAACACCTGTATTGATTTTTTGGCCACTATTGAGCCTTTAATTTGTAATAAAGTAACAGTCACTGCACGTCCCACTCAGCAGAACAATTTCGACTTTCCTTGCCCTTGGTAACTCCACTAATTACATATACGTGTATATGCATAACATGCACTGGAAATTTTATTTTTCATATACCATATCACATCTTACTACTGTTCCACTAATCCGCTTTTCAGGACTTGGAGTCTTTTGGTTAAATCTTGAATTAGACTTACAATGAAAATCAGAACAGTTGGTGAATATGGACCAAGTACTTTAATCACAGTCATGGCCGAACTGGCTCTTGCAGCAGAGCCATTGAAAAAGTATGATTTGTTACTCTGGTAGGGAATTAGTTAATTAAGGGTCTTCTTCAGAGATTGTCTTTGCTAAAACTATTAGGACAAGATAGGCTAGGTGCTGATTTATGTAGCTTTGATCTATGTAGCATTTTATCCTGTTTCATAGTTTTTCAAATCATGTCCCATGTGTCTAGCATTGCTTAGCCTTTCAGTTACTTGTTTAAACCTTTGATGCACAATTCTCAGTTTTAACAACCTCGAAGAAAAAGACCTTTGAGAACATTGTGAGAAAAGGAGTAAATGCTGGTAACTAGCATTTTCTCCTTCCCCAACAATGCTTTTTACCCTTCCAAATGCATATTTTAGTTTTTGAGTTTCATGAAATTTGTTATCTGCAAATGCTTTCAACTTGGACTAGTCTAAAATTCTGGTGTTTAGTGAAGAGTTCATGTCACATATTTTCAGTCAAGCGCAAGATTTTTAAGAAATTTGATTGATAGATTACAGAGTTCAGTTATTTGTGTTGAAATCTTTAGCAGACAACAAGGATTTGGACCTGTCCAAATTCAAAGAATTTGCAGGAAACAGTTTTGGTCAAATGAGACATTTTGTTCTGTAAAGGATAGAAGAAAATGTGGGAAAAGGAAAATTAACTTTTTATGTTTAACAACACTATTTTCTCCTTTTCCCTCAAGGTGTTTTTGAAATGCTGTCTTCCCAGGGTGGTTAAAACACAAAATTGTTTGTTGTAGGGTTATTCAATAAATTACCAATATTTCTGGTCCTTTGGAACCCCTCCCCCCCCATCTTAATACAACTGATGCATTAAAAGGGAGTACTGGATCTACATTAATTTTGTTTTCTTTGTTGGAGAAATTTAATTTCAAAAGTTCGTTTTCATTTTGTAGATAATGCTCCCTCTCTAAAAGTAGTGCCACACTATATTACCTACTTCATAGGCCTCTGAACAGCCCCCACTCACACCTGACCTTACCTAAAAGTTGACGACTGGCGTGACAAACTCTCAAATAAAAGATAACTTAACTAAAACTTTTCAAACAGACTGACGAAAAATATTGATGATCATAGTGGTCAAAGTGGTCCTCTTGTTAGTTGTAGAAGCCCTTACCATACAGTTGGACAGCAATGGATATCTTTTAAAACATCGTTGATCATTTCAGTGCGCGCGCGACAACCCCCCCCCCCCCCCCCCCCCCCATGGTCTACATGTATTTTTAGCTCACCTGAGCACAAAGTGCTCAAGGTGAGCTTTTGTGGTCGTGCATCGTCCGTCATCAACTTTTACTTTGTGTATGCTCTAGAGGCCACATTTTCAGTCCGATACTCTTGAAAGTTGGTCAGAATGTTTGTCTTGATGATATCTTGGACGAGTTCGAAAAACAGGTCATGTTAGGTCAAAAACTAGGTCACTAGGTCAAATCTTAGAAAAACATTGTGTACACTCTACAGGCCACATTTTCAGTCCAAAACTCTTGAAAGTTGGTCACAATGTTTATCTTGATGATATCTTGGACGAGGTGGAAAATGGGTCATGTTGGGTCAAAAACTACGTTACAAGGTCAAATCTTAGAAAAACCTTGTGTACACTCTACAGGCCACATTTCCAGTCCAAAATTCTTGAAAGTTGGTCAGAATGTTTGTCTTGATGATTTCTAGGGCTAGTTTGAAAATGGGTCATATTGGGTCAAAAACTAGGTCACTGGGTCAAATCTAATAAAAACCTTGTGTACCCTCTAGAGGCCACATTTTCAGTAAAATACTCATGAAACTTTGTCTGAATGTTCGTTATAATGATATCTTGGCAGAGTTTGAAAATGGGTCATGTCGGGTCAAAAACTAGGTCACCTGGTCAAATCTTTAAAATAGCTTGTGTAGCTCTAGAGTCATCATTTTCTGTCCATTACTTAAGAAAATTATTCGGAATGTTTTTCTTGATGATCAATATGATGAAATTGAAAATGGGTCACATTGGGTAAAAAACTAGGTTGCCATGTCAAATCTTTGAAAAACCTTGTTTACACTACAGAGGCCAAATTTTCTGTCCAGTACTTATCCCTTTACCACACAATGCCGACTTTTAACGACCCTGAAAAAGAAGTCTTTTGAAAACATAGTGGGAAAAGGAGAAAATGCTGGTAACCAGCATTTTCTCCCTTTACCACAATGTTTTCTACCCTATCAAACAAAAATCGCATTATTCAGCCACATTGAAATTGTCTGCAAATGTTTTCAATTTGGACAGGTCTAAAATTTTGTTGTGTGGTGAAGGGTTATGAAAAGTGGTCAGAATCTTTGATTTGATAATATCTACAATGAGAAAATGGGCTATGTTGGGCTAAAAAGCAGGTCACTGAGAGAAATTCTAGAAAAAGCTTATGTACAAGCTAGAGGCCAAATTTTCCGTCCAATAATTATGATAGCTTGGTAGAATGTTTGTCATAATATCCAAAGAGATTGAAAATAGGTCATATTTGGTCAAAAGACTCAGCTGAGCGACTTCAGGGCCATCATGGCCCTCTTGTTCAGCTCTACTGGCTGAAAGCCAGCAGAGCTTGTGTCAATGTCTAGTTTCCATCATCTGTCTGTCCCTCCGCCCATCTGTTAGTCTTTTTCTTGTTTATGCGATAAAGTCTTCATTTGTGATTGTACTTTTGGAAACTTGCACAGTTTGATTAGGTCATCAAACGCTTGGACCCTATTTATTTTGAAAAAAAAATCAGACCATCAGTAGGGAAAAAGTAGCCATTTCAAGTTGAAAATTTGCATTTCTTGTGTACACAAAAAAGTCCACATTTGTGGTCAGATTTTCATGAAATTTGAACAGTTGCTTAGTATCATCAGTAGCTTGAATTCAGGTGATTTTGGAAAAAAAAATTGACAAATATTAAGGGAAAAGTAACCATTTTCAGTTGAAAATTTACATTTCTTGTTTACGTATTTGAAGTTCGCATTTTCTGTCTGATTTTCATGGAACTTGCACAGCTGCTTTACACTATCAATAGCTTGAAGCCTATTGATTTAAAACAAAAATTAAACAATGAGGTAGGGAAAATTAGCCATTTAAAGTTGAAAATATACATTTCTTGTTAATGTGATTAAGTTGTCATTTTTTATTAAGATTTTTTGAAACTTGTATAGCCATTTGTTGACTTAATCTTGTTTACTCAACACAATCCAGATTATTGGTCACATTTCTGTGAAATTTGCAGGGATTGTTTTCTACAATGAGTACTGAAACCCTATCAAATTTGGCTGGATCCCATATTATTGTTTTTGAGAAATTGAACTTCATTTATTTCACTTTTTGTTCAATTCACTATGCTGCTTTAGTGGGTTCAAGCCCAGTTGCAATAACCCACCCCTTTGTTGTTAGCTCCACTGGCCGAAGGCCAGAGAGCTATTGTCATGGCGTTGTGTCCGTCGTGCGTCCGTCCGTCCGTTCGTGCGTGCGTCCGTAAACTTTTTCTTTAAAAAACTTCTCCTCAGAAACTATTGACTGGATTTTTACCAAATTTCACAGGAATGTTCCTTTGGTGGTCCTCTTTCAAATTCCTTCAAATAATTGTGTTCCATGAAGAATTCTGGTTGCCATGGCAACCAAAGTAAAAAACCTTTAAAAATCTTCTCCTCCTAAACCGCTATTTGGATAGCATTATTATTTTGCAGGAATGTTCCTTAGATACAGGTTTACAGAATTCCTTAAAAAAAAAAAAAGATCTGTCAAAAAACATGGCTTTTATGGGAGACTCATTTTCCTTTTATGGTATAAAGTAAAATCTTTGAAAAATTTCTTCTCTAAAACTATTCATTGGATTTCATTGTTGTTAGCTCCACTGGCCGAAGGCCAGCGAGCTATTGTCATGGCGTTTGTGTCCGTCGTGCGTCCGTCCGTTCGTTCGTCCGTTCGTCTGTGCGTGCGTCCGTAAACTTTTTCTTTAAAAAACTTCTCCTCAGAAACTATTGACTGGATTTTTACCAAATTTCACAGGAATGTTCCTTTGGTGGTCCTCTTTCAAATTCCTTCAAATAATTGTGTTCCATGAAGAATTCTGGTTGCCATGGCAACCAAAGTAAAAAACCTTTAAAAATCTTCTCCTCCCAAACCGCTATTTGGATAGCATTATTATTTTGCAGGAATGTCCCTTAGATACAGGTTTACAGAATTCCTTAAAAAAAAAAAAGATCTGTCAAAAAACATGGCTTTTATGGGAGACTCATTTTCCTTTTATGGTATAAAGTAAAATCTTTGAAAAATTTTTTCTCTAAAACTATTCATTGGATTTCATTGTTGTTTTGCAGGTAAGTTCCTATGGTGGTTGTCTACCAAATTGTTTCATCAGTGAGCTAAAATGCAGGATTGAATGATAATTGTTAAAAACTTCCTTTCGCCATTATAGAAATACCAGGCCTGTGGAGCGATACAGGCGCTCAAGCGCCTCTAGTTGAGAATACTATGGGAGAAGATAATAAAATTATGTGGCAATTCGGAAATAGACTCACCATACAGTTTAGTTTAAAAGCAGTTTTAACAAAAAGTCTTTTAATCTTTTACCAAAATGGTCTGACAAAGATGTTGAAAAACATTATGGGAAGAGGAGAAAATACAGATAACCAGCATTTTATCCCTTTTCCCAATTTTTTTTCTTCTTTGAAAGACAATACTTGACATATGAGCAGTATTGAACTCTTCACCAAACAACCCCTTTTTAGCTCCACTGGCCGAAGGCCAGAGAGCTATAGTCATGGCGTTGTGCATCCGTCCGTCCGTCCGTTCGTCCGTGCGTGCGTCCGTAAACTTTTTCTTTAAAAAACTTCTCCTCAGAAACTATTGACTGGATTTTTACCAAATTTCACAGGAATGTTCCTTTGGTGGTCCTCTTTCAAATTCCTTCGAATAATTGTGTTCCATGAAGAATTCTGGTTGCCATGGCAACCAAAGTAAAAAAACCTTTAAAAATCTTCTCCTCCCAAACCGCTATTTGGATAGCATTATTATTTTGCAGGAATGTTCCTTAGATACAGGTTTACAGAATTCATTAAAAAAAAAAAGATCTGTCAAAAAACATTGCTTTTATGGGAGACTCATTTTCCTTTTATGGTATAAAGTAAAATCTTTGAAAAATTTCTTCTCTAAAACTATTCATTGGATTTCATTGTTGTTTTGCAGGTAAGTTCCTATGGTGGTTGTCTACCAAATTGTTTCTTCAGTGAGCTAAAATGCAGGATTGAATGATAATTGTTAAAAACTTCCTTTCGCCATTATAGAAATATCAGGCCTGTGGAGCGATACAGGCGCTCAAGCGCCTCTAGTTTTTTTGTCTTTTTCCTTTTTACATCATAAATTAATGATGTATGCCAGAAAATAAGCAAAGTCTCTGTCAGTGGAGCGATTCAGGCCCTCTAGTTTGCATGGTGTTTAACGCCTTTTTCAACATTATTTCAGTCATATCATGCGGCCAGTGCATCTGTCCATGCTTTCCTGGAGTTTCTTTTACCAGTACTCCACATAATATACTTTCCAGGCCATTGGCTGCTTTCCTACATAAGTATTATTATACCCCCGCAAAACTAATGTTTTCAGGGGTATACTGGAATCAGCCTGTCTGTCCGTCTGTGTGTCTGTCCGTCCTTGTGTCCGTCTCTGTACAAAATACTAGTAATTTTGTGTCGCAAACTCCTCCTACAGTTTTGCTGCTATTGTATTGAAAGTTTGTTGATACATTGATCGTATACTGAAGTTGTGTAAGACACACTTTTCAATCATCTACTCCCTATGATTCAAGGGTAATCTACCCTTGAACTTACAAAATTTTTTGTTAAATTGCCTGTTTCTGTCAAAGCGCTGGCGGAGGTATTAAGTCACATTCAGTGACAGCTCTAGTTGAAACAGTTGTCAGCGGTGAGAGAGGATTGAATCCTGTCACTTATCATCAATCCTCTGAAGTAAATTGGCCGAGTCAGGGATCGAACCAGTGACCCCTGTTCTCAAGTCTTGTACACTACCTACTGAGCTACCAGGGCATGAGATAGTCTGTAAATAACCATACATGTATGGGAATGGATGAAGAATCAAGGAGCAGAGCTGGGTCAGTCTCATTCCATACAAACCTTATATTGTAGTGAAAAGACAAAGCAGACTTTAAACTCTTCACAATATTGTCTGCTGGATACATGAAAAATCTCACTTAGGCTCTCATGTTGCTGATGAATTCAGCAGACAAGAAATGTACATAAGAAATAGGAGAGTATCTGATAGTGAAGGGGAGTTCCATCTGCAGCTTGGTTCCAGACTTGTTAAATGATGTGAAAGGTCAGGTCAGAGTGTTGACCTACTGTGATAAAAGAGTAAATATTTATGATTCTATATTTAGCTGGAGTCATGTGATAACACTTACCTCATTCCAGAGTGTTTGCCTTGTTTGATTGTTCAGATAACAATAGTGGAGGAACAATAAAGATTTATCAACACCTGAAATTGTTTTGAAATATATACTTTACTCAGATGGGTGAAATGAGCATTAATTTTGCAGGTTTTATGAAAAAACCTTGCTCTTTTAAGGATTATTGGAACAGACTCATTCATTAGTCATAATACAAAGTAGATCAAAGATGAGACTGCTGAGAAGATGCAGTCTGATCTCAAGCTTTGTTGTCCTCAAAGCAACCTGTAATTGCTTTTGCATACTTAGAAATGAAGAAGTCTAGCCGAGTCTGTTTTTTTTTTCTCAACAAGTATTTTTGCTAACATGGCAATGTCATGGAACTGTTTCCAAAGACCAGGGTAAGAAATAGGTCAGTAAAGTGTTTGACCCTTTACCAAGTGATTCTGTGTTTTCACGACCCTGAGAATGGAGGCTTAAGAAAACATTGCAGAGAAAGGGGAAATTGCTGCTAAACAGCATTTTCTACTTTCTCCACAGTGCTTTTGTTCCCGTTCATGGACAAATTCTATCATTTAAGCCACTTTCATGTTGTCATCTACAAATGCTACTAATTTGGACTAGTCTAAAATGATGTGGCTTAGTGAAGGGTTAACCTCTTACCAAATGATCCTTGCAGCTCTGAAGAAGAAGGCTTTTGAAAACATTGTGGGAAAAGGAGAAAACATTGTTAACAAGCATTTCCTTGTTTGCCCGCAGTGTTCTCTACCTTTTCAAAGACAAATTCTATCCATTTGAGCTGCACTTAATTTTTTGCATGCAGTTGCTTTCAGTACTAATTAGTCAAAAATGTTGTTTTCTGTAAACAGTTTGCAGGACTTTCCTCAGGAAATGTTACTTATTGGCTGCAGATGTCATGTTGGAATATCTGAATTTACACTGCATGATGAGTATTTACTCAACTCCTTTTGCAACAAATTTGCAGCAGACACCTTTAACATATGGATCATGACCATGAATTAAGGTTCAATACATAATATACTGTAAAAGGAAAACTCAGCTGTTATGCACAATTTCTCTTTTGCCACCATAAAAAGATCAACTGCAGGTTAAAATGAATCGATGCTGGTTTGAATACTGATGGCCAGTTTATCTCTATTTTAACTCTGTACCGTTATTATGAAAAAATTTAATTATGTGTATGCATACAAATTAAAAGCATTTTGCAAAATTTTAATGACAAATGCTACTTATTACATGAAATTTAACTTTTAAAGGCCAAAAAAGGAGAAAATGCTGGTGACCAGCATTCCTCCTTTGTAGCTCACCTGAGTACAAAGTACTCAAGGTGAGCTTTTATGATTGTGTTGTGTTGGTCGTTCGCCGTCAACTTTTACCTTGTGTATGCTCTAGAGGCCACATTTCAGTCAAATACTCTTGAAAACTTGCTCAGAATGTTTGTCTTGATTATATCTCGAACATGTTGGAAAATGGGTCATGTGGGGTTGAAAACTAGGTCACTAGGTCAAATCTTTAAATGAAAACTTGTGTATACTATACAAGGCACATTTTCATCCAAAAGTCTTGAAAGTTTGTCAGAATGTTTGTCTTGATGATATCTCGGACAAGTTTGAAAATGGGCCATGTGGGGTTAAAAGCTAGTTCACTGGGTCAAATCTTTGAAAAACCTTATGTACTGTCAAGAGGCCTCATTTCTACTCCACTACTCTTGAAAGTTTGTCAAAATGATTGTCAGGATGACATCTTGTATGAGTCCAAAAAAGTTGAAAATGTCCAGACAAAAACCAGGTCACTGGGTCATATCTTTGAAATACTTTGTGTATGCTCTAGAGGCTACATTTTCAGTTCAATTCTTATGAAACTTGGTCTAAATATTTGTCTTGATGATATCTTGGACAAGATTGAAAATTGGTCATTTATGGTCAAGAACTAGGTCACTAGGTCAAATCTTTGAAAACCTTGTGTATGCTCTAGAGGCCACATTTTCAGTCCGATACTCTTGAAACTTAGTAAGAATGTTTGTCTTGATTATATCTGGGACAAGATTGAAATTTGGTTATGTAGGGTCAAAAAGTAGGTCATTGAGACAAATCATTGAAAAATCTTGTATACACCCCAGAGGTTTTATTTCTAGTCCAATACTCTTAAATATTTGTAAGAACGATATCTTGGATATCTTGGACAAGTTAAAAAATGGATCATGTCCACTCAAAAACTTGGTCACTTTGCCAAAGCTATGAATAAAGTTGTGTACGCTCTAGAGGCCACAATTCTAGTCCAATACTCTTGAAAATTAATCAGAATCTTTGTCTTGATGATACCTAGACCAAGTTAAAAAATGGGTCTTAAGCTAGGTCACTGGGTCAAACTTTGAAAAACCTTGTGTATGCTGTAGAGGCCATATTTTCTGTCAGATACTCATGAAACTTGTTCAGAATGTTTGTTTTGATAAAATCTCGGACGTGTTTGAAAATGATTCACCACAGGTCAAGAACTAGGTCACCAGGTCAAAATTTAGAAAAACCTTATGTACACTCTAGAGGCCACATTTTCTGTCCAATACTCCTGAAAGTTGACCAGAATGTTTGTCTTGTTGATACAAATTAGAAATGTGATCATGTAGGGTCAAAAAGTAGGTAACTGGGTCAACACGCTGTCTGTGCTGTAGAGGCCACAGTTCCAGTCTAATACTGATGAAACTTGAGCAGAATGTTTGTCTTGATGATATCAAACAAGTTTGACAATGGGTTATGTGGGGGGGGGGGGGTATTAATGAGGTCACTAGGTCAAATCTTAGAAAATTCTTTTTTATACCCTAGAGGCCACATTTTCTATCCAGTACTCATAGAAGGTGGTCAGAATGTTTGTTTGATTATATCTACAACAAGTTGAAAAATGGGCTAAGTTGTGCTAAATAGAAGGTCACTAAGAACAGGCATGTGTGCACTCTAAGAGGCCACATTTTTAGTCCAATACTCATGAATTATTTGTCATATCTTGGTAGAGATGGTAAATGGGTCATTTTTGGTCAAAAAGCTCAGGTGAGCGACTTCAGGGCCATCATGGCTCTCTTATTCTACTATTCTCATCAGCTCTACTTGCTGAAAGCCATCAGAGAGTATGTCATGGTGTGGTTTCCGTCATCTGTGAGTCAGTCTGTTAATCTTTGTCTTTTTTACATGATAAAGTCTGCATTTATGGTCAGATTTTCATGAATCACGAACAGTTTGTTTATATCCTCAATAGCTTGAACCCTATTGATTTTGAAAAAAAAAAATGACAATTGGTAAAAAACAAAAACAGCCATTTAAAGTTGAAAATTTCATTTTTAGAATGGCTGTCTTCGAAGAAAATGTCTAGGTATGGCTGTAGTCCTGGCATCCTCATCATGTGAAAACTTGGACATTTTCAAAAACTTAGACATTTTATGCTGTCTCTGTCGTTACTGAAGATATTTACTTCAGACATGGACAAGCTGTTCACGATCAAAAAGGAAACCTGTTGTTCACCATCAAAAAGGAAACCCATAGAGCAAGGCCAGGTAACCATCTTTTGACACAGTTATGCCCCTTTTTCAACTTTGAAGTTTTTGAAAATCAAGCAACTGCAGCCAAATGTTGGCACTCGCATGTGTTGCTCTTGCTTGTTAATCTAATAAAGTAGGTATTTGTGGTTGGATTTTTAGCTCACCTTTTGTGATCGTGCTGTGTCCGTCGTCAGCTTTTATCTTGTGTACGCTCTAGAGGCCACATTTTCAGTCCCAAACTCTTGAAAGTTGGTCAGAATGTTTGTCTTGATGGCATCTCGGACTAGTGTGAAAATTGGTCATGTCGGGTCAAAAACTCGGTCACTAGGTCAAATCATAGAAAAACCTTGTGTAGGCTCTAGAGGCTACATTTTCAGTCCAAAACTTTTGAAAGTTGGTCAGAATGTTTGTCTTGATGATATCTCAGACGAGTTCGAAAATGGGTCATGTCGTTTCAAAAACTAGGTCACTAGGTCAAATCTTAGAAAAACCTTGTGTATGCTCTTGAGGCCACATTTTCAGTCCGATACTCATGAATTTTGGTCAGAATGTTTGTTTTGAAAATATCTTGGACGAGTTTGAAAATGGGTCATGTCGGGTCAAAAACTAGGTCACTAGGTCAAATCTTAGAAAAATCTTGTGTAAGCTCTAGAGGCCACATTTTCAGTCCGATACTCATGAAACTTGGTCAGAATGTTTGTCTTGATGATATCTCAGACGAATTCGAAAATGGGTTATGTTGAGTCAAAAACTAGGTCACTAGGTCAAATCTTAGAAAAACTTTGTGTACGCTCTAGAGGCTATATTTTCAGTCCACTACTCTTGAAAGTTGGTCAGAATGTTTGTCTTGATGATATCTCGGACAAGTTCCAAAATGGGTCATAGCAGGTCAAAAACTAGGTAACTAGGTCAAATCTTTGAAAAACCATGTGTATGCTCTAGAGGCCACATTTTCTGTCCAATACTTATGAAAGGTGGTCAGAATCCTTGTTTTGATAATATCTTCAATGGGAAAATGAGCTGTGTTTGGCTAAAAAGTAGGTCACTGAGAGAAATTCTAGAAAAAGCTTGTGTACAAGCTAGAGGCCCAATTTTCAGTCCAATAATTATGAAAGCTTGATAGAATGTTTGTCATCATTGCCCTCTTGTTCATGAAACTTATAGTTTCTTTATATCATCTGGGGGAAAAAATCACACAATTAGTTTGGGAAAAGTAACCATTTAAAGTGGAAAATTTACATTTCTGTAGGTAAAGTCTGCAGTTTTGATCCAGTTCTTTTGAAAATTTCACAGCCATTTATATCATCAAGGGAACCTGTCAAAAGTGAAGAAAATCCTGCAATCAGTTTTGGAAAAGCAGCCATTTGATGACTTAGTCTTGTGTACTCAACACAGTTTACATTATTAGTCACATTTCTTTGAAACTTGCAGGGAATTTTTAACACAATGAGTACTGAACCTGTATCAAATTTGGTCGGATTCAAAACTATTGGTTTTCAGAATTGTACCTTGTTCAATTCACCAGGCCAACTTATTATGCTGTCTTGGTGGGAGCTCAGTTGCAAGAATATCACCCCACCTGATTTTTGTGTGTGTTTTCCCTTTTCCTTTTTGTATCATGAATTAATGATGTATGCTAGAAAATAAGCAAAATCACTGGCAGTAGAGCTTCAGGCCCTCAAGGCCTTCTAGTAAAAGACTTAATTCTCTATGATTGTCAATCTTAGAATTGTTTAGGAAAGGGTGAAGGGAAGATGAAGCCATCTTCGTTAAAAAAAAATGTTGAGAAGATTTTGGCAAGGGACCTTCCCTGCTGCTTTCACTGTAGAGAATTGTAGATTTGCCATCCATCCCTCCATAGGCCAGCTGTCTTTTTTGTAGATACCAAAATCAGCATTTTGTTTGTTATTTAAAATCAGTCACAAACATTTGCCTGGGTTGGCATTTTTTTCCTGAAAAAAAAAAGGTAAAGTGTATTAAAGATCCTTGAGAAGAAAGGCCTTCACCACATTGTGCATAAAAGAGAAAATGCTGCTAACCAGCAAATTCTTCTTTTTTTCCTCCAAATGTTTTCTACCCTGTCAAAGACAACCCAATAATTTTGGACACATTATTCCCCCCCCCCCCCCCCCCCCCCCCACATTAGCTTTTCCTTGTCTTACGGTTTTTGTCTGTGTAAATGCATTTAGGCATATACATTATGAACTGTTTGCCTCAGTTTTACTCATATTTTAATGAAATTGGCACATTTAACACCAAGAAACTACAGGTTTGCAACATGCAGTTTTTGGATGTGTGGGTATCTGTTAAAGAATGATCTCCCTTTAAATTCAAACCTTTTTAGCTCCGCTGGCTGCAGGCAAGCCAGCTTATGTCATGGCCAGGTGTCTGTCGTGCCCCTGTCTGTGCGTGTGTCAGTATGTGTGTTAACTTTAATCTCAAACATCTTCTTTTCTGAAAATACCCATCGAATTTTGATGAAGCTTCACAGAAATGATCCTGCCATGGTCCTTTTTAAAATTCTTTCAAAGAATTTGATTCCATTTTAAACTCTGGTTGCCATAGCAACAAAACTGAAAAATATTGATCATCTTTAAATATCTTAAAGGTTCTCTTAAAGCAGAAGGCCAAGTTTACCCAACTTGGCATGTAGCTTCATTTAATAGACCTCTACAAAAATTCTTGAAATGAAAACCCTTAAAGTCAAAATTGACACTATCCCAGGGATAACAAGTTTAACATAATTATGCTTATATAGTGACTTAAATTTATATAGTGATCAAGGGAAACAACTCAAGTTATAGGAGATGTAAAGTTTATTACTATTTATCCCCCTTCATTATCAAACGGCACTATTACATGATTTGTGTTAGGTATTCAAGTTTTTTTCAGATAGTAAGTGTTCAGTTTTCAGCATGAGTAGGAGGTTGCTTGTTCGATCCCCAGATTGACAAATTTCTTTCATAGGATTAATCATAATGATAGTCATTGCGACAGGAATCATTCCTCTCTCACTGCCCACCAATTGTTTCGACAATGGTTATTTGGGAAAGCAGCCAGTGGAAAGAATTAGAAAGAATATTGTATGGAGTAATATGCTGTATGTCTCTGTCAATGCCAATGAAGTGAATGATACATTTATTTTACTGTTTTTGAAACTGCAAATTGTTTTACCAGAGCAAATTATAAGCTATTGCAGATGACAAATTGAATGTGGCTTAAATGATTATGTCTGTCTTTGACAGGATAGGAAACATTGTTAGAAAAGGATAAAATGTTGGTTAGCATTTTCCTCTTTTCCCACAATGTTTTCAGAAGCCTTCTCTTTCAGGGTCATTTAAAGTTGGAATTGTTTGGTAAAGAGCTAAAAGCCAGTGGAGTGATACAGGGCCATCATGGCCCTCTTGTTTTTGTATTTGGCACATGGCTATTTTTTGTTAAAGAATTTACCAGGTTGCACAAACAATTTAATCTAATCTTAGATCTACACTGTCTGCTTAGCTACAACATCTTAGCAAAATAAGTGTTCTGTTTTCTGAACACTGTTAAAAATAACATAACCATGTTTAGTGCTTTTACTGACAAATAAGGCAAAATCACAGATAAGGTTGGCTACTTACTTTGTTTTTGTAACTGTGTTTTTGACAATCTATCGAATAATGAATGGAAATTATTGCAGATATCACACCAGTTTCGAATTGAAAAAAATTATTGTAAACTGAAAGCGTCCATGATTTTGTGGAGAGGGTTGGACCATGAAAGGGTTTTGATGAAAAAAAAATAAAGAATAATTCAAAGATAAGAGGGAGAGGGCAAAGATGAAAAAGTTTTTATTCACAAGATATTTGATCCCAGGGATAACCTCCAACAGTCCTATCTGTCTACTTTATCTAGGTCATATTCTGTTGTATTTGTGGATGAGGGGAGGGGTGGAAGCTAAACTATCATTTGAAGAGGTTCATCCCTTCATCTGTACATCAGTTACCAATCATCCTGAATGTGGAGCTGAAAGATTCAGGGATACTTAGGGACAGGTTGGAATGGTTGGATTTGTAACAGAATTAGATCAGTTTTGCAAAGACAGATCAGAAGCTATGCTGTATTTTCAGCCTGCCAATAAATTTGTTTATCTCTTAGGTCTGAAAAAGCAAAATTTAATTCCAAGTGAAGATACTTTTGAGTCATAGTTTAGAGTTAAATGGTGGACAGCATATATCCAAGATCAGAATACATATTCTGTGAAGTCTAATCTTGAGCTGTGCCATCTGCAAAAACTTATAGCTCTTTAATTGCATTGAAAAGAAAAAAATAGAATCCTTTAGAATGCCTTCAGGTGCTAGTAGTCAAATTTTTTTGTTTATCCTCCAAGCCTGTTTCACAATATGGTTGTATTTGAGGTCAGTGAAGATCATAGATCAGACATGAAACTAGCATTTTGATCTGTGATCTACACTGTCTCAATTTACAGAGACATACTCAAACAAAAGGAAACTTGAAGTCAATGTTGTTTGATGTTATTTCTCACTTGAAAATTTCTTTTATATTCAGTTGGCCCTCCAGGGGTCAATCAATTCTTTTCATCGTTGACAGATTTTCAGTACGTTTTATATTCCAAAGCTTGATCTATGTAGCACAGTAATTATATTGGGCTTTCTTGGCCTAAGGCCAGTGAGTATAAGCAAGATCATTTTGTTTCTCATGTATCCTTCTGTTCCTCTTTCAGCATGTAAACTATAATTTCAATCCTTCCCTTTGAAAGTATGGAACCACTGTTAATGACACTTCACAGAGATAATCTTGTCATGGTCCCCTTCCTTTTTTCTTTAAAGAATTCAGTGCTAGTGAGAATTTTGTTGCCGTGACAACCAGTCTAACCGACTTGAAAGAGCATCTTTCCTCCAAATATCAAGATTGCTTTGGTTGTTAGAAAGAACCTTGGATAGATCTCTCTCAGATTTCTTGATAGAATCTTGATCCATTTTTAAAGTCATTGCTTGTTATCATTCTGAAGCGGAAGCTCAAAAATTGATCAAGGGAAATAACTCAACTTTTATTGCACAGTGATGTAGCATTCATCTCCCTTTGATAATTTCACCTCACTGCAACACAGTTCTGTCTGTGAATATGCAGAAAAAGTTTCCTCATATGTAAATCTCATTTTTGTTTTTGAAAGTTATGTTAAAATTTCTTTTCTTGTATGTTTTTCCCAAAATCTTACTGGTCATACCAAAGAAAAAGAGTTTTCTCAGCTACAGTCTCAGAAATTCTTCTCGCTGAAGTTTGATGGTCATAGATCATTGATATTTTTCACAACAGAGTACTGTTTTACGAACAGTTTGTAAGTTTTTGCGTACGATATATCATTACTTTACACCTATGTTCAGCTTTTTACTAAACTTTGATAACTTTGGGTAGTTCCTGAGCAGTTACTACCTGGGTAAACAGCTCTTGCTGTTCAACCAGAGGGAAATGTGACGTAATTTACGCACATAATGCTTGTACATAGACTAAACTTATGTTAGAACTTAGCTAATATTAGTAAAACGCAAAATTTTGACTTGCAAAAAAACTTAACAAAATTTTGGACTTACGTTTGCATAAGTACTTTAGTAAAATGGTCCCCTGATCTTTTATAGACCCTTCAAATTCTTTAAAAGTATTTTGGTTTGTGTAAAAATATGGCTGTTGTGGATAGTAGATTTGTTGTTCTTGGTGTTAATAACTATTTTAATTTTGTTTTTGTCATAACATTGTTGCAACATAGTTTTCATATTGCATACTTGAAATTGTAAAAGCAGTTACATTTCTTAATGTTTTATGTCCAGTTATACCAGGCAGGGTAGCTCAGTGGTTAGTGTATCTGACTCCTGACCTGGTGGTTGTGGGTTGAATGCCTGGTTGAGGCAAACTTTCTGTACAGTGTTTTTTCACCTGTAACCTCTATTGCATGTCAGAAAAAGTAGTCAATGGCTTCGTAAGAAAATTATGTGTGTGTTAGTGTGAGAAAGCCAGGAAACATGCTTAAGTGCCCTGACTGCGATGAAATGACCTAAATTGTTAATACAGCATTAAACTCCAGTACAAACAAACAAATACAAATGTCCAGTTAGAAAGAATGACAAATATGACATGTCTGTTTGAAGCAAATGGAGACAATTAGCACTGGGCTAAAACCACAAAATTTCGGATGCAACAAAATTAAAAGTGTTTGCAAATGACAAATTAAATGAATCTCAAACATTGAAACCTGTCTTTAAAATGGTAGAAGACAATGTGGGAAAAGTAGAAAATGCTGATTATTTTCTAGTTTTCTCTTTCAAGGTATTTAAAACTTGGGATTGCAGGGTTTTCCCTTGACTTTCTGATGTGTGAGGGGTCATTTGACCCCCCTTTAAATGAATAAAAGAAGGCAAACATGTAGATATTGGGGGTCATCTAAAAAATTTGGTTGTCCAAATTCAAAGCAAAATGGAGTCTGGGATACCCTATTTTGTGTGGTAAAGGGTTAAATAATGTCATGAAGTTTGCTACTTCAGGTTTAGGTTGTTTGTTTGGTCAAAAATAAATCTAACCAAGTAACATAAGTAAATGATGAATGTTGGCAGCGGTATTCATTTACGGGTGTCACCGAAAAACTTATGCAAAAAAGTCATTGCTTTTTTATTATAAGGAACATAAACCAAAAGTCATACAAGGTTTGCATAAGAGGGACTTTGGTATTCTAGATCTTAATCTCTTTTTCTTTCTACAGGAAATTTTTGCTCTTGTTCGGTATTTTTTTTGCTGAAATGAAGAGACTGGTACCTTACGTGCACTGCCTGGCTTGGGCAGAACTGTAATTGGGGATTTATGATAGTTATTGCAACAGGTTTCTTTCCTTTCTTAATGCAGAAAAATATCTTGACTTTGTTTATTTGGGAAAGTAGCAAGTGGTTGATGATATATATTGTTGGTTAAACTACAGGTATGCATTGATTGGTACTCTGGCCACTGTAATATAAGTGAACTACTTTGAGAATTTTTTCATCTTTTTACCAGACAACAAAGTTGTAGACTTTAGACATATTGATAGACATAATGAAAGCTTTTGCAGGTGACAACATGACTTAATTGATGAAATTTGTTTTTGAATGGGTAACCAGCTTTTCCTTTTCCCCACAAGGTTTTTAAAAACCTTCTTTGTCAGGGTAGTTAAATCTCAGAATTGTTCGCTAAAGAAAGAACAAAAATGACAAGACTGATGATAGAAAAATGTGATCCTCCATGCTTGCCAAAACTTGTTTAGGCTTATTATCCAGTAAAGCAATACAGGGCCATCATAACCCACTTGTGTTACAGTTCCCTGTTGACACGAAAACCACTTGAACTGTTGAGAACTTAAATAATTATGCATATATTTTAGATTGAGATTAGAAAGCATAGTGTTACCAAAGCAACCTTGAAATTGCATCAACTGTAATGCTGACTAGAATATGCTACTGAAATATTTAATAAAGAATTCACAGTTCATTTGGTAAGTTCCCTCAGCATGGCCATTACTTAACTTTTCACTGTATAAATTACAATCCTTTGCAGACAACAAACTAAGTTTGCTTCAAATGATAAGATTTATCTTTGAAAGGGTAGAAAACATTGTGGGAAAAAGAGAAAATGTTGGTAAGCAGCAGTTTCTCATCTACCCAGTATGTTTTCAAAGGCCTTCTTTTTAGCTCTACTGGCTGACAGCCAGCAGAGCTTATGTCATGTCGGGGTTTCCATCGTCCGTCCATCCGTTAGTCTTTTTCTTGTTTACGCGATAAAGTCAGTCTTTTTCTTGTTTACGCGATAAAGTCTGCATTTGTTGTCAGATTTTCATGAAACTTGCACAGTTTGTTTATCTCATCAATAACTTCAATCCTATTGATTTTGAAAATCCAACAAACAGTATGGGAAAAGTAGCCATTTCAAATTGAAAATTTCCATTTCTTGTTTATGTGATAAAGTCTGCATTTGTTGTCAGATTTTTGTGAAACTTGCACAGTTTGTTTATCTCATCAATAGCTTCAACCCTATTGATTTTGAAAAAAAATCCAACAAACAGTATGGGAAAAGTAGCCATTTCAAGTTGAAAATTTCAGTTTCTTGTTTACGAGATAAAGTCTGCATTTGATATCAGATTTTCGTGGAACTTGCACAGTTTGCTTATCTCATCAATAGCTTCAACCCTATTGGTTTTGAAAAAAAAATCCAACAAACAGTATGGGAAAAGTAGCCATTTCAAATTGAAAATTTCCATTTCTTGTTTAGGTGATCAAGACTACATTTGTGGTCAGATTTCAGTGAAACTTGCAGAGTTTGTTTATCTTATCAATAGCTTCAACCCTATTGATTTTGAAAAAAATCCAACAAACAATATGGGAAAAGTAGCCATTTCAAGTTGAAAATTTCCATTTCTTGTTTACGCGATAAAGTCTGCATTTGTAATCAAATTTTTGTGAATCTTGCAGAGTTTGTTTATCTCATTAATAGCTTCAACCCTTTTGATTTTGAAGGAAATTCAGCAAACAGTATGGGAAAAGTAGCCATTTCAAGTTGAAATTTTCCATTTCTTGTATATGCGATGAAGTCAAAATTTGTAGTCGGATTTTCATGAAACTTGCACAGTTGCTTTGTCTCATCAACAGCTTGAACCCTATTGATTTTGAAAAAAAAAATCCAACAAACAGTATGGGAAAAGTAGCCATTTAAAGTTGAAAATTTCCATTTCTTGTTTACGCGATGAAGTCGGCATTTTTGGTCAGATTTTCATGAAACTTGCACAGTTGCTTTGTATCATCAACAGCTTGAACCCTATTGATTTTGAAAAAAGTCTGACAATCAGTATGGGAAAAGTAGCCATTCAAAGTTGAAAATTTTCATTTCCTGTTTAGGCAATGAAGTTCACAGTGTTGATCCAATTCTTTTGAAACTTGCAAAGATTGTTTGGTTCATCAAGGGACTGAACTCTATTAAAAGTGAAGAAAATCTAGTAAACCTTTCAGGAAAAGCAGCCATTTGATGACTTAGTATCGTTTACTGAACAAAGTCCTCATTATTAGTCACATTTCTTTGAAATTTGCTAGGATTGATTAAGGCATACTGAAACCCTATCAAATTTGGCTGGATTCCAAACATTTAGTTTTGAGAAATTGCACTTTATTTTTTTTCACTGTTTGTTCAATTCACCATGCCTACTTATGCTATCTTAGTGGGTTCAAGCCCAGTTGCAAGAACACATTTTTGTGTTTTTTTTTCTTTATGCATTATGAATTCATAATGTATGTTGGCATAAAAGCAAAATCACTGCCAGTAGAGCGATTTCAGGCCCTCAAGGGCCTCTAATTTAGATTTGTTTAAACTAGGCAGGGATGTAAAATTCCACTCGCCCGCTCGCATTGGCGAGTGATCTCTTGACTTCGGGTGAGTACAAGAAATATCTGACTCACCGGACTGGGTGAGCGCATTTTCTGACATTACATGCATTTAAAATCCGTAGAATTCAGCAAAATTTCAGTCGGAGAAATGCCAATCAAATGGAAGTTGACATCAGTTATTTAAGGTTTTGTCTAGTTACAAACCATTACATGCATACACACAATATAATGTCAATTTCGCCACACCCAATCTGCGTCAAATCTCTACATCGAACCAATCCGGTATCATGTATGAGATTTAGTCGCCGCCCGTAATTTCTGAAGCCATGCATTGATTCTGCATTATGTACTGGGTAAATATTTAGCAACAACCTCGGAATGACTTGGAGAAAATCCGGCTGTCTACGCCTTAGTATTAATTTTATTAGCTCCACTGGCTGAAGGCCAGCGGGCTTATGTCATGGCCCAGTGTCCGTCATGCGTCCGTCCGTCTGTGCGTTAACTTTTTTTTCCAAACTTCTCTGAAACTACCCATCCAAATTTGATGAAACTTCACAGAAATGATCCTGCCATGGTCCTCTTTAAAATTTCTTGAAAGAATTTGATTCCTTCAAAAACTCTGGTTGCCATGGCAACTAAACTGAAAAATATTGAACATCTTTGAAAATCTTCTTGTCTGAAACTATAAGGCCCAGGGCTACCAAATTTGGCATGTAGCTTTATCTAATGTACCTCTATCAAATTTCTTCATATTATAGCCCTAGGGTCAAAATTGGCTCTGCCCCGGGGATCACAAGTTTAACATGGGCTAATATAGTGACTGCAATTTAAAATAGTAATCAAGGGGAAATAACTGTTATACAAGATAAAGTTTGTTACTATTTACCTCCCTTGATTATCAAACTGCAGTTATGCATTATTGGAGTTTGGTATTCAAGTTTTTTGGAGAGGAAATGTTCAGTTTAAAGGGAGAGTGATTTTTTAGCTCCACTGGCCGAAGGCCAGCGGGCTTATGTCATGGCCTGTTGTCCGTCGTCCGTCCGTCCGTCCGTGCGTCCGTCCGTCCGTGCGTTAACTTTTTTTTAAAACGTCTTCTTCTCTGAAACTACCCATCCAATTTTGATGAAACTTCACAGAAATGATCCTGCCATGGTCCTCTTCAGAATTTCTTGAAAGAATTTAATTCCTTCAAAAACTCTGGTTGCCATGGCAACAAAACTGAAAAATTTTGAAAATCTTTGAAAATCTTCTTGTCTGAAACCGTAAGGCCAAGGGCTACCAAATTTGGCATGTAGCTTTATCTAGTGGACCTCTACCAAGTTTCTTCAATTTATAGCCCTGGGGTCAAAATTGGCCCCGCCCCGGGGGTCACAAGTTTTACATGGGCTTATTTAGGGAGAACTTTAAAATTCCTCTTCTACCTAGCCATAGGGCCTAGAGCTACCAAATTTGGCATGTAGCTTTATCTAGTGGACCTCTGCCAAGATTGTTCAAATTATAGCCCTGGGGTCAAATTAGGCCCTGCCCGGGGGTAACAAGTTTTACATGGGCTTATATAACAAGTTTTACATGGGCTTATATAGGGAGAACTTTAAAATTCTTCTTTGACCTAGCCATGGGGCCTAGGGCTACCAAATTTTGCATGTGGCTTTATCTAGTGGACCTCTACCAAGAGTGCCCAAATTATAGCCCTTGGGTCAAATTTGACCCCACCCCGGGGGTCACAAGTTTTACATGGGCTTATTTAGGGAAAACTTTAGAAATCTCCCTGTACCTAGCCGTAAGGCCTAGGGCTACCAAATTTTGCATGTGGCTTTATCTAGTGGGTCTCTACCAAGAGTGCTTAAATTATAGCCCTGGGGTCAAAATTGGCCCTGCCCCGGGGGTCACAAGTTTTACATGGGCTTATGTAGAGAAAACTTAAGAAATCTCCCTGTACTTATTCATAAAGCGTAGGGCTACCAAATTTCGCATGTAGCTATATCTAAAGGCCCTTCACCAAGAGTGCGTAAATTATAGCCCTAGGGGGGAATTTGATTCACCCCGAGGGGTCAGAAGTTTTACATGGGCTTATATAGTGAAATCTTTAGAAATCTTCTTGTTACTAACCATATGAACTAGGGCTACCAATTTTAGTCCTGTTTCAGGGGTCTTATGTTCAAAACCAATTGGCCAAGTATTGTAATGTTTGGCATGTAGTGATTTTACGTATTAGCCAGTGGAGCGATACAGGGCCATCATGGCCCTCTTGTTTTTATGCTAATGGTTATGCTGACATGAATGGCATGTTTAATTTAAAGTAAGGTTTCTATCACTCAAATTTTTTCAGAACTTGACCTTTCATGCTAATTAATAAACCTGCTTGTATTCACTGACATTATCTTTGCATTTAAAAAGATATGACTTTTTTTTTTGTTGGGGGGGGGGGGGGGATGGAGGTTATGTTTTCAAAGTAAGTTTATTACCATACAGACCATACAGACTTATTATGCTGTATGTCTCTGTCAATGCCAATTAACCCTTTACCAAACAATGCCTGGTTTTTTACGGCCTTAAGATAGAAGCCTTTTGAAAACATTGTGGGAAAAGGAGAAAATGCTGGTAACCAGCATTTTCTCCTTTTCCCACAATGTTTTCAACCATGCTGGAAACAAATTTCAATTTTTGAGTTACCTTTATTTTGTCGTCTGCAAGTGCTTTCAATTTGGACCAGTCTAAAATTTTGTCGTTTGGTAAAGAGTTAATTTTACTCTTTAAGAAATGACAATTTTTTTTTTACTGTACCAAGTTTAAAGCCATTGCAAAAAGACAAATTGAATGTAGCTTAAAGGACTATTTCGGTCTTTGATAGGTTAAGAAATATTGTGGGAAAAGGAGAAAATACTGGCTGACAACATGTCCTGTTTTTGAAAGCCTTCTCTTTCAGGGTCATTAACACTTCGATTTGTGTGGTAAAGGGGTTAAAAAGCCAGTGGAGCGATACAGGGCCATCATGGCCCTCTTGTTTCTTTTCTTACGGGAATAGCTGAGGGAATCCAAACTGGTTCAGTGGTTTTCTAAAAATATTCTGAAGAAGTGGCATGGTCTATTTTTCATTAAATTGATTCAATCACTACAGATGCATTACAATGATGGTTATAGATCTATAAGAAGATAATTATGTAAACAAATAAGGTTGCTAAATAGCGCTCGAACGGTAAGTCATTTGATAAAAAAATTTGACGGTACAGACAACCTAGTTTTAGTAGCGGTGTAGGGAACACCATCTGTTTGTTTACATTACCCTTACAAAATGAATTCCTCTCTTTGCATGATGTTAATGAACAGGCAGCTGAATAAAAAGCTAAAAACTAGACATGATAACATTTCTTGACATTCATTTTAAATTAAAATTACATGTAAGTATGATTAATCACATGACTTTCAATTCTATTAGACGAATATTTCACGAAAAAAAAAGGGGGCGAGTGAAAAACTCTGCAGGGCGAGTAACCTTTAACACCTGCTCGCCAGGTGGGCGAGTAGATAAAAAAATAATTTTACATCCCTGCTAGGGATTGTTTGGAAAAAGGTTCAAGTCATTTCTTACTGTCACCTTTGCAGCAGACAGCTCTTGAAACATCCTTGTCAACACAAATGATTATCTAAATTTCAATACATAAATGCATATGAAAACTGCTCATGAGCAATAATTATTCATCCTGTTGCCACAATATTTTCTGGGGTGGTTTGTCATGAGATACATAAAAAGTTGTTTTCAGATGGTAATTTGTAAATATGTGGAATGGCTATTTTGATTTTTTTTTTGCATTTTGTAAGTAGCCAACAGTTTGTATGAAGTATGAAGGACTTTGGTGATGAAGGGCATCTGAAGAAAGAATATTGATATTCAATTGACGTCAGATTTACATCATGTAGGGTATACTATACCTGAACTTGCATCCTACACTGAAATCATCCTTCCATTACAATCAAAATGCCGAAGTTCAACAGAGAGAAAGAAATTATGAAATGGTAAGCCATAGAGTATTCAACTCTGTCAAACAGCAAAATTCTGAAGAGGACAGACTTGAAAGGGTATTCAGGTGACAAATTCAATAAAGTTTGAAAAATTGATATCTGGCTTTGAATTGGTTGAAAACTCTGGGAAAAGAAAAAAAATGCTGGTTACCAGCATTTTCTCCCTTTTCCACAATGTTTTCAAAAGCCTTCTTCTTCAGGGTGGGAAAATATTGAATTTTTTGGTGAAGGGTAAACTACTATTTTATGGACAGTGCACACTGTCATAGTTACAAGTGACAGAATGTACTGGATAGTGTACACCATGATACAACTGACAAATGCACAGCCTAACGGATCTTGGATCTGCACTGTCCAGCACTTTGTGACAATTTCTGAACAATAGCTGTTGTGTCAACATGATGCGAAACTTAATCCATGTTTTTCTTTGGTCAAAGGCCATTTTTTTACTGATACAGAATGCATGAATGTATCTGGTCAAGTGTGATGTCGTTTAAGGTCTATGCCGAGTCCCAGACTATCCCTGTGAAATCTGTCCGCCCAATTCATGAAATCTGCATGCATATTTCAAGCTGTGGTTTCATGAAGACTTCATGATAAATAGGTAAAGTGAATATGAGACAAATGCATTAAAAATTCATAATACAAAGCTTCATGAACACTTCATGCATTTTCCTTATCCATGAAAATGCATGAAATCAAGAAGAGATATTGTTCATAAAAACTTCTTGAATCATGCATCTGTAATCCTTCATGAAGACTTCATGCAAAGATTCTTGAAAATTTTACTTCATGAAGATATAATGCAGTTTTTAGCTCCACTGGCCAAAGGCCAGCGGGCTTATGTCATGGCCCGGTGTCCGTCGTGCGTCCGTCCCTGCATGCGTGCATGCATAACTTCTATTTCAAACATCTTCTTCTCTGAAATTACCAATCCAATCTTGATGAAACTTCAGAGAAATGATCCTGCCATGGTCCTCTTCCAAATTTGTTGAAAAAATTTCATTCCTTCAAAGTCATGGCAACAAAACTGAAAAATATTGAAAATCTTTGAAAATCTTCTTGGTTGAAACCATAAAGCCTAGGGCTACCAAATTTGGCATGTAGCTTTATCTAGTTAGACCTCTACCAAGTTTCTTCAAATTATAGCCATGGGGTCAAATTTGGCCCCGCCCCGGGGTTCACAAGTTTTACATGGGCTTATAAAGTGAAAACTTTAGAAATCTTCCTGTACCTAGCCATTAGGCCTAGGGCTACCAAATTTTGTATGTAGCTTTATCTAGTGGGCCTCTACCAAGAGTGTACAAATTGTTGCCCTGGAGTCAAATTTGGTCCCGGCCCGTGGGTCGCAAGTTTTATATGGGCTTATATAGGGAAAACTTTAGAAATTTCTAGTACCTAGCCATAAAGCCAAATTTTGAATGAAGCTTTATTTATGGGCCTCTACCAAGAGTGCCCAAATTATTTCACTGGGATCAAATTTGGCCCTGCTGTTGGGGGGGGGGGGCACAAGGTTTACATGGGCTTGGATAGGGAAAACTTAAAAAATCTTCTCATACTTAGCCATAAGGTGGAGGGCTACCAAATTTTGCATGTAGCTTTATCTAGTGGGCCTCTACCAAGAGAACCCAAGGTATAGACCTGGGGTCAAGTTTGGGCCCACCCCAGGGGTCAGAAATTTTACATGGGCTTATATAGTGAAAACTTTAGCAATCTTTTAGGGGCTTTTATTGAGGAAACTTTGAAAATTTTCTTGTTTATAACCACACATTTTAGTCCTGTATTATTTGGTAGAAGGCTTTATCTTGTGGTCCTGTACCAGGATTCAAGTAATTATAGCCCTGTGGTCAAAAATGGCTTTGCCCTGTGGTCATAACTTTCTCATAGGATTTTATAGAGAAAATTCTGTATGTTATCTAGTTCGAAACCAGTTTGCCAAGTATTGTAATATTTGGCTGGTAGGGTTTTACTTATTAGCCAGTGGAGTGATACAGGGCCATCTTGGCCCTCTTGTTGTTGTATACTTTAATGTCTCATATATACTTCACATTTATTCATGAAGTATTCATGAATCATTTTTTGGGAAATTTCAAGAAGAAAGGAGCCATCACTTCTTGAATATTCATGAAGTTTTTCTGAAGCATTATGCTAGAGCAGTCTTAAAAAATGGACAACAATTTGTAAGAACTTATAAACTGTGTAAGATTTCTTCTTGTACTTTATTTCTTCAGAATCACTGATTTATATGGAAATTGTCATAAAAAGTCAACATTTTGAGGATTTAAGGCAAAACAGTTGTAACTGCCAATATACGAGTTTCATAAGTTCGTAACAGTTCATTAACTGTGCTGTCCTTGGCTTGACAGCCAGATAATGATTGGATTACTCGACCCAGATCGTAAAGGACTGAAGTAGAAGAGGAGCAGTCCTCAGAATCCTATCCTAATAAGGATTAAAATTAAAATTTAGAAGAGATCAGATTGACTCCATGAAACATTGTGAAAAAGGAAAAATCTTAAGATTTAAAACTTGTGAATCTGACCCTAACACTTAATCTTCTAGATCTCTAAACAGAACTGATCTTGATAGTAACATTTGTTAACTGACTTGAAAGTTTAAAAAGAAAATATTGTAGGTAAAACATTTGCTTAACGTAGTCCGCAAAAACTAATAACCTATCCGTTAGAACGATAATACAAGTATAGTAGACATCAAAAATACCTATCAAACCAGAGAAATACAGAGGTGAGTGCACTGGACCATAATTATACACACTATGGTAGAAATACTTAGTTGTGATGACCAAAAGCTTGGAAACAATACGAACATCTGTGGAGCAAGGAAAACATTTTGTACGAAAGGGAAGCAACTCTTTTGAGCAAAGTCGACTGAGAGAGTTCAACAAGAACTAGAGTCAACTCTAAATGAAAACTATGTTCAAGCACACGTCTGTTCCGGCACAGCATCCCCGTCTGGTATCAGATTCTCTGATATCACCATACTTTAATATACATGTAAAAATACAAATATATCTTCATAGAAGACATGTAAGCCATAAGATTAATCCAAAACTGATGTATACTTAATCAGTGTATTGCAAATCATGATGTTCAAATGAAGAGTGCACTGACATGCAGCTCCATTTGAACGTCATAGTCTGAATGAACCTCCTACAGACAAATCTCAGCACTCTGTTTACTGCCTTAACTGTCTGCAAAATCATATTCTATAGCAATGTCACAGTTACTTATGAACTTATTAACTCTCAAGCAAGTTTCATGAATATTTCCAGGGTTTTCAGTATTTATGTAAAGGTAAAGATCTATTCTTTAACAATTTCATGAATACTTCCAGGATTTTTATATACAATAAAAAAAACTTGATTTATTCTTGAGTGATATTTCATGAATGTTTCCAGGATTTTGATAATGCATAAAGCATTCATGAAGTACTCATAACCTCACTGCATGAATAAAACTTCATGAAGTAAGCTTATAAATTTTAATGAAGTGGTGAAGAGGACTTCATGAAAAAATAGTGATTTCATGAAGTCCATTTTCTCAGGGGTATAGTAATGGTAAAAGCTAAGAAAAAGTTAATATCCTTAACCTATGAACAAAACTGACTCATTATTTACTGCAGTCACACAGGTTTTTTTGCAAGGAAGAAAGGTTCTCAGTTTATTGTCCTGCCTCAAAGCTCAGTGGTTAGCGTATCCAACTTGTGATCTGGTGATTTCTTGTTTGATACCCGGTTGCAGCAAACTTTCTTTATTGCCGGCCTCTCAACTCTGATGCATGTGAGAAAATAGTCAGTGGCTTTGAAAGAAAGTTGTGTCAGTACTGGTGTTAGAAAGCCAGGAAACATGCATAGGTGTACTGGCTGCCGTGATATGACCTAAGCTGTTAAAACCGAGTTAAACTCCAATACAGACAAAAGAAATCAGAGTTCATTGTAGTCTTGTTTAGCTCACCTGAACACAGTGCTTATGGTGAGCTTTTGTGATTGTGCAGTTTGCATTGTCGAGGCATCAATAATTACCTTTTGTCCACTATAGAGGCTACATTTTCAGTCTAATACTCGTGAAACCTGGTCAAAATGTTTGTCTTGATGATGTCTTGGATATTGTTCAGAATTGTATCACTTCGGGTCAAAAAGTAGATTACTTACTATGACAAATTTTAGAAAAACTTTGTGTGCACTTGTGAAACTTGGTCAAAATATTTTTCTTGATTACATCTGAGACAATTTCGAAATTGGGTCATGTTAGGTCAAAATGTAGGCCACTGGGACAAATCTTAGAGAGACCTTTTGTGCACTCTAGAGGCCTTATTTGTAGTCTGATACTCATCAAAGTTGTATTCTTGATAATATCTTGGACAAATTTGAAATTGGATCATGTTGGGTCAAAAAGAAGGTCACTGGGATAAATCTTAGAAAAACCTTTGTGCACTCTACATCTTAGGCTACATTTCAGGTCCAGTACTCAAGAAACTTGATCAGAATGTTTTTCTTGATAATATTTCAGATATCTCAGTTTGAAATTGGGTGAGATCCTGTCAAAAGTAGGTCACTTGGATAAATCTGAAAAACCTAATGTGAGCTTATTACGGTGCCTTGGATACCAAATGACTACGGTTTAAATGAAGGTGTAATAGATTCAAAAAGAACAGAAGAATTCCACTGTGTTTTAAAATTTAATAATTGAAAACACAGTAATTTACAATACAAATTATAAGTTCCTACTTACACTTCACAGAGTCTAAACAATTCAGACTGTCCTAAAATATTACAATTCCATTAATCCAGAATCGGAGAAAGTCACAAAGAACACAAAAAATTGCTGGTCTCAATAGAACTTCAAAAAGCTGGGAATCCAACAATGATAATGACAGCATAAGAGTTAACAGCGATGTCAAGTAGAATATTCAGTCTTTAAATCCTTTCCAATCTTCAGTCGTAAACATCAATTTCACAACTTTTTTCTCTCCTCCCAGCCCTCCAGTGTTTGGGCTCTTATATATCATAACAGAGGAATCCAGTACACCCGGAAACTTCTGGAAATATTTTCAAGAAAAACACGGGGGAATTCCCAAAAAACATGAATGCTGGATTATGGCAATAATAGCATTAATTTTTCTTTGAGAGCAGGATATGGACGTATCATACCAATAGTTAAGTACCTACATTACTATTGATTAACATCATTTGCTAATTGCAAAGTTATTATGAAAAATAAATATTCTTTCTGCATAATTCTGCGTACATCTTGTTTGTAAACAAAACTTCAAAAGTACTAGAATAGTCACAAACATTCCGTAACAGCACTCTAGAGGCTACATTTTCAGTCTGATACTCATGAAAGTTTGTCTTGTCAATATTTAGTACAAGTGCAAAATCTGGTCATGTCGGGTCATAAAGTAGATCACTGGCACATACCTAAAAAAAACCCATGTGTTGGTCACATTTTCAGTCCAATAGTCACAAAATTTGTTCAGAATGTTTGTCTTGATAATATTCTGGATAAGTTTTAAATGGGGTCATGATGGTCAAAATGTAGGTCACTGGGATAAATATGAGAAAAACCTTGTGTGCACTCTAGATACTACATTTGCAATCTGATACTCATGAAACTTGGTCAGAATGTTTGTCCTGATAATATTTTGTACTAGAATTAGGTCACATTAGGTCAAAAAGAAGGTTGATGGGATGATAAACTTGGTTTGCTTTATAGAGGCAACATTTTCTGTCTAATACTCATGAATTTTGGTCAGAATGTTTGTATTGACGATACCTTGGACAAGTCCAAAATTGGGTCATTTTAGTTCAAAAAGTAGATCAATGGGACAAATTTTAAAAAAAAATCTTGTGTGCATTCTAGAGGCCACATTTTCAGTCTGATACTCATGAAACTTGGTCAGAATGTTTTTCTTGATGAAATCTAGTTCGAACTCAAGATTGGGTCTCACTGAATAGATAACAAAGTGTTGAAAACGCTGAAGTGGCATTTGTCAAGGAAGCCATGTGTGGAATTAATAATTTGAAAGAAAAAGAGAAATATTATTCAAATATTGGCCTGAAAGTCACCCTACTAAGCAAATTAATACCTTTTTGGTTGAAAGGAGAGTACTCATGACAAAGTTAGGATTATTTGTGTATTGGTGGTCTCCCTTTGATCATTCACAGGAGTCAGGAGTAACGTCCCTTGACAGTAGGATGCATGATGGTTAGAGAGAGACACCATATAAATATATCGAATAAAATTAAGTTTGTACCTGAAAACTATGATTTTGAGATATCTTTGGTTGTAAAGATCTAATTCCCTATATTACAATCAATTATTTCGATCTATAAATATTCATGCACAATCAAATGGAGTAGCGCGCAATCATGGGACGAACAAGCCCAGGGACGAACTGGTTTTGGAACGAAAAAGCCCGGGACCAAGCAGTCATTAGACAAATTTTGTGTATCATTGCACCAATAGAAGGCTATGAGCGGTGAAAGCCATTTTCAATCAAAAAGAAGTATTTCCACGATCGATGGCCTCACCCGATGTATTTTGACATGCCATTTCCAATTACATATCTGAGTGCTATCGAAAAACTCATTTGTCAGAGAAAAATTGAGTTTAATTGGGTGTATTTCCTTTGGTTTTGCACAAAATACGATACATGGTCTTCAAAATTCAATATTGAACTCATAGTGGCATTGTCTTCGACAAATGCCACAAAATATAGTTGATTGAGACAGATCGTAGAAAAACTTTGTGTGCTTTCTAAAGGCTACATTTTCAGTCAGATACTCATGGAAATCGGTTGGAATGTTTGTCCTAATGATATCTCAGACAGCTTTTAACTGGTTCATGTTGGATAAAAAAGTAGGGCACTGACACTCATGAATTTGCATCATCACAACCTAGATGTCTGCAACTTGATCAATCCTAGATGACTTTACTGAGGTGAGCTCTTTAGGGCCAATGGCCCTCTTGTTTGTCTGTGCTTATGTAATGTTTTGATCAGAAAATGAAATCAATGGAGTTAAATATGACAAAAATGGATCCCCAAGCAGGTTCAAGTTTACTAGATGCTCTTACTATTCCTATTGTATAGACAGTCACAAAATTCTTATCTGTTATTCCTCTTGCTTACCAGCATATAGTATGGTTCAATAGACTGTCTTTAAAATTTTGTGAAGCAGGCCAAAATTTCCTGTCAAATGAAAAAGCTAGATGCAACATTGCACAAGGTATCAAGAATAGGAACTATTCTTCAATGAGGCGTGAACTTCAGAAGACATGTTTTTCTCTTAAGTTTAATCATATTTTTAGCTGCACTGGTTAAAGGCCATCGAGCTTATGATATTGGATTATTGAAAAAGGATTAATATTCAACAGTTTTTTTTTTATGTCTGCAGAAGTGCTTTGCAAAATCCATTCCAGTCAATAAGAATGCGCGACTGTGGATGATCCTTGAATGCTTAATCAAATTTCAAAGAATGATGAAACCTGTTTGAAAAAAACATTTAAATCCTAGTCATTGAATTTCATTGTTTTTTGTTAGCTATCCTCTTCTTACACATTACTTATTGTGGGATATTAATTCACAAAGTAAGGTAAGGTTGCAAGAATGGAGCTTTTTTATATTAGCGTTTCCTCTTTAATTTAATATCACTAATTAATGTACTTTTAGACTAGCTAAAAAGGTATTTAAACCTTTCCCACACAATCCCAAGTTTTAACGACCGTAAGGAGAATGCCTTTTGAAAACATCGTAGGAAAAGGAGAAAATGCTGGTAACATCATTTTCTCCTTTTCCCACAATGTTTTCTTCCCTTCTAAAGGTGAATTTCTACTTTTTAGTCACAATTATTTTGTCATCTGCAAAAGCTTTGAATTTAGTCAAGTCTAAAACTTTGTCGTTTGGTAAAGAGTTAACTCATTACCAGACAACCAGAGACTTACAACTTTTCCACTAAAACATTTGCAGGCGGCAAATTAACTTTGGTTTAAAAAATGATTGAATTTATCTTAACCCTTTACCACACAATGCAGACTTTTAACGACCCTGGAAAAGAAGCCTTTTGAAAACATTGTGGGAAAAGGAGAAAAACGCTGGTAACCAGCATTTTCTGCTTTTCCCACAATGTTTTCTACCCTATCAAAGAAAGATTGCTCCATTTGAGCCACATTAAAATTGTCATCTGCAAATGCTTTCAATTTGGACAAGTCTAGAATATTGTCGTTTGGTAAAGAGTTAACTCTTTACCACATGACAAAATTTTAGATAGATCCAAAATGGAAGCATTTCCAAAGGACATAGTAAATGTGGCACGAGTAATGGGATTTGTCTGTAACAGATAATAAAACATTGTGTGAAAAGAAGAAAATGCTGGTTACCAGCATTTTCTCCTTTTCCCACACTGTTTCAAAAGCTTTCTTTCTCAGGGTCGTTAAAACTCGGGATTGTGTGGTAAAGGGTTAAGGGAAGGTGGAAATTATTATGTGGTAAGGAGAAATGGTGGTTAGTAGCATTTTCTGCTTGTTCTGTAATGTTTGTAATTAGGCCCCCTATCTTAGGGTCGTTAAACCATGGGATTGTATGGCAAAAGGTTAAAATCACTTTAATATAGACACAGAAATGAAGAAAAAGGTAATGCTTAGTCACTGGTAAAACAATTACTGTTTCAATTTCAAGATTGGCATAATTATCTAGAGGAGCTGATCCAAAGTCAAAATGCAAAACCCATACATGTGTAACCTTGATTGAAAATTGGCAAATTCATGGAAAGGAGACCTTATTGTAGCAGTTGTTGACTGGAGAGCTAATTGGTATTTCACAATGGGTAAGTGTTCCTCCTCCTCAAGGACTGTGAGTAATATGCATATGATAGCTGAGTAGTCAAAAGTTAAAAACCATTGATAAAACTTTTAATCTACTTGTCGGATACAGTTTGTACAGTGGTCATGAATGAAATAGTTTAGATCAGGATATTAACTGTTACAGTGAGGAAGAAAACCTATCATACATTTTCATGGTAGAAATTCGACCTAAGTAATTGCAATTTTATGGTTGCTTTTGTCAACAGTGTCTCAGCAATGCGGACAGTGTAGATCAAAGATCAGGCTGCACATCTTGTGCAGCCTGATCATGACCTACACTGGCCCCTTAGGCGACTAAAGTCATGAAAGGCGCTTTAAGGGTTATTGTAGCTGGGACAGATTGTCATAAAATGGTACACTTGATGGATAACATGCCCCTGTATGTATGTATACCAAATTTACTAGATTATCTCTTTACCAGTGGAAAAAAATTTTAGACTGGTCCACATTGACAGCATTTACAGGAGAAAAACTAAATGTGGCTCAAATGATAGGACTTGTGTTTGAAAGGGTAGAAATCATTGTGGGAAACAGATTGTATTGTCCTTTTCCCTACTATCTTTTCATACCCCTCGTTCTACGAGTTATTTAACGCTTTACCAAACTATAAGATTTCAAACAAGCCCAACTTGAAAGCATTTGCAGAACGCAAATAAAAGGTGACTTAAGTTTTGGAAGCTGCCTTTAATAGGGTAGAAAATGTGGGAAAAGGAGAAAATGCTGGTTACCAGCATTTTCTCTTTTTCCGCACAGTGTTTTCAAACATCCTCTTTCTAAAGGTCGATAAAAGTCGGTATTGTGTGGTAAAGGGTTGAATATGCCAGTCAATGGAGAAAATTGTGTCAGTGTTGTGTTATAGTAAAGTTTAATTCCTTAACCACACAATCCCGACTTTTAACAACCCTAAGAGAGAAGCCTGTTGAAGACATTGTGGGAAAATTTTCCCTCAGTGTTTTCTACCCTTCCTAAAAAAAACTTCTATTTTTCAGTCACATTTGTTTTGTTGTGTGTAAGTGGTTTGAATTTGGACCAGTCTAAAATTTTGTCGTTTGGTAAAGAGTTAATGAACTCTATAATTAGAACAGATCATTTATACCATTTACCTTCAGCACTTACAGTTACACTGCCTTCAGCTGCTCTTCACCCCTAGGCTGCTGGATTCACATTTGCAGATCATGTAGATAAAGACAAGACCGCACATAATGTACAATTTGATCTTTTATCTAATTAGTTGGATGCCAAAAGACTTCTCAGCTAAAAAAAGTAAGAAAAGAAAGAAAAACCAACATTTGGGGTTTTATTATACCCCCGCAAAACGAATGTTTTCGGGGGTATACTGGAATCAGCCTGTCTGTCCATCCGTGTGTCCGTTCGTGTGTCCATCTGTGTACAAAATACTAGTAATTTTGTGTCGCAAACTCCTACAGTTTTCCTTCAATTGTATTGAAACTTTGCACATATATTGATCATATATTGAAGATTTGCAAGACGCAATTTTCAAGTGTCAACTCCTGGTTGAGGAATTATCTCCCCTTGAACTTCACGTTTTTTCTGTCAAAGCACTGGCGGGGGTATTAAGTCATATTCAGTGACAGCTCTAGTTTTTGACTGGAAATATAGTTTCATATTGTTAGCAGTGTACGGGTTAATGAATCTAAGAAATGGTATGGTAAATTCAGATATTAACCCTTTTTCAAGCAACAAAAGTTTGGATTTGTCCAACTTCAAAGCATTGGTAGAGAACAAATTATAAGTGGCCCAAATTATGAAATTTGTGATTGAAAGGATGGAAAACAATATGGGAAAAGGAGAAAATGCTGGTTACCAGCATTTTTTCCTTTTCCCACAATGTTTTCTAAAGCCTTTTTTGTTAAGGTCATTTAAACTTGGGATTTCGTGGTAAGGGGTTAATTAACTTTGTAGATATAAATGTCTAACAGACATAGTGGAAGGATTTGATTTTTTGCTCTGCTGTATCAGAAGAGAAAGTTGAGGTATCATGATAGTCCTGTTGCTTCATGTTAGGCAGTAGCGATTACCCTTTGACAAATAGGTAAAACAAATTTTACAAAAAAAATAGAATAAAAATGGGACACTTATTGTGTTTTCTACTTGTTGGCATTTCTCTCAATAGCTTAGTTTTAACCCTTTAGGGTTAAATAAACCTAACAAGCTGTTTAACACTTAAGTTCTTTGAAAGGGTAGAAAACAATGTGAGAATGGAGAAAATGCATGTTACCAGCATTTTCTCCTTTTCCCATTATGTTTTTAACAAGCCTCTTCCCCTGGGTTGTGAAAACCTGGGTTTGTTTGATAAATGGGTAAGTCCAGATATAAGACCCAAATAATTGCAATATCATAGTTGCTTTTGTCTATGTAAAGTTTCAGAAAACTACACAATGTAGATCAAAATTGGGCTGCACATTTTGTGCAGTCTGATCTTGATCTACGCTGACTGCAAAGGCAACTATACTTATGAAAGATAATTAAAGGGTTAAAGCTATCTTTGTAAAAAGCTATCTTTAGATGCAGATAAACATTAGGTACCAGTCTTTTTTTACAAATTGCCTTATAAACTTGCAAAACATAATTTGGTTGAATGCTACTTAAAATCTTTACCTCACGGTCCCGAGTTGTTACAGCCATTAGGAGGTCATCATTGTTAAAAATAGAAAAAGGAAACTCATGGAATTTATGAGAACTTCAACATCTTTGAGCTAGAGTTAAAAAACTTTGCATAATAATAGAACATGATATGATATGGATAATATGGACATACCTTCATTTTAAAACTTAAGCAAAAGTAAAGGTCACTGTTGAATTTAAAAAAAAAAGGGGGGTTATACAGATAATGCACATGCCATAATTGTATATCTAAGTCAAATTAAAATCACTATCACTTAGTAACGGGGACTTCTTGTTTACCACGAAAACATTTTGGTATAGTTAAGTCAGGTGAGTGAAACAATTACTATTGTGGTCCTCTTGTTTCCTTTATTCTTAAGACTTATTTTTTACTGAATTAATTAGTTTTGTGAAAATAAGTATAAAGCCTAGGTAACTTAGGACATAAAATATTTTGTGCACCAGATTTGGATTATGAGAAACATTTCAATTTGTTGAAACTTTTGTAAAACCTTCAATACTACTACCATATGCTAGGGTGGAAAATTACATGATAAAAGCAGCTGTTGCATCTGTGATCAATAGCTTCTTTGATGAGCTTACATGTCTGGGCATCTGTTGTGTAATAGTTTTGATATTGTAGTGACATTTTGGTCAGTGTATCTGGGAAAAAAAGTTGTGGGATGATGAGTGTTTGAATATTTTTTTTTCCAGTGAGAAATTCATGACATAATTAGAGTGTATTTCAAAAAAAAAAAAGTATTTATGGCTATGGGTGTGGGAAAATGTAGACTGAAAATTAAAGGCAATTAACTCTTCATCAAACAATAAAATTATAGACTTGTCAATTATGAAAGCTATTGCAGACAATAAATAAAATGTAGCACAATTGATGTGATTTGTGACTGAAAGGATGGGAAACATTGTGGAAATAGAAGAAAACACTGATTAAAACCATTTTCTCTCTTTCCCAGAGTTTTTAAAAGCCATGTCCTTCAGGTTCCCCCCCAAAAAACCAGAGTGGTTTGTAAAGGGTTGGATTAAATGGGGAAGTACACAGTTAAAAGTGGCCCTCCCACTAGTGTCATTTGATTCATAAAGTACATCATCAGTTTTTGCTTTATTCTCAGAAGAAATTTTATACAAGAATATTTTACTGTACAGCTTGAAACTGGCTTTTAGATTGTTGTGGTTTCAGATCCAACCCACACCCCCAGAAGTAATTTTTTTAGCTCACCTGAGAACAAATTGCTCCACAATAGATTTGTTTTATACTGTTTTCTGGCATCAAATTTGTCCTGTGTCACTTCTTTTATTAACTCTCTACCTCAAAATTTGAGTTTTAACTACCCCTAGGAAAAAAGGAATTTTGAAAATATTGTGGGAAAAGAAGGAAAGTCTGGTGACCAGCATTTTCTCATCTCATAATGTTTCTACCCTTTCAAAGACAAATTCCTCCATTTTAGCCACATATATTTTGTCATCTGCAAAATTTAGTGCTTTCAGTTTTGAAAGACTTATGTCACCTTGTAAAGAGTTATCTCTTTCACTACTGAATGAATAAATTGTATTTTCTCAAAGGCTAAAAATACATTTCCTCTGCAAGATCAAAGGACAGTTTGGTCAAAATCTAGATTATAGCAGTGGACAGTGTAGATCAGAGATCAGACTGCACATTCTCTGCAGTCTGATCTTGAGCTACACTGTCTACAAAAGCTTCTGGTGTCTTCTATGGTATGGAAAGAGTTAATAGACCATGCTTTGAATTTGGTCCAGTCTAAAATTGTGTTATCTCGTAAAGTGTCATAGACTGGCATTGCCACAGTTTTCCTTGAATGTGGGCCTCATTGCATTATTACTTTACATGCTTCTGAAAACATGAAGGGGGGGGATGCTGTTTACCAGCATTTTCTCCTTTTCCCAGAATATTTTTTTAACCTGTCAAGCACAAAAATCAGCATTTGAGCCACAAATAATTTGATATCTGCAAGACTTGGTGCTTTCAAAATGTACTAGTCGAAAATTTTGTCGTCTGGTAAAGGCTAAAGCAGTTATCGATTTTCTTGTGACCCATTAGCAGCCAAAAGTAGAAAAGCAGGTGTTAAAATGCATTTAAATTTAAATCATAACTTTTGAAAGAATGGGAATTATTGTGAAGATGACAATCTGTTCTTGTGGGGTCAGTCTAAGTGTTAATCACTGGCAGACAAAATAATTTTAAAGTTAGGTAAAAAGTAAAGACAAAATAAAGCAACTTGATAACTTTTGACCTAGTTGTAGAATTCATTTCTCTGCCATGAAGTAACACTTGAACCCACATGCAGTAACTAATACATTGTACCATGAAACTTTCTCGAGCAGCTCCTTGTTCATCAGAACCTTCATTATAACCTCCCCTATGCCAACAGTACATACCTTGAAAGCAATCGTTTTTTATCAGTTTTGCATGCCCGGCTTAGGAATAAATGCAGTGGACTAAATTATGATTTGTTTCATAACTACCTTCGTAATAGTCAGCTCTGCATGTGTTTGGTAGAACCAGAAGACGCTGAACACTATTTTTTCAGATGCAATATTTTTGCTAGACAGAGACTACACTTGTTCAATTCTGTTCAGCATCTTACTCCATTAAACGTAAATGATCTACTTTTTGGTAAACCATCCTTAACAGAACGAGAAAATTCGGAATTATTTGTATCAGTCCAGGAGTATATTCAACAAACTGGCCGATTTACTCGATATATATTTGGAACGATCTGATGTTTCTTCTTTATTATGCAGGAGCAAATGGACAAATTCTATCTATCTCTGTCTGTCTGTCCCTCTCTCTCTCTCTCGCGTGCATTGTAATAAGTTGTGTGAACACTTGTATATTTACATTGTAGGGGAAGGGTCGATCTCTAAGTTGTTATAACTTGTGACCCAACCCCATTTCCATGCAAACTTGAGGGAAGATAAATGTTTAACTAACAGTACATAAACATATTTGTATGGTTTAAATCAGATCACAATGGTCATTACACCTATTCATATATTCCTTTAGTTTATTTGTACTAGTACTGCACATGACTTTCTTTCTAAGCTACTGGCTGCTTTCCCATTTAAACCTTTGGATGTTCAGTTGTAATAGACTAAGTGAACCCTTAGTCTATGACTATTCGGCAATCCTTATGAAACTTGGCCATGCTGGGATTTGAACTTGCAAATCTATCGATTATTTGCCTTCTGTGTTTATGACTAAGCTACTAATGTTACATTCTTACAAACAAGGAGCTTTAGACAGATTGAAAATCATTATGATTATTACATATCTGCACAAATGTGAGTTTTTATGACCATTTAGAACACAAATTTGAAAAAAGTGAGTGGCAAAAAGAGTAATTGCGTGTGACAAGATATTTTGCTTCCCCCTCAGTGTTTTCTATACAATTCAAAAGAGGCTTACCATACAAAGAAAAAACAGGAATCCTTTTTTTTTGTCCAATATTTCTCATCCGTGTTGACCGGTCTAGTTTTCTTTTGTCGTATCTAAAATTAGCCTGTGTGAAAATAAGTCAACTCAGAATTGAAATGTTCTTGCATGTAGAGCACCCAGATGATTATTTTTTCAGTGCCACTACTGACCAAAATCTCATAGCATAGCAGACAATGTAGATTCAGGATAAGACAGCACCTTTTTTTGTAGTCTGATCATCACTGAATGCTACAGCAACTACAGTTGTGATAGGTGTTTTAATTCTTTACCATACAACCCCAAGTTTTAACCAACCTGAGGAAAATGCCATGTGAAAACATTGCAGTAACTGGCATTTCCTCCTTTTCCCGAAATACTTTACACCATTTGAAAAAGGAATGCTGTCAGTTTAGTCCTATCCCATTTGTCATCTACAAATGTTTGAAATATGACAAGTGTGAAATTTTTGGGGTTTTTTTTTGTAAAGAGTGAAGGGTTCATAGAAACCTACTTTTGACACAAGATTGCTCACTACATAGCCTTCTTTTCCATTTCTAAATCTGGATGTGTAATATGTCTCCGTTCACCATTACAGACTCAAGAAGTATATTTTGAACTTTATAATAAGATTTAAATGTATAAGATTGGTGAATATCAGCCCAGGTGTTTGAGATGAAAGTTTCTTTATTAATGAGATTAACCCATTACTCTATATTGAAATAGAAGGCTGTTTCAGTTTAAAAAAAACAACATATGAAGTATTAACAAGATTAGTGACCAAATATATTCTATGATGGTCAGTAGTTATGTATAAAAAAGCAAGCCAGGATGAAACACAGCCATTGAGAAAAGTTTCCTTTTACATTAATAGAATTTGAAATTCTGGAAAAATAGAGGCAGGAACTGCTTACTTAAGATTAGACTAAAGAGAGAAAAGGATTAACCTAGTTAAACCTGAAGTCTATACTATTTTAGACCCATTAAATTTCTGAGTTTGGGTGAAGATAAAACATGTGACAGTATTGTGTGGGTGTGGGATGGGAGTGGCGTAATAGCAAATTGTGAAGAAGATTCCAGTTAACAGCAGACATATGTCTGCATGATCCAATACCTGAAAGGTTATTTGTAAGTTTTTGACAAGTTTGTGTAAAGTTGAAGGCCCAGAACCAGAAAAATGTTAAGAGAATTTGATCTGTCATTTACCAATGACAAGAAAAACAGACATATTTCTGGTACGTCACTCTTGATATTGGTAATGTAGTTTGTTTCAAGTATTGAAAAAAAAGATGGAGTAATGATGAGGAAAGGATTAAAAACATTGATCTGTGTGGGAGAGAAAATCTAGCAGCCGTGATATATTGTGCTTCCATAGTAATTTCTGGCATTGTTATAAATATCTCTCAAGTAGCATTCAATATTTCCACATGGTACATAAAGATTGGAATTCACTCACAAATCCTGTTTTTGATACCGACACTGGCATAGAAAATTCTATATAGAAGGAATATAAAGCTGGCTGTATGTCTGAAGTGATAGTCTTGGTAAAATTAGGCAGGAAAATACAAAATTTTAAACAAGTGGATTCAATCGACATGATTATCATAAACAGTTTATTTTATGTGGGATGTTTTTTCTCTTTTCATTGGTAGACCATTGGAAGTTAATGCCAGAAGGTTAATTTCTGTGGAAAGAGGAATAAAAGAATGGACATATTTTGGTTTGGAAATTATGGATCAATGGATTTCTGCTAATGGATATTGGAACTTTAGATGGAATATTTGATGGAAGAGAGAAATATGGTAAGTTCTGTTCTTCTGTCTGCTGGCTTTCCTTGAATTTTTTGTTACAACCTAAATACTGATTCTGCTTCCCTTAACTCTTTAGCACTCGAACAAATTATAGACTTGTCCAAGTTTAAAGCAAATTGCAGACAATAATTTAAATATGGCACAAAAGATCAAAGTTGTCTATAATAGGGTAACCAGCATTTATTTTCTCCTTTTCCCAGAATGTTTTCAAAAGGCTTCTTAATTAGGGTCTTTAAAACATGTCTTTCCGTGGTAAAGGATTATCTGTAAGTGACAAAATCTTAGACTCATTTGAGTTGAAAGCATTTGCAGACAACAAATCAACAGTGGCTAAAATCAAGGTGTTTGCCATTAATAGGGCAGACAGTGAGGGAAAAGGAGAAAGTGCTTGTTATGTGGGGAGGTACTTTTTGAAGATGCATGAAACCACCTCTTCATAGAGCATGACTCATACATATTTGTCTTTATAATAATTTAGTTTTAATCCTTATTCTGTTTAATAACAGAAATGTTCAATTTCATAGAAAAAGACCAAAACATTGCTATTTCAAAATTGTGTTTTGGGGAGAAATATCTCCTTATCAGACAGTTTAGATCTAAGATCAGACCGACCACAAGTTCTGTGCAGTCTGATCTTGATCTACACTGTCCCCAAAATGTCAGTGAGTCACACTTAGCAGCCTAAGGGTTAAAGCCATGTTTGCATGCAAATAAAAAAAATGAGGTTTTTTTTTTTTTCAAGATTTTCTCAGTGTGATCTCTCCTTTAACAATGCTTTCAATTTGGATAAGTCTAAAATTTTGTCATTTTGTATCTAGAGTTTACTCTGCACAGACAGCAAAGTTTAGACTTGTCAAAATATTGAAAGCATTTGCAGAAAACAAAATTTTCAAAAGACTTTATCTGTGGAGCTGGTAAAAGACAAGATTGTCTGGCAAAGGGTTAAACACTACTGGAATTTCATTATTAGCAGAGCCCAGGATTATAAACATTGTGTTACACACACTGTGGTCTTAGGATTCAGAGTTTGAATCCCAGCTTGGCCTTAACTCTGCCCAAGGGTCGTTGATAGTCCCTGCATCCAGATTGGTGTCAGAAGCCATAAGGCCAGTCTTTCGTGCAGATTCCTCACCTAATAGGGCAAGGGTAAAAAAAGAAAACAGCTCCCAAGGGATATAGGAACTTTCAACCCATTACCAAACAATCCCTGGTTTTTATGACCCAGAGGAAGAAGCCTTCTGAAAACATTGTGGGAATAGGAGAAAATGCTGGTAACCAGCATTTTCTCCTTTTCCCACAATGTTTTCTGCTCTCCTAAAGTCAAGTTTCAATTAAAGTCACATTTATTTTGTCGTCTGCAAATGCTTTCAATTTGGACAAGTCTAAAATTTTGTCATTTGGTAAAGAGTTAACAATATTTCAAATGGTGAATATCAGGGTCTGAATTCACCAACTACTCTACACTCTTTACCAAACGACAAAATTTTAGACTTGGCCAAATTGAAAACATTTGCAGATGACAATTCAAAAGTGGCTCAAATGGCGGAACTTGTCCTTGATACAGTAGAAAACATTGTGGGAAAAGGAGAAAATGCTGGTTACCAGCATTTTCTCCTTTTCCATCAATGTTTTTAAAAGGCTTCTTTCCCAGGGTCGTTAAAACCAGGGCTTGTTTGGTAAAGGGTTAAAAGCATGCTTAGTCTAATTCTCAAAAATATCCTGAATTTCAAAGAAATTGTTTACACCTTTTCAGAAGAGTTACATGAATAAGACTCAGGATGCAATTTAGAAGGTTGGTAAATATGGGTTCTGATGCTGAAATTTTTCAAGTCAACGCTGTTAGGGTCATCAACCCTTAATGTATTAGCCAAATATTTAATTTGTGCTAAAAGAGAATTATTGATTTGCTTAGATTTTAGAATATGATCACCAATAAACTGAGCTTATGGATGAGAAGGAATTGCCAAAAAATTCAGCAACACTGACAGACAGAAGGCCTAGACAAAAACCTTCCCATTACCATTTCATTAGCATATTGTGTCCCATGGTAGTGGGCCTCTGACCTTTTATCTCCTTCACTCCACATGAACATTTCTGAACCCATGACTGAATGATTTGATTTTTTATATAGCTGCAATAAACAGCTTTTGAAAACATTATGGAAATAGCAGCAATTGCTTTTATCAGAAAGTTCTTCTCTCACAAAATTTTCCATTTTTTTTATTGGTCTAAAATTAGACTTTTCTGTAAAGGGTTACAGTCTTCGAAAAGTATCTTTTTTGCTAACCCTTAGGCTCTATGTGCTTATGTCGATAATGTAGACTGGGATCAGACTGTACAATACATGCAGCCTGATCTTGGATCAACACTGCTAAAGTCATTAAGCTTTTATGAACATAATTCGCTTGAATCTTAGTACTTTGGTTTTCACTATAGGCTGGAAACTTGTACTGTATTTAGCAGTTTAACCCTTTACCACACAAACCAGATTTTAACACCCTGAAGGAAAAGGACTTCTGAAAACATATTGGGAAAAGCAGAAAATGCTGATAACCAGCATTTTCTCCTTTTTCCAGAATGTTTTGTACCCTTTCAAAGACAAAGGTCATAATCAATTTTGTCAATATTTAATTTGTCGTCTGCAAATGCTTTCAAATTGGACCAGTCTAAAATTTTGTTGTCTAATAAAGAAATAAGGATGAAGAAAGTCAGACATTTACATAATATGATGCAATGCTTCTATACAGCAGCTGCTTTCACCTTCTTTACCAGGTGAATGTACATGGTATTTCTTGACAAGACAATGACATTTTTATTCTTTTAAAATTCAAATACCAATTAACCCTTTACCACACAATGACACCTTTTAACGCCCCTGAAGAAGAGGCCTCTTGAAAACATTGTGGGAAAAGAAGAAAATGCTGGTAACCAGCATTTTCTCCTTTTCCCACAAAGTTTTCTACCCTATCAAAGAAAAGTTGCGTCATTTGAGCCACTATGAAATTGTTGTCTGCAAATGCTTTCAATTTGGATAGGTCTTAAATTTTGCCGTGTGGTAAAGGGTTAACTTTTACTTTTAATTTGGACTTGTTTGGCCTCATGAGAAAGGGAATTAACCCATAAAGCACCTTTCATAACAGCGAGTGAAGATCAAGATCACTCTGCACAAAACATGCAGTCAAATCTCTGATACACAGAGTCTGCTTTGGTGAGACATTCTGGACAAAAGCAACCTGGACAATGCAATTAATTGGGTCTTATTTCTCGACTTAAGATATCTGTGAAGTTTTTGCTTTAGGGGTTATTGTGAAGATGATGCATTTTTTTTTTTTTTGAAAAATTGCTTATATTGTTGAACCTGGAAATTGCATAAATTTGAGATAATAGATTGAGGCATTTATGTGTGCTGACACTTCATATACTGGCCCAGCTGCTGTATGCATGTTTTAAAATACCTTAGATGCAACTTGCATGAAATATTTATCCTTTCTAAATTGTGTGAAGTGTATTATTACATTATAACAAACTTCTTAGTTCAGTGCTTTCATTTAAGAAATTTAGACTGAAAATCTGCTGGAGCGTTAACTCCTCTCCTGCCATATGTGACCATGGATGTCTTTTGAGGAGAGTGTAAAGCAATATCAGCCTGCACATGTGCAGGCTACACATTTGGCATGTAGCTAGTTGACCTATACCAAGAGTTTTCAAATTATAGCCTTGGGGTCAAAATTGGCCCTGCCCTGTGGGTCACAAGTTTTACAGGGGCATAGTGGTTACTTTAAAAAAATTATAGTTCCTAACTATAAGACCAAATTTTGCATGTATGTTATCTATTGGACCTTTTCTAGGATTGTTCAAATTATAGCCCATGGCTCAAAATTGGTCAAAATTTTTACATAGGCTTTAGCAAAAACTTTTAAATTCTTCTTGTTCCTGACCATAAGCTACAGCTGTAATATTTTGTGAGCATTATCATCCAGTAGGTTTCTTCCAAACTTGTTATAATTCAAGTAATAGTGCAAAAAGTGGTCCCATCCCATGGCTCTTAAATTTAACATGTGCTTATAGAATGACTGATAAAAATTTTTTTGCTCCTAACCCTAAATCTTAGGGCTTCCAAATTTGGCACATAGCTTCATCTTGTTGATCACTACTGAATTTGCTCAAAATTTAGCCCTGGGATTGAAGTTAGCCCAGTGTCAGGGGTTTCGTGTTTTACAAGGGCTTTATACATGTATTTAGGAAACTGAAAATCTTGTTTATACTGCCGAGAACTGTATTATTTAGCGTTTGTATTTGGCTTTACCTTGTGGACCTCTGCCAGGGTTCAAGTAATTGTAGCTCTGTGGTCAAAAATGGCCTTGCCCAGGAGTCACAACTTTCAAATGAGCTTTTACAGAGGAAAGTTCACAAGTCTCCTTGTTTGAAACCATTTGGCCTAGAATTGTAATGTGTAGTGTGTATGGTTTGTACTTTTCAGCCAGTGGAGTGATACTGGGCCATCATGACCCTCTTTTTGTAATAGTCAATAGTTCAAAGTCACCAGAATAACAGTTAGATATTAGTGGCTTTCTTTACAAATCAGTCTGATAGCCGAGTCAGTAGTATCCAGGGAGAGTAATCCCAGGTTCATTAGATCAAATCCTGGTTTGGCAAAGTTGTTTTAGAGTACTGATAATGATTACTCTAATAAGATTCATAAATCTCTCTCCAAAATGCCAAGCCCGGTAGCTGAGGCAGTAGCGTACAGGATTTGAGAACGGGGTCGCGGGTTCGATCCCCGGATCGGCCAAATTCTTTCCAAGGATTGATGATAGTCATTGGGACAGGATTCATTCCTCTCTCACTGCTGACCATTGTGTTGATGATGGTTATGTGGGAAAGCAGCCAGTGGCTTGGAAAGAATATTGTGTGGAGCACTGGTAAAAGAAACTCCAGGAAAGCATGGATAGGTACTCTGGCCACTGCAATATAACTGAAATAATGTTGAAAACGGTGTTAAACACCACACAATCAGTCAATCTCTCTAAACATTATCTTGAAAATGTTCATGTGGAAAGGCAGCCAGTGGCATTGGTTAAATGATGTAAGAAGTATTTGTGTAATGAACTTCGGTAACTGACTTTGATCAGTATCTTTTCTGAGACTGAAGTCTATCTGAAAATTTCTGGCTCAGGTTGAATACTTGGTCCTGTTGAAACTCAGGAAGACATGGGTAAGGCCTAACAAAAAAATACCTGTATTTAGGGTTTCGGTCCAACATGCTGTAGGTAGGGATTTTTTTTTCAGAAACTTTTTACGTGGCCCATGTACTGAAATTACACCCAACAGATTTTTTTTCAGTCATAGTGTAAAAAGTTTAGGGTCGGCAGCATTTTCTAGGTAGGGTCGGGAAACCCTAAACACAAATATTTCTTTTGATAGGCTTAAGAGTGCTGTCTTATTTCATGCTTTCAGGTAGGTTATTAAGAAATATCGGTGAAATATTTTTCGATATTTCATGGTTACAACCAGTGAAAATACCGATTTTTATATTCTAACTCTTCAATTGAAGGCGGAAACAGTTGTTCCTGCGCACTAGTTACCTAGGTAAAATGCACGTGCCTCACAACCAGATGGAAATATGACATAATTTACCTTACATTTCTCGTGCTTGATGTTATATTGTGATGCGTTGCTATGGGGAGGGGGTACGCCACGAGGAATAAACGAAAAGAACTGTACTGGATTTTTATTAAAAGTTCCCCCCAGAAAGGGTTAAAAGCATGAAATAAATAGAATATTTTTTTTTCTCGGTGAGAGATCAAAATTTATTTCATCTCGTGAACATCATCGGTAACATTTTCACTCCATGAAATAAAGTTCGATCTTTCACCGTAAAAAACAAATATTCTGTATATCATTATGACTAAAATGCTGTTGAAAGCAAAGTGAACCACTCTCAAGACAAACAAGTAATTGCAATATAATTGAGGCTTTTTTCGATAGAGTTTCACCAAAGCAGACAATGTAGATCAAGATCAGACTGCAGGGTTTATGCAGTCTGATCCTGATCTACACTGGCTGCAAAGACAACGACAGTTGTTAAAGGTGCTTAAGGGATAAAAGTGTAAAATTATCAGTGTTTGACCCAGTATCTGTTTTCACCTGTTATTCCCATGTGGAAGTGGGTGACCCAGTTACATAGGAAAACAGAACAAGCCATGATCATGCACAGAAATATTCATTTGCCAGATATTGATAGAAATTACAGTAAATAATGAAGTTTTTCCTTTCCTCTGCACAGTATGGCAATGTAATTTACTGTAATTGATACCATACTGCATTGATTGAACAGCCCTTCTACACTACTTGCAATATTATTTGTGATATTTTATGGCAACAACTCGTTTATATTTTTTATACCAGTAGAAGGCAGGGACTCTGATGTGCTTTGCCCAAGGAGATTCCCTTGCAAAAGTTTGCATTTAATTATTTTCATGTTTAATTAATGCCTGCTGAAGCAAAATTCAGCTGACAACTTTATACATCTTTGTGTGTTAGGGATAATCAAGATGAATAAAGATTGAATGCATGTGGAAAGGATTATGCAAGAGAGAAATTGCTCATCACAAGCAATTTTCCCATTTCCACATTTATAGCTCACCTGAGCACAAAGCGCTCAAGGTGAGCTTTTGTGATCGTGCTGTGTCTGGAGTACGTCGTGCGTCATTTACTTTTACCTTGTGTTCACCCTAGAGGCCACATTTTCAGTCCAATAATCATGAAACTTGGTCAGAATGTTTGCCTTGATGTTATCTTGGACGAGTTCGAAAATGGGTCATGTCAGGTCAAAAACTAGGTCACTAGGTCTAATCTTAGTAAAACCTTGTGTATGGTTTAGAGGCCACATTTTCAGTCCAATACTCATGAAACTTGGTCAGAATGTTTGTCTTGATGACGTCTTAAACAAGATTGAAAATGGGTCAGGTCGGGTGAAAAACTAGGTCAATAGGTCAAATCTTTGAAAAATCTAGGTCACTAGGTCAAATCTTAGAAAAACCTTGTGTTCACTGTACAGGTCACAATTTCATTCCAATACTCATGAAACTTGGTCAGAATGTTTTTCTTGATAACATATTGGATGAGTTTGAAAATGGGTCATACTGGGTCAATAACTAGGTCACTTTGTCAAATCTTTGAAAAACCTTGCGTAGGCTTTAGAGGCCACATTTTCAGTCCAGTACTCATGAAACTTGGTCAGAATGTTTTTCTTGATGACATCTTAAATGAATTTGAAATTGGGTCATGTTTGGTCAAATACTAGGTCACGATGTCAAATCCTAGGAAAACCTTTTGTACCCTCTAGAGGCCACATTTTTTTCAAATACTCATGAAAGTTTGTCAGAATGCTTGTTTTGATGTTATCTAGAAGGGGTTTGAAAATGGGGTCACGTCAGTTCAAAAACTAGGTCACTGGGACAAATTTTTGAAAAAAAAACTTGTGTACACTCTAGAGGCCACATTTTCAGTCCAGTACTCATGAAAATTGGTCAGAATGTTTTTCTTGATAACATATTGGATGAGTTTGAAAATGGGTCATCTCGGGTCAATAACTAGGTCACTTGGTCAGATCTTTGAAAAACCTTGAGTAGGCTTTAGAGGCCACATTTTCAGTCCAATACTCATGAAACTTGGTCAGAATGTTTGTCCTGATGACATCTTAAACAAGATTGAAAATGGGTCAGGTCGGGTGAAAAACTAGGTCACTAGGTAAAATCTTTGAAAAACCTTGTGTATGCTCTTGAATTAAGTTCAATACTCATGCAACTTGGTCAAAATATTTGTCTTGATGACATTTTGGATAAGTGTAGAAAAAGATTGTGTACAAGCTAAAGGCCAAATTTTCAGTCCAATAATTATGAAAGCTTGTTAGAATATTTGTCATAGTATCTTAAAAAAGATTTGAAATGGGTCATATTTGGTCAAAAGGCTCAGGTGAGCAACTTAAGGGCCATCATGGCCCTCTCGTTTCATATGTGGTTTGCTGGAAGACCAGATAATTCATCTTCAGATTTTAATGTGAAAATTAGTTTACCTTTTACCCAATAATCGCATGTTTTTACAAACCTGAGGATAAAAGCTTTCAAAAACAAAGAAAATGACAGTAACCAGGATTTTCCAGTTTTCCCACGGCGTTTTTTGCCCTTTTTACACAGACAAATCCCAACATCTTATCCTCTTTTGTCATGTGCAAATGCTTTCAAATAGACCAAACTAAACATTTACCATAAAAAAAAAATAGGGGGTTTCATGCATCTCTATGAAAAAGTAGAGATGAACTAATAACTGTTTCACATTAACCCTTAGAGCACTGGAAAAAAAACAATAAAACTTTGTCATCTTAGAAATAAGAACTGAATAATTGCAATTTCATGGTTGTTTTTGTCTTTATTGTTTCAGCAAGGCGGACAGTGTGCTTTAAGGGTTAAAAAGGCATTTTAGAATTTCATTGTTTGTTCCTATCATGATTTTTATTCATTATTTATAGATCATTCCCAATCAGCTCAAGCAATCAACTGATACAGAAATGACAGATGGTATTTAACACTTTACAACACAATCCCAAGTTTCATGAATTATTTGTAAGCAACAATATTACTTTTTCCCCATGATGTTTTCAAAAGTTCACCTTATTCACAGAGCTGTTACAATGTGGAATAGTTTGGTAAAGACTTAATTACATTAATAAAATGAAAACTATTACTACATTATAGAGTCTGTTTAGACTAGAACAGCTTTAACTCTTTAGCAGATGACAAAATTTGAAACTGGTCTGAATTTAAAGCATTTGCAGACGGTCGATTAAATGTTGCAAAAAAGATGAAATATGTGTCTGAAACAGTAGATAACATTTTGGGAAAGAGAGATATTGATGGTAACCAGCACTTTTTCCTTTTCCCAAAATCTTTTCAAAAGCCTTCTTCCCGAGGGTTGTTAATACACTGGATTGTATGGTTAAAGTCTTACAGTTGTTAAAATTGAAAGCATATGCAGCGACAAATTAACCCTTTCAGGACTTTTCCAAACAACGTATTTTAGACCTTTCCAATTTGAAAGCATCTGCAGATAACAAATTTAAAAGTGGTACAAATGAACTGAAGTTTTTTGACAGGATAGTAAATATTGTTGGAAGGGGAGAAAATATTAGCCAGCATGTCAGTCAAAAAAGTTCGGTAGTTTTGTTTTGTCCGTAAGAGGATAGTCAATCACAAGCGTTACATAGGCTTACGTAGTGAAAACTTTAAAAATCTCCTTGTTCCTGACTGTGAGCTACAGCTGTAATATTTTGTGAGTGTAATCATCTAGTAGGCCTTTTCCAAAAAAAGTTCGAAGTCAAACCATGGTGTCAAAAATTGGCCCCAACCCTTGCATCATATATTAATATAATGAAAATTTTGCAACATTCTTGCTCATAACCATAAATCCTTGGACTACAAAATTTGGTACGAAAAGCTTCATGTTATGGATGACTTCCACATTCGTTCAAAATGTAGTCCTGGGATTGAAATTAGCCAGACTTAGTGGCTTTCATGTTTTACAGAGGCTTTATATTGAGAAAAGGTTGAAATTCTTCTTGTTTAGACCTAGATTATATGGTAAGTGGCTTTATCTTGTGGACTTCTCCCAGTATTCAAGTAACTATAGATCTGTTACCAAAATTTGCTGCCCACTGGGGTCACAACTTTCACATGGGCTTGTAATATTTAGTGTGTGTGTGTGTGTGTGTGTGTGTGTGTGTGTGTGTGTGTGTGTGTGTGTGTGTGTGTGTGTGTGTGTATATATATATATATATATATATATATATATATATATATATATATATATGAACAGTGGAGCAATACAGGGTCATCATGGCCCTCTTGTTCATGGAAGCCTTCCAACCATTGGAATATGTGCACATTCAATTTTCAGTATGATTGGTCTAACAGGAGTTTGACTTAGCTTCCTCTCTTAGGAATTATGGCCCTTTCAATTTCTTATCCTGATCCAGTGACAAGGCATTCATTGCGGACGGGTATTTGTGGGCCTGTGACAGTTTTAGTTACACCAGATAGCTTGACTGCATACCAGCTTAGAGATTTGATTCAAAGATTTATTTGTGTGGTGTTAAGTCTTTACCAGATAACAAAATTTTAGACTCAGCAAAATGGAAAACTTTTGCAGAAAACAAATTGTATGTGGCTCAAATTGTGGAATTTGTCTCTGAAAGGGTAAAGGGTAAAAAAGATTCTGGGAAAAGGAGAAAAGGCTGTTACTAGTATTTTCTCCTTTGCTGACAATGTTTTCAAAAAGGCTTCTTCACTGAGGTCGTTAAAAATTGACCAAATAACTGCAGGTTTTTAATAATCCTGAAGAAATAAGCTTTTGAATTGTAAAAAGAAGAAAATACTTGAGACTGGCATTTCTCCTTTTTCCCACATCATTTTTCTACTTATTCAAAAGTACTAAATCCCGTGGTTTCACTCTTTACCAAAGAACAAACTATTAGTCTCGTTTAAATTGAAAGCATTTGCAGACAACAGATTAAATGTGGCTAAAATAATGGTAGAAAACATTGTAGGAAAAGGGGTAAAATGCTGGTTACCTGCATTTTCTCCTTTTACCTCAATATTTTGAAAAGACTTCCCTGTCAGGGTCGTTGAAAGTCAGAATTGTGTGGTTAAGGGTTAAGTCATGCCTAAATTGTCATCTAAAATTGTTTACAATATGGTTGAGTCAAAAAAATTTGTTGTTTTGTACATTCAAACAATGTTTATTGATGAAAGAAGATGGTATTTCTGTGCACCTTAAACTAAGCTGCTGTGGCCAGCTTGAAGTCTCAGTGGGGGCTTGTTCTTAGGCAGAAGTTGACCATGTTTCATTATTCAAATGACACTTTGAAGGAACACAATCCTGAGATACAACAAATAACTCTTTCACTACCAAGTAAATGATTCACACTTTTTCATTGGCAGTAAATATAGTTGCACTGCAAGATGAAAAGACAGTTTGGCCTAAATCTAAAGTAAGGTAGTGGACAGTGCAGATCAGAGATCAGACTGCACATTCTGTGCAGTCTGGACTTGATCTACACTATCCACAAAAGCTGCTGGTGTCGTCAACAGTAAGGAAGGAGTTAAGAGAATCAGGTGTCTCGAGGTTTTTTTTTAAGTATTTACCAGATAATTAAATTTCCTATATGGGAAGAATTTGTAGACAACATATTAAAGATGACTTAGATGACGAGGTTTGTCAATGATATGGTTAAAAACAGTGTGATAAAAGGATAAATTACTGGTCACCAGCATTTTCTCCTTTTTACACACTGCTTTCAAAGGCTTTCTTCTTCATAGCCCTTAAAAGCATGGGGGAGTGTGGTAAATGATCCAATTATGGCTTTGGTACACCTATCAGAAAAGCTTGTGTCCAACCCAGATAGATTTGTGTAATTGTAATAGAACAAAATACAAAAACCAGAGAAAGTCAAATAGGTAATGGAGGCATGTATGACGATGTTGTAGGCTGGACCAATGGAATGCAAGGGTTACTCAATAAATCAGGGATAAAGTAGTCAAATGTAGCTATTGATGATGTATAATATGGCCAGGTATGTCAATTACATCAACATGATTTGATTTTTTAGTGGGATCACCAATTAACCTATTTATGTGAAAATGTTTATAGTAACATTGAAAGTGTCAAGTGGAACATCAGTTGCCTTTGGTGACAGTGACGATCTAGATCAGACTGCACAAAACTTGTGTTTGATATGGCCAAGTGTGTCACTAACATCAACATGATTACATGTCTTGGGTTGATTGCTTATGTTGAAAGAGTCAAATATGTACAATTTCATTTGTAGATAGTGTAGACCAAGCATATATTTCATGTTTGCTGTCTGATCTTAAATCCACATTGGACCTGAACCAAGATTGTTCAAATATAATATCCCCAGAGGTGACAACTTTTACATAGGCTTATATAGTGAAAACTTTAAAGATCTTCTTGTTCCTGACCTTGAGATACAGTGGTTATATTTTGTTAGTATTATTATCTGACTGGTCTCTTCTAAATTATTCAAATGGAAGCCTCTGTGTCAAAATTGGCCCCATCCCATTTGTTATAAATATAAAGCATGCATTTAGAGTAAAAATTCTAAAAATCTTCTTGCACCCTATCATAAATCCTAGGGCTCCCAAATTTGGATCACTTCTTTTTGTTCAATATGTAGCCCTGGGATCGAAATTAGCCACACCTCAGAGGTTCTGAAGTTTTATAGGGAACTTTGGGAATCTTGTTTATAACCACACGGCCTAGACCTATACTGTTTGGCATGGGGCTTTATCTTCTGGACTTCTACCAGGATTCAAGTAATTATAGTTCTATGGTCAAAAATGGCTTTGCCCTGGGGTCACAACTTTCACATATGCTTTTGTAGAAAAAACTATACAAGTGTGTCACATTTATAACCAGTTTGCGTAGGATTGTAATGTTTGGTATGTATGGTTTGTACTTATTAGCCAGTGGAGCGATACAGGGCCATCATGGCCTTATTTATTAGCAATGATAAGCCTAAAGTAGTTCATAACAAAAACAGAAAGTTTGATGGGGGGGGGGGGGGGGTTGGAGAGACTCAAAGCCAAGACATTGAGGTTTAGGATATTTGTAATTGGGGAAAGGGAGATAATCCAACTTGTAAGTTTGTGTTGGCTTTTAAAAATCAAACTATTTAAATACTAGCAAAGGTGGAATAAGCTGTCTTGGTAAAGATAAAACTTGGTTGGCCCATACAAAGTTGAAGAAAAGTGGTCAAATCGTGTTATTGAGTCGAATCTGGTCCAATCCATTAAGGCTGATTCAGTCAGGCCTGCTCCAATCAGGTTATTAAGTTCACTCAGGTGACTTTACCCATTGCTCAGAGCCATGTACTTATTACAATAGGAAATGCCATGAAAAGGTTTTGTTGTTTTTTTTTAACTGATACAGAAAAATGAAGAACATACCGCTTTGATGATATGGCATTTGAACAGTTTATAGAGTTTGATTTTAGATGAACTTTCCATATCTTTTCACTTTCTTATTGGCTAGACAAAAAGTCACTGGATTAAATCTTATAAAAAAAAAACTTGGGTGCATTCTAGAGGCCACATTTTCTCTCTGATACTTATGAAACTTTGTCAGAATGTTTGTCTTTGATATGTAGTACAAGTTCAAAATTGGCTCATTGGAGAGGTCATCAGACCTCTCCCAACAGTGGTGAGTTGAAAAGGCAGACTGCCACAGAATTTGCTGTCTAAATCCATTTTTCTTGCAAAATTGTACTGATACACAGTCTGTTTCTTCATGGTTTTGTAAATAAAGCGAAATAAAAAAACCGAAACAGGAAATAGACATGGTTTATTTTTATGTGACGAATTTCAGAAAATATTTGTTATATGAATTTGCCATGGCTGCAAATGACCTCTCAAATAATTGTAATTTTTCATTAAGCAAATAAATCTAAGCATAAGAAAAAATAAGAGGAATAAAAAGAGAAAGAAGACCGCTGGACAAGATCATGCGACTTGAAAACGCGACAAAAAGGTCAAATGAGTGTCATGTAAAGCATATGAGATTTCTACGCGGCGGCTTTTTTATTTGTTTATTTACATGTACCAAAATATATTGAAATTAAAAGCCAATAAACTATTGGAAAACAGTGATGCTGACCTCTCCTGGCTTCTTTTGTAAAGAAGCCAACTTGTGTTTGGTAAAAAAGTTGGTCATCGTGACAAATTGTTGAAAAATCTTGCTTGTGCTTTAGAAGCCATATTTTCAGTTTGATGCTTTTGTAACTTGATCAGAATGTTTTTCTTGATGATATGTTAGACAAGTTTGAAATTGTTCATGTCGGGTCTAAAAGTAGTTCATGGGGACAAATCTTAGAAAAGCCATGTTTCCACTCTAGAGGCCACATTTTCAGTCAGATACTAATTTACAATTGGTTAGAATGATTGTCCTGATAATGTCTGGGACAAGTTCAAAATAGGGTCACCTTCGGTCGAAATGTAAGTCACACGGACAACCTTTAAAATAAATACTGTGTGCATTCTAGAGGCATAATAATTGACTTGATGTTTTGGAAGTTTGAAATTGGGTCAGGTCAGGTCAAAAAGTAGGTCACTAACACTTGTGTTTTTACATCATCACAACTAGGATGTGTCCAACTTAACCAATCCTAGATGACTTTGCTCAGGTGAGCTGTTTAGGGCCAATTGCCCCCTTGTTTACATGCGAGTCTGGGTCACGTTTGATGGCAGAAGGCTAGTGTTTGCTAGTCAAAAAATGAAACTATATCCATGGATGAAAGCTTGGAAGTATTGGAGGAATAGTCCTATTATTTTGGGAACAGTGATTTTCCCAAGTAGATAAAATCCAAAAATTAAAAAAAATACTCGCTCTCAAAATAGTAAATCAGTTGAATGTAGCCTCATTCATGTTGGGGATTTTTTTTTGTTATTGCTTGGAAGTAGATTCAGGAAGTTTTCAGAGTCAAGTATATCTATCGTACAAAAAGGTAAAATGGTATGAGAAAAGGTCAAAGTGGTTAACAGAAAATTGAATAATTTTGTTTTCCTGTAGTTCTTTTTAATGAGTAAGCATAAAATGTTTGATAAACCCTTCGACCTATTGGCATGCAGGCTTTTCTCAGATCTGCAATTTATGATATTGTGAGATATTTTGGCCAAAACAGCTCTGAAATTTTTCGGTGTAGTCTCCTTTCCTTTATCAAAACTGTCTGGTTCATTCATATAGCACATAACTCTTTACTAAATCTTTAGCTCACCTGAGCACAAAGTGCTCAAGGTGAGCTTTTGTGATCGTGCTGTGTAGGTTGTCCATCGTGTGTTGTCAGCTTTTACCTCGTGTACGCTCTAGAGGCCACATTTTCAGTCCGATACTCATGAAACTTGGTCAGAATGTTTGTCTTGATAATGTCTTGGATAAGTTCGAAAATGGGTCATGTCAAGTCAAAAACTAGGTCCCTTGGTCAAATGTTAGAAAAACCTTGTGTATGCTCTAGAGGTCACATTTTCAGTCCAATACTCCTGAAAGTTTGTCAGAATGTATGTCTTGATTTCTCAGATCAGTTTGAAAATGGCTCATGTTGGGTCAAAAAACTAGGTCACTGGGTCAAATCTTACAAAAACCTTGTGTACACTCTAGAGGCCATAGTTTTAGTCAAATACTCATGAAATTTTGTAGAATGTTTGTCTTGATGTTATCTTGGACGAGGTTGAAACTGGGTCTTGTCGGGTCAAAAACTAGGTCACTGGGTCAAATCTTTGAAAAACCTTGTGTACGCTCTAGAGGCCACATTTTCAGTCCATTACTCATGAAACTTGGTCAGAATGTTTGTCTTGTTGACATCTTAGAGGACTTTGAAAATGGGTCAGGTTGGTGAAAAATTGGGTCAGTAGGTCAAATCTTAGAAAAACCTTGTATACGTTCTAGAGACCACATTTTCAGTCCAATACTCTGGAAAGTTTGTCAGAATGTTTGTCTTGATGTTATCTTGGAATAGTTTGAAACTGGATCATGTTGGGTCAAAAACTAGGTCACTGGCCCTCTTGTTCACTTAACCAAATTGAAAGCATTTCCAGAGGAAGTTTAATGGTGCTTAAGTGATGAGTTTCCTCTGTTAGGGTAGAAAACATTGTTGGAAAAGGGGAAATTGCAGCTTACTAGCATTTTGTGTTTGTCTCCCACATTGTTTTCATAATTCTTTTTCCGTAGGGTTGATGAAAATTGGGATTGCTTGGTATAGGGTTAAAGTCTTTATCACATAACAAAACTTTAGGTAAGTCCATACTGAGTGCATTTGCAGATAAAAAATCACTTGTGAATCAATGATCGGATTTAACTTTGAAATGGTAAGAAACAGTATGGGTGAAGTAGAAAATGTTGGTTACTAGCATTTTATCATTTTCTAACCATGTTTTCAAACACTTGCTTTCTCAGGGTGACTAAAACTTGGAACTTAGTAGAAAAGGGTTGAAGTATCGATCCCTCTAGTATCAAATATCTTAGCAGTCTGTAAATGTAACCAAATGATACTGCTGCAATGTCATTGCTGTTGTGGTCATAATATCTGAACCCTCAGGCTACCAAGCACAACTAACTGACCTTTGGCAGACAGTGTAGATCAAGATCAGACTGCACAGAATGTGCAGACTGATCTTCGATCTACACTGTCCGATGAGGACGTACTTACTAAAAAGAATTACCTCTGAGATACAGAGAATAGATGGTGGGTGTCTTGGATGGGTTTAGTTTATCGGGCAAGGCGGAGGAATTTATCTGGTGAGCCGAAGGCGAACCGGATAAATTTCGGAGCTGAGCCCGATAAACTTAACCCATCCAAGACACAAGCCACCTATTCTATTTATCCTGTCATTCACTGTAACGGAACAAAACAAACGAACGAAAAAAAAAAAAACATTGATAAAGACCGTACCTTTAAAAAACTTCCGGAGCCGAACTTGATCGACTTTCCCAATCCAAGACACCAACTGTCTATTTTATTTATCCCTTTTCTCAATTATAATCCAAAATCCGACTAAATTGAACATTTCGCTCGAAATAAGGCACATATTGACATCTTTCTCACTAGATCTATGAGAAACTTTAAAAAAGGAAGAACCGTGTTTACAACACCCTCTGGATATGCAGCTGCAATAATGACGTCATGAATGATATTGTCTGCATCATAATTATTAAACGTGACGTATATCCACAGAAAAATAATGTGGCGAAGAAGACAATGTGTTTAACATAACAAACTATTAATTAAACGAGCAAAAGTATTCGCTAGCAATTGATTAATTTATTACGGCAGTAAGACGCTTGGTTGAAAATAGTCCCAGTTAGCAGGTGCGCACTTAGCGGTCATGTGACCAAGTGACAGATATCAAAAAAAATATACGGCACCCTGTTATTGGGTTGAAATTGTAGAAGGTGACAGGATAAAGCAAAATATGGGTGTTTGCTGTCGGCTGAAAAGTTTCATTTCACTTATTTAGCAGGATGAGGGTTAACCCTTTACCACACGACCAATTTTAGACCTGTCCGAATTGAAAGCATTTGCAGAGGACAGTTTCAATGTGGATCATATGAAATGATTTTTCTTTGATAGGGTAGAAAACATTGTGGGAAAAGGAGAAAATGCTGGTTACCAGCATTTTCTCCTTTTCCCACAATGTTTTCAAAAGCCTTCTCTATCAGGGGTGTCAAAAGTCGTCATTGTGTGGTAAAGGGTTAAAAAGGTAGTGGGCAGTGTAGATTCAGTATCTTGATCTACATGGCAATACACACACCATCACCTATCTGCAAAACATCCTTCTTCCCCTTTATATCTATGTCAGCTTCTTCAATTGCTTTTCTTTCCAAAGTTGTAGGAGTCTTGAGTCTGAACATGTTTTCATTAGTAATCATGATCAAGAAAAGTAACTTTTTCAACAGGTTGAAACACATGTTTCAGTTGATAACTATGAAACATGAAGTTTAGCAAAGAAGTCAACAGGGGATTTCATTTCTGAAAAAGGTATTTTTGTTACCATGATTAGACAAGGAAAATCCTGTCATACAAATGATTTGTAGCAAACATGTCAATTTATTGGTCAAGAGTTTTGTAAATGTTCATTATGGAACCAATTTAATGTGTTATTGTTAATTATTCAAGAGAAAATGTTGGCCAAATATATCCCAGTGTATAAAGTTTCACACAATCAAAATATCCAGGGTAACTTATAATGGCAACATACTGCCTGCAAATGCAGCTACAGTTGTGCTTGGCCCTTTAAGGGTTCAAAACTTACTTATCATTGACCCTTACAACTGTTTTATGTAGCAAAACAAAGTGACTTTTCATTCTGTTTGTTTCAGATCAAGTATAGTAGATTGTCAGACGGTATCAATATAAGCTAAAAGGATTGATAATTAGCTGTACAGAACTCATAATTAATGACACAACAACCACTTTCATTATGCTGGTGATGTTTCGATGTAACCAATCCATTTTTCATTGATATCCTGGCATGTAGGGGAATTGCTTTGTTGTATAGTTTGTATTGATTGGTACTGCTTCAGTTGGGTTACATAGCTAGTGGTAGAAAATTTCTCATGAGTGATGGATTGAAAATGAACACTTTGGGTAGTATGTGTTGATCTTTATTTTTTGTGCATCATCCATGGTTAGATGAAATTTTGCTATTATATACATGTGAGTCATGCTCTGTAAAAGGGGGTTTAATCCTTCTGCAAAAAGTATCAATCCAGGTTGGCTCAGGCTGACCTTGGTCGAAACCTTTTTGCAATTGGTAAACTCCCTGTATGTCAAAGTACCATTCTACCCCATTCTACCTTGCAGTAAGCCAGATTTTAAGGTAAAAGTGTTTCTCTAATGTAACAATTTGCTTGGTATGATGCATAACACGGATGCATTAAACCCCCCTTTCTACAGAGCATGGCCCATGTATTTTGCAGAGCATGGCACATGTCTTTTGACATTTGGATCTGATGATCTTCGAAATTGTTATCACAAAATGGAGAAATCATTTCTAGGGATACTACATCTTCCATACTGTTTTCATCTCTGTCTACAGTTTCATTAGGTTCAACCATTTACTTATGGCAATTTTTAAACCCAACAAACTATGAAATTTGGTAAAAAAGAAAGAACTGGTGTCGTAAAAAGGAAATGGGGAAAAATGTGGGAAACAGATTGTTACTGTACACTATAATAATTTCGCTTTTCCCATATTCTATTAGCTCAGCTGTTTTAAAAGAAAGCGTTAAGGTATTGCTGTAGCCCTAGCGTTGTTGTGAAAACTTTAGACAATTTTTATGCCCCTGAAAAAAATTTTCGGGGGCATATAGTTTTTGTATAGTCCTTTGGTCTGTCTGTCTGTCAGTTGCCGAGCCCCGGTAGCTCAGTCGGTAGCGTACAGGACTTGAGAACAGGGGGTCGTGAGTTCGAACCCCGGCTCGGCCGATTTCTTTCCGAGGATTGATGATAGTCATTACGACAGGATTCATTCCTACCGCTGATCATTGTTTCGACGATGGTTATATGGGAAAGCAGCCAGTGGCTTGGAAAGAATATTATGCGGAGTACTGGTAAAAGAAACTCCAGGAAAGCATGGATAGGTGCACTGGCCGCCGCGATATAACTGAAATTATGTTGAAAACGGCGTTAAACACCATACAATCAATCAATCTGTCCGTCAGTCCATCTGTATGTCTGCTTTTGTGTCCGGGCCATAACTTTTTTTCCGTATGACTCAATTTCAGAATAACTTTTCACAAATGTTGATCACATGGAGACAATGTGTCATGCACCAGAGTCATGTCTGTATGTGAATGGTCAAGGTCACAGCAAGGTCAAATGTGTTGTGGGGGGTAGTATTCATGTCTGACCTGTAACTTTCTTAAATCTGAATGAATTTCAGTATAACTATGTAGAATTGTTAGCTACATAAAGACGATGTGTCAAGCTTTAGAAACATATTAGTAGGTCAGACGTCAAGGTCACAGACAGGTCAAATATGTTTAATAAGAATTTTTGGATGGTTATGTTCATGGTTGGCCTGTAACATACTTTAATTATAAATGAATCTCAATACAACTGTGTAGAATTGTCAACCACATAAAGACAATGTCACATGTATGAATTATGTCCATAGGTCAAAGGTCAAGGTCAAGCGAGGTCAAATGTCTATTTTCATGAAAGGGCCATAATTCTTTTCCTTATCACTTAATTTTAGAACAAAATTGCACAAATGTTAATCACATCAAGATGATGTGTCAGGCACAAGAGTCCTATCTGAAGGTTACAGGTTAAGGTCACAGCAAGGCCAAATGTGTTTTAGGGGTAGTGTTTTTGTCTGGCCAGTAACTTTTTTAATTATAACTTTTTAGAATTGTAAACCACATATAAACAATGTGTCACACCTAAGAACCATGTCAGTAGGTCAAAGGTCAAGGTTTTAGCAAGTTCAAATAGGAATAAAGACAGAAATGGGAGGCTTATATTTTTATCCAGGCTGTTACATTTTCCATGATGAATAATTTTATTGCAGAATGGTCAACCACATAAAGATGGTATGTAGTGGGGAAGAACCACATCTGTAGGTCAAGGTAATGGCAAGTTCAAATGTCTCTTGTCTGGCATAACTCTTCTCCTAATGACTTAATTTCAAAATAACTTAGTATAATGTTAACAACATACATAGTCTAATTGTCAAGAATGGAATGATTAGCTCTGCTGTTTTTGAAGAAAAACGTCGAGGTATTGACATAGCCCAGTCGGGGGTGTGCAAAAACTTTGACATTTTATAATATCTCTGCCATTACTGAAGATGTTTACATTAAACTTGGACAAGTCATTGACTATAAAAGGGGAACTTATACAACGAGGGAAGGTAACCAACAAACGTTGTTCACTATCAAAAGGGGAATTCATACTACAAGGGTAAGTAACTAACAAAGTATTTTTGACACAGGTTTGCCTTAGAATTTTCACTGAAAATCAAGCATCTGCAGCCGAGCATTGGCACCAGCATGTGGTGCTCACCTTTAAAGTTCAGAGTTATGCAAATTCTGATTGGCTATACCATAAAGTCTAGCCATTCAAAAATTGCATAACTGTGTAAATCTTGAACACTACTGAGAATGCTGTATTGCTTTTGTATTGGACTACTAAATACCTTACCTAACAATAGACTTTGAACGACCCTGGAGGGGCAGGCTTTTGAAAACATTGTGGGGATTCTGAGGTCTGGTAAAGGGTTAATAGAAAGAGAAAGATGATGGCCAGAACAATCAGCTTGAAGATTCTCAACATTAAAACTCATTTTAGTTCAGTGGATCATCAGATAAAAATGTATGTTTTCAGTAACAAAAGTGATTCCAAATAGATTTACTGTTGCAAACTCACAACAGGAATATTTCACAATATTAGACAGTATAGATGAAAACTCATAATGCCTGGTAATTGCAACTGAAAATGTACCTATTTCAGCTAAGGGTTGGAGATCTAATATAGTGAGGATTTGTATCACAGAATGGCTGTTTTATTATAGCTAGGTCAGACAGCTTATTGTTGTGCAACAAAGCTTCTCTGTACGCTCACCTGAGCACAGTGTCTGTTTGTTGGTGAGTTTTAGGACAGGTCATGGACTTTTTTGTCCATGAATAACCTCTTTTAAATATCTGCTTTTACCCCTTAAACTACTTAGTAAATGTATTTCCACCTGTTAATAAAAAGCCAAGTATAGTGAGTTCATAGTTCTTTTTACAAGTAAGGTTTAACCCAATTGGACAGCATAGATCAAATATGATTAGACTGCAAGTTTTGTGCAGTCTAATCTAATTCAACTCTTTCTACACAAGATCATTGAATTACGCCTATTAGCCATTGCCAATTTCAATGAACTTTTGTTAGCTCACCTGAGTACAAAGTGCTCAAGGTGAGCTTTTGTGATCGTGCTGTGTCCGTCGTGCGACGTGCATCGTGCGTCGTCAACTTTTACCTTGTGTATGCTCTAGAGGCCACATTTTCAGTCAGATATTCATGTTTGTCTTGATGATATCTCGGATGAGTTCTAAAATGGGTCATGTCGGGTCAAAAACTAGGTCACTGGGTCAAATCTTAGAAAATCCTTGTGTACGCTCTAGAGGCCACATTTTCAGTCCAAAATTCTTGAAAATTGGTCAGAATGTTTGTCTTGATGATATCTCAGATGGGTTCGAAAATGGGTCTTGTCAGGTCAAAAACTAGGTCACTAGGTCAAATCTTAGAAAAACCTTGTATACACCCTAGAGGCCACATTTTCAGTCAGAAACTCATGAAACGTGGTCAATGTTTGTCTTGATAATATCTTGGACAAGTTTGAAAATGGGTCAGGTTGGGTAAAAAACTAGGTCACTAGTTCAAATCTAAGAAAAACGTGTAAATCTAGAAGCCACATTTTCAGTCAGATACTCATGAAACTTGGTCAGAATGTTTGTCTTGATGATATTTCAGACAAGTTCGAAAATGGGTCATGTCAGGTCAAAAACAAGGTCACTAGGGCAAATCTTAGAAATACCTTGTATACGCTCTAGAGGCCAAATTTTCAGCCCAAAACTCTTGAAAGTTGGTCAGAATGTTTGTCTTGATGATATCTAGGTTGAATTCGAAAATGGGTCATGTCGGGTCAAAAACTAGGTCACTAGGTCAAATCTTAGAAAAACCTTGTGTACGCTCTAGAGGCCACATTTTCAGTCAGATACTCATGAAACTTGGTCAGAATGTTTGTCTTGATGATACCTTGGATGAGTTCGAAAATGGGTCATGTCTGGTCAAAAAGTAGGTCATTAGGTCATATCTTTAAAAAACCTTGTGTACGCTCTAGAGGCCACAATTTCGGTCCAAAACTCTTGAAATTTGGTCAGAATGTTTGTCTTGATGATATCTCAGAAAAGTTTGAAAATGGGTCATGTCGGGCGAAAAACTAGGTCAAATCTTAGAAAAACCTTGTGTATGCTCTAGAGGCCACATTTTCAGTCCAAAACTCATGAAACTTGGTCAGAATGTTTGTCTTGATGACATCTCAGATGACTTCGAAAATCGGTCATGTTGGGTCAAAAACTAGATCAGTAGGGTAAATCTTACAAAAACCCTGTGTATGCTCTATAGGCCACATTTTCTGTCCAATACTTATGAAAAGTGGTCAGGATCTTTGTTTTGATAATATCTACAACGGGAAAATTGGCTATGGTTGGCTAAAAAGTAGGTCACGGAGAGAAATTCTAGAAAAAGCTTGTGTACATGCTAGAGGCCAAATTTTCAGTCCAATAATTATGAAAGCTTAGTAGATTTTGTCATATCTCAAAAAAGATTGAAAATAGGTCACACTTGGTCAAAAGACTCAGGTGAGCGACTTTAGGGCCATCATGGCCCTCTTGTTCTAGTATCCCTTTGGTGATTTCTTTTGAAAGTTCTTGTAGTGACCCTGAGCTGTTGGATAAAACGGTCACAAGAGCTAAAACTTGATATTAAAAACTGAAAACTTTCAAAGATCTCCCTAGGAACCATTTGAATAATAAATCAATTTTTAACCTTTTACCACATGGCAAATTTCAGACTTGTTCAGATTGAAGGAATTTACAGACAACCATTCAAATGTTTATCAAGTGGTATGATGTGTCCTTGAATAGATAGAAAACATTGTTAAAAAAGGAGGAAATTCTGGTTACCAGCATGTTGGATTGTGTGGTAAAGGGTTAAACAGCTGTCCTTACAGCAGACTGAACCTAGATCCTAGAAACTAGCAAGGCATCAGATAATTGATATAGAATTTTTAGGTTTAGATCAAATTATCTGCATTTAGAAATTATAAAATTCATTGCTTTCAACACTTTGCCAGTTAAATGTTCTTGATGTAATATAAATGAACCTGTGTAGTTGAAAACACAGCCTAGGTGGTTAAAATTGTCAACAACTTCAATATTTTACAGCAGTACTCCAGCTTTCTGTCTCGGTGAGTTGACCCCATGGCCTTAATTTTTGAAGTGTTGACTTGAAGATCCCATTTGGTACTATACTCTGTTAACCCTGTACTGTACAGTGCCGACTTTTCATGACCCCGTGAAACAAGCCTTTTGAAAATATTGTCGGAAAAGGTAACCAGCATTTTATCCTTTTCTTACAATGTTTTCTACCCTATCAAAGAATAATTGTACCATTTGAGCCACATTGAAATTGTCCTCTGCAAATGATTTCAATTTGGACAAGGCGAAAGTTTTGTTGTCTGGTAAAGGGTGAACAGATTCAGATATTACTGTTGTTCTTGTGATAATTTGCCTACATTGGCCATATCGTCAGTGAATAGAAGTAAAATAAAAAAAAATGACGCTAGTATTCAAATCAGACTTTGAGTCTGTTTGGAGAAAAAGTTCCAGATCTTAGACAAAATGTAGAAACAACAATATGGGAGACATTGTTTATCTTTGGTGGAGACCAAATGCATATGAGCCATGCTCTGTGAAAAGGGGGTTTAATGCATCTCCGTGGTCCATGGTACCAAACAAGCCATCACATGCTTATGGATCCATAATATCCACTTCTTTAAACAACCAACTTAATCATGAGATAGACTGGTCCTTGGGCATACAAAAAATTGACAAATAGCAAAAAGTTTCGGCCCAGGTCAGCCTGGGCAGACTGCGCAGGCTGGCCTGGGTCGATACTTTTCGCAGATGCATTTCCACAGAGCATGGCTCTTATTGAAAAAAGTCTGAATATAACAAGTGTAGTTTTACAAAAGATTTTACCTGTTGATACAGATTCCTAAGAATTTTTAAAATGTTACCCTTCATGCTATGGTCTCAAATGTAGCTCCTCATAAGACTTTTTTTTACAGAAATGAAATGAAATATCATGTGCTGAAATGTTAGAGTTGTTATTGCCATCCTGTGTTTTCCAGTCGGTCCAATTATCCTAGTTTCCATTGCCTTTTCATTGCCAGTGGTCTACCCATCATTTTGATTCAACTAGACAAAAATGCTTGCAAAGATGTGTGCAAGTGGATTTCTACTTAATGGAAGTACGAAAAGGATTTCTCAGAAAATTTTATTCCTAGTGTTTGTTAGGATTTTTTTTCTTTATTTACCTGAAAAGGCCTGTTTACCTCAATTGAAAGAAAGGAGTATTCATTAGGGATCTACTTAAATTGAATAATTGATAAAGGCAAACTTGGCTATGATATCATACAGCCATAATGTTAACTCATTATATTGATACAGAAGTTACCATGTTTTCTGAATGTTAACAGTTAATTATCTGATAATGGTCTAAATAGTTGTAGCTCCTTTTTGCAGATATTCTAAATCGGACTAGAATGGACAGAACTAGCCGTCTGATGCGTGATCTACACTAAGCCATCTTGTGAAATATTCTGGTCAAAATAACCCTAAAATTGCATTCTCAACCTCCTTTTGGTTGTCTTGGAAAACACGGGTTATCATTTATTTGGTTCTGTACTAAGGGCTGTATGCTAATGTACAGATAGGAGGGGTATTTTCTAATCCATAGAGTAGTATTAGTATCTCTTTAGTTCTGCATCAAACCATCATTGTGGATACTCAATAGAATTGTCTGGACAGTGCAATTCTAATGAGTACCCACAACATCATGTTATAGGGAAAAAATAATATTTTAAAGCCATACCCTCTTCCCCCCTTTTTCTGGATCTCTTCTGTGTATTACTATTAACTAAAAACAGTTGGAGGAAAGAACATCAGATTTGATCCTCAAAGCCCTGGAACCAACTTAAGTGTTTTTGCAGAGAGGGTAGATCAAGATCAGACTGCACAGTCTGATCTTAGATTTACTCTCTCTGCTACAGTATTACATATAACCTTAAAATAGCAATGTTTTTTTGGTATTTTTCCCTAATTAATCCTGTCGTGTTTTAAGGGTTAAGATTACAATGAGTGATGAAAAAACCCATGTTTTTCAGACGCTTAGAAATAATGTTTATGAATACTTTTTCAAAAATGAAAAAAATGCTTGTTAGCAAATACTTTCAAAAGCCATATGTGGTGGATACATGAACATATAATGTCTGTTTGAAATTAGAGAAAAAGGAATGCAATTTTTAGCTTGGCTGTTTTTGAAGAAAATGTTGAGGTATTGCCATAGTCTTGTCTGCGTCGTTGTACAAAAACTTTGACATATTTTTTATATCCATGGGTTGTTAAATGTCATTCCTGCTTTGCCAAGTTGCCGGTGGCTCATGTTTAAAGAACTGGTAACAGAGAAGAACCTGCTGGAACACATGGGTATGTCATATTGCCGTCATGATATGACCTGACTCTTTACCAAACAATGAAGTCTCGACTTCTCAAAATTCAAAGCATTCTGCAGTTGACAAATTCAAAAGTGATACAAATGAATTGGTCCTTTGACAGGGAAGGAAACATTGTGCGGAAAAGGAGAAAATGCTGATCACCAGCATTTTCTCCGTTCCCAAAATGTTTTCAAAAGCCCTCTTCCTCGGGTCCATTAGAACTTTGGATAGTGTGATGATATTAAAAACTGGAAACACAAAACAAGCGAACAAGAAGAAATGTCTGTTTTAGATTAAAGTATAAATAAATAAAACTAATGGACAGTTAAAAAGGAAGAACAAAATTTTGCAATGACGACATTCTTTTGCCAAAAATATCTCGCCAAAATTTGCAGTGTAAATTAAAGATCTTACAGCACATTTTGTAAATTCTGATCTTGATCTGTCATCAAAAACACTTAAAGTAGCCTGAAGCATAGTGTAGGTTAATGAAGCAAATAGCTGAAATACCTTTGAATTTGTCATGCATGCATTTTTTAACCCTTTACCACAATAATCTCAAATTTTTACAACCCTGAGATGTAAGGCGTTTGAAAACATTGTGGGAAAAGGAAGAATTGCTGGTAACCAGCATTTTCTCCTTTTTCCACAATTTTCTCTATACTTTCTGATACAAATGTCATCATATGAGTATTATACTGTTAAATGCTTTGAATTTGGACTAGTGTTAAATTTGGCAGTTGGTAAAGAGTTGAACCGCAGCTTGATGTATGAATTGGTATGTAACTGTTTGATTCAATATCAAACGGCATGGTATATGTTGTCTGATCTTAATCTTTACTGTTCTATGATGAATTATCTCTTAATTCTTAGAAAACCATTGGAGTCTACAGCAATTTTTATACTGTAACTTTGTAGTGATATGTGATTGTCATTAACTGTTTCATTGTCAATGCTGACTTCATTAACTATTGCAGAGGCCACTGATCAAGATCAGACTACTTAGAAAATGAGCAGTCTTATCTTTGATCTACACTGAAAGTAGAATTAAGGGTGATTTGGGTTTGTTTTTGAGAATCTAAAGTGCCAATAATCTTATAATGCATCAAAATTATTTAATTTCATACAAAAAGTAAGTGGTCTCTGTGGAACCCAAATGTAACTCGAAACGAGCTGTTTTCCACAATGTTTTCTTCATCATATGTCAATAAGAGCTAGCGCTCTGAGAAAAATTGTACACAATATTAGGTTGGCAAACACATTCTTGGTATATGAAAAAAATATTGATATGAATGATTGATATTTTTTGGTTTCCGGATGTTAGCTGTTTTCATAGCATTAAGTAGACGACTGTCTGGCCTGATGTGTTTGTCTGAGGAAAATTATCAATAAAAAACTCCACCAGGTCATCAGCATAATACATAGCTATCTTCTACAAAGGTCAGTCTATATATTGTCCTTGTTCTGTGCTTATAGAAATAATAAGAATTTTTGTTTTCCAAAGATTTTGATTTCTTTCATTTGTTTGGGTCTATTTTTGCATGATTTACATTTTCTTTAAATAGCTTTAACACTAAAATTCTCCCAAAAATACAGTCGCCTGTGTTTCTAATGTTACTGATTTTATAGCAAATGTTCTGTCATATTTCTTACCCCAAAAAGTTTCTTTCTCCAAAACTTACCTGTGTAAATTCTCACAGTAATGATAGTAGTAACATGAATATAACCATTAAAGAATTGAAAACCTTCCCAAATGAATCAGTTTGTAGATGAAAGAAATTCCCAAAATGGGACAAAATTATGTTAAAATTCCCTCAAGGTAATGTTTGTCTGCCAAAAATAATGGGGGAAACCCAGGCTACATACCATTATGGGACCATCTGCCTTCTACTGTGCCTCTAGTTTATTCTGTCCAAAAATATCAACCTGCCCAAAGCAGATACCTTTGATATAAATTAGAGACCTTGTTTTGGGTTGTAGAATTTTGAAGAGAAAATTTTTCAGTCAGTGTAAAGTAACAGACGAATTGCTTCGATTTCAAGGCTGTTTTACCAAAAATTGCATTTAACAAAATACTGGATAGTGGAAACCCAAGATTTGTAGTAATTAATTTAAACATATTTGAGCCATGCTCTGTGAAAAGGGGGCTTTATGCATCTGCGAAAAGTATCGACCCAGGTCAGCCTGGGCAGTCCGTGCAGGCTGACCTGGGCTGAAACTTTTCGCTATTGGTCAATTTTCTGTATGTCCAAGGTCAGGTTTACCTCATGATTAAGTCAGTTTTTTAAAAGAAAGGTGGCTATGGATCCATTAGTATGTGATGGCTAGCTTGGTACCATGGATCACGGAGATACATTAAGCCCTCTTTTCACAGAGCATGGCTCATTTATTTTACATCGATTGAGAAACAAGTTCTGACGACTTATACAAATCTCTCTTAATTCTGCTTCCTGGGAACTACACTAGTCATAACTCGCGCCGAATGTGTGGGCCAATGAGAAATCCTAAAGTTGACACCCGCTCCCGGGCATCGAACTCAGAACCTTTTTGTTACAAGGCCGATGCTCTACCTCACGACCACAGACACCATGTAGATTTATAGTAATGAGTAGATGTAGCTGTTCTTGTTACAGGTAACAAGTCTATTACCTATGTTTTACATTAACATAACAATGTTGTTCATTCTCAGATTACTTGTAGGGATTTGGCACATCAGGATGATCTTAAAAAGGATTAGTAATGAACTAACAACCTCTTTATTTTCTAACTGTTGTTGGGTCCTCTCACTCACTTCCTTCACTTCATAGTTTTAGTAATATGCAAATGAATTCAACCAGTACAGAGTGTTTTAGTAGATAGATGTAAATATATACAGGTTTAAAAAGAGTCTCTGACAGACCTCGATAGCTCAAGTGATGGTACAATCATAAGACTTGTGAAAAAGCCCTGGAAAACCTGAGAGCAAGGCCTTGTAGGCCCTGCACAGGCACAAGTGCTATGTGCCAAAGATACATCCAGCATGTCAAAGAATCCTGTGTGACTTAGGATGGGCTTTGTCCTGCAAATTGTAATGTCCCCTGTAGTGTAATTCCATGCCCATGGGGATCCAGCCCATAATGTGCAATTGGTGGCAAGGATATTTGAACAAAAGTCGTTAAGGAAGAGGCATTGTCAGTTGCCCTACACAACCATCCAACTATGTGATATAAGTCTATACCAGACATCAAGGTTTTAAACTTGTCCATCTGGGGATTATGTGCAGACATCAAATTTAATGAAAATTTAATGAGACTGAAATAATGACATTTGTCTCTGAAACAATTGAAATCATGTTTTTTAAACCCCCTTCCGTAGGATTTTTGAAACGCCAGATTGTTTGGTATAGGGTGAAATTCATCATTCTTGGAAAGCAGGTCATGTGAAGAGTTTCAAAAGAATTCATTAAAATGTGCTTCTGTGAAATTTTATTCATGAAGCCAGTCTCCCACATCTTCATACAACACTTCCAATAAATTATGGTTGATCTCTTACTAATAATCATAGTCCTACCTAAGTTTGAAACTATTATCTTTTTAAACATCAGTTGAAAAACAAGTTTTACAGCCTGCCTCTATATCAATTCTTTACCAAATGACAACAATTTAGACTTGTCCAAGTTGAAAGCTTTTGTAGACAACAAAATGAATGTGACTCAAAAATTGAAATTTGTGTTGGGATGGGTAGACAACATTGTGGGAAAAGGAGAAAATGCTGGTTACCAGTATTTTCTCCTTTTCCCACTATGTTTTCATAAGCTTTAGAATTCAGATTTGTGTGGTAAATGTTTATCTAAACAATCCCTAATTTTAACAACCCTCAACAGAAAGGCTTTTGAGCAAATTGTAGGAAAAATAGTAAAAATACTGGTAAACAGCATTATCTCCATTCCCTCCTTGCTTGTTAATCTGTCAAAGACAAATTCCTGCATTTGAGACACATCAAAATCGTTATATCCAAATGGTTTTAGATTGCAAAAGTCTGAACACTTTGTCATCTAGTAAAGGGTTAAATGTCAATTGAAAGGACAAAATGATTAGAGGCTGGCTTTCTAAGGAAATCAAATGTCAAGTTTTGGAAGCGTACAGGGCTGCACTTTACCTAACAGAGACAGGGTTTTACTTTACACTCTTCCTATAAGCAGCTTTTGAAGCTTTCAAAAAAATGAGTGATGGTTATTAGTTACTAGCAACTGCCAATTTTGTAGGTTGGAAGTGTGTGGGTGCATGGAATATGTCCATTATTTTATCATGGACAAGTTAAGCTTGGTTCTGCCCTTTCAGTTGACAGCTTGTTAAAAATATTAAACAGGAGCTATTGCCTCTATTTCAACATTGTTGTTCAAGTTTATTTTGCCGTTGTGTAGGGTCTAAATAAAACCTGGAAATTACAAAAAGAGGTCCTGCATGGTTTTGTGATTAAGAGTTATTAAGAGATCCTTGTTTCAGTCTTCACCTATGGCCCTGTGTTTTTTTTGTCAGAGTGGCTTTGGACCAGAGTGGCTTTGGATAAGGCACTGCATGGTCCTAGCCTTGTTCTGTTGGAACCCAGGAAACATCTGAGTAGGTTTGCAGTTGCTGTGATATGACAGAAGTATGTTGATAACATTTTATAACACTAGTCAATCAAAAAACTCAAATTGCAAGATTTGAAATTAATTTCACTGTGAGAAAATTTCCATTACACATAATTTAGCAGTGTAAGGGTTGATTTTTTGTGGAAAATGGTCAGCTTGAATAGCATATGACATTCTTATTTGATATATGAGCCATGCTCTGGCAAAAGGGGGCTTAATGCATCTCCGTAATCCATCATACCAAGCAAGCCATCACATACTTACGGATCCATAATAGCCCCTTTTTTTAACAACTGACTTATTCATGAGGTAGACTGGTCCTTGGACATACAGAAAATTGACCCATAGCGAAAAGTTTCGGCCCAGGTCAGCCTGCGCGGACTGCGCAGGCTGACCTGAGTCGATACTTTTCACAGATGCATTAAGCCCCCTTTTCACAGAGCACGGCTCATATTAATTGTTTGGAAGATACTAAATGTCAGCCATAGAAATGATGTTTTCTATGGACAGTTAGGCATGAAGATAATTTGTTTACACTTACACCACCATACACATCTACAGATACTTTTTCGGACTATGCAGAGTAAAGATCAGATTGCATTGTATTTGCTACAGTCTGATCTGTTAACTACACTGTTTGATACTGAAAATGATACTGTGTTGAAAGCAGCTTTTAAAATGTAATTTTTTTCATATATTTGAGTTGACTGAAAATGTCAGTTTGATTTGGCTGAGTCTCCTGGGGCTGAGTTTGTCTTTGCCATTTTTGCTTGTGTTGTTTGAAAGTCGACTCTTCACTTTTCTTGTCTTTGATTTTTCACCCGTCACCTCTGGTGCATTTAAGAAAAGTAGTCACTGGCTTGGAAAGAAAGTTGTGTCAGTGCTGGTATGAGAAAGCAAGGAAACATATGCATAATGTGCATTGACCGTCGTGATATGACCTAAGCTGTTAAAAGTGTTTTAATCCAATACAAACAAACAAACTTTAATTTTCAAATCTAAAGCATTTCTAGTTCATATTTTAAGAGCTTTTTAGTCCTCACTGGTTCACTAGTTAACTCTTTACCAGATAACAAAGTTTCAGACTCATCAACATTGAAAGCATTTTCAAGTAACAAGTTCATTGTGGCTGGAATGATGGGATTTGTCTTTGAAAGGGTAGAGAACTGGTGGGAAAAGGAGAACACACTGGTTTGCCAACATTGTATCACTTGCCAACAATTTTTTCAAAAGCTTTATACCTCAGGGTTGTTAAAGCATGAGACTTCTTGGTGAAAGATAAAAGTGTTACATTTTTTAACTCTTTATCAAAGATAAATGAGCCGTGCTCTGTGAAAAGGGGGCTTAATGCATCTCTGTGATCCATGGTACAAAGCAAGTATTCACATCATTATGGATCCATAATATTCTTTGTTGTACAAAAAATTGACCAATAGCGAAAAGTTTCGGCCAAGGCCAGCCTGCGCAGGCTGACCTGGGTCGATACTTTTCGCAGATGCATCAAGCCCCCTTTTCACAGAGCATGGCTCAAATATTTTAGACATGTCAAAATTGAAAGCATTCTCAGATGACAAAATAAAAGTTAAGGTACTCAAAATGTGAAATTTGTTTTTGGAAAGCATAGAAAATATTAGGAGGAAAAGTGAAAGGTGGTTACCAGGATTTTCTCCTTTTCTCGCACTGTTTTCAGTAGCCTTCTTGAGTGTTGTTAAGGATTGCATGTTAAAAGGTTAACCAGGGTGTTCTGGTTTCATTCTTGCTAAATGCATTCCTTGGTTATTTTCAAAGACTGTCACAGTAGCTTGTAAGAAATTAGAAAGTGTTGAACAAAGAACAGACTCCTCATTCTGTGCAGTCTGATATTAATCTGTAGCAAGAGCAACTGGAGCTGTGATTAGTACTCTGACTTTTCACTGCACAATCCTGAGCTTTAGCGACACAGGGGAAGAGCGCTTTTGAAAAAAAATGTGAGGAAAAGGAGAAAACGCTGGTAACCAGCATTTTCTCTTTTTCTCACACTGCTTTCTATCCTCTCAGAGAAAAACTTCATCATGTGAACTACATTAGATTTGCTGTCCTCAAATGCTTTCAATTTGGATGAGTTCAAAATTTTGTCATTTGGTAAAGAGTTGAGTCAAGGTTAATTCTGACCTGCAACAAATTTTGATGAATGAGATACATGTTTGAATTAGTTTTTTCACTGGCATATAAAACAAATATGTCTGTCTTTTTCCAATTTCAGCAATCAAGAAGTAGATAGTGTAGATTGTACTAAAATTACAGTGTACAAAATCTGTTTACATTGACCATGACATTGCAGTGGTTCATCCAAATTGATGTTAAATCTGAGCTTGTTAAGATTATTGCATGTTCTTTCCATTGATCACCTGAATTTTGAAGCTCAGTTGTCCCGGTAAAAATCAAGCATTTAGCATTCAACTAATTTTCTCAAACATGGTTTACCACATGGTGTATATTGTGTCAAGGGAGATAATATAACAAATATGATCCTCTATCATTCACCAAGGAAGGAATAGTTATTTCCCTTTAGTTTAACCCTACGCAATATCTGATATATTTTGATAACCTCCCTCCTGGAACAAACACAGAATTACTATTACAAACACCAACACATTATCTCTCAACTACCAATTTCATTTACTAGGACAGTAGAGGTAATAGATGCAAAGCTTCATAACCAAAGGATTTGAGTTCGTTATTTCCTTATTTTTAGCCAGATATAGAAATGTGTTTAAATCAGTAACTTAGCAATATGTATGGCCCCAAAGAATGAACAGAAGTTTCATGTTTGTTATTGGAAATGAACCCTTTACCACACAATGCCGACTTTTAACAAACTTGAGAAAGAAGCCCTTTGAAAACGTGGAAAAAGAAGAAAATGCTGGTAACCAGCATTTTCTCTTTTTCCCACAATGTTTTCTACCCTATCAAAGAAAAATTACCCCATTTGAGCCACATTGACATTGTCGTCTGCAAATGCTTTGAATTTGGACAAGGCTAAAATGTTGTCATCTGGTAAAGGGTTAAGGGGATTATTCTAGCCTGTTACAGTAATTATAATTATTAATAACTGTGGAACTTGTCAAGACTTACATTCACTGGTTTTGTAAAAAAAAAGATATGTGAATGACAGATACCAGATCTGTGCTATATTTAAAAACTCCACAGGGTAAGGGTTGACAATAAAAAAAAGGAAATTACTAGCATCTGTACTCACTTTTCCTTGTTCACCATTGAGTATGGTTGAAATGTAGTCTGTGATCATAGGATAGTGGATAAAAGAAGACAGTTTTGTTAAAAGTGTTAACAATTTACCTTAAATTCTGAAAGTATTTGAAAGTATATTTTATCCTGACCTGGGACTTTGCTTATGTTTCATTATTTTTATGTTACCAAGGCAACAGATATGTTACATTTATTTCAGAGCAGGTTTGTGATTATTTATATGAATGCCAAACTTTTGCTTCTGTTGGAGTCATTGAATATATTTTATGATAAAGTGAAAAATATGAAATGGTTTTCTTTGTAATGCAGTTTTGTATATGGTGATATCTGTTGTGTATCTTCTCTCACTCTCCAATAGTGTGTTGGCTCATTTTTCTTAGAGTAGTCTTAAAATGACATACTGGATGGGCATTTTTTTACCAGTATACAAAATGTCAAAATTCAGTTAACTCTTTCACTACCAAGTAAATGAATTACACTTCCATTGGCTATAAATATGGTTCCTCTGCAAGATAAAGAGACTATTTGGCCTTAATCTAAATAAAGAAGTGGACAGTGTAGATCAGAGATCAGACTGCACATTCTGTGCAGTCTGATCTTGATCTACACTGTCACAAAAGCTTCTGGTGTCGTCTACAGCATGGAAAGAGTGAATGAGTGTTTAATGGGTACATGATTTGTATTTTAGGTATCTTGAGGACACATATTTGTATTAGTAATATCTCGAGTTCCTTAGTTCTTGAACCAATTTCCAACATTATTCTTCCCCCACTTCGATATTCATTCATGGCATACCAATTGTCTATCAGGTGGAAAAAAATGTGGCAAAAAAAAAATAGAATAAGGTAGATTATTTCATAATCTGGTGAACGTGGATTATGTGTTGTGTATTGGTGTGCATGCATTTTGATGTTTTTAGTAACAGCAGCAAATACTTTACCTGTTCTTTAGGTAGATCCACTTTTCTTGATGCAGTTTTCGTACTGAACAAATGGATAGGGGGTTGGGATTGAAACTATATTGGAATAAAGGTACATTTCGGAAGACATTTTGCTGTTCATAGAATTTCTGAAAATGAAAGTTAACCCTACAGTTGAACAGATTATCTGCACTCAGTCAGCTTTTGATGCATGGTTTGTTTGTCAGTGCACCTATCATCTATGCTTGTGGTTACTGGCTTTCTCGTACCAGTACTGACAAATCTTACTTTCCAAGCCACTGACTGCTTTTCTCACATGCAACAGAGGTGAGAGGCAAACAATTGCTGTAAAGAAAGTTTACCTCATGCAGGTATCTAACCCACAACCACAGGGTCACAAGTCAGATATGCTAACCACAGAGCTACCCGGACCAGGCTCCGTTGTTGATGCAGCAAACTGTGATGTGAAAGTTAAGTATATTTGAGTGTTGCAGGAATCCAACTTCACCCCCTGCACAATCTGGGTCCGTATTCACCAACCATTCTTAAAAACATTCTTAGTCTTTTTCTCCCACATTTTCTACATTTGAGAGTAACACGACTTCTGATTGGCTAAACCATTTGGTTTAGCCAGTCAGAAGTTGCGTTACTTTCAAATGTAGAAAATCATGAAGAATAAGAATGAGAATATTCTTAAGAATGGTTGGTGGACCCTGGTTGCTTTTGTCCTCTGTGGAGATTCAGACCTTAGCTTTGTGAAAGGTTAAAATGTTTTCATCCTGTATGAGTAAGTAATTTAAATGTAAAATAATGGGTCATAGACCCCAAAACTACCTACCTAGCTGGGGCTCTGATGTTTCAAATAGCAGTCTTTCTTGGGTAATTAAAGCTCAGGAATGTTTGATAAAGGGTACATAATTATGAGGGTTGGCAATAACTTGTCTTAACCCTTTACCACACAATCGCTAGGTTTAATGACCCTGAGGGAAAGGAGAATTTGAAAACATTGTGGGAAAAGGAGAAAATATTGGTTACCAATATTTTCTCCTTTTCCCAAAATGTTTTCTACCTATTCAAAGACTAATTACATCATTAATTTTGACTTACATTTGATTTGTCATTTGCAAATTTGTTAAATTTGGACAAGTGTTACATCTTTTTATGTGGTAAAGGGTTAATCAGAATATTTGTAATTACCCAAGCATCTAGGCCTTCTTGGGTATTTGTCAGATTTGAACACTCTACCGACATTATTTATGACAAGCGTTTCCATGGAATTTTATATTTAATAATTCCTGTCATGCCAGTTTATTAGATCATTACATTTTTCTCCCCATTGCTTAACATTTTTGACATAGATCATTTGACATGAACTTAGATTTTCTGTCACTTTATCGTATTCTAACCAATCACCATATTAGTACTGCTTTTAAAAGACAGCTTTTAAAGTACTGTGGAAAAAAAAGCAATGTCTTACTAAAAGCATTGAGTTCCTTTCCCCATTATGATTTTTTGTATCATTCAGAATGTTTTCCTGGTTGTTTCATATCTACAAGTTTGTAGGAAGTACATAGAGGCATGACTAGTATGAGGTTAGACCCCTCTACCATACAATACTTGGCTACTTTTCACACCTCTGTTGAAAACATTGAAAACAATTCCTTCTAAGCCATTGCTCCTTCTTCCTTTCATAAGTTTTACCTTTAAAATGCTGGAATAAACCTTAACCTAGAGCCCAACATCGAAATTTTCAACTTGTCCAATTCCAAAACTTTTGCAGAAGATGTAATGAATATGCGTCAGACTGTTTGATTTGTCTATTAAGGGGTAGAAAACATTGTGGAATAAGGAGAAAATGCTGGTGACCAGCATTTTCTCCTTTTTCCACAATGTTTTCAAAAGCTGCCTTCTTAGGGTCATTAAAAGTCGGGATTGTGTGGTAAAGAGTCAACAGAGACTTTCAGTCTCCAGATAAGACTTTAATGACTGCAGTGACAAGGTTACATTTGTCTTCTACGTCTAAGTAGAGCTGACGGTTTAGATTAAGATTAGGCTGCATGAAATATGCAGTCCAGTCTGTATCTACTGTGGCTACAAAGGCATCTTAAATTGGAAAGATGCTTTAGCCTTCTTCCACACAATTCTGACACTAAACAACTCTAAGGAATAAAGTTTTTGAAAACATACTGGTGACAAGCATTTTCTCCTTTTCCCACAATGTTTCTACCCAATCAAGACTGAGTTTCTCGACTTGAGCCATTTTTGTTCTGTCTTCTGCAAAGGCTTTCAATTTGGACAAGTCGGAAATTTTGTTGTTGCTAAAGGTATGTCATTATTCAGAAGTACTTTTTTCCCTTTCAAATATTTTTCCTCTGTCTCACATACAAGTACCTAGTAGTAGTCGTCTAATTCCTTGGCAACATATTTTTAGAGACATCAACTACTAAGTACTTACTGTGTCTAAAAATATGTTATCGTTTTATTAGATGTATATTTTTAGGCATCAAAAGTTTAGTATACAACTTCTAGGCTCTGAAAGTGTTGCTGTAGCTTTATTTAGAACCTGGCTAGAAGCCTTCTGGTAATTATGATTTCACCTTCCTGTTCTCTGTTTGTCTGTTTTGTCCGATGAACTATGTAGGTCTCTGGAATGTGCTTTGTAATATTTATGGACATTGTTGTCACACTAACTTGTAATTATTGTCTGGCCATCAAATGGTTCAGTAATATTGAGCCATTGTCAAGCCCTTCCCCAAGTCTCAATGCCGTTTGATATCTCTGTAGAAGATACTTTTTGAAATCAATAAAGCAAATGAGTAAAACTGTGTTCATTGTCTCAGTTTGTTGTATGGTCTTATAAATTCTTTTTTGATCCAAGTTTCATTACCTTGAGAGTGTACCACAAACCTAACACCCATTTTTTTGCAATTTCAAGACTACCCTTGTCCAGATTGTTTCAGCAAAGCAGTCGGTGTAGATCATAGTTCAGACTGCTAGTTTTGTGCAGTATGATCTTGATCTACTCTGGCCATAGAAACAACTAAAGTTGTGAAAGGGACTTTAGAAGTTTATGTAAGCATACCATTAACTATGTAGTAGTGCTAAACAGCACATGTGACTGCACATACTTTACAGTGTGATCTTGGGTCCACGTTGTTTGATATTCAAAATGGCTTTGAAATCAATAGACCTGAGTCTGATCAGTCCATTTTGTTTCTTGAATAGTCTTGACAAAGAGCAAATTCTAAAAGTGCCAGATGGTTGCACATTTGCAGGCATGAACAACAAAATTTTAGACTTGTCCAAACTCAAAGCATTTGCAGATGACAGTTTATGTGTCTCTCAAATGATGGTTTTTGTCTATGATTAGTAGAAAACAAGATGGGAAAAGTACCAGCATTTTCTCCTTTTCCCATCATGTTTTCAAAACCATTTTTTTATAAGGTAGTTTAAACTTTGGATTGTGTGGTAAAGAGTTAAAAAAGGACCTAGATACTGCAAATTCATGGCTAATAAGGTTGAAATTATTCAGAAAATAGCAGAACAAGACCAGGGCCCCATTTTACTAAGGTAGTTATGAACAAAATTTGCGTAAGTTTTGTGTAACTCTAGTATGGTGGTATATTTCTGCCACACGATACGAGATAACTGTTGCAAAGTTTCCTGGAAATTTTATTTTTTTTATACTCCCCACAACAAAGTGGAAAGGGGTATACTGGAATCGCCATTGCTGTCCGTCCGTCCGTAGACACAAATTTGTCTAGCGAAATACTCCAACAGTTTTTCAGGTACTGAACTCAAATTTACACACAGTGTTCCTATCTTGTGCATGTGCAATTTCCATGACCCTGCTGCAATTTGTTGTGGAATTATCTCCCCTTGAACTTTTTTCAACTCTTACTTTTGTACTAAACCATTCTGCATTCTGTGACAAAGACCTGTTTTGTGACAAGGAGCTGGTGGGGGGCATGATCACGTTTAGTGATAGCTCTAGTTCATTTTATCTAGATAAAATTTCCAGGAAAGTTTTATTTATTGTGATAGTTTTCTAAAATAATCATGATAGTTACCTCGTATCTCGTGACAGAGATACACCACCATACTAAAGTTAGGTAGAACTTATGCAAATTTTGTTTGTAACTACCTTAGTAAAACGGGGCCCAGGTTGAGATTTCTGTTGAGTCCAGGGTCCGTATTCACCAACCATTCTTAGGAACGTTTTTTGGCTTTCTTACGAACAAAGTCCATAACAAAGAAACAAATGAACAAATGCATAGCAGAAATACAGGGACCGGGCAGGGTTCGAACCTAGAACGCCCGGACGAAAGGCCAACACCATAACCACTGAGCTAAAGAGAATTCTCCCTAACGCAGTTGTTAAGGTATTGTATTTTAAACGGGATGAAGCCATGCATGAAGGAGTGGTCTCCCGTAACAGCTTATTCTCCAAGATTTTCCAATTTTGAAAATAACACAACCTCTGATTGGCTAAACCAAATGGTTTAGCCAATCAGAAGTTGTGTTACTTTCAAATTTGGAAAAACCTGGAGAATAAGACTAAGAATGTTCTTGAGAATGGTTGTTGAATACAGACCCAGGGTTTTCCTTGGAGTTTGTTTCGGGGTCATTTGACCCCTATCAAATGAATGAAAGAAGGCACTCATATAAATTTTAAGGGTCATTCAATAATTTGGCATCAAAATTCAAAGAAAAAGGAGATCAGGGAAAACTCTGAAGTCTCATCTTGGAATCCCTGTACAAGACAGCAAAACTTTACTTGTTCATACTGAAAGAATTGAAAGACAGCAGTTCAAATGTTTTCAAATGGTAGTACAGTATTTGTCTTTGAAAAGGTAAGAAACATTGTAGGGAAAAAGAGAAAATGCTGATTACCAGAATTTGTATCTTTTCCCAAAATGATTTCAAAAGCCTTCTTTCTCTGAGTCATTAAAACTCTGGATTGTGTGCTAAAGGGAAAAACAACACTGTTATGATAGAAATTCTGTGGGTTACCTCTTTGGCAGATGGAACAACATTAGACACATCCATATTGAAAAAAAATTACAGAAGACAAACCAGTAACAGCCCAAATGACAAATTTTGTATTTGAAAAGGGAAAAATGTGGGATGAAAAATGCTGGTCTTCAAAAACTTTTACGCAGGGTTTTCCATGGACAATCTTATGTACAGGGGTCACTTCAAATTCATAAATTTAAAGGGTCACATTTACAAATTTAGGGGTCCAGTGCCAAAAAAAACAGGAGGTCAGGGAAGACCTTGCTTCTCTCTCAGGTGTGGTTAAAACTCTATATTGTCTGGTAAAGGGTTAACTAGAGGATCCTCCTAAATATTCATGTCCTGGAATTTGGCTGCTTCAAGTACACTCAATCTTTTGTGAATTATTGCATTGTTGAAATTTCTTAGGCTGATAAGCTGTTTGTACACAAAGTAAGGACCTTGGACAACTAAATGATCTGGATTGGAGACAAAAAGTCTTTAAATCTTTTATGAAATAATCCTATGTTTTGTAGACCCTGTAAAAGAAAAATTTGAAACACTGTATTAAAAGGTGATAAAATTGCTAACCAGCATTTTCTTCTTTACCCACCATGTTTTCTACCCTTTCAAAGGCAGACATGTGAGCCATATTGAATTTGTTGTCTTCACATACTAATGACATGGGCAGGTTCAGTATTTTGCTGCTGGTTGAAGTACATGTATTTTGTTTTACATAAATTTTCCCTGGATGATTTTAAATTGTAGTTCTTAAAAACATCAATCTTGTTATTGATTAAGTTCAGCAGCTGTTGCATATTTTTTATTTTATCGACAGCAGCTGGCTTCTTGCCCTGGGTGACCTTGCCCTCTCAGAGAGTCTGCACTTCAGCCCTGTGCTGAACCACAGTGCTGAAGCTAGATTTAGTAGTTAATGCGGACAGAGTAGATTAAGATCTGACTGCACAGAAAGTGCAGTCTTATCTTGAATTCACACTTTCCACTTCTCTACCAGATATTTTGATACAAACAGCTTTCAAGTAGTTATACATGCATAGTACCTGCTGGGATTGCCCATTTCATACATTTAGCTCTACAAGGGCCAATAGTTAATGACACTGTAACCTTTCATGACTATGCCATGTTACGGCAACTTGCATTAGTTTTGGGGACATTGTTGATCATGATCAGCCTCCAAAGAACATGCAGTCTGATCTTTAATCAGCCCATCCTGGAACTTTGTGAGATTTCCTAGAGAACAGGAAATTGCTTTGGAATCTGTTTTGTTCACTTGATTTGACCTTTTCTTTGATTTGGCTCTCTCAACAAAATTTAGTGTTTTCTGAATAAGATTTTTGGTACAGATACTGTATTTCAGCTCAATTATGAATTTTGTCTTTTGACTATTGCAAAATGTGAAGATGTCGCAAGAAAAGATAAAAAATGAATAAATGGATAACATGATGTGAATCAGTTACCATGTTACAAAATAATGGTTATCACAAATATATCCACTAAACATCAGTAATAAGCTGAGTTTGGCTATTTATCGATGATTACTGTTTCAAACTTACAAGTGACAATGTATCTTTTCTTTTGATCTGGTGATAGTCTTTATATCTATACCCATACTGGTACAAGTATTAGGTCTTGCAGATAAGGGCCTTTGAAAACATTGCTGGTAAAGAAGCATTAAGCGATTGCTTTCTTCTCCCCAGAATGTTTTCTGTACGATTAAATAATACATGTGCATAACTATTAATATTTCGAAGGTCTAAATTTGCTTGTGTAAAAATGGACTTGTGTCTTTCCGCATAAAGTTTATATCAATTCTTTTAATAATTTCAGGAAGCGTCATGCATTTTTGAAAGAATTTGAAGTTGGGCAGTTGATCTGTATAGGATGAGGTAAGCATCGCTTTTGCTTTTTAGCTCTACTGGCTGAAAGCCAGCAGAGCTTATGTCATGGCGTGGTTTCTATCGTCCGTCCGTCTGTCTGTCTGTCTGTCTGTCCGTCATGCCATAAGTCTTTTTCTTGTTTACACAATATAGTCTGCATTTGTGGTCAGATTTTCGTGAAACTGCACAGTTTGTTTATCTCATCAATAGCTTGAACCCTATTGATTTTGAAAAAAATCCAACAAACAGTATGGGAAAAGTAGCCATTTCAAGTTGAAAATTTCCATTTCTTGTTTACGCCATAAAGTCTGCATTTATGATCAGATTTCCGTGAAACTTGCACAGTTTGTTTATCTTACCAATACATGGATCCGTGGAAATCGATATTGGACCAATCAGGTCATTGCATTTATTTTACCCGATGTGCAGCCTTGTTGTCTGCTATTTCGGCTCCCAAATAAACGACTGTTAACGCTGAGGGATGCGATAGTTTTTATTTATTTTGTGTTTCAAATGTTTGAATTTAAGAAAAAGTTTAAAATATGTGCTTTGCAAACTTGTACCGCTGACATGAGATCACACAGAGGCTGTAGACAAGTTTGAACTATGATAATGACTGAAAATGGGACATATGCAAAGAGTTCTGATCAGCGCTACATTACACGATGGATTAATTATTGCTTTAGTTTTTTCCCACCTCTGAAAGATTTGGAAAGAGACAAAAATGTTTTAAAGTGGAAAACAAAGGTAAAATACTAATCAAAATATAATATGTTTACTTGAACAGCTAACCTTTTCCAGTAACCTATGCACATCCAGTGGCACTTGTCATCAGTGTTTCAGTTTGACGTTAATCTTAACCATTGGTGCTTGATGAATATGCTAAATGTGTAGATACAGATCAGATTGCGAATAACATGCAGTTTAATCTTGGATTAAAACTATCTGCTATTTATAATAAGCATATTGACGTGTATTCCTCACCACATATTCCTCACTAAAAGTAGAATTCAGTTTTGAAATTAAGTCTCTGTTCTGTACCGGTGGAAATTCAGCTAAAAAGGCAACTTACGTTAATTAAATAACCTTTTTACTTAGTGTTATTAAAGTGGATTAGCACATCTGCCATTTCAAAGGATGTGTCAGTAAACTGTTAACTGATAAGAAGTGTGTTTGATTGCAAACCAATTTGCCGCTCTAATCAACTTGACCACCCGTTGTCTTCAGTATATCATAAGATAAAACAAACTACCGTCACTGATATTAACAAGTTTGTTAATTGACGGCGCACTTAACACATTTTGAAATCATAAGACAACCCCTTTTCCCTTAACCTGAAATTGAATTTTTTCATAGTCAAGTCATAGTCAATTTTTCATAAACTTACACCTCTCTGTAGAATCAGACAATCTATAAAGTTCTCGAAATGCTTGTAATTCAGTGTTGTTTATTTGGGTATGATGTTGAGATAACTTTACTAGCCTTACGAAAACAATAAAGTATCTTCAATTCTATTATCCTGTGGCAAAACAGAGTTTTGTTGAGGTGATTTATTCTTTTTTCATATTGAAGTTCAAAACTTTGCTAAAACAAGTAGATCTTTTACATTGTCCGTAGCCCACGTAAAGTCACCCTTTTTGTACATATCTTTGTGTAAATTAGTTCAAGCATCTTTAAATTTCTTACCGAGAATTCATAAATGGCAGAAACATAATTATGGTAGAAATATTTTTTTTTCGGAATTTTATTGAGAGAAACAGTCCTGACAGCACGATTTAAGTAGCCTATCTGCTATACTGTATATGTATTTACTGTGGTTGTTTGGGAGCCCTTGGCAACAGTAACCAAGGAAGTCGGTTTATCTTATCACCACGGATCCATGTATAGCTTCAACCCTATTGATTTTGAAAAAAATCCAACAATCAATTTGGGAAAAGTAACCTTGAAATTTCAAGTTGAAAATTTCCATTTCTTGTTTACACTATAAAGTCTGCATTTGTAATCAGATTTTTGTGAAACTTGCACAGTTTGTTTATCTCATAAATAGCTTGAACCCTATTAAATTTAAAAAAAAAAATCCAACAAGCAGTATAGGAAAAGTAGCCATATCAAGTTGAAAATTTCCATTTCTTGTTTACGCAATTAAGTCTGCATTTTTGGTCATATTTCTGTGAAACTTGCACAGTTTGTTTATCTTACCAAAAACTTCAACCATATTGATTTTGCAAAAAATCCAACAAATAATATTGGAAAAGTAGCCATTTCAAGTAGAAAATTTCCATTTCTTGTTTACATGATGAAGTCTGCATTTGTGATCAGATTTTTGTGAAACTTGCACAGTTTGTTTATCTCATCAATAGCTTGAACCCTATTGATTTTGAAAAACAGTATGGGAAAAGTAGCCATTTCAAGTTGAAAATTTCCATTTCTTGTTTATGCAATTAAGTCTGCATTTGTGGTCATATTTCCGTGAAACTTGCCTAGTTTGTTTATCTTACCAATAACTTCAACCCTATTGATTTTGCAAAAAAACGAATGAATAATATTGGAAAAGTAGCCATTTCAAGTTGAAAATTTCCATTTCTTGTTTACGTGATAAAGTCTGCATTTGTGATCAGATTTTTGTGAAACTTGCACAGTTTGTTTATCTCATCAATAGCTTGAACCCTATTGATTTTGAAAAACATCTGACAATCAGTATGGGAAAAGTAGCCATTTCAAGTTGAAAATTTCCATTTCTTGTTTACGCAATAAAGTCTGCATTTGTGGTCATATGTCTGTGAAACTTGCACAGTTTGTTTATCTTATCAATAGCTTCAACCCTATTGATTTTGAAAAAAATCCAACAGATAATATTGGATAAGTTGCTATTTCAAGTTGAAAATTTCCATTTCTTGTTTACATGATAAAATCTGCATTTGTAATCTGATTTTTGTGAAACTTGAACAATTTGTTTATCTCATCAATAGCTTCAACCCTATTGATTTTGAAATAAATCCAACCAACAGTATGGGAAAAGTAGCCATTTCAAGTTGAAATTTTCATTTCTTGTTTACGCGATGAAGTCAGCATTTGTGGTCTTATTTTCATGAAACTTGCACAGTTGCTTTGTATCATCAACAGCTTGAACCCTATTGATTTTGAAAAACATCTGACAATCAGTATGGGGAAAGTAGCCATTCAAAGTTGAAAATTTCTATTTCTTGTTTAGGCAATGAAGTTCACAGTGTTGATCCAATTCTTTTGAAACTTGCAAAGATTATTTGGTTCATCAACGGATTGAACTCTATTAAAAGTGAAGAAAATCTAGTAAACTGTTCAGGAAAAGCAGTCATTTGATGACTTAGTATTGTTTACTCAACTAAGTCCACATTATTAGTCACATTTCTTTGAAATTTGCTAGGATTGTTTAATACAAGGCGTACCGAAAGCCTATCAAATTTGGCTGGATTCCAAACATTTAGTTTTGAGAAATTGCACTTCATTTTTTTTTTCACTGTTCAATTCACCATGCCTACTTATGCTGTCTTGGTGGGTTCAAGCCCAGTTGCAAGAACACATTTTTGTGTTTTTTGTCTTTTTTTCTTTTTGCATCAGTGAGAAAAGTAGTCTGTGGCTTTGGAAAGAAAGTTGTGTTAGTACTGGTGTGAGAAAGCCAGGAAACACATGTGCGTCACCGACCGCCATGATATGACCTTAGCTGTTAAAGTGGCGTTAAACCCCAATACAACCAACCAACAGATCTTTTTGCATCATGAATTCATAATGTATGCTAGCATAAAAGCAAAATCACTGCCAGTAGAGTGATTTCAGGCCCTCAAGGGCCTCTAGTTAGGATATAAGTACCAGTTTGTACTCCTGCTTTTATGAGACCAAGTGTTTGATTGTGAATGAAGTGAAGATTTCTTTTGTCTTCATTAGGCTTATGTACAATTGAACCTATCAAGTATGAACATTAATAATTTGAGTCAAACTTGCTGAGATTTCAGTTATCCCTTTTTCTCACAGTCCAGAGTTAAGAGGACCCTTACAGAGAAAGCTTTTGAAAACAATTTGGGAAAAGGAGAAAATTTCATCAAATGAGCTGCATTTGAAATTGATGTCTGCACATGCTTTCAATTTGGACAAGTCTAAAATTTTGTTATTCAGGAAAGAGTCCAATAGTTTGTTCCATCTGTATTATCATTCTGTCCTTGTTTCAAAATCTGGCATAATGTAGCAAAGTAGAGCAAATGAAAACATAAGTGCTGTAGATTCGGTCTAAGTGCTGCTGTAAATGTTGATCACAGCATCTGTTGGTATTATGAGCTTTCTACAAGTTCAAGTGCTGAGTCTGGTAGCTCAGTTGCTAATATATGGGGCTTGAAACAGGGGGTTGCCAGCTGAACCAATTTCTCCCAGAGGACTGATGATAGCCATTGCAACAGGATTAATTCCTCTCTTACCATTGGTGATGGTTACATGGGAAGGAAGTCCATAGCTTTGGCAGACTATCAACCCTTTACCTGATATGCCAATTTTAGACTCTTCCAGTTCAACAGCAAATAAAGATATGATGTCAAAAATGTGGACAAATGGAGATACAGATATCTGATAGAGTAGAAAACATTGTGGGAAAAGGAGAAACTGCTCGTTACGAGCAGTTTCTCCTTTTCCCACAATGTTTTCAAAAGCTGTCTGTTCTTGATGCGTCAAAATGAGTATCTGTGGAGTAAAGGATTAAGGAAAGTAGTGGTAAAAAAAAATCTTTCAAGAAAGCATGGAAAGTTGAACTTACCGCAGCAATATAACTGAAATAATGATAAGAATGGTGCCATGCACCATACAATCCAAACAACCAAAAAGTTTTCACTGAATACACCACTATGTTGTTGGGTTGATGGCAGAGGAAGCAAGTGTTGCAGGAGGAGAATGTCATCCATAGAATTTACTTAACCCTTTACCACACAATCCAGAGCCTATATGACCCTGAAGAAGAAGCCTTTGAAAAACATTGTGGGAAATGGGGAAAATGCTGGTAACCAGGATTTTCCCCTTTTCTCGCACTGTTTCCTACCATTTCAAAGAAAGATAGCAGCATTAGGGCCACATTTAATTTGCTGTCTGGAGATGTTTTGAATGTGGACAAGTCTGAAATTTTGTCCCGTTGTAAAGTGTTATATCACCCTAAATGTGACATTATAAATCTGTGTTATTGTTGGATCTTGATCCATTTTAATTCTTTTGAAAAATACAGGTATTATCCCTTTATCAAACAATTCCATGTTTTTTAAAGATTCCTAAGAAAAGATCTTTTGTAAACAGTAAACATTGTTGAAAAAGGCAAACATGCTGGTTAGTCCTTCCCAGAATGTTTTCTACCCTATCAAAGACAAAATCCTACAATTTGAGACATTTAAACTTGCCATCTTGAAACGCTTTCATCATGGACCAGTACAAAATTTCCACAGGTAAAAGAGTTCAAAGAAAAAAGGTATTTTCGGGGAAAGTGTGAACAAGAGAATGGAATGGAAGAGCAGAATGTTGATGGAGAGCAGAGTTATTTTGTACATCCCCATAACAAAACTGTTATATAATTTGTGTTATGCCACATTCCACATCTGCCTCTGAAGATTTGCATACAGATGAAAACCCCTTCATTGTCATTTACCTATTAACCCTTAGACTACTAGACACAACTTACAATGCTTTTGCTTACAGCATGGATCATGATCAAAACACACAGAATGTGCAGTCTTTTCTCAGATCTACACTTATAAATATTTTAAGATTTTTCACAATTAACTCTTTACCACACAATCCCGACTTTTCACTACCCTGAAGAAGAAGCCTTTTGAAAACATTGTTGGAAAAGAAGAAAATGCTGTTAACCATCATTTTCTCCTTTTCCCATAATGTTTTCTGCCCTTCCCAAAACTAATTTCAATTTTTGATTCATATTTGATTTGTCGTCTGCAAATGCTTTCGAATTAGACCAGAGTAAAATTTTGTCGTTTGGTAAAGAGTTAAAAGAACCCAAAAATCTCAGTATTTTGATTTTTATAGTAGGCTTGATACTTTTGTTTCCTCTGTGTAGCAGTTTCAGGATTAAATCCTTACATCATGCAGTCGACTTTCTGCATCAAGCCTCAGACAACTCCTGAAAGCATTCACAGTGGCCAAAGGAGGAATTGCTCTTTATGAGCAATTTTGTCCCTCTCCCAGACAGATTTTTGTTTATCAACCCTGAATTTATTTTGACTAATCCTTTTTACCAAGATATTTTCAGATATTGCAAATTTGTATCAGGAAGTATTGACTAATCTTTTTGATTATGTACCAAAAAAATCAAGAAACTGTCTGATTATGGGAAAGAATACTTTGGAATCATTCTGGAAGTAGGAGAAAATGCTGTCAACCAGCATTTTGTCCTTTTTCAACGGTGTTTTCCATCCTCAATGACAATCGTATCATTTGAGAAACATTTAAATTTTGTGTACTGCAAACACTTTTAATAAAGAGAGATCTGAAATTTTGTCATTTGGTAATGAATTTAGAAGTTGACATTCAATTAAATCAAATGGGGACTTTTTTGTTATGTGGGAAAAAGAACGCTAGTATTATGTTTTGAAGGCTTGTTTATTCTAGATAATCTCCCAATATGCTAAACCATGCAGGGCATTTAAGCAGGATCATGTATGAACAGTCTTGTCTGGATCTTCTTTCAACTTTCCACAAGAGCAATTTAACCCTTTATCATGCAATCCCAAGTTTTAGTGACCATGAGGTAGAAACCTTTTGGAAACATTGTGGAAAAAGGAGAAAATACTGGTTAACCAGCATTTTCCCCTTTTTACACAATGTTTTCTAACCTTTCAAAGAAAAGTTTCTTCATTACAGCCACATTTAATCTGTTGCTTGCAAATGCTTTGAATTTAGGCAAATCAGAAATTTTGTAATCTGGGAAACAGTTGAGTTGTGCTTAGCTGTGTAGGCATGTTTAGATGATTAAATTTTGGAGGTAACTTTTGACCATATGTGACAGTGAACATGATACTTAGTATATCCAGAAATGTCTCTATTTGCCACAATATTTTCTCCTATATCTGTCTGTCATGCAACTATTCGATTGTCATATTGAAGGTAAGATGCAAAGCACTTTTAGACTAGACCAATTTAACTCTTTACCACACAATCCCGACTTTTGACGACCCTGAGAAAGAAGCCTATAGAAAACATTGTGGGAAAAGGAGAAAATGCTGGTAACCAGCATTTTCTCCTTTTCCCACAATATTTTCTACCCTATCAAAGTCAGAAATCATCATATTAACAAAATTTAATTTGTTGTCTGCAAATGCTTTGAATTTGGTCCAGTCCAAAAATTTATTGTTTGGTAAAGAGTTAAATAAAGTTACCAGCACTTTGTCATTTCCCACAATGGTTTTTACCCTTTGACCTACAGATACAATATTTTGAGCTACTATGGTTTGTTATCTCCCGATGTCTTCAACTTGGACAAGTCTAAAATTCTCTTGTGAGGTAAAGATTGAACTTTTGTCTTTTAACCCTTTACCAGACGGCAAAATTTAAGACCTATCCAAATTGAAAGCATTTGCAGACGACAATTTCACAGTGGCTCAAATGACGCAAGTTTTCTTTGATAGAGTAGAAAACTTTGTGGGAAAAGGAGAAAATGCTGGTTACCAGCATTTTCTCCTTTTCCCACAATGTTTTTAAAAGGCCTCTTCTTCAGGGTCGTTAAAAGGTGTCATTGTGTGGTAAAGGGTTAAGTATTAATAGCTTCTTTTGTTAGTGTCAAGGATTTCTTTATGCCAGAAATCATATTATCTGAATTTGAACCATGCTTCTGGTAAAGTGGATTTAATTCTTCTCTGTAATGCAGTATAGCAAGCAAGTCATCACAAAATCATGAATCTATGAAATCTATTTTGTCCTAGCAACCAACTGAATCCTGAGGCAGAATCATGGTCCTTTTACATGCAGAAAATCGACCCAGATCAGCCTCAACAGCCTGCACAGGCTGACCTGGGTCGATGCTTTCTGCAGATGCATTTAACCCTTTAGCACACAATCCCGACTTTTAACTACCCTGAGAGAGATGGCTTTTGAAAACATTGTGGGAAAAGGAGAAAATGCTGGTAACCAGCATTTTCTCCTTTTCTCACGATGTTTTCTATCCTATAAAAGAAAGAAATCCATCGTTTTAGCATCATTCAATTTGTCCTCTGCAAACAGCTTTGAATTAGGTCCAGTTAAAAAAAAAAATAGTTGTGTGGTAAAGGGTTAATCCCATTTTCAAGGCATTTGAAAACTTGAATGACAAGGGATTGGTGTATCAGGAAGTCAACTGTCAAGAAGAGAAACATTTTTATCCAGAACCAATATAGGGGAGGAAACTCATCATTTAATCTTAAACTGTTATCTTTGGTTGCTACCCTTCCATACTGTATATAATGGAAGTTTAAAAAGAATGATCTCTCTTTGACCAATGAATGTGTATAGCTATTTATATACTCCATGGCCGTCTTTCTTCAGGTTTATCAAACGTCAAAAAAAAACTTTCATGACAATGTAGCAAAATCTGGTATTAATCTGTACGTGGATCTTAAGAACAAAGAGAAGTGCTGTTTATTTACAGATAAGATCAAGATCAGACTGTACAGAGCATGATGTCTGATATCAGTTACGATTTTATGTGATATTATTGAAAACAGCTGTAAGTTGTTTACCAGATGACATAGTTTTTAAAGTTTTAAAAATTGAGAGCATTTGCAGACAACAAAAATATCCTTTACCAGACGACCAAATTTGAGCCTTGACTAAATTGAAAGCATTTGCAGAAGACAATTTCATTGTGGTTCAAATGGTGCAAAATCTCTTTGATAGGTAGAAAACATTGTAGGAAAAGGAGAAAATGCTTGTTACCAGCTTTTTCTTCTTTTTCCACAATGTTTTCAAAAGGCTCCTTTCCCAGGGTCGTTGGATATTAGCAAGAATGATGTCTGTGGGTCAAAAGTCAAGGTGCAAATTTGTCAAGCGCATAAAACATGGTGTGCAAGAACCATGTCAGTATGTCAAAGGCCAAGATCACTGCAAGATCAAATGTGTTAAAAATTGAAATTTGGGGGGAGGGGGTTATTATTTTTTTTCATGTATTTTACATGAAAACTAATCAACTTCCATTGTGGTAGGCATATTTTACTGTAGCCATATTTGTCAAGAAGAACAGAATAGGCAGTTTACTCTGGTATTAATTGCGTTTTCAATTTTCAGACCTTAAAAAACAGAGGTTCAAGCTATATGAAACATACATGTACTTCGAAATCATTCGGCAAACCTTGGGTGATCTGTTGATCAAGTCCCTCGGCTTTACCACATAGCTTGAAATGCATCTATACGGCACATTTCTTCTATGAAAGTACGCCAGTATACCATTCTTAAAAGAAACACTACTCACAATTTTCTTTGGGAATCTTTCTAAATACATTTTCTGTTACAAACAGATTGTACATTTATTTTCTAGCTTGGTCTGTCAATTATGTTGGCATTTTACAGTGATAGGTTGCTTATCACAGTGGCTGTTGTTGCCATTACTATTCATTTTACAGGGTGCCGCCATGTTAAAGATCATGTGACTGGCAATATTTCAAACTTGAAACCTTCTTGATACAAACAAGGTTAAATGTATGTATGGAATCGGCCGAGTTGTGACGAGTGACTTCCTAATGTCAAAAGCTATTTGATAGCTACAACAGGTTTTGCAAGGGAATTAAAATTTGTACAGATAAGCAGTAGGTTACAGCTACTTCAGTTATTTCATGTAAATTTTTTCAATTCAAGCCATGTGGCACTTTAAGTCTTTACAACACCATGAAATTTGAGACATTCCCAAATTGATTTAAAATATATCTGTAGCTCAAATTATGGGATCTACCTATGAAAGAGTAGAAAACATCGAGGGAAAAGGAGAAAATGCTGGTTTCCAGCATTTTCTCCTTTTCTCACAATATTGTCGAAAAGTATCTTCCTCAGGGCTTTTAAAACTTGGGATTGTGTGGTAAAGGGTTAAAAAGTCAAGCAGGTTATTCAAGAAAAATGACAGAATAATTCACCAGATGACCTGCAAAGCTGAAACGCTGTATGAAACTGGTACCAAATTACAAGATAAATGTTGATGTTCATATTTTATGATAATAGAAGAAGTTTATCTTTGTGACACATTCTTTGAATATTCTTTTTTTTTTCCCTATATGGCCGGTGAGGTTTCCTATGTAAATCTGTCAAAACCAAATTGTAGATTGCTATCTTTATGGTAGTTTAATAGCAACAAAATCTTACATGGTTGTTTGGGACGGTATCAGTTTCAGTTAAACACTTTCCTTTAAGAACCCCATGGCATTAGGTACCCAAAATTATTACAAAGTTCCAAGTACCTCAGTAGTCTAGATCTATTAATTGTAGAGTCACTTTCTTTCCTTGTGAAATTTTTTTCATCTCTGATGATCTTTATCATGTCTTGCATGAATTTAGACTAACAGAGTTGTCATTTTTTCAGTTTCTTTATTAAAGGTTTCAGGTATAAAATCTGCTGTTATGAAAAGGGATCATCTGTTATGGAAAGGGATTTAACAATAAGTTTGCTGGCAGCTAGTTGGTACATGCTCTATAACCACGCCTGGCTCACATTTCTTGAACTTGCACTGTACAACCTGTAATGTGATAAAATATTAACTACTGAAACTTGTACAGAATGGTTTGACAAATTGTATCCTTTTGAAAAATCTTTACTGGCCGATATACCCTTATGTCAGGCAACTGAACAAAATAAAATGAAGAATCAATCAAAGTTGGGGTGTTGTTTACCAGTGTTTTGGTTTTTTTGATCTTGGAAAATACTGTTTGCAACTTTGTTGAATATTATTTAAATTTTTTTACAAAACAAGAACATAAATAAATACAGAGATGACTCAGTTTCAGACATTCTGTCCAGGGCTCTGCTCTTCATCTTTATCTTTTACTGTTACAGTATTTCACTTTTAAATTCAGTGAATTTAAATTTTACACAAAAGTTATTTTAGTACCCATTAAAAAGGTTGATACATAGAGCACCAAGAAGAGCCATTAAGAATGCCTTTTTAAAATGCTATGAAATCATTATGAGAAAAGCACTTACTTTCAACTACCTATCACGTTCTCTTGCAATGTTTTAAAAAAAAAATAAATTGCAGGTATGCATGAACTAAACATGGATAAACTTTTTATTAAATGACGAAATTTTAGATTAGCCCAAACTGACAGCATTTGCAGTCAACAAATTAAATTTAGCTGAAATGATAGTAGTTGTAAGAGGAGAAAATGCTGGTAACCAACATCTTTTCCTTGTCATACAATGTTTTCTACTTTCAACAAGAAATCCCATCTTTGGAGCCAAATTTAACGTTCATATGTAAAATACCGTCAGCATAGAAGAGACTAAAATGTTATTGTCTGGTAAAGAGTTAGTGTCAAATAATGCTAAAAACATCATGAGACAGTCTTTATGTTTCTACAATTGTGAATTTTTAGTTGTGAGGGAAGAAAATTGCTAAAGATTGTTTTTAATTCACAGACTTATTAACAAGAAAGAAATAAAGGCACAATACTTTCAAATGCTTTCGAGATTGAAAGAAGTGCACTACATTAATTTTTATCTGTAATATGTATTTTTTAAGATGCTGTTTTTTTTGTATGGAAATCATTCTTTTGACTGGTAGACAGATTTGAAAGAGTGTTTACTTCTTGTATTACAACTCTGTGTGACAGTCTACAAACTACAATATAAATCACATCAAAAGAGAAAAAATGTTACACTGTTATTAATTATAGAGGTTTTCAGTCTATTCAAAAGCGACCTAACACATTGAAATTGAAATAGTGCTACATTCCGTCTCCTTATCACTGGGAATCATTTTCATTTTCATGAAACAAGCGAAAGCATTTGCAGATGACAAATGTGGAGCAAACAATAAGATTTGTCTTTGAAAGGATAGAAAACATTTTGGAGAAGTTGTTTACCAGCATTTTCTCCTTTTCCCTCATTGTTTTCAAAAGCTTTCATTCCAAAGGTCATTTTGTTCTCTTTGCTTTGTGAGACTGAGTGGTATTCTGGTTTTGAGTCAGAATCATCACTAACCATTTACCAAACAATAATATTTTAATGAACTTGAGGAAGACAGATTTTGAAAACATTGCGGGAAAAGTAGAAAATCTATTTACCAGCATTTTTTCCTTTTCCCACAATGTTTTCTTGGCTTTCAATGTTAAATGCTGCTACATGAGTAATCTTTAACTGGTCATCTGCAAAATTTTGGTTGTCTGCAAACTGAACAAGTCTAAATGTTTGTGGCCTGGTATAGGGTTAAGAGCTTAAGATAGGGGAAAAAATTACAAGAACTTGAATAAATACCAATTGAGTGAAATGTTTGTTTAGAATTATTTATTCACAGTTTACCTTGTAATTGAAGTCTTAGGAATTAATTGAATTGCAGTCTGTGTTAATTCTATTAAGAAAAAATCTTGTTTGAATAAAAATGTCAACTTTTTATTGCACTGCCCCTCCCTGTAATCTTTTTTCTCTAATTGATAATAAAACACCAACTGCATTAATTTTGAGTATCTTCAAAACCCTCTCTTCATTTTGAGATGAGTGCTTTTTACTTTCATTACTGATGACAACTTCAGTAGCCTTTGTGGATGGCATAAATCAAGGTCAGTGTGAACAGAATGTGCATTCCTGTCGTGGCTCTACACCGTCAACAACTGGATTACTAACCTAGTACAAATATCATTTTGAACTGCTTTAAAAAGTTACTTTTGGACTGAAAAAAACATGTAACCTATTTAGTTGGTAGCTAAGAGTTTGACTCGTTACCTCAAAAATGTGACTTTTTCTAAGCCCATGCAGTCTACAGATTTTTGGTAAAAAAAGGAAAACAAGGTAAATTTAATGCTCCTTAAATGGTTTATTTGCTCCGTTGTCCATTTTTTTGGTCACTTTATGTACCACTGAAATGGTTTCGTTACAACAAGTCTGAAGGCATTTGAAAATTCAAAAGTTGAGCTTTGTGTACCAGCTTTAAAGTGTTCAACATATTATTGATGTTGTTCTCAAAGGGTTAGTATGTGCAAAAATTTATTAAAAGGGAACTTGGGTGATCTCCAGATCTCCCTTGCTGTCTGTAAATAAGGACAAGAATAAGCTTTTAACCACACAGTCACATGTTATAGTGTTTCTGAGTAAAAAGGCTTTTGAAAACCTTGTTGGAAAAGTAGAAAATGCTGGTAACCAGCATTTTCTCTTTATTCCACAATGTTTTCTGCTCTTTCAAAGACAAATTCCTCAATATGAGCAACCTTTTATTTGTCGTTTTTAAATGCCTTCAATTTGGACCAGTCTAAATTTTGTCGTCTGGTACAGAGTTTTTAAACAAATTCTGTATCCTTGCAAATGAACTGAAATAGAAATGTAAGCGGCTGCATAATCCATTACCATACAATGTCGTTGCCATTGTTGAACACGGCTTTAAACAATACAGAGGAAGAATGAAAATACAGATATAGTGGGGTATTTCAGACTGAAAAAACCAATTTAATTTATGGAACACACTCTAAGGCAAACATTAAAAGCCTAGTCCTCTATATGAGGTATTGGGCTAGCATGTTTGATGGATGAAGATGATAGTATAAGCACAAAATTGCTAGCTATGTGATATCCAATCTATTGAAAAGTGGTCATGGTCATCATCTCATACAAATATCCTTCACTTGTCTATTTGTGCAGGAGTGCACTTTAATTTAAAATTTATCCACCATCCCATGTTTCAATGTGCTAAAAAAAGCCTTTTGAAAACATTGTGGGAAAAGGAGAAAATGCTGGTAACCAGCATTTGCTCCATTTCCTACAACTTTTCTACCCTGTCTTAGACAAATTTAAACTATTAAGCCACATTTGATTTGTCGTCTCCAAGTGCTTCCAAATTTGGTTGGTAGGTTTATAATTTTGTCACCTGATAAAGAGTTCCAACTTTAGGGTTCTTTATTGCTCAATAGATGCGGAGTCCTTGCCTTTTTCTGGGGAAACCAATTAAATAGAATAACTGAGCTGACCCCATTACTTGTACAAGACTATTAGACCCCATTCAGTCAATCAATACAGAATATTATGTTGTAGTAACTTTCCTGGTACTTTATTTGATTCAAGCTGCATAAGAAAATTTGATATTGCACGGGACAGAAGGTCGAGCAAGATGACAAAATTTTCTTATGTTGCAAGAACCAAATACAAGCACCAGTAAACTTACTACAGCAAAATACTCCTTTTATTATATTTCTAAAATTTTAAACAACAATATTGCAATTATTGACATTTTATCTGAAAACAGTAAACAAAATCAAATTATGGATGAGTCTGTAATAATTTTGTTTTTATAAATGGCGGATGGATATCTTGGCATAACATTTTGACAAATCAAGTTGCAAACCTATGCATGCATATTCCGTGCACAAGGTATGTCATATTTGGAACCATATTTGACACTGTATTATACAGATACAAATTTTTTGCCTGTTGTATGTGAAATTTTCAGATATATAATAAAATGGATTATGAAATGGATTATGAAGCCTTTCCATCCTGCAAAATACATTTGACATGATGAATGTGTGCCCCTTTTCTTGTCTTGAGATTGTTTTGCTTTGGAGAGAAGCTTTACTAAATGAGCATTTCATCACAGTGAGCATTTTGTCACTGAGTGTCCACTGCCCATCTCCACACCTTCAACTTCCTGGGCAGCACACACTTACATGTTCCAAGGTTATCCAATAGGCCCCGCTTTCTTGTACATCTTAGCTCATTACTTCATGTAGAATGTCATCTAACCACTTTTTAACCCTTTACCACACAATCTCAAGATTTATCGACTCAGAGGAAGAAGCATTTTGAAAACTTCTGTGTCTACCTTTTCAAAGACAATTCCATCATTTGACTCACATTTGAATTGTTGTCTGCCAATGCTTTTCTTTTTGGATAAGTCACAACTTTGTTAATTTTAACCATTTTACTATTTTCAAACTTGTCTCCTGCTAAATTTTCCTTTTAGGAATTTACCGTAATATGCTTAAGTTTTGGGACAGTAAAAAATAATTAATTTTTTTCGTGTCCCAATACTTTGGTCTACAAAAAATAATTATTTTGTCAGCTGTCCCAAAACTTATGGTCAAACAAGACAATCTGTCATACTGAAAGTCAATGGCTGCTAACCCTTCGAATGTTGCCGACGTTAAAATATTGCTACGTCATTGATGTCAATAAACATCCAATCATATGCAGGTTGGTCTATTTTTAGACAGATTGGAATTTCACCGATCAATTTGAGCACTAAGAGCTTAAAACTTCGCTTTTCCTCATTGTTGTCGTTGATGATTAACTTTTCACTCATTATTGTCTGCGTCCTGGGATCGCGATGAGGATGTTATTTTGCGTTTGTAGATAAATTCACAACATACTTTACCTGCTTACATGTACGTGAGGTGAACGACGTTAATTCCACTCTGACAAGTACCTGCTCGGACCGTTCTCAAATTTGATTGGTTCGTCGATCTTTGATCGATAAACCTTGGGTAAACTAGAATGCTGTACCTTGATTTCTATTTATAAACAATGAACTCGATTGACCGTGTAATAAATGCGTGTCAACTCTGTCAACTTCAGATGTACATATACCCATTATACACGTTATATATCTTGGATACAAGTTTATCACACCCTTTATATACTAACGTCGGATTTCTTTTTGAATTGGGGTTTAAATTAGACTGTCAGGTGATCGAGTTTTTTGTCTTGAATTAGGAAACTCCCATTGAAATTGGGAGGGTTGGGAAGCATGCTTACGACGTTACGTGTGTAGAAATAAAACTGCGCGAAATTAATAGTTGCAAACAAACGGTATCAAACGGATTGAAAGAGTTTTTTTTTTTTTAAATAGATATTCACTGTCCCAATTCTTTGGAACAAAAAAATACCGATCTTGCTTCGCAATTTTTAGTATGTCCCAAATCTTTGGGTCATGAAAAATAATTATTTTCGCGATTTTTTATGGTGTCCCAATTCTTTGGGTGTCCCAAAACATACGCAAAATACGGTATAACTAAGACTCAATGCATTGTACGAGTTAGAATTCTACTGCTTATCTTCACCATATTGGGTATTTTGCATTAGCACAAGAAAAGTTTGACTTGCTTTTGTTGTGTTCAATGGCTGTCAATTGTATAGATGGGGTTAAAGAGTTTCTAGTTTGCTCTTTTACATTGCTAAATGTGTTATGATTGGTTTAATTACAGATTGCTTGTCAGTTCATCGGTCAAAACCAATTGGATGCTAGGAAAACCACAAAAATCTCAAAAAGAAAGAGTAAAGTAGAGTGTTGATGGCAGAAATTGATAAGACAGGTGTTAATTAATCTTGAAAGGACCACAATTTGGTCAAGGTAAGAATGTTAATGATACTATCTCAAAATTATTATCTTCTTTGGGTTTTTTCACATCTTGGTCTTCCTTTTTCTCCAAGTCAAAGGTTATTTACAAAAGATTTACCTTGATACCATGGTATTTGAGGCTATTTCCATCAGATTTTCAGTATATTAGGGTGACAGAACTCATACCCATGCTTTTTGGGACATTTGCATATACATAAACATAAAAATAACTCTTCCTCCTGCTCCAGTGGAGGATAACCTGGGATTCCTAGATTAGAAATCGCACACCTAACCAATAGCCATGTAAATAGTACAAGGAGGTTGATACTTCACCAAATGACAAGATTTTAGGATTGTCTTAATTGAAAGCATTTGCATAGGACAAAATGAATGTAATTCAAAAAATTAAAATCTCTTTTTCGGAGGGTGGAAAACATTGTGGGAAAGGCGAAAATGCTGGTTATCAGCATTTTCGCTCTTTCCTACAATGTTTTAACCCTTTTTTTTAGGGCTGTTAAAACTCGGGATTGTTTGGTAAAAGATTAATACTTTGAATATGTATGAGGGTCGTTCATTTAATTGTGTCACTAATATGCCTCCATACCACATGACCATAATTATGTATCACACAAAAATAACGGATTTTCACAAGCAAGTCGTTTTGAATACTGGCACGAAATTTTGTTTTGATTGGTTCATTCTTTCAAAAGTTATTGAAAGTTAAAGTAGGTGCAGTCATATACACTGACTATATTGCTGAATGTACAATGAACCCTAAAGTAAAGCTTGAAATTAGGGCCTATATGAAAAGTCTTGTTAGTCTAATTATTTCAGCTTCACAAATATTTAATGAAATATGTCAGATACATGGTGCTTCTGCGGTATCAAAACGGTCAGTTTTCAGATGGTATAAAAAATTTTAAGATGGTAGAACTTACTTAAAAGATGCCTCCTTTCCTGGTCAATCCAAAACTGCAGCTTTCAAAGAAAATGTTGTTGCTGTGGCAGATTTAATTAAGCAGAATGCCAGGCTTCTAGTGAAAGATATAGCTAAGAGAGTTGGCATATCATCGGGGGCAGTTCATAAGATTATGACCAAGGAGTTAAAACTTCGTAAGATTTGTACTCAGTGGGTCCCCCACCTCTTGACAGATGAACAAAAGGCTACTCATGTAAAAATGGCCAAAATTCTTCTGAAAAAGTACAAAAATCGTGACAAACGCGGAATATCAGAACTGTTCACAGGTGATGAAACCTGAATTTATTATTTTGAGCCCCAGAGATGCGTCAATAATAAACGGTGGCTGCCGAAATACCAAGCTAGGCTAATCATAGCAAAAAGAATAAAAAGTGCGGGAAAAGTTTTATATGCCACATTTTTTTAATTCAGACAGTCCAATTGCTCAAATTCCTGTACAAAACGGCCAGACAGTTACAGGCAAGTTTTACAAGAACAATGTTCTTTCAAAAGTGAAGAAACACTTTGAAAAATGGAGACCTAGCACCGGATTAAGGGGCCTGTGCCTTATTCATGACAATGTAGCTGCTCACAAGTCTGCAATTGTTCAGAATTTCCTGGAAATAGAAAAGGTGGTACAGCTTCCCCATCCACCCTATTCTCCCGACCTCAGCCCATGTGACTTTTTTCTCTTTCCTTTATCGAAGAAAACTCTCTCTGGACATCGATATGCTTCTAAAAGTGCCTTGGGAAGTGCTATTTTTCAGTGTCTGCTGGGTATTCCCAGAAAAGCCTATTTTGCAGCCATCACAGACTGGATTTCCAGACTTGAAAAATGTATTTCTTTCAAGGGAGAATATTTTGAACGGATGAAATGAACAAAATATATGCATTTAATATAATGCGTCTCATAGACACCCAGTGACAGGGTTGCATCTAGAGTGCGGGATTGCCGAAATCCCGCATCAAAGTCTTAAATCCCGCGAAAACGAAATTTGTTTGCACACCAAATCCCACACTAAAACAAAAAAAGAGAGAAAAAACGAAGGGAGAATAAAATGTAACAAAATTTGCATGGGTCACCGCAATAATTATTCGAAACTGTTGATTTGTAGACTGTCGGCCTGGTCACATTAATAGACGCTTGTCATCTGTGTTATGCAGTTGAATAGCCATACTGCAGGGCTCACGCTGTCGATCACCAGCGGTACCAAATGCGACAATTTAGGAAAAATGTCTCCAAAAATGAGGCACAGGGGAATCTACTGGTGACAAGTGATGTCTTAAGGCTACAAAATTCTTGAAAGAAAAGATGATAACTCCAACATAAACAGTGAGTCTTAAGTATGACTGACAACGCATCACTGTTTATCACAACAAGCTGGCCTGTAATAAAAAGTGTGATAACAATGACAATCCACTAATCTAGTGCAAAATGACATGTTTTGAAGTGGCCTGTACCCTTATGGACAGTCATATTCTTGCAACGGAATTACTTATTAAAAAAATTGACATGAAAAGAAGATCGCTGCAAAAAACGCGAAAACCCATGACACAACAAAATGTCTATTTGACATTGTGTAATCAGAGGCACTTCAGACTTTCTTTTCAGCTTTGATAGTGAATTTAAGCAGTAAATTTACATAGATATCTGTATTAAACAAAAGATGGAAGCTAAAATCTCTGTCTAAAAAAAACTTAGGTAAATTTATAAAATGAAATTATTGAGCAACATAGGATAGGGTAGGTTGGGGGATAGGTCTCTTGTCATACAGTGATAGCACTGTAACAAGTGTTAAAGAAGAAGGTACAGGACATTCATACAAACAAAGAAGACTAGATTAAAATAAGCCTTCAATGGATTTGATCTTTATTATTTTCCCAAAGACAAAAACAAATAATACATTAACCCTTTTCCACATTATGGGAATCGCCATATAAATTTGTCCCCCCCACAATGCTTTTTTTCCTTATATCATAGAGGCCGATATTCGGTGACTTCCCAATTCCAAAAAGCATCTTTTTTTCCCAATTTTTGTGAAAGAATTTCCCAATTTGGCTGAAAGAATTCCCCATAATATGATGCTGAAATTCCCAATAAGTTAAAATTCAAATATCTCGAAAGTTATTTCACATGATCAGATATAAAACTTTAGTCATTTAGCAGCGATTGAAACCAAAAGCAGGCTTTTTACTGATTTGTACCGAAATGACTCAGCTGAGTGCGCTGCAGTATGGCCGAAATGTTGTGATTTCTTGGCGCCATTTGGTTTGTTTAATGGAGACGACCGAACCAAGTCATTTTTTTGCGCATTATAACACCGCACGTAGACTTGACACGGTTATCATTTCCCAATCATTCAATATTAAATCCTTTGACATGTTTATAATTATTTGCCTCTGTTTATAAAATTTTACAGTTGACAAAAGAAGTTTTCTTAATTTAACACTGTGGAACATACTCTTACTCGGTTGCAGTAAACATATTTTAAGAAAAACAAACACACTGTATCCAAGTAAAACATGTCAAGAACCGGGAAACATTACAAAAAGTTTGTTTAAAGAGCTGCAGACGAGAGAAGTCAGCGCAGCCTTTTTACTTTCGGCGTGAAATGTTCAAATTCTTCGCCGATCGATTTGCAGGTAATCAAATCTCTGCATACCGAGTCTCAATCTGAAGTGCCAGGTCCATCGGACATCGCCTATCTCACGTTGTCGGAAGAACAGACAATTATTATTACTGCACATGATGCAAACTCTACATACCCAGACATAATATCCAAACCAAGCCCTGTAACTTACACAGATAATGATACCTTTGTATTATATGATGGCCTGAAAGCAGTTCTGCTGAAGTATTAACTCTGACACCCATAGGTGTACCACAGTAGTGTGAAAAAGGGCTATAAGCCTATATGTGCAATTACTGTGAGATATTTGGCCACGGTTTAAGCAGTTATAGTGTGACTGTTAAATTTGTTTCAATTATTAAATTGTTGCAACTTCTATTTATTGTATGTATGTACACTGCCATTAATTTGTTTATTGATGTACCTTGAAAGTCAGTAGACTTCTGCTTTTTCCCAATTTGGCCAAAATCGCGCTTGAATTTCCCAAAATGAAAGGCTAAGGCCCCTTCCCGACTATTGGAAAAAAAGCCCTGCCCTATTTACACTTAAAGGGGGGGGGGGGCATGCTCCCCTTTTTCTGAAGGTTATGGGGGACAGTCCCCCTATTTGAAAATTTCTAGATGCAATCCTGCAGTGACACAATTAAATTAACGACCCTCACAGTTTAAGCTACTCCATTGGATAGCACTTATCAACATTAGACTGCCCAGAAGTACCAGTTACTGCACCAGTCATTATATGAAATGATGAAAGAATCTAGTGTCCTGATTAGCTGATATATTTAACCAATCAAGAAGGTTCTCTTAGAAGTTTGGAAGTAGTTGATGGTTCATGGTACAGATTAAATTGGAATATTTTTTAGCTTGGGTGTTTTTGAAGAAAATGATGAGTTACTGTCATAGTCCTGGTGTTGTCTTTGTCGTGCAAAAACTTTGACATTAAGTAATATCTCTATTATTACTGAAGATATTTACTTCAAATTTAGACAAGTTCTTAACTATCAAAAGGGGGACTCAAACAACAGGGACAGCTAACCATCAAACTATTTTTGTGGCATTTGTCGAAGACAATGCCACTATGAAATCAATAATAAATGTTCAATATTGAATTTTGAAGACCATGTATGGTATTTTGTCCAAAACCGAAGGAAGTAAACCCAATTAAACTCAATTTTTCAAGACAAATGAGTTTTTCAATAGCACTCAGATATATAATTGGAAATGGCGTATTGAAATAAACTGCAAAAGGCTGTCGATCGTGGAAATACTTCTTTTTGAGTAAAAATAGCTTCACCTCTTCATAGCCTTCTATTGGCGCAATGAAATGCACAAAATTTGTCTTCTGACCGCTTTGCTTCCGGGGTTGTTCGTTCCAAAACCAGTTCGTCCCTGGGCTTGTTCGTCCCATGATTGCACGCTACTCATTTGATTGTGCATGAATATTTACAGGAAGAAAACTTTATTGTAATGTTGGGAATTAGGTCCCGACGGCCAAAGATATCTCAAAATCATAGTATTCAGGTATAAACTTAATTGAATTCAATATATTTACATGGTTTCTCTCTCTACCCATCGTGCATCCTTCCGTCAAGGGACGTTACTCCTGACTCCTCTTGAAAGATCAAAGGGAGACCACCAATACACAAATAACGCAAACTTAGGCACCAGTAATCTCCCTTTAACCAAAGAGACGTATTAATTTGCTTAGGAGGTCGATTTTCAAGTTAATATTTAAATAATATTTTTCTTTTTTTTTTTTAGCTCACCTGAGCACGAAGTGCTAAGGTGAGGTATTGTGATCGGTCATTGTCCGGCGTCCATCTGTCCACAATTCCTTTAAACATCTCCTCCTCCTAAACCGCTGGGCCAATCTTCGTGAAATTTGGCAGGGATGTTTCTTGGGTGAAGTTCTACCAAAGTTGTTCAAGAGATTGAATTCCACCCTTAACTCTGGTTGCTATGGCAACAGAAAGGAAAAAAATAGCAAAATCTTTGAAAATCTTCTCTGGCATTAGAAGGCGTAGAGCTTTGATACTTGGTATGTAGCATCTCCTAGTGGACCTCTACCAAGTTGGTTCATATGATACCCCTGGGGTTAAAACTGGCCCCGCCCCGGGGGTTACAATTTCGAACATAGGAACAAAGAAAGAAAACTTTAAAATTCTTCTTCTCTGAAACTGGAAGGCATGGAGCTGTGATATTTGGCATCTAGCATCTCCTAGTGGACCTCTACCAATTTTGTTCATATGATGCCCCTGGGGTCAAAACTGGCCCCGCCCCAGGGGTCTCAATTTTGAACATAGGAACAAAGAAGGAAAACTTTAAAATTCTTCTTCCCTAAAACTGGAAGGTGTGGAGCTTTGATATTTGGTACGTAGCAATTCCTAGTGGACCTCTACCAAGTTTGTTCAATGATGCCGCTGGGGTCAAAACTGGCCCTGCCCCGGGGGTCACAAGTTCGAACAAAGGAACAAAGAAGGAAAACTTTAAAATTCTTCTTTTCTAAAACTGGAAAGCATAGAGCTTTGTTATTTGGTATGTAGTGAACCTGTTCTAAGTTTGTTAGCCCACCTGAGCACAACGTGTTCAGTCAGTTCAAAATTGGGTCACCTGGGGTCATAAACTAGGTCTCAAGGTTAAATTAAACTAATACTTTGTGGGCACTCTAGAGGCCATATTTTTTGCTCAATTGACTTGAAAATTGGTCAGAATGTTTGTCTTGATGAAATATTGGGTGAGTTTGGAATTGGGTCACCTGGGGTCATGAACTAGGTCACTTGGTCAAATTTAAGAAATACCTTGTGGGCACTCTAGAGGCCACATTTATTGCTGAATTAACTTGAAAACTGTTCAGAATGTTTGTCTTGATAAATGTTTGGACGGGTTCTAAATTGGGTCACATCGGGTGATAAATTAGGTCACTAGGTCAACTTCAGGAAATTCCTTGTGGACGCTCCAGAGGCCACATTTTAAGCTCAATTGACCAGACAATTGGTCAGAAATTGAATTATGCACGTGGAGTGAATTTCACCTATTGACTCAGGTGAGCGATCCAGGGCCATCGTGGCCCTCCTGTTTGCAAATTATTAATTCTACACAGTGGCTTCCTTGACAAATGCCACATCAGCGTTCTCAACGCTTTGATTTAAAAGGCTATGCCCCTTTTTAAACTAAATTTTCACTGAAAATTAAGCTTTTGCAGCCAAGCGTTCAAGATAATGGTCTGTGAGCTGCTTCATGTTTAAGCCCTCACAAAGCTATCCTGAGTTTTAATGACCCTGACGGAAGAGGCTTTTGAAAATATTTTGGAAAGAAAATGAGAAACTGCTAGTAAAAAGCATTTTCTCCCCCTTTATCAATGTATTCTAACTTTTCAAAAACTATTTCCACCATTTGGGCCACATTGTTGTCTTCAAATGCTTTGAATTTGGACAAGTTCAAAATTTTGTTTTTTGGTATTGGTTTAACTCCTGTACCGAATGGGCCTGTGTTTTTACATCCCCTAGCCTAACCTTTTTAAATGATTCAAATGGGCTAATGCGCAACATTATGATATCAGTTTTTGTAAAGAAGAGGAAATATGGGGACTGCATTATCAAGTAATAAAATTCCAGAAAGTTAGAAGCATCTTCTTTATTGCCCATAAAGTGCTTGACTAATTGAATGGACATACATACAATGTTAAATCATATTCGAAGGTGTAAATGGTGTATGTGTTAAACTGAACACAGCCAGTGAAGGAATGCAGAATGTATTTTGCAAAAAGTAAATTTAGGTGAGATTGGTGCATTTACATAAACTGGTGACTAAGAGGAAGATCTTTCCTTTTCATAAGAAATCAACCTGTTTTTGCTTGTGCAAGGCAATTGCCTTTTTTCCAACAATGTTTTCCATACTGTTGAAAAACAGAATGTGTTTGTCCTTCAAATGTTTGACCTTTGATGTGGTTTGGTTTTTGATTGGTTTTAAACTATAGCAAAGTTACTCCTCGTCAGAAAAGCCTTGAAGAGAAGATTTAGTTCAGACCAAAAACTTCCTTATAGAGAAAATCCAGATCGGGATCAGTTAGCACAGAACTTGCGTTCAGATCCTAGATATTTACTTATCAGATATTTTTAAGCTCAAGATAATTAACTCTTTACCAAACGACAAAATTTTAGACTGGTCCAAATTGAAAGCACTTGCAGACGACAAAATAAACGTAACTCAAAAATTGGAATTTGTTTCCAGTAGGGTAGAAAACATTGTGGGAAAAGGAGAAAATGCTCAGGGTCGTAAAAACCAAGGATTGTTTGGTAAAGGGTTAAAAGGATTTTTTTTCTTTGACTGAAAACCTTCATTTCATTTTTTCAGGGTTAATCCATCGTTGACAAGATTTTTTTATATAATAGACTGACATCCACTGAAGTTTATCATCATGGCAAAAATATTTAAGAAATAAAACGTTGAAAGTTAATTTGGTTTTTATGACACAGACTGTCAGGTCAGGTTATTGATTTATGGAGCAAAGTGAATTCCAAATTTGCCTTCTTTGGCTTATTTAAGCACACTAAGGATTGAAAGTATGGCTAGGTCAGCATTCAAGCTCACCTGAACAGGTAGTATGTGTGTGTTGGGGGGGGGGCTTTTAGGGAAATTTCTAGTCAAGCGTGATCTATAGATCCTCTTCTATTCTTTTTATATAGTTTAGGTTTAGACCGTCCATCTGTCTTTCCATCTGTTTTCGTGTCCAGGCCATAACTTTATCCATATGACTCATTTTCAAAATAACTTGGCACAAATGGTAACCACATCAAGACGGTGTGACATACACGAGAGTCATATGTGTAGGTTAAAGGTCAAGGTCACAGCAAGGTCAAATGTGTTTGCAGAGTAGTATTCATGTCTGGCCTATATTGGCACAAATGTTAATCACATCAAGATGATGCGTCATGCGCAAGAGTGCTGTCCGAAGGTTAAAGGTCAAGGTCAAATGTGTTTGGGAGGGTAGTCTGGCCTATAGCTTTTATTAATTGTGTATGAATTTCTTTGTAATAACTTTGCAGATTTGTAAAGCACGTAAAGACGATGCATTTGCACAAAAAACCATGTCATTAGGTCAAAGGTCAAGGTCTAAGCACGGTTAAATGACAACTTTGTTAACCACATATAAATGATGTGTCATGCACAAGTTATCTGTAGGTCAAAAGTCAAGGTCAGTGCAAGGTCAGAAGTGTCTAGTGTTGTGTCCATAGGCAATGTTCATGTGAATAGCTCATAGGAAAAGGGTACTGTTTTCTGGGGCATCAGTCACTTCTCAGTGACACGTCTTGTTTGATATTGTAATTCGAGATACATGCCAGAATTAAAGACAGCTCCACCAGTTAGGAGGGGGGGTTAGGAACATTTCCGAGATGTTCATGTCTAAAGCATGAAAACATGTACCTTGAGCTATTTTATTTAACCCCTCTTTATCACACAATTCTGAGTTTTAACAGCCCTGGGGAAAAGGCTTTTGAAAACCCCTCCACAATTCTGAGTTGTATTGACCCTAAGGAAAAGGCTTTTGAAAACGTCGTTGGAAAAGGAGAAAAGGCTTATAACCAGCATTTTCTCCTTTTTTTTACCAATGTTTTCTACCTACAAAAGGCAATTCCATCATTTGAGTCGTATTTTATTAGTCACCTGTAAATGCTTTCACTTCAGATGAGTGTAATATTTTGTTGCTAATGCATCTTCTATAACTGTTCAAACTAAAGCTAAAATGGCCAGATTTATGTGAGAAAAACTCAAACAATCTTCTTGCTGAGCAAAACACCTTCAATCCGTGATATTTCCTTTAATTGCATGTAGTATCATCCATGAGTTAAAAAATGAAAATCCTGGGGTTAAAAATGATGAGTTTTCAGGTGAGCAATTTGAGGACTATCGTTGCCCTCTTGTTTACTTGTTATTTTTTGTGTGCTTTATGCAGGTCTAAGAAGGGAAGGTTTTTGTGTGAACACATCTTGTATCATAGTTGTAACCTGTAGACTGTTGAAAAACGTGATTGTAAGCTGCAGAAAAAATTAAGATTTTTTAGGTAATTAACTCTACCAAATGACCAAAATGTATACTTTAAACATTGTTGAAATGATGAATTTGTCTTTGATAGGGTAGTAAACATTGTGGGAAAAGGAGAAAATGCTGGTTACCAGCATTTTCTCCTTTTCCCACAATGTTTTCAAGAAGCTTCCTCCTCGGGGTCGTTAAAGCTTGGAATTGTGTGAAAAAAAGTCTGTGCATTGTTCTTTAATGGCTGTTTGGGGCAAAGATAAGATGTCACAAAAAAAAATTTGTATTATTAAGTCTGTGAGTACCAAGAACAAAGGTTTAAGAGAGGAACTGATATTTTAGTATTAGACTGTGACAACATCTCGAACTTCTCGTAAGTGCGAGAAAGAGAAGAATAATGTGAAGAGCAGAAATCTAAATCTACCCTGCCACACCTATACAAACAGACCCTTTTACCTGGATCTTCAAACCCTTTAGCAAAGAACCCCCAAGGGAGGAAGGCTCTTTCAAAACATTGTAGAGAAAGAAGAAAACGCAGGTTACCAGCATTTTCTCCTTTTCCCACAATGCTTTTTTGCTATTTCAAGGGTAAATCACATCATCAGTGCATATTTAATATTTCATCTGTAAAATGTCTTGAATTTGGTTAAGTCTAAAATTTTGTTGTGTGGTTAAGAGTTAACCCTTTACCAGATGACAAAATTTTAGCCTTGTCCAAATTGAAAGCATTTGCAGACGACAATTTCAGTGTGGCTCAAATGGTGCAATTTTTCTTTGATAGGGCAGAAAACATTATGGGAAAAGGAGAAAATGCTAGTTACCAGCATTTTCTCCTTTTCCTACGCTGTTTTCGAGAGGCTTCTTCCCAGGGTCGTTAAAAGGCGGCATTGTGTGGTAAAGGGTTAAAGAGACTTGAAATCTTATCTAACTTACTGGAATTGAAGTGAAGAATCTTCATATTTATCAGCTGTCCCATCTTTCTTGTCTCTAATGGGCTAGATTGGTTGCTTTACCTGTTATTAGAATAGAAATTCTCTTTGTAGCTTAACCCTTTACCACACAATGCCGACTTTTCACGACCATGAGAGAGAAGCCTTTTGAAAACATTATGAGAAAAGGAGAAAATGCTGGTACCAGCATTTTCTCCTTTTCACACAATGTTTTCTAACCTGTCAAAGAAAGATTGCACCGATTGAGCCACATTATAATTGTTGTCTGCAAATGCTTTGAATTCAGACTAGGCTAAAATTTTGTTGTCTTGTAAAGGGTTAAAGGATTATAGAATTGTTGTATAATTTATTAGAATGTATAGGGAAGTGAGGAGACATGTTTTTCAATATGTACCTTCCATTTAAAAACGTGTTTAGTTTGTAACACTTCAAATCCTTTTTGATAACTCCATTGAAAGGTTTAATTAAACTTTATGTGAATATATGCACTTACGCAAGGCAAACTAGTCTGTTGTAGACAGATCTTAAATACTTCCATATCAAACCTCCATTTTATTATCCTTTAAACTTCTAAGTACATGAAATAAACTTGTAAGAATAAGTTAAATGTTGCAAATTAAGGCCATTTTGGTTAGAACATCTCACACAAGACTGATTAGTGTAACCTTAGAAAAACCTGTGCAGTCTAGAGGCCACATTTTCAGCCTTTATACTCATGAAACTTGGCAGAATATTTATCTTGATGTCTTGGACAGGTTTGAAATTGGGTCATGTCCAGCAAAAAGTAGGTCAATGGGCCAAATCTGAGAAAAATCTTGTTTGCAATCTAGAGGCCACATTTTCAGCCTGATACTCATGAAACTTGGTCAGAATGTTTGTTTTGATAATATTTTGAACAAGTTGTCTCAGACTAGTTTGAAATTTGGTCACAACAGATCAAAAAGTAGGTTACTGGGTGAAATCTTTAAAAAAAAAACATCAGCAAGCTAGAGACCACATTTTCAGTCTGATACTCATGTAACATTACCAGAATGTTTGTCTGGATGATATCTCTTTTAAGTTAAAAACTAGATAAAGTTGGTCAAAAAGTCAAGTTGGTCAAAAAGTAAGTCACACACATGCGTTGTACATCATTAAAACCAGGTTCTCTTCAGCTTTATCAACCATAGATGACTTTACTCAGGTGAGCCCTTTATGGCCAATGGCCCTCCTGTTTATCAAAAGAGGTACCCCTTCTAAATGGCAGATAACCTCCAAAAATTGTTGACATAGTTATGCCCCCTTCAGTCCTGTTATGCTTTTTTTTCCCCAGCTCATTTGAGTAAAATGTGCTCAACATGGGCTTTTATGGTTGTACCGTGTCAGTCGTCCATCATCAATCAAGTGTCATCTGTTGTGCTGACATCAAAAATTACTTTGTTTGCACTCCAGAGACCAAGTTTTCAGTCCAATACTCATGAAATCATGTCTTGGTAATATCTCAAACAAGATGGAAATCGGATCATGTGGGGTCAAAAAGTAGGTCACCTTGATAAATCTTAGAAAAGCTTTGTTTGAACTCTAGAGACCACATTTTCAGTCCAACACACTCAAACTTGGTCAGAATGTTTCTCTTGGTAATTTCTTACACAAGATTGAAATTGGGTCCCTTCAGGCCAAAAAATAGGTCACTAGCCCATATCTGAGACAAACCTTGTGTGCACTCTAGAGACCACATTTTCGGTTACTCATTAAATTTGGTCAGAATGCTTGTCTTGATGATATCTCGGGCAAATTTGAAATGGTTTTAAATATGGTAAAAAAACTCGGTCACTTTGACAAAATTTAGAAAAATCTTGCATGCTCTGTTGCGGGTTAAGGCCACATACACATAAAACTTGAAGTAAGTCACCTGGACAAATTTTTGAAATACACAAAAAGGCCAACATACTCATAAAACGTGAAGTAAGTCACCTGGAAAGATCTTTAAAAACCTTGCGTTCACTCTAGAAGTGTTGTTTTCAGCCTGATACTCATGAAACTAGATCAGAATGTTTGTCTTTATGGTATTTCAGACAAGTTTCAAATTTGGTAATGTCGTGTCCAAAATAGGTCACAATACCAGTGTGTGTACACCATATTTTCAGCTTGATATTCTTGAAAATGCATCAGAATATAATTATGCCATGATGTCAGGGACAAGAACTAAATTGGGTCAGTTTGGGTCAAATAGTATGTCACTGGAACAAACCCGAAAAAGAAAAACCTTATGTGGACTCTAGAGACAAAATGTTCAGTCTGAAACTCATTGAATTTACTCAGAATGTTTATGTTGACAATATCTTGAATAAGTTTAATTGAGTAAGTTTTAAACCGAGTTACATTTGATAAAAAAAAAAAATGGTCGGTAGCAATCATGTGTTTTATACATCACATCCTGGATGTCTTCAACTTTATCAATCCTGGATGACTTTACTCAGGAGAGCGCTTTAGGGCCAATGGCCCTCTTGTTTTCAAATACAAATCCCATCATTTGAGCTACAATTAATTTTGTCTTAAAATGCTTTGAAAATGGATCAGTCTGAGATTTTGGTTACTGGGAAAGAGTAAAGAATTACCAGCAAATATGGTTGTGTACTTTTGAAATTTCTATACAAGAAAATATCAGCAGACATTGTTTATAACAAAATTTGCAATTTTTAGGCTTAGCATTAACTTATTCAAGTCAAATAGCATTATTTCTTTTTTCCACAATGTTTTCAAAAACTGTAGGGATACTTACAGTTGAGTTGTGCTCTGGCAAGGGGGGGACTTTATGCATCTCAGTGATGCATTAAACCAAGTAGGTCATCACATAATTATGGATCCATAAAATCCATTTTGTCTACCTGCCAGCTAAATCCTGTGGTAGAAATGTCCTTGGACATGGAGAAAATTTGCCAAAAGCAAAAAATTTCAACCCAGGTCAGCCTGTACAGTACATGCCAGGATCTATACTTTTTGCAGATGTACACAAAGTTTTGACCAAGGTCAGCCTACGCGGAGTGCACAGGCTGGCATGGGTCGATACTTTTTGCAGATGGATTAAGCCCATTTTTCACAGAGCATGGCTTATTTATTTTGTAGAGGATCTAATTTCATCACCAAATTTGTCATTGAGAAGGGTTAGGATTTTCCTTGTGTTATTTGAAAAGACATTTTATTAACTCATTTGTCAACAAACTTTGAACCACAAGTTTATTACTTACAAATGGTTAGCTTGGTGGATTTGTAGAAGATAAAGAAAAAGATTTAAGATGGTAAAGAAGGCACATAAACAAGACTTATTTTCAGCAACTTTATCCTTAGAAGCTTGCATGTAAACTCATTTAACTCTTCATTTAAAGATAAATATTTAGACTGGTCCAATTCAAAAGCATTTGCAGATGACAAATTAGGTATTGCTCAAATGATTGAATTTGTCTTTTAACCCTTTACCACACAATGACGACTTTTGACGCCCCTGAAAGAGAAGGCTTTTGAAAACATTGTGGGAAAAGGAGAAAATGCTGGTAACCAGCATTTTCTCCTTTTCCCACAATGTTTTCTACCATATCAAAGAAAAATCATTTCATATGAGCCACGTTCAAGCTATCATCTACAAATGCCTCCAATTTGGACAGGTCTAAAATTTTGTCGAGTGGTAAAGAGTTAAAGGGCAGAAAATGTGTGAAAAAAATAAAAATGCTGTTTAGCAGTATTTTACCTGTTTCCAAAAATGTTTTAGACTTCTTTCACAGGTTCATTAAAACAGGTTTGTTTGGTAAGGGGTTAATAAGGGATTTGGTAAGGGGTTAATATTTTTGTGTTTTTGTAAAATTTCTGTCTTTTAGCAATCATGGTCATCTGTGGTCCCATGATTCAGGTTTGGGAGGTGTGACCCTTAGACTTGTAAAGATTGTATGTATGCAACATACAAATTATATAGAAGCTCCAGGCCATGTGGTTTTGGACAACCTAACCACACCCATATGACCAAGGTTTCTATTAATTTGACCATTATTGTAACCAAACTTTTGAAGCTATTTGACAAAATATCATAAGAGATTTCATCTGAATGTTAACAGTTTCAAACTTTAATCAAGACTTTGACAAGTTTTTAGCTCCCCTGAGCACGAAGTGCTCAGGATGAGCTATTGTGATCACTCACCGTCCGTCGTCGTCTGTCCATCGTCCGTCCGTTCACATTTTTTTGTGTACACTCTAGCATCTATAAATATAAACCAATCAGTACCAAACTTGGTCAAAATATATATGACCACGAGATCTCGAATGAGTTCGATTATGGGTCTAATCGGACCAGAACAACTGGAGTTATTTGCCCTTGAATTAGAAAAATTGCTATATCTGACTTTATTTACATTCTAGCATCTACAATTATTAACCAATCAGCATCAAACTTGGTCAAAATATATATGACTATAAGATCTCGGATGAGTTCGATTATGGGTCTAATTGGACCTGAACAACGAGTTATTTGCCCTTGAATTAGAAAAATTGCTATATTTGACTTTCTTTACACCCTAGCATCTACAAATATAAACCAATCAGTACCAGACTTGGTCAAAATATATATGACCACAAGATCTCGGATGCGTTCAATTATGGGTCTAATCGGACCAGAACAACTGGAGATATTTGCCCTTGAATTAGAAAAATTGCTATATTTGACTTTATTTACACTCTAGCATCTACAATTTTTAACCAATCAGCACCAAACTTGGTTTAAATACATATGACCATAAGATCTCGAATGAGTTTGATTATGGCTCTAATCGGACCAGAACGACTGGAGTTATTTGCCCTTGAATTATAAAGTTCTTTAGAAAAGTTCTTTGTCCGGAGCATAACTTGGTCATCTACAGTCCGACTGACTTGAAACTTGGCATTTGTGTTTGTTGCAATAATATGGAGTGCAGTGCGAAAGAACCATAAGTCTACCTCGTACTGTCTATGAGTTATTTCCCTTTGATCATCATTTTTACAGCATTTTCTGCTTGTCCGGAATATAATTTTGTCACCTCTTGTCTGAACATCTTCAAATTTGGTATGCATGATTGTTGAAAAATTACGGAGTGCAGTGCACAAGAACCATAACTCTTCCTAGCACGAATTTTGAGTTATTCCCCCCTTTGATCTTCATTTTTATAGCATTTCTTGCTTGTCCGGAACAAAACTTTGTCATCTTAAGTAGGAATGACTTGAAATATGGTATGCCTATTTGTTGCAATATTTGGAAGTGCAGTGCGCAAGAATTGTAACTCTAACTCGTGCTGTCTGAGTTATTTCCCTTTGATCATCATTTTTACAGCGTTTAGTGCTTATCCGGAATATAACTTTGTCATCTCAAGTCAGAACGACTTCAAACTTGGTATGCATGCTTGTTGCAATATTACTGAGTACAGTGTGCAAGAACAATAACTCTACCTAGCGCAGATTTTGAGTAATTCCACTTTGATCTTCATTTTTACAGTATTTCTTGCTTGTCCGGAACAGAACTTTGTCACCTCAAGTCAAATTGACTTGAGACTTGGTAAACATGTTTGTTGCATTACCTGCCCTTTGCGATTATTATACCTCCTCGACAACTGGCGGTGGGACGGGCGTATCTTGCGACAATTTGCCGTTCTTGTTTCATTATCATTTGGCCTTGAACCTCGATATTTGGTATTTATCTTCATTGTAGACCTTTACTGCTTAGTACTTAGGTGAGCAATAGAGGACCATCATGGTCCTCTTGTTTTTGTTAGTAGGATGAAATCTTTACATGTCTAAGGGTCACACCTCCCAAAGAAAGGAAAGGTCCTTAATCAAGGGCTTTAACACTTTGTTGGCCAAACTGGCTCTACTCCAGATGTATAGTGTTTGAAAAAGAGTGTGTAAAACTTGTTTGTCTGTAAACGCAAGGCGTAGATTGTTAAAATTGTGTTGGAAGTATTAATTAAAATGTTCCATAGTCCAGTGGAAAAGTGTATAGAATTTTGTCAAAGAAAGCCCTACCCTTTGGAAGGGGGCTGGGAAAAGACAGATACCCTCCTCCTTCCTTCAAAGACAAATAAGCTGGAGCAACAGATTTGTTAAAACTTTGCCCTTGGTTATGACAAATAGGCAACATTGCACACTTCGTATAAATTATGAGAGTGATAGAGGGCCATCTTGGTCCTCTTGCTTTGAGTTAGCAGTTATAATGATGGATTTGCCATCAAACTGAACCTAGGGCAAAGCATGCTTAACCTTTTTCCACACAATCCTGAGTTATAAGGACCATGAGAAAGAGGCCATTTGAAAATATTGTGGGAAAAGGAGAAAATGCTGTAAACAGCATTTTCTCCTTTTTCCACAGCGTTTTCTACCCCTTCAAACACAAATTCCATCATTAGGTCACATTAAATTTGTCGTCTGCAAAGGCTTTCAATTTGAACCAGTCGAAAATTCTGTCTTTTTGTAAAGGGTTAACTTGATGAATTTTTCTCCCTCATGGGTTGTTGAATTTTTCTGGCCTGTCCCATGTTTTAACAACATTTTCAGCTAAATTTAACCTTTTATTTAAGGGGTTTTCTATTTAGTAAGATCAAGATATCAGTATAAAACAAAAGTACTGTTGGCTAAGTGATTAAAACAATGTTCTACATGTGGTTGTGGTTAAGAACATTTGCTGAATGCATTACCAGCTGTTGACAATTTTTATTTTGAGCAGACCACCTTGGAAATGCGATAGAAGGAGAAATAGATCATCATGAGTTACTACTGGTTACTGTCGAGCTTTCACATGTATAAATTTTGTTTATGAAACTTTTTTTCGGTTTGATTACTTAAATTTTACATAGATGTTTTCAAAGTGTGTGCTTTAGATTTGTTCCCGAAGGTAATGAGTTAACCCTTTACCACACGGCAGAATTTTAGACCTATCCAGATTGACAGCATTTGTAGATGACAATTTCATAGCGGCTCAAATGACACAAGTTTTCTTTGATATGGCAGAAAACTTTGTGGGAAATGGAGAAAATGCTGGTTACCAGCATTTTCTCCTTTTCCCACAATGTTTTCAAAATGCTTCTTCCTCAGGGTCGTTCAAAGTCGTCACTGTGTGGTAGAGGGTTAAGAAGTCAAAAGGACTTGAATATGAAAGATAGGGTCAGATGATTTATTACTATCTACATAGTTGAATATTATTATGGTAATGAATCATAGAATTAATAAATTTACTTTAATTTAGTCATTTATGATTGTAAATGATGATATAATTTAACAGTTTCACTTTTACTGTGCTCTTCTTGCCTAACTTGCTTTGCTGTTCTTATGCTTCACTTAAAATCCATAAATTAAAGGCACAACCCCTGTTGAAAACAGATTTCATCAAGATCATACTGCACAGGATATGAATACTAATCTTTGACCTACAGCAGGGGTGCAGAATTCCTATACCCAACCTGTACTATTCAGAACTTCTTGCAGGTGGATGAGTGGATTTTCCTAAAGCTTTTGTCCCTGAGCAAGTGATTTTGAGAGCCATACAAAATGCTAAAATTATATAATAGATATTCATATCCTTAATTATCCACAAATATAAATGAAAATATTTTCAATAGTTGAATAATCCATGTCTACACTGCATTAGAATTAATCTCACAGCAGAAACTATTTATCCTGTGCAAGGCCTCTAGCTAGAGGCACTGGCAGTTGGAAAAAAAGCTTTCTGATTGGCAGTATCAAGGTAACAGTGTGGTGTTACTGAACATGATGCGTGGTAAAATAGTTGCATAGTTACCAGCATTTTGTGCTCGAAATGGACAAATTTGTCGTTAGATTGGGTAGTTCAACGCCACCCAAAGAATCTGAAAAGTTTAGATCAAAGGTGCACAGAGATGAAGGATAAGATGAAAAGCCAGTTATACGTTTAAGGATAGCTGATTTGCTGACTTTAATATGGCTCTGAAAGGATAATTGTTCCGAAACTCTTTACTGTCTTGACTGTGGAATGTCGCAATAGTATGGCCTTAGGTCTATTTGTTTGGAAATCTACTGACACCTTACAGAGGAAAGACACTCTTACATTAAAAAAATTTTCATCAAAACATGTTTTATGGCTGTCCATATATGAGTTCAAATAATAGTCAAGTGAACAAAGACCCATTGAAAAGGGTATATTCAAGTCAAAATTCATGAGAAGAGAGAGGTACAAGACCTAATCTGAAAACCAAAGTAATCCACATGCCTTAATGTGAAAGGGATGGGTTTAACCCTTTACCACACGGCAAAATTTAAGACCTCTCCAAATTGAAAGCATTTGCAGGCGACAATTTCATAGTGGCTCAAATGACGCAACTTTTCTTTGATAGGGTAGAAAACTTTGTGGGAAAAGGAGAAAATGCTGGTTACCAGCATTTTCTCCATTTCCCACAATGTTTTCAAAAGGCCTCTTCTTCAGGAGCGTTAAAAGGCGTCATTGTGTGGTAAAGGGTTAATAGAAGTTTTCATCATTATAGTATCTTGCAGTGACCCAATAGATCTACAACAAAGAAAGCAATTATGATGGTGACTGTAATTGTCGCACAAGAGCACAATTCTTTTAGAACATACAAGCATAATAACACGTTGTTGAACAATTTTACTGTTGCCATGCATTACAGTGTTTAAACATTCTGTGAGAGACAATTTCAGGACAGAAAAAAAAAAACAGGCTGCAATAAATGAATCTCTTCATGGCCAACAGGAGAAGGGTTGATATCTCCAGAAAGCAAGTCAGAGATATATGTACTTAAAACATATTATGTGATACATCAGACAATATATTAATTAAAATTAAATTAACAGAAATTTTGATATTCTCTTTATATCATGATGATTATATAGTATCGTATTGCCAGCATAGGTATAATGCATCAAAAACTTGTGCATCCAAATACTTGTTAGAACTGTGTGTGGTAAAAGTAACCCTGACAGACTATGCTGTCAAATTTTGATAGAGATCATCAAATGTAATCAATCATACTAGCTGATACCTGAAATTCCTGGACATACAACTCATAGTAGCTATCCCAGTCATTAACCTTTGATGTAAGACTCCAATTTACATTTTATTTGGCCAAAATTTTTGTAGTGACATGTTTACCTGTGTCAACTTGGATATGAAAAAAATAGTGAGTAAAATGGAAAATACAAAAGTTCTTTTTTTCCAAAAAAATTGTTACATGATTTGAAGGTTTGTTATCAATTTCTCTCTTATGATAGTTTATAATCATATTTATATATCTGTTTCATTCAATATTTTACCAACACAAGCTTGGCAACAGAGAAAAGAGAAACTGGTTTCAACTGCTTGATAGAGTGATAAGTAATGTGTTACCCCTTTTATCATCAGTGCCATGCAAGTCAAAAGAAGCTCTTTAAATTATTATTTACATTTTCAAAACTGACAAAGACATGAAGTTTGCATGTTATAATGATGTGGTTGCATTAATTAACACTATTTATTTAATTGTCTCAATCTGATTGTACTCGTTTTATGAAATGTTTCTCCCAGAACTCTTTGACTTGCAGAATTGTTTAAAAAAAAAACATTGCTTTGATCCATGAAAAAGTGGAAAAGTAATCCAAAAATATAGATTTCAGTAAATACTGAATATCTGATTTAAATAAAGTAGTAAAAGGATTTAGTCTGATATAATAAAAGTAATTTGACACTTTACCTTCCACAGCAGTCTTTTTCCGTCTTACTGCATGCAGACTATATTCAAAAGCAGGAAGGCACAAGGAGATATGTCTGTATTTAGAAATATCTTTGTTTCCCCCCACAGATTTTCATGTGACTGTGTTCACATATCAAATTTGACTTCATGTTGATTATCTTTTTTTATTTACATGGATGTTTTTTAAGGTCTGTGTCTTCTTTCAAAGAGGTAATGACTAAATGAATTATGTTTCCCTTAGATTGACAGCTACCGTAAGTCATTAAAATTTTAAATCAAACATTGAAACCGGCTTTTAAGACAATTATGACATCCATATTCAGGTGTTCCTGTCTGAAAAATGTAAACTAGTACTTCTGTAATTTACTGGTTTTACTCAAGGCAAAGTGTTTGATCCTATTTTCAGTGATAATGATAACTCTTGCAATGCCACATGAATAAATTCTACATTCTCTCATCCACAATATAGTCTAAAATTGAAATTTGCGATTTCAAAGGGGATTTTTTTCTACTAGACTAACTTTATATACTGGACAGTGTAAATCTAGAGGTTGAATATAGTGCTATCTTGACCTTCAGTGTCCAAAAAAGCTCTTAAAGTCCTGGTTAGAATTGTAAGAAAGGGTCTTATTTCAATTCCCATTCTTTGTAGAGTTCTTATCATAGAGGAGTCAGATGTTGGAGAGAAAAAATAAAACAAATGGCAAAATATGTTAAAGTGAGCTTTTTTATCCATTTGTTACAATGTAGTTTTCATACTTTTTGATAGTTTTGGTTGGTCAATGTATAGCCCTCATAGTTAAGATTGAATGTATCTTCAAGTGATACTCACGACGTTATTTTGAATTACAGGTGTTTTTCAAAAACAATATAGATCTAAGTGTAAAATAATTTATGTGTTTATCTCCATAGCTGTCATACGAAAATGAATATGTTGATGAAATCAGAACCATATTTCCATAATTTTACATAAATATTGATTAATGTTGTGGTCAAGGTATTATCTTTATATGTTGAGTGTATTTACATCTTTTTTGTCGTGGCTGTATTGTTTTCAAGGAAAATATGTTATTCTATAATCTATATTGAGTCTTTACCACAGGACAAAGTTGTTTAGACTTGTCCAGACTGAAAGCATTTGCCAACAGCATTGTAAGAAGGGCTGAATGGATGAGATTTTCCTTTGAGAGGCTAGAAAACAATGTGGGAAAAAGGAGCAGATGTTGGTCTGCACAATGTTTTCAAAAGCCTTTTGCCCATATTTTCTTTCAGTGATTATATCATATTTAACATTTTATCTGTTTGCAACTTGCTTCACAAAAATAATATTGCCCTTCTTTTAGAACAAGGTTAAATTTAGATCGAGTCGGTAATCTGTTTAGATATAGACAAGTACTTTTAATGTTCAAGCACTTTAATTTGGGTTGGAATAAGTTAATCCCTAAAGTTACCAACTTTATCCTTTAGGGACAGCTTTTGAAAACATGGCAAATAAAAAACTTGTAATTGCTTTTATTGAGATATTTCAGTTTTTTCCCAATTTTTCCTGTCTCAGCTGAAAGAGATAATACTTGTAAGAGCATTGACTTGATAACCCATAATGTATGCTCTTAAAATGAGGGCTCAGTCACTTGTGATAATAGAGTTATATCCCTTGCACTATAGTTTTTTTTTTAAATCATAATATTTCTTCTGAAAAGTGGTGTCCAGAATGAATTTAGAAAACCTTGATTTCTTTTCTATTTTGTTGCAAAATAGCTATTTCATTTTTTCTCTACCTCATTCTTTTTAATACAGCATTTTGCTGTGATTATTATTGAATCGGGTCCAACAATCAGGTTATGATATTGAGTAAAAGGGAGCTTTTTTTCATGCAAGGAAAAAAAATTGAGATCTCTCCGTCTACATCGAAGTTATTTTATATTTTGAATCAACAGATCAACCTGTATTATGTTTGGGGTTTTTTTTCTTTTCTTTTTAAATATTATATCCCATACATGTGTTATAAATTGAATGAATACTTTTGAGTCAGCAGGAAAATTTACTATGTTGCGTTGGCCTACAAGATTACATAAAATAGGAGTAAAGTGCAGATCAAAGATCAAGCAACATCTTTTATGCAGTCTAATCTAATAAATCTGCAAAAGTACTTGAGGGTGCATTTAGCTTGGTAAGGGTTAGCTCTTCCCCAAAGTATTTTCTTTACAACTCTTAATAAGAAGGCATTTTAAAAGACTGTGAGGAAAAAAGGTACTGGTTGCCAACACATTCTCCTTTCCTGACAAGGCAATGTTTTCTGCCCTTTCTAAAGAAAGTCCTATCATTTTAGCCACTTTCAATATGTTATCTACAAAATGCTAACTTACCAGATGGACCATTTTAAAAAATCTGTTTTCTGGTAAAGGATTAACCTTTTAACAAACAAATTTTAAAACTTTAACCCTTTACCACACGGCAAAATTTAAGACCTATCCAAATTGAAAGCATTTGCAGACGACAATTTCATAGTGGCTCAAATGACGCAACTCTTCTTTGATAGGGTAGAAAACTTTGTGGGAAAAGGAGAAAATGCTGGTTACCAGCATTTTCTCCTTTTCCCACAATGTTTTCAAAAGGCCTCTTTTTTAGGGGCGTCAAAAGGCGTCATTGTGTGGTAAAGGGTTAAACAACCCTGAGAAAGAAAGCCTTTGAAATCAATGTGGAAAATGGGAGAAAATACTGGTTGCCAGTATCTTCTTCTTTTTCCACCATGTTTTCTACCCTTTCCAAGGCAAATCTCTCAGTTTTAGTCATATTTTATTGTGTTTTCTGGAATCGCTTACATTATAGATAAGTCTAAAATTCTGTGTTTGGTAAAGAGTTGAATATAAAATGGAGAGATAAAAGTGACAGTTTCATATCATGAAGGTTTGTTCCATCAATATGCATCTTGTCATTTTGCATTTACTTTCAATCTGCTGAAATCACATTGCTATATTTTTGGACAATTATAACTATTACCGTACTAAAAAAATGAGGCATAATTGTTTTACAGTTTGTTTTTACTCATTTTTTAACTGTCAGTATGCAAGGAAAAAAAAGTGGGTTTTAAATCTTTGTGGAGCCATGGTGATATAAATGGGAAGAAATTTATAATAATTGTCTTAGTTTTTAGAAAAATTTAATGTTTTGACAGGAGATGATGAGCTCTGTGAAATTTGTTTCAATGAATAAAAAATTTGTGATAAAGTAGCTCTTATTCCCTTCAATTAGACTGAAGTTCCTTAGACACTGATAAAACTTCATAACCAGACAACAAAATTTGAGACTTGCCTATCAGAATTGAAAGATTTTGAAGATGACAAATTAAACTTGGCTAAATCCTTTACCTTGTGTTTTAATGACCCTAAAGAAAAAGCCTGTTTAACATTGTACCACACGACAAAATTTTGGACCGGACCAAATTCAAAGCATATGCAGACGACAAATTAAATGTTGCCCAAATGATGATTTCTCTCTTTGATAGAGTAGAAAACATTGTGGGAAAAGGAGAAAATGCTGGTTACCAGCATTTTCTCCTTTTCCCACAATGTTTTCAAAGGGCTTTTTCTTCAGGGTTGTTAAAACCCGGGATTGTTTGGTAAAGGGTTAAAGCATTGTGGGAAATGAAGAAAAAGTGTTAACCAGCATGTACTTCTTCCCACAATGTTTTATACTCTATCAGACAGCTACAGCTGATTTGTGCTAATACGGGACCACTACAGCTAATTTGTGCTAATGTGGAAATTCTCTTCCCTAGTTACTTTCAGTTTCGAATAGTGAAGAATGTTTTGTTTGGAACAGGATTAACTCTTTACAAGACGACAAAGTTTTCGACTTGTCAAAATTGAAAGATTTGCAGACAACATGAAATTTTACTCAACACATGAAATTTGTCCTTGATAGGGTTGAAAACATTGTGGGAAAAGGAGAAAATGCTGGCTATCAGCATTTGCTCCTTTTCCCACAATGTTTTCAAAAGCTTTTTTCTCAGAGTTTTTACAAGTTGTGATTACGTGGTTAAGAGTTAAATGACACTCTGTGTGTTGGAAAAGTGTAAAAAAAAAACTTCACTGGACACTGTCATTCAATATTTGTGAACACTGCCAACCTCTTAGGTAGCAACTAGGATACAAAGTCTCACAGTTCCTTTTTGGATTTTAGCCCTTCATACTGCTGAACAAATCTACCCTTTACCACACAATCCCATTTGATGACAACCCTGAAAAAAAAGGCTTTTGAAAAAATTGTGGGAAAAGGAGAAAATGCTGTTAACCAGCATTTTCTCCTTTTCCCACAATGTGTTCTACCCTTCCAAAAACATATTTCAACTTTTGAGCCACTTTGATTTTGTATTCTGAAAATTCTTTGATTTTATACAAGTCCAAAATTTTTTGTTTGGTAAAGAGTTCAAATAAATGAACAAAATTATATTCCAAGTCGGTATTAAAAACCATAATATAGTAATTTTATAGTCTTCTTGTGTGATGCTAAAAATTCTCGCCATATCAGACAGTGTATATCTAAGGGGCAGACTGCTTGTTCAGTTTGATTGTGAAGTACAGTCTGCAAAAAATGGGTATTGTCTTTGAAATGCTAGAAAACATACTGGGAATAGGAGGGAAAAAAAGGCAGGTATTTTATCCTTTCCCCACAATGTACTTTAGAGCTTTCTTTCCCAGGGTTTTGAAAGCATGGGATAGTGTGGCAAAGAGATGATACGCCTTAATGAAAAATGAATATAATACGTAGACAGAAAAAATTAACTAACCTTAAGTGGGCAAATGAAGAATAAGAGGTAAACATGCCTGTAATCTGTGTACCTTAATAATTGAGCAACTTAACAAATATATTTCGACTTTTCCTCATTAGTGTAGCATACCTTATTTCCATATCATGTCCGCTTGGAGAAAAGGTTAAGGATATGTTGACAGATTTTCTATTTACTATAGATTCAATGACCTACATAACATGTTATTCAACTAGACATTTTCATTTTGCTGAGCTTGCAAATGCAAGAAATTTATCGGCATAGATATGAGATGAATGAATGGCTTATCCTTTCTGTTCAGTCAATATGAGGTTTAATAACCTTGCAGATGGTGTTCAAAAACATCGTGAAAAATGGAGAAAAATTAGTGCTGTTGTACTGCATTTTCTCCTTGTCCTACAAGAGTTTTTTTTTCTCTTTTAAATTTTGTAATATGAGATGCTTTGTTTATTGTCTCACTATGGATAGGTAAAAAAAATGTTGTTTTCTGGTTACATGTTGTAAAGTTGGTTGATAAATGTTGGCGTATTAACCCTTATCCTGCTAAATAACTAAGATGAAATTTTTAATTTGATGGTAAAAACCCAAATATTGCGATTTCAAAGTTATGTTTTGGGGAAAAATATCTCCATACTGGACAGTGTAGATTCAAGATCAGACTGCACATTCTGTGCAGTCTCATCTTGATCTACACTGTCTGCAAAAGGTCAGTGAGTCGCGCTTAGCAGCCTAAGGGTTAAAAGATACCTGCTATACATTTTTTGGACCAGTTATATTCAAAAGCTTATAATTAGGATTGCAAACTTGTCCAAGTAAAATTTAATGGTGAAGATGATGAGGGAAATACTGTGAAAACTGGAGAAATGAGCAATTTCTTTGGAAAAAAACTTCCACTGATAAATCTTTATTACAAGTCTAAATGATGGACTTGGTGAAAGTTGGCTATCATAGGACCTTATAAATCCCTGCAGTAGAAAGCTTTTAATTACATTGAGGGAAAAAGAGCAAAAGCCTGTTACAAAGATAACTTAGAATTCAAGGAAAGGTAAATGATTGTCATTTCCTTCAAATGCTTCTATATTGTTTCGCTTGAAGTTAGCTTTTTGGTGGTCTGACATCAGCCTGTGTTGCAGAGGGTATATTGATTGTGTCAATTTGTAATTGTCATTGAGATTCATGTACCTCAAAGGCTCAAGAGTTTTTGATACTTATCCATCTTTTTTGATTCCAAAGTGTATAGGTTGGACAAGGTCTTATCTTCTTTCTGTCTTCTCAAATAGTCCAGTGAGAAGACTGTACAGGCATTTATTTCCTTTCGTTCTTCGAAAAATATAAATGTATGTATATTGAAAGAAAAGATTTAGTGGGACAAAGTGTCATCTTGTACTCAGTTACACACTTCAGGTTGGTAAACCGCAACTTTTATGAGTTATCAAGAAATCGGCATGAATTTATCTTAAATTAAGACAATTTTAATTTCTGTCACTTCTTGTCATCATTTAACCCTTTGCCACACAATCCTAAGTTTTAACACTCCTAATGAAGTGACCTTTTGAAAATGTTATTGGAACAGAAAAAAATGCTAGTAACCAGCATTTTCTCTGTTTCCCACAATGTTTTCCACCCTTCCATGGTGAATTTCTATTTTTGAAACAATTATTTTGTCGTCTGCAAAAGCCTTCAATTTAGGCAAGTCTAAAGTTTGGTAAAGGGTTAATTCTGTACTGAACAACAAGATTGGTCCAAATTGAAAGCATTTGCACATGACAAATCAAACATGGCTTAAAAACTGAAACTTGCTTTTTGAAGGGTAGAAAATATTGTTGGAAAAGGAGAAAATGCTAGTACCAGCATTTTCTCCTTTTCCCACAATGTTTATCAAACCCTTCTCCGTTTAGGTCATTAAAACTTGGGATGAATCAAACATAGCTCAAAAAGTGAAATTTGCTTTTGGAAGGGTAGAAAACATTATTTGACCCCCTTCAAATACATTAAAGAAGGCAAACCTGTGATTTTTAGGGGACTTTTTAGAAAGTTGGGGGTCCTAATTCAAAGAAACAGGGGGTCAGTGAAAACCCTGATGGTTGCAGGTTGGATGCCTGGTTTAGACAAACTTTCTTTCCAGCGCTTTAGAGCTTCTAACCTCTGATGCATGTGAGAAAAGTAGGCAGTGGCTTGGAAAGAAATTTGTGTCAGAACTGGTGTGAGAAAGCCAGGAAAGACATGCATAGGTGCACTGACTGCTGTGATATGACCTCAGCTGTTAAAACGGCATTGAACTCCAACACGAATAAATAAAAAAGAGCTTCTGATTCACTTTTCTCTTGATTAACCTTCTCATTCAATTCTTACTTATCCAAAGGAGATCTGCATAAAACTAACATTGACCATGTTAACCCATTACCAAACAACAAAATTTTAGGTTTGTCCAATTCGAAAGCATTTGCAGACAACAAAATAAAAGTGACTGAAAATTTTAAATTTGTTTTGTGAAGGGTAGAAAACATTGTGGGAAAAGGAGAAAATGCTGGTTACCAGCATTTTCTCCTTTTCCCACAATGTTTTCCAAAGGCTTCTTTCTCAGGGTCGTCAAAAGTAGGGATTGTGTGGTAATGGGTTAACCCTTCTCCTGCAATACACCAATGTGACTATATTGTGTGTGGAATATAGACCAAAATCAGCCTGCATATGTGGATTGGTTTTAATTACGTAACCACCATCTTATTTGAAAAAAAAACTAATCTGATTAATTGTAGGTATAAACTTGACAGGATAATTGTGAAAATCTGCATTGTTATTCATGATTCTAGATGAAAAACAGAGAAGATTCTAAATGAAAATCTGAAAATGCATTGTGAGAAAGGATGAACCAGAGAGGCAATAGCTCATATCTATACAGTATATTTTTGTTTGCATTTCTTTGCACAGACATGTTTAGACATGGTTTAGTAAAGGAGTTCCCAATTACACTAAGATCCATATAATTGCAAGTTTCATTTATTACCCATGGGTTTGTGGAATTGAAGATTTAATAACTTGTTTCAGTTTCATTTGATACTATATTTTTCTCACTCAGTATATTTTAAAGTACAGTAAGTTTTATTAGTTTAAACATTTGCACATGAAGTAAATGGTCAATTACTGTATTTTCAGGTGAGCAATTCAAGCCTATCATGTTACATGCAAGAGACTATACCAGGGTCGAGGCAGAGATGATGGTAGACAGCAATTCTCAAGTAAATATTTACTTCAGCCTTCAAATTTTCTTTGATTTCAGTACCTCCTGAATTCCAATATTAGTTTGGGGCTAATATCCTCAAATTTTGTCAACATGAACTATACAGGCATTTTGTGCAGTCTGTCTGGCATGAACACTTAAAACAATTTAATTTTGCAAGTTTTGTAACAAATTTTAGTTGTATCAAAACCTGAAAAAAGGGAAATTTCATGAATGGAAGCAGGAAGCACCTCTAGATCAAACTCAGGGGATTTTTTGAAAGGATGTACAATGCAATTGATACATACTTGATGACATTGGAACATGATTTTAAAGAAAGCACAGGATGGGATAGAATAGCCCATCTTGTCTCCTATAGCAAACATGTCAGTCTCCTGTACCTAAAGGTCACATGACTGGTACATAGATGTTGCCCTGTTAGACAGGAAATCTCTGACTTTCCTTTCGTTAAAGGCCCTTTATTAAAATGTATTCATGCAAGGCCAATACTTACTTCAGAGATGCCAGCCTTTATTAGAACAAATGGGAGAAAAGAAATTCTAAATAGGAAGAATTTTTATGAAAAGGATGTAGCTGTTTAGCACGGCTGTTTTTGAACATTATTTAACTTAAAATGTGCATCACTTGAAAAATCTGGTAATCTAAAACAGTTCATATTAATTAATTAAAAGGGAGGAGAGTATCACTTCATTGATTACATGTGGGAACCGTGAGTGGGAAACCTATATGTAGTAGTTGATAGTGAAAACCTGTGAACTTACAGTGTTGGGTAGCTCATATGTTACTACAGATGTAACACAAGGCCAAACCTTGGGCTACCATTTCATGACTCATGGCTTGGGTTTCTGGGGTTTATGAAAATGGATACCTCCCAACCTTCTCCCTTTATTGATTACTGTAAGGTTTAAGGTCCGTATAATAAAAACACAAAGCCAATACATAGAACATCTGTAGAAAACATGGAAAAAGAAGCATTTGCTTGTAATAATATTTTCAGTTCTATCAAATAATTATACTTTGCTTTCTTTCAAAAGTTCTCTCGTTTACCTGATATATTCCTCTTTGTTTTGTCTAAACTAGCATGTTAAATAATCCTGCTAAAGGATGTTGCAATACTTTCAAACTTGTGAGAATTTCTTTGAGTTATACAAGATTCATGGTTAAATCTCATGGCCATTGAATGTGAGAATGCTGAAAAAAAAAAATTGCCTCAAGCAGGACTTAAACATGAAACCTTCAAAACCATGGTCAGTGACTCTACCTCCTTTTGTACCCAGTTAAAAATCTATTTATCCTTGCACAGCTGTACAGTTACTAACAGAATAGGGAGTTTTACAGTGAAAATAAAAAAAATCAGTAGTTACTGGTGTTTTCTACATTAATTTTGTTTTTACTTCAGACCACAACCTGGAAGTCAGATTGCATGAAAACCTAGCATTGGTAATTGGTATCATGACTGCAACAAAACCTGTCCAAAATTGTGTAAGCCATAAGATCTGGAACTTTAATTCTTTGCCAAACAATACAGTGTTTTAACTATCCTATGGAAGAAGGCCTTTTGAAACATTGTGGGGATAGGAGAAAATTCTGTTGGGAATGCAGCATGTCTTTCAAAGTGTAGAAAACATGCTTTAAATCCAACAGGGCTTTTCAGCATGGTCAGATTTTTATCAGAATTATAGAAAAAACAATTTGGGTATCACTTGGTAAAATTCTGTGTCATTGATTTCAGAGCCATCATGGCATTGAAAGATTTTGTTCAGAAATTTGTTTCTTTATAACACAAGAAATAAGTATATGAGGTTGTAGAAATTTGTTAAACATGTTGTAAGAAAATTGTCTCGGACTCATTTGCAGTATATGAAACCCTATCAAGTGACTGAATTCCCATCCCATGATGTTGAAACTCAAACCAAACACTGGATCAGGAGTCATGGTTACACACTGACTGAGCAATTTTTGAGCCAACATGAATTTACATGATACATCAGGAAAAAAAAGTATGAGTAAATCCCACGCTGTAATCAATAAGCCATGAAATATTTGAGTATACTGTTACTAATTGCTAGTCTTATTTTAACCCCTGGTATACCAGGCAGGGAAGCAAGCGGGACATATTTGTTTAAGAAAAATATTCAGATTTTGTATTTCTATGGATATTTTGCCAAGAAACACCTGTCAGAATATTTGACAGAGTAGGTCTGATGGTCACACTATACTATTCTTGCAATTTAATCTTGCTTTGTCTGTTGGCAAAAAAACCCATTTAAGATGTGCTCAGCCTTTTATGGGGCTAACTTTTGGCATTTTTTGCAAAAACAGGTTTCAAATAAGAAGTTTGTATGAAAAATTATCAAGTCTTGCAACTAAAACTAGGATTTAGCTGGCAAGAAAGAATTGTGATAAGATGAAATGAAGAAATCACTCAAAATGAGCGCAAATTCTCCACTTTTTACAACATTGTGAAAAGTGGCCTTTGAAAACCGTTCACGAGGGGAAGGGTTGAAGTCTTTGTTTGGTTAATTAGTTTATATGGTTACTTTATAACGTAAAGCATACCTAGTTAAAATGAAAAAACAGCTTTTTCTTTCTACAATCTTCATAACTTTATGTTGATGTCATGATGAAACAGAAACTTTCAAACCAGACTCAAACCACAAATTTAAAAAACGCCCTTTGGAGATACATGTATGAGATTGTGAATTTGGAATCGGATTACCTGACATCCAACAGGAAAAAAATACAACTAGTTTTCCTATGAATGTTGAGGCAAAGTTTAGTTACCTTCACACTGTAAATATGATTAAGCTGTACTATACATATTAACCCTTTACCATACAATGCCATGTAATTTAGGACCATCAGGGAAAAAAATCTTTTGAAAATGTTGTGGAAAAAGAAGAAATTGCTGGTAACCAACATTTTCTCTTGTTTTCTACTCTTTCTTAGACACATTAGGTCATTTGAGCCATATTTGACATTTACCAGACTGTCCGTTATAGATGCTCCCCCTTTTTTTTGGCTGAAAATAGGCTTACCGGACAACCAATCATGCGATAAAGTTTAAATCAGCTGGCATACACTTCAGGCGTCGTCATAGTCCTTATAACTTTACAAATTGATGTCGCTTACACCTGTCTATCGGAATATACATACACTTCCGATAACATTTTAAACTTCCTGTAACACAGTTTGTCAACTGACCTGGAAAAACTTTAAGAAAGTGAAAGTATCGAAGACCAGTGTCACATATTTATTATGAATGCATTTTAAATTCCAAATGAATGATGGTCAACAATGGTGGTGGGCCGATGATCGACTATAGTTGAAAGTCAGTTGGTTTTGGCTTCCGATTGCGATAATCGATTGAGAAATCCTGGAATAGATTGTAGTCAGTACCGGAACTTGCTCGGTCCCGAAATACTGAATATGCTCCTGAATACTGGTTTGTAGTGCTTGGTTTTGTGATTAATATTAATCACACTCTTTGATTCAACATGGTGGATAACAAACATGAAAATTGGCCGGAAAAATGTGCAAGAAATTTTTGTCCATGGTTGTCTTGACAAAACTTGACAACTCGGCAATCTTCTCATTTGACCCCTGACCCCTGGTTTTGACGCTTGGAAATTTGAAATCACCCGTCTGACACTCAAAAATATCTGCCTAAATGTCAATCTGACGCATGAAATTATTGTGTAAAGCTTCATATAACTTAGCTTGCGTGCATTCGGCAGAAATATGGGCTTTAATGAACACGATCAGTATCAAATGCAAAGGACACACGAGGCTCTTTTTAAACACAGGTAATCAAGCTGGCGAGTCATTTATGAAAACGTAATAAAGGTGTAAATCCTCTTATATAGTGTAAAGTGACAGATTTTGAAGTTACCTTCTATTCTAAATGACAAGTTCATGTCAAATCATGCGGTAATTCATCTCCAAAAATTAATTGACATGAAAAATAGATCGCTAAAAAAAACGTGAAAACCCATGACACTACAATGATCGGTGTGGCATTGTCCGATCTGGATCCATATTCACCAACCATTCTTAAGAACGTTCTTAGACTTATTCTTCAAGATTGTATAAAGCTGAAAGTAAAACAAATGGTTTAGCCAATCAGGAGTTGTGTTACTTTCAACTTTAGAAAATTCTGGAGAATATGCTTGAGAATGTTCTTAAGAATGGTTGGTGAATACGAACCCAGAGGCACCTCAAACTGTCTTCTCATCTTTAAAAATGAATTTAAACAGTGAATTTACACAATTCTCTGAATAAACCATTAAGTGGAAGCTAAAACTCTGTTCATGAGTGGAAAAAAATGGTTGTTTGATGAAATGAAAATATAGATAGGGGTGGGGGAGTTGTCATTTGCAAATGCTTGAAATATGAACAAGCCTGAATTTTTTTAAACTGGTTTTGAAATTAAGATTTAAGGACCAAAATAAATGATATTAAATAAAGCAAAGAATTTAATTGTAATGTATCTCCTCTGATTTTTAAAGTACAAAACATAACATCTTTATAAACTTAATATCATGTAGACAAATTGTCACAGTATTTAAAGCAAAAAGACATTCTCAGTTAAACGGAGAAACCGATTGCACAACCGATAGCTAGTTGGTTTACTCCTGATTATAAAGCGATAATCGATTGTGATTGTAAACCGATTGCACAACAATAGTCAGTGGTAAAAATCAATATTCTGTGTTCAACATTGTGGGATAAGTTAGGCTACCTGAATAAAAAAGACCTGGAAGCAATTTGTTACCAGTTATAGAATGCTTCATAGGTCAACATTATTTCTGCCTTGCTTGAATTAAACCAACATCTAGCCATGTTCATGTGAGCAGTTTTGATGCTTCTTTCACCCTCACTTGTGTTTTTAGCTCACCTGAGTATGAAGTGCTGTGTCCATCGTGCGGTCATCAACATTTACTTTCTGTGCACTCTGGAGGCCAAATTTTCAGTCAGATACACATGAAACTTGGTCAGAATGTTTTTCTTGATAATATCTTTGACAGGCCAAATTATTAGTCAGATACTCATGAAATTTGGTCAGAATGTTTGTCCTGATGATATCTTGGACATGTTTAAAATTGGGTCCCATCAGGTCAAAAAGTAGGTCACTGGGCTTAATCTCAGAAAAACCTTGTGTGCACTCTAGAGGCCACATTTTCAGCCTGATACTTATGAAACATGGTCAGAATATTTATCTTTTTGATATCTTGGACATCTTCAAACTTGGGTCATGTTGAGTCAAAAAGTAGGTCACTGGGCCTAATCTTAGAAAAACCTTGTGTGACCTGTAGAGGCCTTATTTTCAGCCTGTTACTCATGAAACAAGGTGAGTGTTTGTCTTGATGATATCTTAGACAAGTATGAAACTGGGTCATGTCGGGTCAAAAAGTATGTCACTGGGCCAAATCTTAAAAAAAATTTTGTGCACTCTAGAGGCCACATTTTCAGCCTGATACTCTTGAAACATGGTCAGAAGGAGTGTCTTGATGATAATTCAGACAAGTTTGAAATTGGGTCACAACAGATTAAAAAGCAGGTCACTGGGTCAAATCTTTGAAAAACTTTGTATGCATTCAAGAGGCCACATATTCAGTCTGAAACTTCATCAGAATGTTTATCTTGATAATATCTCTGACAAGTTCAAAAGTAGGTCAAGTTGGTCAAAAAGTAGGCTACTTACACTCGGGTGTTGTACATCATTAAAACCAGTATTTCTTCAGCGTTAATAACTATAGATGCTTTTACTCAGGCAAGTGCTTTAGGGACAATGGCCCTCTTGTTGTAATGAACTATGGATGATAAAAAGAATGGAGGAAGATAAGAGTGTGCAAACATGTTTTTCTTCTAAACCAAAGCTTATGAAAAGTTCTGAAATTTCAGGAGAAACTTTCACTGCATCTGTATGGTGTCCCATGTGGCTATAAGCCTTCAGCACACAATCCTGTCTTTCAATTACCCGAAAGAAGAACTTTGACAACATTGTAGGAAAAAGAGAATATGCTGGTATCTAGCATATTCACCTTTTCAAACATTGTTTCTGTCCTTTCAAAAACAACTTCAAAATTTTCAGTCACATTTATTTTGTTGTCTGCTTTCAGGTTGGATGAGTCTAAAATTTTGTAGTTTGTTAACCCTTTACCAAACAATCCCTGGTTTTTACGACCCTGAGATAGAAGCCTTTTGAAAACATTGTGGGAAAAGGAGAAAATGCTGGTAAGCAGCATTTTCTCCTTTTCCCCCAGTGTTTTCTACCCTGCTGGAAACAAATTTCAATTTTTGAGTTACGTTTATTTTGTCACCTGCAAGTGCTTTCAATTTAGACCAGCCTAAAATTTTGTCGTTTGGTAAAGGGTTAAAAGAGTTAAAACAGATTTTTTGTTATGTATTTTTGTATCTCTTATTCATATATAGGGTGGTAGTAGTTAAAATGATAAAATGGTCAGTTTAAATGGTCAGTTTTTTATTGTTGGACATTACTTTGTTACTTTTTAGTAACAATAGAATTTAACATAACTGTTGGGCAAGTAACATGTTGACAGCTAAAGCATTGAAACAACAGTAGGAAAGAAACAGATAATGGCAGTTTTATGGCTTTATTGGGGAGAATATCTCACAAATATCCAAAATTATAGACCTAAGATACTGCTGCACATTCAAGGTAGTCTTATCTAGATCAACACTGTCTGCATTAGTACCTGAATGTTTGCCCACTGTACCAAAAGGATAAAATTTGCATGTTAATGCGTAACCACATGTGGCAAGATTTGATACCTTAAGATAGGGATCATTTGAAAGGCTGTCATAACAGACAGGGCCTTTGGGTCCTATGACTTGTAAATGACAGCAAACCTTTTCCATATTGGCTTTTATGTTTTCCAAAATAATACAAGATAAGGTATATATCCTTGTCATTATGCTCAGAATCTTTTGCATTATATATAGTACATTAAGACTGCAAGAAATATACTGTCTGAACTTAGGTTGACAATGGCAAGAACAGTTCGAAATTTACAATATCTTGGTACCTTGCTAGGCGACAAAATTGGAGCTCAAATGATCTTAGTTGGTTTTGAAAGAACAGAAAACATTGTTGGGAAAAGGAGAAAATGGTGGTCAGGGTAGTTAAAACTGCATTGTTTGGTAAAAGGTTTAGAATTAAAATTTCCTCAGACAGAAAAATTGAATTCATTTATGTGGCACTTTGAGGGTCAAGGTTGAAGGCAGGTTTGAATGTCTTACAAGAAAAGTAAAATGAAACTTTCCTGATACTGTTCACATTCTTTTTTATCTGCTGTGCAAAAACCTATTGAAAACATGGCTTACTATGGTTGTAGAATTAATAGCTTTAATCCAGGTATGGTCTCAAAATAGGCTACTTGGCACTTGTCTCTGTCTGTAGCTGTATGAAAGAGCCACAAGGGAGGGAAAAAGAAGTGATACAGTTATTTGCATGAAGTCAAATAAAAAAGTAATTGGAAAGATAAGCTAAATTCTGTTATACTTTTTTAGTCTTATTGAAAAAAGAGGTCAGTGTTGGCCTAATAGAAAGGGTCAAATTGCTGAACAGAATGAATTAATGACACAAGAAATCAAGTAATATGTCAAACCTAGATTTCTTTTTATTGGCTTTTTTGACTGAAATCCTTGAGCATGTCATTTGGTTTAATGTTGGTATCCGGTTACTTTTTTTTTAGCATTTGAGTGTTATGGGAAATACTTCATCCCTTTATATTAGAGTTGTTTTTGTACCTCAAACTGTTTAACATGCAAACTAAATGATATTGGTGTCTGAACTTTTTTAGCTCACCTGAACACGAAGTGATTATGGTGAGCTTTTGTGATCGTGCTGTGTCCGTCGTGCGTCATCAACTTTTACCTTGTGTACACTCTAGAGGCCACATTTTCAGTCCGATACTCATGAAACTTGTTCAGAATGTTTGTCTTGATGATATCTCGGACGAGTTCGAAAATGGGTCTGTCGAGTCGAAAACTAGGTCACAAGGTCAAATCTTAGAAAAACCTTGTGTACACTCTAGAGGCCATATTTTCAGTCCAAAACTCTTGAAAGTTGGTCAGAATGTTTGTCTTGATGATAGCGCGGACGAGTTCAAAAATGGGTAATGTCTGGTCAAATCTAGGTCACTAGGGCAAATCTTAGAAAAACCTTGTGTACACTCTAGAGGCCATATTTTCAGTCCAATGCTCTTGAAAGTTTGTCAGAATGTTTGTCTTGATGATATCTCGGATGAGTTCGAAAATGGCTAAAAAAAACTTCTCCAAAAGTTTCCTGAAATGACTGATGAACTGAAAGCTCTCATTCCCAATGTCCAAATTCCAACACCTTCTACTCAGACTCAGCCTGCGTCTGAAACAAACAAAACTTCTACACCCTCAAAATCCACAGACTCTCAAAGTATCTCTTCACAAAAAACTTCAAAACCATCTACCTCCTCACAAAGTATCTCTTCGAAAAAAGCTTCAAAGCCATCTCCCCCTTCACAACAGCCTCCAAAGAAACCCCAACCTCCATCTTCACAGTCTACAACTAAATCTAACGTCTCATCTAAAGAGAGCAAATCTAATCATGCACCCCGATCTCCTAAAAGATCTTCTTCGAAATCGAAACCACAACCCAGAGATACCCATGAATCTTGTGAAATCACAATCAGAGTAAATGATCCTGTCCCTACCTCCAATAGATTTTCGGAGCTAGAGGACATGGATGCAGATGCTGAGAATCTGGAAGGTGAGGCTTCAGATTCGGAAGTCTCTATCTGGTCGATTTCTAAGGGTCCTTGGAACAAGGACACTGACACTTGGCACTCGTCCATACCCGAGACAAGTGTAATGAAATCTTAATCAATCTATTTTAAAATGCATTGGTTTACGGCCTCTTTTTTTACGTTAGCTTTTATACTTTCTTCATGCACAATGGATACCATTATCCAATGGAATTGTCGAGGTCTGAAGTCAAACTTTGATGAACTTTCCCTTTTAATCAATGATCACAAACCAGTTGCTGTTTGTCTGCAAGAAACCTTCCTTAAACGGGAGGATGATATCTCTATCAAATATCATTCCATTTACAATAAAATCTTTACCGAAGGCGAAAAAGCCAGAGGTGGTGTTTCTATTATTGTTAACAACAACATTCCTCATAAAGTTATCTCTCTTAATACAAACTTGCAAGCTGTTGCCATCAGGTTATCTTTACACAGTGCTGTTACACTGTGTTCTTTATATCTCCCCCCGAGCACACCTATCAATGAGACCAATCTGAATGATCTCATTTCCCAATTGCCATCCCCCTATATTCTTGCTGGGGACTTTAATGGTCACAATGTTATGTGGGGTTGCGATGACACTAACCAGAGAGGTTTACAGTTGGAGAGCTTCATTTCGAACAACTCTTTGTCTTTCATGAATGATAACAAGTCCAAAACCTACTTGCATCCAGCAACTGGATCTTACTCTTCCATTGATTTAACCTTATGCAGCCCAATCTTACTTCCCAATTTCACCTGGAAAGTGACTGAGGATTTGTGTGGAAGTGATCACTTCCCCATTATCTTTTCATCTACACAACCATCCAGCAATGTACGACCGCAGAAATGGAAGCTTTCCAAAGCCAATTGGATTAAATTTGAAACCCTCTGTGAACAGACCATTACACATGACAAATTTGGAGATTGCGATGATCCTGCAAAACTTTTTACTTCCCTATTAATTGATGCAGCTAAACAGTCCGTCCCTCAGACCTCGACAAATCCAAAACGTCCTGACAAGCCTTGGTACAATGATGATTGTAAACAGGCTGTCAGAGACAGAAAACAAGCCCTTAGAAAGTTTAACCTCAGGCCTACCAAAGAAAATCATAACTTATTCCGTATTTCCAGAGCAAAGGCTCGACGAACCATTAGAGAAAGTAAGCGCAAGGCTTGGAGACAATATGTCTCTAAATTAAATAGTAGAACTACTACTAAAAAAACCTGGGACATGATCAGAAAGATCAATGGCAAAGGCCAGCGCCCTCTTAGTCACCTTAAAGTTAACAATACTTCGTTGGAATCACCCCAAAATATAGCTGATGCTCTCGCCGACACCTTTTGCAAAAAGTCTTCCTCTGCAAACTATTCTGAAAAGTTTCAGAGGAATAAAGCCAGAGAAGAAAAGAAAAAACTTAATTTCAATTCTTCTAATTCAGAGCATTATAATAAACTCTTCACCTTTAAAGAATTAAAATCTGCTCTGAATAAAGCTCACGATTCTTCTCCTGGCCCAGATAAAGTTCATTACCAGTTTTTAAAACACTTACCTTTTACTTCTCTCTCAGTTTTACTTGATATTTTCAATGATATCTGGCAGTCAGGTGTTTTTCCTTCATCCTGGCGGGAAGCACTAGTCATTCCTATCCCAAAACCTGGCAAGGATACTAGTGACCCGGCTAACTATCGGCCAATAGCTCTTACAAGTTGTCTCAGCAAGACCTTAGAACGTATGGTCAATGACAGGCTTGTTTGGTTTTTAGAGAAAAACAACCTCATCGTTGATGTACAGAGTGGATTTCGACGCCAACGTGGCACCATAGATCATCTTGTCCGCTTTGAAACCTTTGTCAGAGAAGCCTTTATTAATAGACAGCATGTAGTATCTGTCTTTTTCGACCTTGAAAGTGCTTACGATACGACTTGGAAATATGGAATTCTTAAAGACTTGCATGACTTTGGTCTTCGAGGCCGTCTTCCTCTTTTTATTTCAGCCTTCTTGGATGAACGTCTTTTCCGCGTCCGAGTTGGTAATACTGTCTCGGGAGCCCGTGAACAGGAGATGGGTGTACCCCAAGGATGTATTCTCTCTGTTACACTTTTCAGTGTGAAAATAAACAGTATAGTTAAAGCTATCTGTCCTGGTGTAGACTGTTCCCTTTATGTTGATGACTTCGTTATATGCTTCAGATCTCGAAATATGAATATTATTGAGAGACAACTTCAACAGTGTCTCAACAAGCTCCAAACGTGGTCTGATGAAAATGGCTTCAAATTCTCAAAGTCCAAAATTAAGTGCATGCACCTCTGTAATCTACGAGGTGTTCATCCAGACCCTGAACTGTATTTGGACAAAACTAAAATTGAAGTCGTTTCTGAGTTTAAATTTCTTGGAGTCATCTTTGACAGAAAGCTTTCCTTCCTTCCTCACATCACTGCACTTAAAAAGAAGTGCAAGAAGGCTCTTAATCTTCTTAAGGTTGTGGCCCATTCTGAATGGGGAGCAGACCGTAAAGTCCTCTTGCGGCTTTATCGGTCTTTAGTTCGCTCCAAATTAGACTATGGATCTATTGTATACGGATCTGCCCGTAAATCTTACCTGAAAATTCTCGATTCTATACACCACGAAGGTCTGCGTCTTGTACTTGGAGCTTTCAGAACTTCTCCCGTCAATAGTCTCTATGTTGAGGCTAATGAACCTTCTCTTTCTTACAGGAGGGAAAAACTCTCGCTTCAATATCTTTTAAAACTGAAGTCCAATCGTTTTAATCCAACTCATAACATTGTTTTTAAACCTCAATATAAACATCTTTTTGAAAGGAAACCAAATGATATTCCTCCATTTGGTATCCGCATGGAGCCCATTGTAGATAACCTTGGCATAGACACTGAGTCTATTGCCGACTATAAAATCTCTGAAATCCCTCCATGGACACTAAATAGTGCAGAATTCAGATTTGACCTTGCATCTGACAAAAAGTCTGTCACGGATAGAACTGTGTTTCATGCTAGATACAACGAGATAAAGGAGCATTATTTTTCCTTCAAACCAATCTATACAGATGGATCCAAAGAAGGAAATTCTGTAGCAGCTGCCGCTGTTTATGGAAAAAGGAGCCTAAAGTGTCGCCTTCCAAACAACTCCTCTATCTTCTCTGCTGAAATTAAAGCAATTGATCTTGCCCTTAATCTAGCTGAACGTTCTAATTCCAACCGTTTCATTATCTTTTCGGACTCTTTGTCAACATTACAAGCCCTTTCACATCAATGCCTTGAGAATCCCTTAATCTGTAGTTTACTCGAAAGGATCTCACAAATTTCTTCTATGAATAGATTGGTGTTCTGCTGGCTTCCAAGTCATGTAGGCATCAAAGGCAATGAAAATGCCGATAGGTCTGCCAAATCTGCACTTAACCTTCCCATTTCAGATTTTAAAGTTCCACACACTGATTTTAAATCCTCCGTTTTAACACATATCCAATCTTCTTGGCAATCCCAGTGGGATGCTGATGTTTTCAATAAACTGCATTCAGTTAAACCGTCCCTTGGTGAATGGTACCCCGTTTACAGGTCTGTTCGTCGAGAAGAAGTGATAATTGCACGACTTCGAATTGGCCATTCACGCATCACACATTCCTGGCTCTTGACCAGAGACGATGCCCCTGAATGTATTCCATGCAATGCATCCTTTTCTATAAAACATATCCTACTAGATTGCATTGACTTTCAGCCAGTTCGTTCAAAATATTTCAACGTCGATAGTTTAAAGAATCTTTTTGATTCTGTCAGCGTTGAATCTATTATCGCTTTCATAAAGGAGATTGGCATTTACAATAAACTGTGATATTTACTCTTGCGTTTCTTACCCATCTTTTTACAACATTCTTTATTCCTTTAATATTTAGTTTGCATCTCCTTAATGGGAGGATTAGCCCTCTTGGGGGCATCTTATCTCATTGGAGACGGACCTCTTTAATGGGAGTATACTGATCCCATTGGAGGCTCCAATCTTTACTAATTTTAACACTCATTTCCAAGGAAAAGAAATTTTCTCAGTCTTACCCTTTAATCTAAAACTTTTGAGTAGGCAGGGAATACCCAGCCACTCAATATCATATTTTATGCACATTATAAATGACACAAATTTCTTTTTCAATTAAAAACTTCTCACTATTAATCCAACATTTAGTTCAAACGTTTTTATCACATTCTTAACTCTGTCATTTAAACCTTTTAAGTTGATAGGGATTGCCCTGTCACTCAATAATGTCCTTTATACTTATTAAGATCACACATAATTCTTCTTAATTCAACTCTTTTACTATTATAAATGTATTCAAAACTTTTTCAGTTTAAAATCCCACTTTTACTATCTTTTAACACAGATGTGCGCGCTAAATGACCAAAGCTGTCGATGCGCCATAAAACAACATTCATTCATTCATTCATTAATTCGAAAATGGGTTATGTCGGGTCAAAAAGTAGGTCACTAGGTCAAATCTTAGAAAAACCTTGTGTATGCTCTAGAGGCCATATTTTCATTCCAAAACTCTTGAAAATTGGTCAGAATGTTTGTCTTGATGATATCTGGTATGAGTTCGAAAATGGGTCACATCGGGTCAAAACCTAGGTCACTAGGGCAAATCTTAGAAAAACCTTGTGTACGCTCTAGAGGCCATATTTTCAGTCCAAAACTCTTGAAAGTTGGTCAGAATAATTGTCTTGATGATATCTTGGATGAATTCCAAAATGGGTCATGTCGGGTCAAAAACTAGGTCACTAGGTCAAATCTTAGAAAAACCTTGTGTATGCTCTAGAGGCCACATTTTCAGTCCAAAACTCTTGAAAGTTCGTCAGAATGTTTGTCTTGATAATATCTCAGATGAGTTTGAAAATGGGTTATGTCGGGTCAAAAACTAGGTCACAAGGTCAAATCTTAGAAAAACATTGTGTATGCTCTAGAGGTCACATTTTTAGTCCAATACTCTTGAAAATTGGTCAGAATGTTTGGCTTGATGATATCTCAGACGAATTCGAAAATGGATCATGTTGGGTCAAAAACTAGGTCACTAGGCCAAATCTTCGAAAAAACTTTTGTTTGCTCTAGAGGCCACATTTTTAGTCCAATACTCTTGATTGGTCAGAATGTTTGTCTTATGATAACTTTGATGAGTTTGAAAATTGGTCATGTCGGGTCAAAAACTAGGTCACAAGGTCAAATCTTAGAAAAACCTTGTGTATACTTTTGAAAGAGATTTAAAATGGATCATGTTTGGTCAAAAGGCTCAGGTGAGCGACTTCAGGGCCATCATGGCCCTCTTGTTTAATTATTAGACTCTTCTTTCCATTTTATTGTAATCAAATTATTTTGACAGTTTTGGTTTTCTTACTCACAATGTTGATTTCAAAAGCATGTTTTAGACGACTTGAGTCCTGGAGTTTTTCAATCTTTGGAATGATACACCTAAATCTTAGACCCCTTACAAAATGGAATGTATTAGTGTATTTTCAGTCAGTAGACCTAAGTCTCCTTTACGTGACTTCAAGGCTGATTTGACCAACATGTCTGTTGAAATATCAGTGTATGTCAATATTCAGACTGTAACTCTGTGCAGTCTGAATTTGATCTGCACTGTCCACAAAAGCACCTACTGTTCCTTCAGATGTAATTGGTTCATAATATTAAAGTTATTAGCATCTCATCAGATCGAGGTTCAGGGGTCATCATGATAAACTCAATTTGGCAGTGAGGCTGAGTCAAGCATGATGTCATCAAGTCCAATCAGTGTCACTTAGTGCTTGAAATCTGTTTCCATTTCATTTCTGAAGTTTATCTTGGCCACTATCTTAATCTCTTTTCTGTACTATTGTTTTCTTTGGTTAATCTGTTTACATTGGTTTGGAATGGCATATTTAACTCTTTTTTTATTTGCTAATGAGTTGATGTACTGATTTTATGTTTTTACCATACTTAATTAGTCCCTTTCAGGTCCAAGATCCCAAAAGGTGTCAGTGTTTAACATAATAGATTTTGAAAAGATGATGATTGGAATTTATCCCACATAACTTATTTTCTTACAATAAAGATTTTACTTTCTCATACAGATGGTTTCCCTGAGATCAAAACATGATCATTGTAAAACTCCTCTGAACTGCCCTTATAAAATTGAGAGAAAATAACTACAATAATTTGAACATTTTACACAAATCATGTCTGTGGATGACGTTTTTGACACAGATATAGAGGATCTTGCATAAGTGTTTATGTATTATCATTTTTATCAAACGAGTTGACTAAAATTGTATGACGCGAGCCTTGGCGAGTGTCAAATACATTTTAGTCAACGAGTTTGATAAAAATGATAATACATAAACACGAATGTGAGATTCTATTTATCACATAAAACGAATGACAGACAGAAAAACATCTCGCATCATTACCTTTAGCCTCTATACCGTTCACGGGTCCATGTTTACGTTGTTAGTTTGGTTTCAAATGTGTACATACACAAGTAGATAGTTCTCTGACATTTACACCGAAAGAAGAGTGAAATAGTTTATAGAGGGGTTTTAGGGGTCCACCTATTTCCGCAAAAATATTGATTTTAAGAGACTTTCGCTGCATTTCTTGGTTTTTATCAAACATGAAAATCAAAAACTTTCTACGCGTGTACGTCTTGGCATCAATGACGTCATTTTTCCACGAGACGGCGTAACGGTACAAATTCCCGCACAAACTGTGGTTGGTTTCTCTGGCTTCACGCGCTCTTGACTGAAAACTGATCAGAACCGGGACCCAAAAAACGATAATACACTAGTGTATTATCAAACATAAGTCATGGGTTTAATACACTGCCGGACGAGGTTTTACGTGATAAATAATTGAAAGTAATAATGGGCTATAGTAATGAAATGAGCATGTTACTCCATTTACAACAAATTGTCTTAACTCTTCTACCAAACAAACAATTTTAGACTAGTCCAAATCGATTGCATTTGCAGATGACAAAGTAAATATAGCTCAAGTAATGGAATTTTGGCTGAAAGAGTTTGACAAAGTAAATGTAGCTCAAGTAATGGAATTTGTGGCTGAAAGAGTTTAAAACATTGTGGGAAAAGGAGAAAATGCTGTTTAGCAGCATTTTCTTCTTTTCCCATGTTTTCAAAAGCCTCTTTTGTTAGGGTTGTTAAAACTCTGGATTTTTGTGGTAAAGGATTAACCATCCAGACATCAGGCCAATCCAAACTGATCAACTCTTTACCAAATGACAAAATTTTAGACTTGCCGATATAGAAAACTTTTGCCTATATAGAAAACTTTTGCAGATGACAAAAATTGTGACTAGAAAATAGAAATACTCCTTCTGAAGGATAGAAAAAATACAGTCATGTATTTGCAAAAGGAGAAAATGCTGGTTACCAGTATTTCCTCCTTTTCCCATAATGTTGTGAAAAGGCTTCTTTCTTAGGGTCTATGAAAGTCAAGATTATGTAGTAAAGGGTCAAGCATGAATCTATGTAGATGTCCTGCTGTACATTGATTGGTTGATTGTATGGTGTTTAATGCCATTTTCAACATTATTTCAGTTATATCATGGCAGCCAGTGCACCTATCCATGCTTTCCTGGAGTTTCTTTTACCAGTACTCCGCTCAATATTCTTTTTAAGCCACTGGCTGCTTTCCCATCAGATAACCATCATCAAAACAATGGTCAGCCATGAGAGATGCATGAATGCTGTCGCAATGACTATCATCAGTCTTTGGAAAGAAATTGGATGAGCAGGGGATTGAACCAGCAACCGCCTTTTCTCAAGTCCTGTACGTTACAACTGAGCTACCGGGGCTCGGCCTCCCTGCAGTACAAATAACCCTAAAGTTGCCAAAGATTAAGAAGGAAAGATCAGTTGCACTGCCTTATTTTTCAGCATTATTTATTTTTTCTACTTGCAAGGCACATTAATTTTCTTTTGCTCGTGTTGTAACAGATATATACTGTCAACTGTAAAAAAAGATGAAAACAAGCAAAGAATCAAAGTCCCTGTAAACAAAATGTGGTTCTATCTTTAAAGAAATCTGCTTAGAGTCTGCTTTATCTCGTGTGAGGTTTTACATATTCATGGATTTTTTTTTTTGCTATTTTCAGGATTGGCATTTAAAAAGGTCCAAATCTGACCAAAGATTACTTCTGTTACTGGTGGAAGAAGAAACATAATACAGTAGGTGCATTAATCTGTGTGTGTGTGTGTGTGTGTGTGTGTGTGTGTGTGTGTGTGTGTGTGTGTGTGTGTGTGTGTGAACATTGTATAACAAGTAATAAGGTCATAGCCTGCATGCTATAGTTTGTCTTAGAATATGTTTTTCTGCAACATAATTACTTTAAGTTATTTTTCCTAGAGCAGGATTTGATCACTCACAGGGTGAGGATAAAAAGGCCATTTATCTTTGTTTCATGGGATAGCAGAGCATCTTATTTGATATGATAAAGATTGTTTGACTGCAAAAAGACCGATTTTAACTTATAAAGAAAAAGTTAATTATGATCTGTCTCCACCCTAACATAACTTAGAAAGCATAATACAAACATAATACCATGACATATTGGTAATTTTTTTGAAGATATTAAAGTTCTTATTTGCTCATGAAACATACTGAGTGCAGTGATAGAGGAATGAACTTGATGAATGATAGATATTTTCTTTTTTTTTTTTCAAATTTTTTTTTAAACATGTCAGGTGTATTATGTACCAAATTACAGACTTCATAGTCTTGGATTTGTAAATGAACAGCTCTAGCATTGCACATAAAACTGTTTTACCACCACAAATTTCTATAGAATGATTGTTTGGTGACGGCCGCAAGTAGTTTAGAAAGAGTGGTTCATACAGTAATACTAGGTAGGAGAAAATGTGAATAGTTGCACTGAAACACAACCAACAGTGTGAAAATCAAAGATTTTCCATATTTAACAATTAACTTTATTTTTGTCCTGTATCTTGAATATTGCATATGAGTCTTACATACTTACATACAGCACAACATGCAAATTCAAAATATTAGAGATTGTTTGTTGAAGGATCTCAATTCAAGCAATTGCTTCTTTTTTCAAAGCTATCTACTTTAGAGACAGATAACTCAGGTTGTTCTAATGGATAGTTAGTATTTACTTATATTGTAAATGATTATTTAAATGATAATTTTAAATCAGATAATTAATGATATATTTAATTAATGATAATTTCAAGTCAGACCAGATATGTCATCTAAAACAGATTTCCTAGGTAATCTGTACCTTAGAACAAAATATTGTAGAAAAGGTAGTGGTAGGTGGTGGAACATATCCTCTACTATTTCTACATTAATAATTTTGATCTGTAACTGATTTCTAACCGATACCTTTCTGAATTACAGGATTAAATGTTGATACGTTTCATAAACCTTTTCATTTAGAATTAAAAACAAAACAAAACAAGATGGTTACAGTCGCTTGAACATATTGATATGGTGACACTGATTTTATCAAGTTGCTGACTCAGAACATGGCTTCAAATTATTTTCTTCACCAATTCACCCTCATGTGGAATTTTGATACACTCTTGTCATGTTTGAACTGATACACTCTTGTCATGTTTGAACTGTATTGTTTTCATGTAATTAGAAAATGTATTAATTAATGTTTGGCATAAGACCAGATGTTTGATGTTGTTTTTTTTTAATTTTCTGATCTTATCTGCAAGTAGTAATTTACCCTTATGCCCCATTTATACTCTCTCTGACCAAGTACTTCATAATTCAAATTCCGTGAACCCTTTTCATGAAAAAAAACAAAAACCACTGATTTTAGTGATTTCTTTTTACAGGCCTGTGAAAGTATCCCTACCCAATCTGATAGAATTTTGAAATCTTGAGAATTTAAAGCAAGCCTATTCATTTCATTATAGTTATGTACTTACTTACCTCATACTTACCTTTTGGTCACAAAGAGTTCAATATGTTGTTACAGAATTATAAGTTGCTGTCAAGATGAATCTTCCAAGTTTTGTACAAAGGCTCAGTCTGCTATAATATTGGAATGAAATATAAAACCTGTTGGACTGTCAAGGGTAATTATTTTACTACTACTATACTGCGACTCATAGTAAAGATTGTAGTAAACTTGTACAGTTACATAAACTCTTTCTTCTAATCATTTCAAAGAAGAATTTCAACATTCTTTAAAAAATTGAAATAACTGATATTGTTGAAGTTCTAAACTGCACCATAGATGACCAGTATAAAGATTTGTATTGAAGTATTATTTTGCTGCTGATTCCAGCAATAAGAAATACTTTTATACTATGTTTGCCCTATTTAAAGGTTGTGTCCTATATGGGTAGGTCATAAACTTTGTTCTGGCACGTAATCTCATCCGAGCAATCTCATAGTAGCATTATGGATCATTTTTGTGGGTCATTGTTAGTTGATGTCAACTGGAATGAATCCTTCAGTGTTTTATATTTCAAAATATTTTGTTATTTCATAATGAGTTTGGTCTTGTATTATCTTATCAATACCTTCTAGTATTCCATCACTGATGTCAGCTTAAGTATTATCATAGGTAACGTGTAAACTGCAAGCAGACTGAGGACAACTTAGGGTGCGGTGCTATTGTGGATAAAGTGGATCAAGATCAGATGAACAACATTGTAGTCTGATCTTGAATGTATACAGTCGTATATCTTGGGAGATATCAAGCCAAAACAATGCTGAAATTAGTTTTTGATTTTTACAGACAAAACAGGTGCATTTGGTTGTTAAGCTGCCTTAGGGTTAATATTGCACTTGTTATGAGTTATGCTAAATGAATACAAATTATGACAAGAAATAAAGTGGAAATATGTTGGTTTTGTATCAAGGTAAACGCAAAACTTCTTTGGCAAATGGATAAAAACTCACCATTAGCACTTTGGGATATTGGTACAGCTAAATGTTTGTTTCTGACAAAATCAATAGGAGAGATTTAAGGCATTCATTTTACTTTCAAAGTGTCTTGAGAGTTGCACAGCTTAACTTGGAGAACTGTGACTTGTACCTTTCTTGACATGGTATCGACACAATACATCTAAATCAAATCTGTTTAATAAAATTTCAAAGTACTTGTTTACAATTACATTATAAATGATACTTAAGTATACAAAGCGGTATCTGCCTAAAGCTAGGGTTATTTTGAAGGAATAGAATTGCAAAGATAAAACACTTTATTTGTACAAAGTAAATAAATAACTTGATGACACCAGGTGTTCAAGAAAAAATATGTCCTATCATGAGCCAAAAAACATGACTCAGAAAAATCATAAAATAATTACAAAGTTATGAATGAAAACTGACCTGATTTAAGATAACATGATACAGGTAACTTCAAAAGAGATGTTTAATGATACAGTAGAAGAAAAAAAAACTACCCGTCTTTTGACAGCCGACATATTCAGTCATCAGTGACTCATATAGGATAACTGCATTCTGAACGTTATTTTGTATAAACTGCTACCTAAATTTAGTGTACCACCCAATTAAAATCATAGCTATCCTTAGTGTGACAGCTAATTGATATTGATGTTATGCCATTTTCAACAGTTGTTTGATTAAATAACTGCAGCCAGACTCCACCTAATGACATTTATTACTTCCCCCAGACCTCTTAGAGTGCTTTCCAGCACAAAGATTTTCAACTTATGTTCAGCATTTGCAAAATTATAGAACTCTGTTTTCAACAGATCATTTACAGAATGTGTTCCAAGTGCTTATTAGCAGTGGTCATCACTTAAGTAAACCCCTTGTTCTGTAATCAATGGCATTTTTCAACAAGTCCAATGTTGTCTGTTCACATGTGAATAAGCTCCAAAGGCTTTTAAAGACATGAGGAAAAAATGCCACTAATTAGTATTTTCTCTTCCATGATGTTTTCTACTCTTTCAAAGATATCTTAGATACATGTATAGAAAAATTACCCTGAATTATTACATTTGTCTGGCTGTATATATTGTATGGCAGATTATATTCTGTTCCTTTGAGTATTTTGAATGATTATCTTGCCATTCATATTATCCTGATGCTGGGCAATCAGTCAAACATTTAAGTCCTGACACCGAACCTGAAGTAGGGAAGCTATTTACTACCACTTTGATGGTCATTTTCTAAATAGAAACTGTTTTATTAGAAAAATAAACACTTCAGAAATTTCATATAGCAATTTTACCAAGACCGGGACAAATTGGAGATGATATAGTCAACCTGAAATAGTCAACCTGAAAGCAGCATAGACCTAGTGTGTGTGTGTGGGGGGGGGGGGGGGGGGGGGCTGATATTTTGTATGGAAAAAATCAAAGGACATAGCTATTTATGTTAAGTTGGTGAAAAAAAGAACAACAGTTCTGCAAATGTAATAATCCTCTGCTGGGATCTGAACCTTCAATCTTCAAAACCATAAACCTGGGTCTCTAGGCAACTGATATTTTGCTTGTTCAAAATGTATATGTCTCATGCGCAGTATGGATTCTTCCTATCAAAGAAGATAGGATATTTCATGGGGGAAAAATAGGTTGTGTGTGTGTGTGTGTGTGTGTGTGTGTGTGTGTGTGTGTGTGTATATATATATATATATATATGCGCTTGCTTATGTTTTCTATACATTTTTCTGTCCATATAATGGCAGATGGGCATATGGAGCTACCCATGTCTCTATGTGTGCATGTGTTTGTGGAAAAGGTTCATGTGCATTATGTAACTTTGGTGTGCATTGTTGAATTTCAAAATAAATTGGCACAAATGATTTACCATGAACAAACAACATGTCGCGAGCAAAACTGTGTTGCCAGTTCAAAGGTCAAGGTAACGGCGCTTGGTGAAAATTTTTGCATTATACAGTGTATATATAATTTTTTTTTTTTTAATTAATAAAGGTAGCTATAAGTCCTTGTTTGAGCTTGGAACTCTACCATAACTGTGACCTTTGTCATGTTGCAGGGGCATCAATACTGGTAAATATTCTTAGCAAAACAAAAATACTTTGTGATCTGTGTTACTGATTGAAAATGCCAGTTTTATTTCTAAACCCTCAAAAGGCTAACACTATACCAAGCAATGATATGTTTTAATGATCCTAATTGAGAAGGCTGTTGAATAAATAGTGGGAAGAAAAAAGAAAATGCTGCTATTCAGCATTTTCTTCATTTTCCATTATGTTTTTTATCCTTAACCCCTTACCACACGGCAAACTTTAAGACCTATCCAAATTGAAAGCATTTGCAAGCGACAATTTCATAGTGGCTCAAATGACGCACCTTTTCTTTGATAGGGTAGAAAACTTTGTGGGAAAAGGAGAAAATGCTGGTTACCAGCATTTTCTCCTTTTCCCACAATGTTTTCAAAAGGCCTCTTCTTCAGGGGCGTTAAAAGGCATCATTGTGTGGTAAAGGGTTAAAGAGACAAATCCTGTTGTTTGTGGTCATATTTAATTTTCTGGTGGCAAATGGTTTCAATTTGGTCAAGTCTGCGCTTTTTTGTTTGGTAAGGAGTTAAGGTTCAGACAGCAAGACAAAACAGGTGCTTGGTATAAAAAATAAAACATTTCACAAGATGAACATAGCTGAGTACACTTGTAATCCTATCACATAGTTGACACCTTGGGATCAAAGCCACCCAAGGTCAAAAGAAGATTTATTTGGGTAACTGTATAGCCCAGGTAGTATTAGGTTCTGATATATTCCAGTTAATGAATCATTAAGTGGATAGATGAAATCCCAGATAGTGCATATTGATGTGCACCTGGGATTGGTAAATTTGTGACCAAGGATAGGTTTCATTTGAGCTCTCTAAAAACTGCTACTTGGTTGTTATTTATATTTACCAAAACCTAGGTTTCCAAGATTTTAAGTTACTAACGTGTAGTTGAATTTTTAGCTCGCCTGTTTTCGAAGAAAGCCTTGAGTTATTGCCCTAGCCCTATTGTCGTCTGTGTCTTCGCCTGTTAAAACTTTGACATTTTAGAATATCTCCTATAACTGAAGATATTTACTTCAATCGTGGGCAAGTTCTTACTTTCAAAAGGGAAACCCCTACAACAAGGGCAGGAAACTATCAAAGTATTTTTGACACAGTTATAGCCCTTTTTTGGCTTAAAATTTCACTTAACATCAAGCACTTGCCGCCAAGCATAATTCCATATGACTTGATAAGATTTTAGGGTAGTCAAAATTGAAGGCATTTATGGACAACAAATTAGATGTGACTCAAATTGATAAAATGGTGTTTTATGTAGCTTTCCACATCAATTTAGTCATATCGGGGCTACAGCTTGCTTATTCATGTATGTCCTGGGTTTCACCAGTACTAGGATAGGGCTCTGAAGTGTCCTTGGCCAAGGACATTCCCACGAAAAAACCGAGTGCTTCCAGTGAGGCTCGAACCTTGGGCATCCAGGTTACATGTCCTATTCTTTACCACTGAGAAACACAGGACCCCAAATGGCTCAAATTATTGTTTTGCCTGAGATAGACAGTTTAATGGGAGCAGAAAATGCTGGTTTCTTCATTTTCTTGAATTTTAATTTTTTAACCCTGTACTACACGATCCCAAGTTTTAATGACACTGAGAAATGAAAACTTTTGAAAACATTGTGGAGAAAAAGAGAAAATGCTGGTAACTAGCAATTTTTCCTTTTCCCACAATGTTTGTAACGCAATTACAGGTAAGGTGTATTATTCAAGTCTCCTTTGAATTTGTCATCTGGAAATGGTTTGGATTTGGACAAGTTTACAATTTTTTGTGGTGAAGAGTTAAAAGGCTTTGTCAGCAAGGTTGTTACTACCTGAGATTGATTGTTAAAGGGCTAAAGGTAAAGATTGATTTTTCAGTAAGGTGTGGCTGTTTGTCCTTGAATAAGGCATAAGTGAATGTAAAATTCCCCTTCTTACAGCTTTTCACTGGAAAACCCATGCATTCATCCATCTTGAAAGTGTCAAGGTATATCTGTAATTCTAACTGCATCATGATCAGACTGATGCTTGTGCAGGCAATATAAGTAGATCAAGATTAGTACAGATAATTGTTTCCAAGATGGTTTTAGTTTTGACTGGTCACCTGCAGGTACAGAGACAATCGATAATAAAATAGTTGAAATCTTCACACAGATTTTGTGCTAATGTTTAATCTCTCATATTTTCACAAGGCGGCAACAAATGTAGAATTTCAACATACCTGTTGCCAGCATATTCAGTAATCCTTTGTTTCAAATAGTTATTTTCAATCTAAAGGCTTAACAAGGCTTAGGAAAAAAGTTTAATTCACTTGTCACTCAACATGTTCACGCTCCCCAAAGTAGACATAAAATGGCCACCAAACACGATAAATTTCATTAGTTTTCTTTTGAGTTTTACATGTTATAAACAACTTCTGCGAGTGCTTTAGGTATTGAAATGTTTAATTATTTGTCCTTGGTAGTGTGTGTCACCAGAAATTATTTGCATTTCACTGAAATACAGATTAAACTGACAAAACAGAGAGTCAGTACAGGGCTGTAGCTTCTGGATGGACCTGACACGGTGCGGTGCACAGTAAATGTCAAAATGTAAACAGAAGCACCGTAAATGTGTGACTACTGAGACTAAGATCAAGATTAAATGGAACAGAATGTGCCTCCAGATCTTAGATCTACATTTTGAGCCAGTTTGTGAATTACTTGTTGGGGGAAAAACAGGCCTGAAGTTCAATTTTTCCTTTTGTTGACCAAATATGTGCGATTTATTCATTTTGTGCTGTAAGAATAACTCTTTTTCAAAATATTTTTGTGTGTGCAGTCTGATCTTGAATTAGGCTTTCAGCTAATGCTCTCAAAATTATTTGAATTGTCCAATAGTCCATAGTTAGGTATTGTTCAACAAAATAAAAAAACCATGAACAGGCTGACAAATTGTTAACAAATATTAAAATGCTTGAAACGGTAAATCTATTCTTATAACCTCTACTAGAGGATAATGACATTATTTAGAAAGAAAGTTTCCTAAAGTTTGAATCATTCTCATCATCTTTTAAGATTATAAACATTTCCTCCTTTTGCCCAAATGGCTGCTCCATAGGTGATTATTCATCTGCATGGGCCTGCCCAGTTAGCTCAGTGGTTAGCATATCTGACTCGTGACCTGGTGGTTGTGAGTTTGATACCTGGTTGAGGCAAACTTTTATTTCTTGTGATTTTTGCCTCTCACCTCTGATTCATGTGAGAAAAGTAGTCTTTGACTTAGAAAGAAAGTTGTGTCAGGTCTGGTGTGAGAAATCAAGGAAACATGCGTAGGTGCACTGACTGCTGTGATATGACCTAAGCTTTTAAAACAGCATTAAACTCAAAACAAACAATCAACTGATTGCCTGGAATAAGGTGTTTTCCTAGCATGGAATGCAATCAATAAGGTGAGGTACAAATGCAACTTTTCAAGAAAATGTTGTGAGAAAAGCAGCAATGTCTTGTTTCTTTTGCAAAATATGTGATAGTTTTTGGTAGGTTTCAAGGCACCATGTACAGCATAATGGATAAAGAAGTTGAAAATTTCCATTTCACTAGAACAAGGTAATTGCCCGTGATTGCACTGGATGCCCTTGATAAGAAATAGAGATAGCATCATAGAACTCATTGAGCATTTTTCTGGATCATTTCAATCTTTAGAATCAATTCAATCATACAAATAAAAAGGTGCCTAATGATTTTTTTAATCTGGATTTAAAAAACCCGGTTCATTACCTGATAGAGGAAATATATTTGAGCTGGGAAAAGGGGGTCTAATATGCATCTTATAAGGCATTTCACCAAGCAAGTTCTTGCATAATATGTATCATTTTTGTGTAAAAATTGATTGATCATGAAGTAGAACAGTCCTTTGATGTGCAGATATTCTAATAAATATCAACCCAGGTATGAGCTTGCCTGGACTGTCCAGGCAGACCACAGGCTTACATCAGTGGATACTTTTCGTAGATGCAATAAGCCACCTTTTCACAGAGCACAATGCAGCACAGATTTCTGAAGATATTGATGATCATTATAGGTCACAATATATAAATTTTTGCTTTTTAATGGGCAGAGAAGTGGCTTCTGTGGACAGACAGATCAGTCAGACTACACAGAAAGTGCAGCATGATTTTGATCTACACTGTTCAGTATATGCAAGGTGATCAGTATCTCAGTATCAATATGGTAGCCAATATGGTGGTTAGCTACTTTTCCCTGATTTGAATGAAATATGTAATCTAAAGCTAAACATGGTATTTTGGCATTATTTTACAGATTCTTGATCCATACTTTCCTTAAGTCATAATAACATTCAGACCCAACCTGTAAACCAAGAATGTCTCTAGTACTTGGGTGTCCTATTGACAGAAAATAATTGTTGCCCATTGGTTTACCCACTGAGCATGAAGCACAATGTCAGCAGATTAATTGACATCAGACTACAACACAAAAAAAAATCTAAGTCTGAACCTGGACCTTTGCTGTCAATATATGAGATATCCTAGCCCAAACAGCTATAAAATTGTGTTATCTGAGCTTTTTTCTATCAAAGTCAAGGTTTGATATTCTAAGGGTTAGGGAAAGAGACTTGCATATCATAGAACCAAGTTCATAATTGTCAGTGTTGGAAGCATTTACAGACAAGTTACATATGGTTCAGATAATGAGATTAGTTCTTAAAAGGTGAAAAAACACTGTAGGATAAGTAGAAAAGTCTGGTTACTAGTATTTCCTCTTTTTTCAACAATTTTTCTACAGGCTTCTCCTGTAATTGTCTTCAACTGCTGTCAGTTTGGACAACCATAGAATGTTTGTGTCTGATAAAGAGTCAAGTGGTGTCACAAGGATCTAAGGTTGTTTGATTTTTTACTGTATAATTGCTGGGTGTTTGACCTCCTGTACAATGAATACCGGTGATCAGAAGTTGCAGCTAGAGTGCATCCAAAGCTGTAAAGAAACAATTACAGGGACCCTGTGATTGCTATCTGCAAGGGCGAAAAAAACACTGAAACAGTAATGAAGTGATTTTAACTCTTCACCAAACGACAAAATTTTAGACTGGTCCAAATTGAAAGCATTTGCAGACGACAAAATTAACATGACTCAAAAGTTGAAATTTGTTCTGGGAGGGTAGAAAACATTGTGGGAAAAGGAGAAAATGCTGCTTACCAGCATTTTCTCCTTTTCTCACAATGTTTTCAAAAGGCTTCTTTTTCAGGACCGTGAAAACCAGGGATTGTTTGGGAAAGGGTTAAGCCACCAGATCATATTTCATTCCATAGGCATTTTTCATGTCAGCAGGAAAAAGAGGTTAAGTCAAAAGGAGCATCTTGATCTGCCAAACAGTAAATTGATATCGTAGTTACACTAAATCAGTTGAATTATGCTGCTGGAGTTGTGGGATAAAGGGGTTTAATGCATTTCCCAGATGCAAAATACCAAGCAAGTCATCACATAATTATGGATTCTTGGAACCCATATTGTCCAACAACCAACAGAATCATGAGGGAGAATGATCCTTGGACAAGCAGAAAATTTATAGATAGCAAAAATTTTCAACCCACGTCAGCTTGAGCAGATGCAATAAACCCCCCTTTTCACATTTGGCAAACCCCGGGTGATCCGTTGATAAGTCCCTGGATAAGTCCCTCACCTTTATCATGTAGCTCAATATGCACCTACACTGTACATTTCTTCACTGGAAATACACAGCTTTACCATTCTCAAAATCATGACACTCCACTTAGTAAAAGAAAACACTAGTCTCAGTTTTCTGTGGGAATCTGTCGAAATACATTTTCGATGACAAACATTTTATATATTTATTTTTTAACTAGGTCTATCAATGTTGGTGGCATTTTTCAGCAACAGGTTGTTTATGGCGGTGGCTGTTGTTGCCGTTGCTAATCATTTTACATGGGCGCCGCTATGTTTAAAATCATGTGACTGACAGTATTCAAAATGGAAACTCCCTCAATACAGATGAGGTTAGATGTAGTTACGGAATCAGCTGAGATGCGACAAGTGCCCCTTTTCAAAAAGCAAGGCCCATTTATATGAAAACTGGTCTTTGACAAGAGATTGTAATGCGGCATAGTTTCCATTCATTTGTCTGGAGATTAGTCATCAAAGAGGAATACTCTTGCCGTTGAAATTTTGAAAAACAGTTGATTTATGTAAATCAAGCTTACACTTTGCCTTCTCTGTAGGAGAATGGCATAGTAAGATTTATGGTTGTAAAACTGTTTCTAAAATGAAGTTATAACCTATATTTAGAAATTCATATAGTTGCAAAAACACAGTATGACTCATAACTGATAAGGAGACCATCATGTGTTGCACAAGTGATGAAATTTACATCTGAAAGATAGTTTAATCATCTTTTGCTTTAACTTAAGTCATGAAATTTACATCTGAAAGATAGTTTAATCATCTTTTGCTTTAACTTCTGATAAATAAATCCATGTTCAAGTTTGTGACAGTTAATTTTTAGAAGTAGTAATCTTAATTAGCATTGTGTTTTTAATCTGGTTTTTGGTTAAATTCATGGTACAAACTTTTAGCAGGTGACTAGCAGTTAACAGTCTCAAGGGACAGTGCTTTTGGATCAACTACTTACAACATTTGCAGACAGCAATGATCAGTCTGAGTTTGCATTCACAAACCATTCTTAAGAACATACTTAGTTTTATTCTGAAGAATTTTCTAGGTTTGAAAGTACAACTTCTTAATGGCTGAACCAAATGCTTTAGCCCATCAAAAGTTGTGTTGCTTTCTGAATCTAGAATTTAACTTGGAATGGTTTTAAGAATGGTTGTTGAATATGGACACTGGAGGTATTAGGTATTCATGTAACATCGCCTTTCATCTCCAAAATCATACAGATTCGGCTAAGACTCAGGTAATTAGTAGTCGATGCGGGGAACCATAGTCTATCGGCCGATGGATTACGGATTACCCGAGTCTTAGCCAAATCAGTTTGTTTTTCGGCGATGAAAGGCAATGTTACACGAATCCCATTAGGGTGCTCTATCCTTAAATACAGTGGGTTTTTCAAATGGCGATCGCTTTACAGTTGGCACTGTGTAAAATATGTACAGTAATGTTACCATCACGCTCAGAAAATTCTATGAAGTTTTTCCTCTGTTAATCGCCCCCCACCTTTGGAAAATGTATCACCCCGAGTACATTATAAAGAGACAATAGAAATTTGGAATTTGCATGTAGTAGAAGTGTATTTTTAAAGAAAAAAAGACATTTGTATATTCTTTTACATAAAAGTTAATGCAGGTTCAGTCAACTAGCATAGTCATTTTCTCCCAAATCAAACCTTTGCCAAGCAACTAAGTGTACTCAGGCTTAAGCTTTGAGAAAAACAAACTTTTTGAAACATGTTTGAAAAATAGCACCTTCTGGGAACCTGCACTTCTCCATTTCTAACAATTTTTTTTTACATTTTCTAAGACAAATTTCTTAATTTGAGCCACATCATTCTGCTTTGCTATATGAAGAATGGGTAAGTTTTATGTTGTCATCTGGTGCATGATGATATATTACGTTAAAAGTAAAATGCTGATGAGTCAAACATTATGATAGGAAGTTTCATACAGAGATATAAAATGGGAAAATTAATGTTTATTTATAAGAGTGTAGTGAGTTGTGAAAGATGTATGCATTTTGCATCATAAACAGAAATCTTCATAACATTCTCTACTCATTAGGATAGAGGCCATTTTGTAGACCTTTAAAACCCTTTTCCAAACAACATAATTTTAGACTAGCCCAAATTGAAAGCTTTTACAGATGACAAAACTAGTGTGAATAAAAATATAAGATTTGTCTTTCATAGGGTTGAAAAAATTAAGGAAAAAGGAGAAAATGCTGGTATCCAGCATTTTCTCCTTTTTCCTCAATGTTTTTATAAAGCCTTCTATCTCAGGGTTGTTAGAAGTCATGTTGTGCAGTAAAGGGTAAACCCTTCTCCACACAAGATTGTGGACTTGTCCAAAGTGAAAGCAATTGCTGACAATAATTTAACCCTTTACCAAACAATCCCTCGTTTTCAACCCTAAGAGTGAAGGCTTTTGAAAACATTGTGGGAAAAGGAGAAAATGCTGGTAACCAGCATTTTCTCCTTTTTCCCACAATGTTTTCTACCTTATCGGAGAGCTCAAGTTCATCTGCACAATTTTGAATCTATTGTCTGAAGATGTTTCTGAAATAAAAAGAGCCCAAAATTTGACATTTGGGAAAGGGTTAAATGTGTAGATTATGAATGAGGGTAGAAAACATTGTGGGAAAAGGAGAAGATACTGATTACCAGCACTTTCTCCTTTTCTTGCAATATTTTTAAAAGCCATCTTCCTCAGGGCGGTGAAAACATGGGAATGTGTGGTCAAGGGCTAGCTGTTACAATGTACATAAGGGACATTATTTGAAGACAAGGAAATTTGAGCTGTTTCAGCTGTTTTGAAAGCAAAAGAAAAGGAACAATTGCTTGTCTAAACCAATGACTGCTTTTTGCACAGTTCTACTTAACCCTTTACCCAACAATCCCTTAACCCTTATCCTGCTAAATAAGTGAAATGAAACTTTCAAGCCGATGGTAAAAACCCAAATTTTGCTATTTCAAAGGTATTTCTGGAATGAAAGATCTCTCCTTACCACACAGTAATCTTAGATCTAAGATCAGACTGCATTTTCTGCGCAGTCTGATCTTGATCTACACTGTATGCAATAGGTTTACGCTTAGCAGCGTAACAGTTAAAAGCCGTAAGGTAAAATACTTTGGAAAACATTGTGTGAAAAGGAGAAAATGCTGGTAACCAGCATTTTCTCCTTTGCCCACAAATTTTTACACTGTCTCAGAGACAGATCCCTTTAAACATTAATTTTGTTGTTGGTAAATTATTCAAATTTTACCCAGTTGTCATCTAGGTGTCATCTGGTAAATTTTTCAACAACAGGGATGTTACATGTCATATGTAGTGTAAATCGGTTAACCCTATACCACACAATCCAGAGTTTTCACAAACTTGCAGAAGAAGGCTTCTGAAAACATTGTCGGAAAAGGAGAAAATGCTGGTAACCAGCATTTTCTCCTTTTACCACAGTGTTTTCTATCATCTCAAAAACAGAAATCATCATTTAATCTACATTTATTTAGTCGTCTGCCAATGCTTTCATTTTGGTTATTTACAAAATTCAGCCATTTGGTAAAGAGTTAAGAAAGTGACATTTGAAAATATTCCTGAAATGTCATGTATTTTAGTAATTTAATTGACATATCTTGATCATGGTGGTCTACTAACTGTTTTATATTTCATCTTTTGTCCCAGTTCAAGCTGCAAGTTAATCAGTAAAAAGTATCCAATGAACCTTGACTTAATCTTTTTACACTGAAAGATGGCTATTGTTTTCATTGACATTTTCCTTTCTAGTATATTTTATATACAACTTAACTCATCAAGTGCCAGTTTTCAGTCATGCGGGGAAAAAATACCGAAGGAGTTATACTTGTACAGTTATCTCAAGAAGCTTGGAATTATTTATTAAAATACTCTGGTACATCAAATGATTTGGTTCTCTAACCCTGTATTTCATTCCCAAGGTGACACTGACGAAGAGGGTTTTGAAAACATAATGGAAAAAGGAGAAAATGTTCATAACCAGCATTTTCTCCTTTTCCATCAATGTTTTCAATTCATCTCAGAAACAAATCTTGTCATTTGAGCTGCATGTTATGTGACATCTGGAACAGTTGCGAGTTTTGACAAGTCTTAAGACTGTCATTTGTTAAAGAGCTAAATTGTCCAAAAAAAGATACATTATTATTTCAAGCTAACTAGTAACTGTTGGATTGTAAATTCCAAACTTGGTAAAACTTTAAGGCTAAAGTAATTATTTGTTTCAGAATATCAACCAGTCAAGACTGTCTTCAAGAGATAATTAAATGACAACTTTGGACGAAGCTGTCTGGCTGTAGGATATCCTATGATGGAGGTCATTTGGATTGTTTGAACCTGAAATGTGATCCTATAATGTAGTCAAATCATGGTTGTCCATACAACTTCTTTTGTACAAAGGTGAGCAGAACTTCCAATTATCATTTTCCCCCATTTAAACCAGAACATGACCACAAGCCCTAGATCAATTATGGTCCAACAAAAACGAGAAAGAAGGGTATCAAATATGGTGTTGCGGTTATTTAAGTACAGCGAAATACTAGCTTTCAGTAACGGTACATTTAGCATGTGATCCAGTAGCGGCACAGTCACTTCATTTGAAAGTGAAGATTTGGAGGGATTGTTTTGCTCATGGTCATCTTCAGTTTTGTAGATATTTTCTCATAATGTTTAGTATCTACAACATGATGACTTGACTATATAGTATTTCTGTACACCTTCCATCTCAAGTCTGTGAGAGTTCACAAAGGGCAGACAAGTTTAATGCTATTAAACCATTGTCAAAACAATGATCAGTGGTGAGAGACAAAATAAATCCTGGTGCATTATGACTATCATCAGTCGTTTAGAGTAATTTGCCAAGTTTGGGATTTAAACCAGCAACCCCAAGGTTTTAAGCTGTCTGTGTTACTGACTAAACTACAAGGCTTGCTGTTTTGCTTTGGATAGACTATAAAATGTTTCAAGAAATAGATAAATTAAACTTGAACTCTGTATTCGTAACATCCTGATATAAATGGATTAATAGACTGTGTTATGAAACATGCATTGAATGCCTGTCAGTTGATACTGTCTCCAAATATTTTAAGATGAGCTCCATCTGTCATTCATTATTCTGTCATTTGAATAGGGTAAAAAATGCAGGAAGGGTTTTAAGTGTAATCAGAATGGAGCCAAACTCTTTCAGAAAAGTAAACCCTTTCATAGTCCTGGGAACTTTAAGCAACTAGATAATAGATTTAGTTTTGGCAAGTTTAAAAGTATATTTATACTTAATTCAGGTATCACATTGCAATTTGGCTGGATCTGTGATATGGCTATTTGTCTATGAGTGCACTCATTCATAACTAAAAAGGCAGAAACATGCCCACTATAGTGAAAATCTATTCTGTTACATGTTTGGTGTTTTTCTTCCACTGACTCTAATCTTAATGATTCTTAACTCTTTCCCAGATGACAAAAAATTGTACTTGTCCAAATTTAAGGCATTTGCAGACAACAAATTAAACATGCATCACAATCACACAGTAGTTTTTGTCTATGAAAGGGCAGAACACATGGTGGGAAAAGGAAAAATGACAGAATTTTCTCCTTTTCTCACCAATGTTTTCAAAAGCATTTTTTTTTCTTAAAGTTGTTAAAACTCAGGATTGTATGATACAGGGTTACCTGATCATATATCAGATTTCTTGAGAAAAGAAAGAAATAAAAGTAGTGGCCAGAGTTTACTTGTAACCTCCGTATATCAGAAGAAAATTTGATCATGATTGTTATTAGTGATTATAATAATGTGAATCTGGAAAAGTCTCAGCCTGGCCAAGTAGCTCAGTGGTTAGTGTAACTGACTTGTGACCTTGTGGTTAGGGGTTTGATACCCGGTTGAAGCAAACTTTTGGCTGATTTTTTGCCTCTAGCCTTTGATGCATGTGAGAAAAGTAGTCAGTGGCTTTGAAAGAAAGTTGTGTCAGTACTGGTGCGAGAAAGCCAGAAAACACATGGGTAGGTGCACTGACCGCGTAGTTATATGACCTAAGCTGTTAAAACTGTGTTAAAATTCAATACATATCAAAATTAAAGAAAAAGTCTCATAGTAAAGCTAAAGTAATAGCAGAATATATTTCTTGTAGTTCAAACTCTTAAAATTATTCAGATATAACTGATCAAAGTTTTCAGGATAGAAAATCAATATGGCTGGCACATAGTACAGTGTCTCCATATTTCATACTCTGTTGTCATGTTATTTCCTGATTGTTTTACTGTACACAGATTTTAGTGTTTCACTCATTACTCTACAGGGGTGCAGAATGGGTTTTATTCTTGAATTAGATTGATTTGAAAAGTACTGTGGTTAACCCTTCACCACACGGCAAAATTTGAGACTCGTCATTATTGAAGGAATTTATATCAACATTTCAAATGTTTTTTCAGTTGATCGTATTTGTCCATTAATAGGTAGAAAACATTGTGGGGAAAAGGAGAAAATGCTGGTTACCGGCATTTTCTCCTTTTCCAACAATGTTTTTAAAAGCTTTCTATATCAGGGTCGTTAAAAGTCGGGATTGTGTGGTAAAGGGTTAAAAGGGAACTGTCTTTCAGAGGTCGAAAAATTTCCCAAAACCCACTCATCTTGCAGGGCGAGTGCACAAGAAAAGTTACTTGTCCTTCTTCTAGTGCCATTCATCCTACATTTTAGTCAAGATAGCAAATAAACACTGATATTACTCATATAACAAATATATACAATTGTGTTTCAATGTAACACAAGTAACTTTAGCATAATGCCTTCAGCAGACGACATATTTGTATTAACGTTTTTGATACCCAATGGGTCTGTTTGCTCAGATTTTCCTTGGGGCATTTCCGCATTGACGAATAAAGTATTTCAACTGCATATTTATTACATATAATGCGAAAGAAAAACAAAACCAAGATGTGTCCTTGTACTGATGATATTAAACTAGTTTAGATTGTTTTACTCCGTCAGAAAGTTTAAATTTTCTTATTCGCATTAAAACAAGACCAGAATCTTTTCTCCCACTTGATAAACTGAGTGTTACTTCTACCAGTGTCCGTGATCATGTGGTAGAGCGTCGGCCTCATAACCATAAGGTCCCGAGTTCGATACCTGGGAGCGGGTGTCAGCTTTGGGATTTTTTATTGGCCCACACATTCGGCACGAGTATTGGTGTAGTTCCCAGGAAGCAGAATCGAATGAGATTAGTATAAGTTGTAAGAACTTGTTTCTCAATTGATGTAAAATAAATATGTTTAAACTAAACTGAGTGTTGCATATATTACGGACATCGCGCATGTGTGGTGTAAAAAGTCATTTTCCATTTTCATTTTACCATGCTGCAGGCAAATAAATGATCAGTAACTTGATCTTTTGTATGGATATCAGTCTTGAGACTTTACTGATATTCACCGGATAAGAAACGGACATAAAACGGATACGAACGGACACGATAAAATGATTTTTTATCCATTACTCGTCCGTTAGCTCGGTGTGACCAAGGCTTTAACAATTAATTTCCTCTTTTGGCACAAGGCTTAGTACACTTTTATTAAAATATAACTCGTGTTGATTGCACATATCATACAAGGATATTTTCAAAATTGTTTGGAGCAAGGAGGTGATGACTCAAATTGCATGAGGTTTTTGGTGAATAGAAAGCACAGTCAATTGAGTGAACATGTGCTTCTGCTTATCCAAGCAATATGGTGCTTGAGGGGTGTTTTGGGAAATTGATTTTTTAAGGGGACTTTACCTCCTCCTCTGACCCTTAATTATCTCTAATTGGATACCGGAGCCTATTGAAGCGGACCCTATTGCCTTTTCAAGAGTAAGGACTGGAAAGGGCTTGGGGGTTTACTTTATCTAACTGGGCTCTTTAATGAAGGGGTCACATTGCTATGCCCTATTGGGTGGTTTGTTTGAATCACGCCCACTTTACTTGGTTGATCTAAAATGTAGGGTAGACACGACTATATTGAAGCTGTGGTTTTTTTTTTTCACTAGTTATAAAGTTAGACAAATTTGCTGCCTCTATGAGTTTACGAAAGATTTCACTTTTACCTATTTCATTTGAGCTTTGAGACATATTTGGAACAGTCTTATATTGATTTGCATTTATCCCTCAGGGGTTCATTTTGATGAGTCATACTTGTACTTGCAACCTGACAAATGGATGGTCAATGTTGCCCCACCTGACAAAATCAAAGAATTTTATTCCCACAAAAATGGGCTGATTACTGTTACTGCATATTATATAATATATATTTCTTTATAAGCAGTGGACTGTTAGATATACATTTCATATACATTTTGCACTCCCTTTATACATGTTAACATTTTCAGGTCTGCTGGGCCTTTATATCTAACAGAATAAGGGACATGTAAATTCAAGACCAGACTGCACATTCTGGATAGTCTGATCTTGATCTTTACTGTAAGCATAGCCACTTTATGTGGCTCTTTGCATGCAACAAGTTAACCCATTACATCCTATGTGAAAAGTGGATAGTTACATTTGATTGAGGTCTTCTACATGAATACAAGGGAAAAGATTGTAGAAAAAATGAAAGCTACACACAATAACTAAATTCTGCTTTTTCACAAAGATTTCAAAAATTTTCTTTGCAAGACTCTGTGTAGCAAATGAAGTGCTTGATCCTTTACCACTTGACAGAAATATAGACTTTCTCCAAACACAAAGCTCTGCAAACGACAAATTTAATGTGGCTCAAATTGTGGCAGTTGTCTTTTCCCTCAAAAGTTTCAAAGTTTTCTGTCTCAATATCGTTGAAAGTAAGGATAATGTGATAAAGGGTTAAGGGGTACCCAACTGTATTTCGTCATGTTTAATGTTTGCAGGATTGCAATAATAGTAATTTTATTTTCTTTTGGAAAAAAAAAATAAACATTACCTTTCTTTTCAAGGTAGATTTAAGATGTGATTGATTTCTTTTCTTTTGGTGTAATGTTCATTAAGTTCTTTAACTCTTTACCATATAGTTCCTGGTGTTTTAATAACACAGTAGAAGGCGGCTTTTGAAATATTGTGGGAAGAAGGAAAATTGCTGTAAACAATCATTTACTCCTTTTGTCAGACTGTTTTCTGCCCCTTCAAAGAAAAATCCTATCATTTGAGCCACATTTACGGTAATCTTTTGTCTCCAAAATTTAATGCTTTCAATTTGGATGAGTCTAAAATTTATTGTTTGGCGGAGATTTATTAATCAAGTACCATCATAATACCCCATAATAATTGACAACCTTTTTTAGACCTGTCCTAGTTAAATGCATTTTCAGAGGGCATATTAAATGTGGCTGGAATTATGGAAGTTGTCTTAAAAGGGTAGAAAAAGTTGTACTTGATATCAGCATTTTCTCCTTTTCCTTACAAATGTTTCCAAAGACTTCTTTCTTACAGTCATGAGAAGACGGGATTGTGTAGTAAAGGGTTTGTAAATTTTAGCTACAGTGGAAAAGGATTTGAACAAAAGGAAAATGCCACTGCTTGCAGTGGTTGTTGGAAAAGGAGCAACTACTTGATGCAGGCATTTGCTTCTTGGTTTACAATTTAATCAGATGCCTTCCAACTCAAGAAGTAAAAAGTTGTTTTAGGGCTGTAAAGTGGTTTACCAGTTACCCTTCAGTTCCAAGTTAAAACAATTTTGAGGAAAATGACTTGAAAGCATTGTGGGAAAAGCAGAAAATACTGGTAACAGTATTTTCTGCTTCTCCTACAATGCTTCCTTCCCTTTCAAAGAAAAATGCCACAGTTTGAGGCTCATTTGAATTTGTCTTCCATAATTACCTTGGATTCAGACAAGTCTAGAAGTTTTTAGTTTTGTTAGTCATTTGGTAAAGGATAAAACATAATAAATTGATGTGAACAGGTGTCTTTTTTTGCTAGTTTTCTCTCTTGTGTCATCTTTTGTTTATGGTATTATTAAACAAAATTAGGATTCAAGAGAATCAGATGACTATTGAATAAAGTTTTGTACCATATTTCTGTCGAGACTGAAAACATTTAGGAATGTGGGAAAAATCTTAGTATAACAGAATTCTTCCTTTTCCAGTATGTTTTCAAAATGTGCTTGCATACTGGAAAGTGTTGATGGTTGCTATAAAGAGACCATCATAAAGCATGATTGTGATTTAATGTTCATTTAGATGTAAATTTGTTGCAAATCATAGTCACTTGAATCTTTTACCTGATGACAAAATTTTAGACTGGTTTGGATCCAGACTGAAAGCATTTTCAGATCATAATATGAATGTGGCCCAAATGATTGGGGTTGTCTTTGAAAAGGCAGAAAACATTGTAGGAAAAGGAGAAAATATATGTTAGAAGTATTCTCTCCATTTTGCAAAATATTTAAAAAAAGAAAAAAACTCTTCCTGTGGGTCTTTAAAATTTGGGTTTCTCTTCTAAAGAGTGAAAGGGAAAGTAACACGGTTTTTAAAATATAAAACATGTTCAGTTAGGGGAAATGTGATGGAGAATAATTTTGTTCATTGTGATAATATGTATGAATCAGTGTGAAAATGTAGGTTTTTTTTTTTTTAACTCTTTACTGAAAAACAAAATTTCAGACTGGTCCAAATTCAAAGCATTTGCAGATGACAAAATAAACCTGACTCAAAAATTGATATTTGTTTTGGGAAGAGTAGGAAACATTGTGAGAAATGGAGAAAATGCTTGTTACCAGCATTTTCTCCATTTCTCACAATGTTTGCAATAGGTTTTTATCTTCAAGGTCATTAAAATTCATGATTGTGTTGTAAAGGGTTAATTCTATGTAGGTAAGCCAATATGTGGCATCATACAATATGTATGGCATAATGAAACATCTCCAGTGAGAAGTAAGTATATGGTGCAGTCGGAAGTCAAAATTTACTGTACAATAAGGTCGCTTCAGGTTTGTTCACTTAAAGTCTGCCTCACTCAGTTCCCTGGTCTGTCCCCCCATAAGTTGGAGCCCTGAAATATCCCTGCCCTGAAATATTTCAGAAGCTTGTTTAAAAAGGTACCTGCATGAAACTCCATCAGAACATAAATAACCAGTATTTTACCATTTGGCTCTATAGAACTCTGGTGGGATATATGCAGATTCGGGACAATTGTTATATAGTGTTTAAATAGATGTGCTTTTCTTTATTTATGACAATTCTGTGTCGTCTGCCTGTTTTTTAACCCTGTGCACATACATGAAAAAGAGTTTTATAATTACATTATTTAAGTACGATGTGATATTAACAAAAAGGGTATGTAAGTGATGTATAGTAGAGATCCAAGATCAGATTTGATGTTTCTAGTAGTCTGAACCTGATCTACACTGTCTGCAAAAGCACTCAATATTGTGCTCAACATTTGGAAAGTACATGCAAAAAGTAAACTTATGCAGATCTTTCAAAAAGTAAATAATTATGTTTTCCCAACACTCAACCGAGATGGGTGTGACCAAGGACTGTAAATATAGATCTTTTTAAAGTTTTCAAGTGGCATTTGAAATATAGAAAATACCATAAATTGGATTCAAATAAACATAAAAGAAAATACAGGGAAGTGCCTTCATGTCATAGGCAAATATTATTTGTCAAAATGATCAATTTAGCTGATATACATTTGAGTCATGCTCTGTGAAAAGGGGACTTAATGCATCTGCAAAAAAGTTGACCTTGGTGAGCCTACACAGTCCATGCAGGCTGACCTGGGTCAAACCTTGTTGTTATCCGTCAATTTTCTGCATGTCTAAGGACCAATTTATCTTATGATTTGGTCAGTTGTTATATAATATTGATTTTATGAATCCACAATTATAATTACGATGACTTGCTTAGTTAAATGTAACATGAAGATGCATTAAACCCCCTTTTGCTAGAGCATGGCACATCTGTTTAATATATGAGCCATGCTCTGTTAAAAGGGGGCTTAATGCATGTCCGTAATCTATCATACCAAGAAAGCCATCACATACTTACGGATCCATAATAGCCATGTTTTTTAACAACCGACTCAATCATGAGGTAGACCGATCCTTTGACATGCAGAAAATCGACCAAAAGCGAAAAGTTTCGGCCCAGGTCAGCCTGCGCGGACTGCGCAGGCTGACCTGGGTCGAAACTTTTCGCAGATGCATTAAGCCCCCTTTTCACAGAGCGCGGCTCACATATTCTTTCTCAGGGTCGTTAAAAGTCGGGATTGTGTGGTAAAGTGTTAATATATATTTTTTGATATCACAAGTGCAAAATGTAGAGAAAGGTGCCTATTGAGTTGAACCTATCAAGTTTAAAGAAGTTTCTGTTTTAATCCTTCACAGAAAGAAGGCTCTTGAAAGCATTAAAGATAAAAGAAAAAGTTGTTGATAATCAGTATATTGTCCTTTTCCCCACTATGTTTTCTACATTTTCTGATACAAATCCCAGTATTTTTGTTCAATTTGTAGTCTGCAAATGATTCCATTTTCTACAAGTCTAAAATATTGTTTTCTGCCCTTTACCACACGACCAATTTTAGACCTGTCCGAATTGAAAGCATTTGCAGAGGACAGTTTCAATGTGGATCATATGAAATGATTTTTCTTTGATAGGGTAGAAAACATTGTGGGAAAAGGAGAAAATGCTGGTTACCAGCATTTTCTCCTTTTCCCACAATGTTTTCAAAAGCCTTCTCTATCAGGGGTGTCAAAAGTCGTCATTGTGTGGTAAAGAGTTAAGATAAATCTAAAAAGAGGGCAATACATCTGAAGAAATTTATACATTTGAACAAATTTTTATAATAAAAAAAGGTATACTGATGAATGGAAGACAAATTGAAGAAAAAAGGACGTACTGACTGAAATTAAGCAATATCTGTGCTGTGTGATCTTGATCTTCTAGTTTTATCAAGGCATTGTGATATGAGGTTGTTTTTAAAATGCAAAGGAGAAAAAATTATTTGATATATTTTGGAAATGTTCATCAACAATTTCAAAGACAATATCCATATTACATTACCAACTACAATTTATTAACCCTTTAACTCTTTACCAAACGACAGACTTCTAGACTTGTCCAAATTCAAAGCATTTGCAGACGACAATTTAAATGTGGCTAAAATGGCGAAATTTGTATCTGATAGGGTAGAAAACATTGTGGGAAAAGGAGAAAATGCTGGTTAACAGCATTTTCTCCTTTTCCCACATTTTCAAAAGGCTTCTTTCTCAGGGTCGTTAAAACTCGGGATCGTGTGGGGAAAGGGTTAAAGGCCTTTCACAACAATAGTTGCCTTTGCGGCCTAGAGGTTAAGATCAGACTGCACAAAACATGCAGTCTGATCTTTGATCTACACTGTCTGCTTGGCTAAACACTGCAGACAAAAGGCAGCCACGAAATTGCAATTATCTGGATCTTATTCCAGATAAAAAATGTCCATTGGGTTTATCCGTGGCTTTGAGGGTTAAGCATAAAATAAGCAGAGAAGGCTGCTGCATTACTTAACCCTAAGGCTGCTAAGCGAGACTTACTGACTTTTTCAGACTGTGTAGATCAAGATCAGACTGCACAGAATGTGCAGTCTGATCTTTGATCTACACTGTCTGGTAAGGAGATACATGTATTACTCTCAAAAATATAACTTTGAAATAGCTTTTTTTAAGTTTTTTTCTATCAAATTGAAAATTTAATTTTAGTTATTTAGAAGGATAAGGGTTAATAAAAGACGGGATTTCATTAGTTAATAGTCATTGTTGTAAGTAAGATGAGAAACTGCATTAGTTTTACTTTTTTATTTTCAAAAAAAAAAGTATGTATTTCCAAGGATATGTTTACATTATATTTAAGTATGCAAGAAGGTTTTCGGCCTAAAGATGCCTCAGTTTTAGGTCAGTGCCTAATAAATGTTTTATGGTCATAAATGTCTTGACCATTGACTCCCATTGGGATCACTAAACCTGACAATGATGTTGTCAAATAGGTGTGAAGTGGTCAGCTCCCAGTTGACCACTGGGGTGGCAAAGATGATATTTTGATCTCAATACTTCATATAACATGATAAGATTGTCAGACTTTTTCAAAGTAAAGTCATCCATTAACTATAGCTGAAAATTTCAACGAACATTAACTAGACCTTCAGTTTATGTAGAAAACATTATGGTAATTTTGGAAATATTATTGTTTTGTCATGATGTTTTCCAGCTTTTTTTTTTTGTGCAGACAAAATCGCAGGTGTTGGAAATAATAAGTGTCACAGGATGGTAAAGGTTTAATCAGAAGAGTAACTTGATCATAAGAAATTAGGATGTTGAAATCTCAGTGACTTTGATGGATGTAATTTATGGTGCCAGGAAGGTGCTGACATGGTGCAGCCTTGGTTTACTAGACTTTATAAATCATGCTTTGGAAATCTGAATCTTGAAATGTCAGTTATTTGAAGTATTAAATGTTTTGGTTCTCAGTAGTCTTTAACCTTTTACCAAATGACCAAATGAGGAAATTGTTAGGCAATTGTTAGACAAGTCCAAACATTTGCAGATGACAAACTGAATATGACTCAGAAATTGAAAGTTGTACTGGAAAGGATAGAAAACATTGTGGGAAAAGGAGAAAATGCTGGTTAACAGCATTTTCTTCTTTTTCCAAAATGTTTTTGAAAGGCTTCTTTCTCATGTTCGTTAAAAGTCGTGAATGTGTGGTAAAGGGATAAACTAGGGTGTCTACAACACTGAGGAAGAGGGCTTCTGAAAATATTGTAGGAAATGGAGAAAGGGAATTTTCTCCTTTTCTCACAGGTTTTTCTACTATTTCAATTGAGCTACATTTGATTTGTTGTATGCAAATACTTTGTAGCTTTATGGAAGGTTCTAAAATTTTGTCATCTTGTTCTGAGTAAAAATAATTACTTCCTCCTTTAACTCTTTACACATACATGTAAGTAAGGCTTTTTGCACCCCAACAGTGTACAACTGATTAAACAATTGCTTAAAAATTTGCAATTTTTTTGTCACATACATGTGCATGTATCAGAATTATCTATCCAAAGATCATATATTATGCCCCAGGTGTTCTGTTTATTTGTCTGTCTGTCTTTTTGTCTGAACATAGTTTCTTTTGCAGCTAGCTTCTAAAGTTATTATCAGAAGTCCCCAAAATTATTACCACAATGTTTCCCTATCCTCTAGATCGAGTGCTATGCACCCCAATGAAGAGGAAGGATTATTACTTTCTTTGTATACAATTTTGGACAAAAGTTATGAATCATTTTAACTTATGTTTTTCTACTAGATATGCTTTGTTGGATATTTCTTTAACAAAACATTTTAACAGATGACTTAAATGTACATGGTTAATCACTCAATCTGTCACAATGTTTTCTCAAAGATCCTATTGCAAAAGAATCATTATGTGAGGAAAGGTTAATCCAGTGTACCAAAGGTAATATTTTTATTTCTATGGAAGTATAAAAATCCTACCAATGTAACCTTTACAAATCCTGGGGTCCCTGGCCATGTCATATGTTATAAAGAGCTTATCTAAAATGAGGATCAACTTTTATACTTCCTTGCGAAAACCTAGATGACTAAGTCCAAAATTATGTGTATAAAATATGAGTAATATTTAGGTTCATTATTCCATACTTGGATCACAAAACATTGTAATTTATTATGATGCCAGGGAAAACATAAATTTCAAATATTATGCATTAACTTGTTCTTTATGTTTATAGATTTTCATTTGTAACTTTTTACCTGATGACAAATTTTAGACTCTTCCACATTGAAAGCTTTTGCAGATAATAAAGTGAATAGTGGTTAAATGATCGGGCTTTCTTGAGGATAAAACACTATGCTTCAAACGAAAACTACTTGTTTCAAGTGTTTTTAGCTCACCTGGGCATGATGTGATCAGGGTGAGGTTTTTGTGATTGTGCTGTATCTGTCGTCCAGGCGTCAACATTTACCTTGGGTACACTCTAGAGGCCACATTTTCAGCCTGAAACTCATGAAACTTTGTCAAGAATGTTTGTTTTGATGATATCTCTGACAAGTTCGAAATTGGGTCATGTCAGGTCAAAAAGTAGGTCACAGGGCTAATTTTTTTCATTTAAAAAAGTTTGTATAGTCTTGAGGCCACATTTTCTATGCAATACTCTTTAAAGATAAGATAAGAATGTTTGTCTTGATGATAATACAGCTGTGAAATAAGGTCACATCGAGTCAAAAAGTAGGTCACTGGTCTAAATCTTAAGAAAAAACCTTGTGTGCAGTTTAGAGGCCACATTTCAAGCCTAATACTCATAAGAACTTGGTCAGAATAGTTATCTTGATGATGACTGGGACAGGTTTGAAATTGGGTCATGTCCAGGCAAAAATTGGGTCACTGGGCTAATTTTGAGGAAAACTTTGTTTGCAATCTAGAAGCAAATTCTCAGCCTGATATCCATGAAAGTAGGTCTGAATAATTGTTCTGATGATATCTTGAACAAGTTTGAAATTGGGTCACGTTTGGTCAAAACGTAGGTCACAGGGCCAAACTTCAGAAAAACCTCATGTGCAGTCTAGAGGCCACATTTTGAGCCTGATACTCATGAAACTTGGTCAGGATATTTGTCTTGATAATATCTCATACAATTTTGAAATCGGGTTACAACAGATCAAAAGGTCACTGGGCCAAATCTTGAAAAAAACTTTTGTTTAGTCTAGAGACCACATGGTGAGTCTGATATTCATGAAATATTATCAGAATGTTTGTCTGGATGATATCTATGACATGTTCAAAAGTAGGTCAAGTTGGTCAAAAAGTAGGTCACTTACATGCATGTGATATACATCATTAAAAGCAGGATCTTGTCAGCTTTATCAGCCATAGATGACATTACTCAGGTTAGCGCTTTAGGGCCAATGGCCCTCTTTTTCTCAGTTTTCCATGCTTTTTAAGGGTACTAGATAATTTAATAAAGGATCAGCAGTATTGAACAGCCATGCTTCACTTTTTATATATCTATATTTTAGCCATGCTCTGTGGGGAGGGGGTTTAATGCATCTAGATGATCCATTATACCCTTGAAGAAGTCCTCTAAATCATGGATCATAAAATTCAGTTTTCTAACAACCAGCTGAATCATGAGGTAGACTGGTCCTTTGACCTGCAGAAAAATGGCCTATAGCAAAAAGTTTGACTCGGGTAAGCCTGTCCAGACCGCAAAGGCCTACCTGGATCAATACTCTCAGCAGATGTGTGAAACCCCATTTCTACAGAGCATGGCACATATATATAAGCCATGCTCTTGCAACAGGGGGCTTAATGCATCTCTGTGATCCATGATGTCAAGCAAGTCCTCACATATTTACTTTTCCTTTAAACTCATTCTATCTAAGAACCGACGACATGCAGAAAACTTAACGAAAGCAAACTATCGGCCAAGGTCAGCCTGCACGGACTGCACAAGCTGATCTGGGTCGATACTTTTTGCAGATGCATTAAGCCCCCTTTTCAAAGAGCATGGCTCATATCTAAATTTATTTTCAGACTTATTTGAACTTAAACTTTACTCACATTGTCCAGATTTTGGCAGACCTTTGTGATGTTTTGCTTCCAAGTCATGTGCACATAATAGTGAACCCTAAGCTACCATTGTTTTGTTGTTTTTGATATGACTCAGGTCTTGAACCCTTAACCTTCCACGGCTGAGGCTGTCTTGTAAACCTTATTTGGCAAAGAAGCTGGTGAAGTCCAAAAAGAAGTGTTCAGAAAAAGATCATACAAACTAGTTATGAAGAATTTTCAAACTCTTTGGCCAATTGTTTTTTTTAATTACAAACACAGCCAAGATAACAAGGGAGTCAGGGTAAATTGTAACTGGTAATGTTCTTTCGACATTTACATTTTCAAAAGCAATTTTCTTTGGAATCTTTCATGGAGATCTTTTCCTTGGGGTCATTTGTTTAAAGAAATAAATAAGAAATCATTCATTTTTTTTCTGTCATTTATTTCTATTTTCATTGGTACTGCTATTATCATTCCAGCACACAATCATCATAAAGGAAAAGTTATTTGAAAACAAATATATAGCATGAGGCAAGTAGCAGATGTCTCATCGCTACTTGGATGAAGATATTGTTTCTCATGATTTAACATTTTAAGGACCAAATAAACCCAGAGTGCTTATTCTGAAATAAGATTAAGATGAATGAGATTTCTTGGTTGCTTTTATCTACAGTGTTTGAGCAAAGCAAACATTGTAGATAAAAAATTGTTTTGTGCAGTCTGATCATGATCTGGAAAAGAAACTAATCATGAAAGGTGTTTTAAGGACCAACATCTTTTCCATCTTCCTATCAATCTTCCTTACTGCAAGTAATTTTGGCAGATGGTTGTCCTATATTCAAATGAAATTAAATAAGTTTTTCTGTTATCCATTCCTCAAGATTTTTTTTGTCTTTTTCAGATGCTCTGTTGACTCAACATGGAGATCCTGTATTGCCCTATGCTCATACAAAATTCTTTCACTCACCTATGAGAAGACCTTGTGAGAAAAGTGAATGGTAAATATGACAAATATAAAGTCTTAGAGACCACCTGTATTAAGCCTCCCTGTCTTTAAAGACCACAGTTTTTATGCTACATCCCTTTGACAAACTTTGAATTTGCATTAATGGACCACCTGTTGTACTAGACCATTTTTGTTACTTAAGTTGGTTGGTCTCCTAATATGGGTTTTACTTGTACTGAAAAAATACGAAATTTTAAGACACACAAACATTGATTATTTTGAAAAGTTTTTGTATCTGTCAAAATTTTTTCAAGTTGTCAGAAATAGATAAATACCAGGTAAAGGATAAATTACAAATTAGGCACATGACACGGCTCAGCGACTGACCACTGTTAGAACGAATCACTCAATCAAGTAATCACTGATTTAATCTGTAGATAGAATATCGTTGTGACAGCTTTGTACTCAAATTCTAAACCATGTGGCAAGATAAGATGTTAATGACACACGATAAGAATTATAATGATAATGAAATAATATCACTGATATCACTGTTTCAGTTGCAGGCCTTTCCCAAGCACTTTGTACATGATGGTAAAAGCATCGTGGTTTAAGATTTCCAGGTTTTGGTCGAATCTTTTAAGAGTAATGTCTGGATGGTTTTTTTTTTCTCAGAATAACAGACATTCAAATATAAATTTGGTAAATATCAAAGGTGAAATATAGAAATTTGTTTTATGTGGATGCTATGAAATGAAATATTCATGTTCCAAAAAACAGGGCATTCATCATGGGTTCAGGAATATTAGGACCAGAATCACTAGGAAAACAGTAAACTGGTGATCTTTAATCAGACTCCATCATTATTCTGTGCTGTCTAATCTTGATCCTACACTGTCTGCATAGTATTCGATGTTTCCAATGACCAGAATAACAGTAAAGGTTAAGCTTTTAAAAAACATTCCTGTGTTTAAGGACCCTAAGAGGAAGGCTTTTAAAAAAGTTGTGGGGAAAGAACAAAAATCAGCATTTTCTCCTTGTCTCATAACCGTTTGTACTTTTTCAAATGCTTTTAAGTTAGACATGTCAAAAATGTTGTCATCTGGTAAATAGTTAAGGGCTGTGGAAATATGAATTTTATATCTGAATTACTGGTGTCAGTTACAGGTTTACCCCTGTACCAAACAAATTTTTTGACTAATCAAAATTAAAATTATTTGCAGGCGGCAAATCAAATTCAGCTCAGAAGGGAAAAGTTGTCTGAGAAAGAGTAGAAAACACTGTGGGAAATGGAGAAAATGCTGGCTACCAGCATTTTCTCCTTTTCCTACAGTGTTCTCTACTCTTTCTCAAAAAAACAGTGGGAAATGGAGAAAATGCTGGTAGCCAGCATTTTCTCCATTTCCTACAATGTTTTCAAAAGCCCTCTTTCCTAGGTTGTTAAAACTTAGGATTATTTGGTAAAGCGTTAATCTTGTTTCTATTATAAGATATCATTTATATCAAGATTTTGTAAAACTGGCTGTCAAATACATAAAAAGAGATCTGAAAAAGTGCATCAAAAAAATTTAAACTGATGTATAGGCATTTGAACCATGAAAAAACTACTTTATGTGTGGGCTGTTGAGGATTTTTTTCTTTAGAAACTTTCTTATTTGGGTACATTTACACTTGCCTGTGAACAGCATTTTATTATTTTTATTTTGGTAATTACCAATTTTAACTTGGCTGTTTTCAAAGAAGACATTGGGATACTTCCCTTGCTCTGTTGTCAACTTCATTGCCATTGTTGTGCTAAATTCTGACATTTTGCTGATATCTTTGTCATTACTAAAGATATTTACTTCAAACTCTGGCTAGCTATAAGTATCAAAAGAAAGATCCCAGACCAGAAGGGTATGTTACTCTCAAAATATCTTAGACACAGTTATGCACCCTTCTTGATGGCTTTCATTTTGTGTTCTGATAAACCTGGATTTTCTAATATAATTTACTTTCTAGTATGCTAACTTTACCTCAGCCAATTATAGATGCAGTTCAGAAACTGTTTGATTCATTCTTGTGGTTCGCAGTCCTACATTGTCACATAAAACTTTTCCTTAGTTCTATTTTAGCTTGGAGATGGGTTGACAGAAAATGGCCCTCGATAGGCTGCCTTCATGTCCATCATGTCCACAGGTAGAGAAGAGAGGATTTTAATGAGATTACTGCATAAAAAGTTCAAGGGATATGCTTCATTGTTACGTGGGGTGATCAGAAAGATCGTGGACCACCTCATCATTTTGAAAACTACTACACTTAGGATTACACAAATTTGCATCGATGAGCATTAATTATCTGGTAACTGGCTCATGCTTTCAAATGTTGTCATATTAAAGTAGGTAAAGTTTGACGTCATTTTAATGACGTCATATACTGCATTAGTGGTCCAAAATATCGGACGACGTTTTATTTGAGCCGAGAGTAATCATAAAGTTTTGCGTCAAACTTGGAAAGTATTTATCGGAAATCAAAACTGATTTAGAAACAGTTTAAGGGGACTCTGCACTCAAGGAATCTGATATTTGTACATGGATCGGACCGGTTTAGACAAGGGTGCAATACTGTTAAAGATGACCCTAAATCTGGCCATCCATCAACATCAGTCACAGACAAAATCATAACGGATGTAGAGCAGCATGTAAAACAAGATCGCCGAGATGCTGTCAGGAAAATAGCTGACACATTTGACATTTCATATATAAGTACTCAGGAGATTTTGACTGAGAGTCTTGGAATGTCGCGTGTTTGCACAATGTGGGTACCTCGGCAACTGACGCCCGAGAAAATAGGGGTTAGGGTCGAAATCTGTTAAGAAATTTCAGAACACATTAGGGTAGAGGGGTCAAACTTTACTGATCGTATTGTAACATGCGATGAAACATAGGTACACTTTACCGACACTGAATCTAAACGACAAAGCGTATTGAAACATCCAACATCGCCTTCCGCTAGCAAAGCAAACCTTTCTAAGTCACTTGGTAAAGTTATCTACATCAAGTATTTCTGTTCTACTGTTTTTCTTCCAAATGATGTTGTATCTTTACATACTACAGTCAATTCTGAGTTTTATGCCAACATTATTCAAGTAAATTTCACGAACACCATACGAAAAACACAGCCAGAAGTCCTGCAGAGTGACGTCATTTTACACCAAGATAACGCCCAAGATCACAAAGCCACACTTGTACTGGAAACTTTGCAAAAACTAAACAAAGAAACACCTTATAATTTAGTCCTGACTCCATGTGACCTCTCACTAGTTCCTGTTTTGAAAAATTTTCTATGTGGCATACACTATGAGAGCAGAGAGGAGCTAACCCTCGCTACGACAGGGTCCTTCATAGTAACGTCACATGATGCGCTCCCACACGTGCTTCGCGCGTCAAAATCAAGAATGAATACATGCATAGAACTCAAAGGAGGTTACTTTCAAAAATAGTGAACTCTCCAAGTTGTTTTTATGCCCCAGCCATGAAATGGCGGAAGGGCATATAGAGTTACCTGTGTCCGTCTCTCTGTGTGTGTGTGTGTGTGTGTGTGTGTGTGTGTGTTAGTGTGTGTTAGTGTGTGTTAGTGCGTGTGTGCGTTAGTGTGTGTGTGTCCCATTCTTGTCCGGAGCATAACTTCTACATTTATCAATGGATTTCAAAATAATTTTGCACACTTGTTCTCCTTAACAAGTACTAGTGTCATGCAAAAAGTTTGTTTCGATACGCCCAAGGTCAAGGTCACAGTTGAAGGTCAAATGTTTAAATTAACCTTGTCCGGAGCATAACTTCTACATTTATCAATGGATTTCAAAAAAACTTGGCACACTTGTTCTCCTTAACAAGTACTAGTGTCATGTGAAAAGTTTGTTTCGATACGCCCAAGGTCAAGGTCACAGTTGAAGATCAAATGTTTAAATTGACCTTGTCCGGAGCATAACTTCTACATTTATTAATGGATTTCAAAAAAACTTCGCACACTTGTTCTCCTTAACAAGTACTAGTGTCATGCGAAAAGTTTGTTTCGATACGCCCAAGGTCAAGGTCACAGTTGAAGGTCATATGTTTAAATTGACCTTGTCCGGAGCATAACTTCTACATTTATCAATGGATTTCAAAAAAACTTCGCACACTTGTTCTCCTTAACAAGTACTAGTGTCATGCGAAAAGTTTGTTTCGATACACCCAAGGTCAAGGTCACAGTTGAAGGTCAAATGTTTAAATTGACTGTTCAACCCAGTTTTACATTCTGCTCAGCAGAATTGTGATATGAAGATACCGTTTAGGCTTTTAAAAAGACTCATCCAAAGAACTATGCCAGAGAATATTGAGGCTGCAACCTACCCTTCAACTATAGTCCAGTGTGATAATATTCTATCCAATTTGTTCCCGTCTCATAGAGGAAGTCCAACAAAGTAATTATTATTGCTATCTTTCTCACCCTCATTCCTCAAGTTAAGATCTTCATAATCCTGGGTATAAGTAACCCTCAGTTGAAAGATTAAGGAAAACGCTGAATAAGAAGAAGTTAATGCTCAAAACCAGCATTTTCTTCTTTTTCTCACAAAGTTTTCTACCATATGCAATACAAACCATATAATTTATTGTCTGCATATTGCTTTCAACTTGGACCAGTCCTCAATTTTGTTATCAGGTATAAATAATCTTTTATCTGCTTGGCTATATATATAACAAACCTTCTTAACCCTGTCTAAGCTGTTATCCAAAACAACAGTTTTCTGTAATACCTACAGATTCTCTCACATGACATATCTGTGACAAATACCATTTAGCGGGGGCATCTGTGTCTCTGACACACCTATTTCTAGTTTATAACAATATTCAGATACTGGCACTGGTCCAAGTTCTTTCTGATCACCCCTCATATATATTCTCAACCAATTTATTCTTGGCCAGTTTCTTGTTATAATTATTACATTAGACAACAGCTTAGATTTGATTTATGAAAATGATGGTGTGAGTTAACCCTGCAAGCTTGCATAAGTCCAGTTGCCCTTAGCAGATATTGTACATGAAGATCACTATAAGACTTCACAGGCCATAAGATCTGATCTCAGGTCTACACTGCTTAAAATCTTGCAAAGTTTTCTGGCCAAACAGTCTTAGTGTTTTTAAGTTGTTTTTTCTGTTGACTATAGATGACCGCATCCTTAGTTGGGATCGCTAAATGTTAATCCCTAACCACTCAATTTCAAGTTTTAACAACTCGGATGGAGCAGACTTTTAAAAGCATTGTGTGATAAGAAGAAAGTGCTGCTAAACAAGCATTTCCTCCATTTCGCACTATGTTTCTATCCTCAAAGTGACAAATCCCATTATTTCTTTCAGCTGCATCTTATTTGTCGCGTGCAAGTGCTTTGAGTTTGGACAGGTCTAAAATTTTTGTTGTCTGTTAAAGAGACCAATCCCAACTTTAAAATTGTCATGTAACTGCGGTGTACAATGTCAGCTGACTGTCACTTTGATGAATTCTTCCTGTCGAAATTACATTCACTGTATGAATCTCCTTCATTTACATAATCAGTGTTTAATTATTGAAATATTCAATTAGATATTGCATACACTTAAAAAAGCATTGTTTCAATCAAGTACCTCTTTTGAAAGGTTTTGTCCTTTTTTGCTAGAAAGATACAAAAGGTTAAATTCAATATCCAGTAAAAAATATTGTTAACCCTAAGACAGCTAATCACAAGAAAAGTTGCTTTTTGCTAAATATGTATATCAAGATCATACTGCCGTCTGATCTTGAATCTATTTTGTGATAAATTGAGAGGGGATGTTATATTTGCCTTATATACTTACTAAAAAAATTTTTTCCATTTTTAACTCCACTAGCCAAAGGCCAGCGGGCTTATGTCATGGCCAGGTGTCTGTCGTGCATGTGTGCGTTAACTTCTATTTCAAACATCTTCTCTGAAACTACCCATCCAATTTTGATGAAACTTCACAGGAATGATCCTGCCATGGTCGTCTTTAGAATTTCTTGAAAGAATTTGATTCCTTCAAAAATTTTGGTTGCCATGGCAACAAAACTGAAAAATATTGAAAATCTTTAGAAATCTTCTCATCTGAAACCACAAGGCCTAGGGCTACCAAATTTGGCATGTAGCTTTATCTATTGGACCTCTACCAAGTTTCTTCAAATTATAGCCCTGGGGTCAAATTTGGCCCTGCCCCGGGGGTCACAAGTTTTATATGGGCTTATATAGGGAAAACTTTAACATTCTTCTGGTACCTAGCCATAGGGCCTATGGCTACCAAATTTGGCATGTAGCTTTAGCAAGTGGGCATCTACCAATAGTGCCAAAATTATAGCCCTTGGGTCAAATTTGGCCCCGTCCTGGGGGTCACAAGTTTTACATGGGCTTAAATAGGGAAAAGTTTAAAATTCTTCTGGTACCTAGCCATAAGGCCTAGGGCTACCAAATTTTGCGTGTAGCTTTATCTAGTGGGTGTGTACCAAGAGTGCCCAAATTATAGTCCTGGGGTCAAATTTGGCCCCGCCGCAGTGGTCACAAGTTTTACATGGGCTTATATAGAGAAAAGTTTAAAAATCTTCTCGTACCTAGCCATAAGGCCTAGGGCTACCAAATTTTGCATTTAGCTTTATCTAGTTGGTCTCTACCAAGGGTGCCCAAATTATAGCCCTAGGGTCAAATTTGGCCCCGTACCAGGGGTCACAAATTTAACATGGGCTTATACAGGGAAAACTTTAAAAATCTACTTGTACCTAGCCATAAGGCCTAGGGCTACCAAATTTTACATGTAGCTTTATGTACCTCTACCAAGAGGAGAGTTTGAAACCATTTAACCAAGTATTGTAATGTTTGGCTGGTAGTGTTCTGACTTGTTAGCCAGTGAAGCGATAGAGGGCCATCATGGCCCTCTTGTTTTTTCCATCTTTCCATTATTTTATTTATTCAATGCTCTAAGCACTGGCTAAACAATCCAAAGTTTTGATAACCCTGAAGAAGAAGACTTTTAGAAACATCGTGAAAAAAGAAGAAAGCACTGGTAACAGCCATTTTCTCCTTTTCCTGTCTTCAGAATTTGTTGAAAGAATTTGATTCCTTCAAAAACTCTGGTTGCTATGGCAACAAAACTTAAAAATATTGAAAATCTTCTTGTCTGAAACCGTAAGGCCGAGAGCTACCAAATGTGACATGTAGCTTTATCTAATAGTCCTATACCAAGTTTCTTCAAATTTTAGCCCTGGGGTCAAAATTGGGCTTAAATAGTGAAAACTTAAGAAATCTTCCTGTACCTAGCAACGAAGACTAGGGCTACCAAATTTTGGATGTAGCTTTATGTTGTAGGCCCTTACCAAGAATGCTCACATTATAGCCCTGGGGTCAAATTTGGCTCCACTTTGGGGGTCACAAGTTTTACATGGACTTACATGGGGAAAACTTAAAAAATCTTCTCAGTCCTAGCCATTAGGCCTATGGCTGCCGAATTTCGCATATAGCTTTATCTAGAGGGCTTGTACCAAGATGGCCCAAATTTAGCCCTGGGGTCAAGTTTGGCCCAGCCGCGGGGTCGCAAGTTTTACATGGGCTTATATAGGGAAAACTTTAAAAAATCTTCTTGTTCCTTACCATAAGACCTAGGGCTACCAAATTTTGCATGTATAGTTATCTCATGAACCTCTACCTTGATTGTTCAGATTATAGCCCTAGGGTCTTAATTGGCCTCGCCCCACAAGTCACAAGTTAGACATTAGCTTATACAGTAAAAAAAAAAATGAAAATCTGCTTTTTTTCTGATCTCGAGCTATAGATGTGATATTTTATATTATAATTTAGTAGGCCTCTTCCAAAATTTGCCCAACCCATGGTCCTGTGCTTATTGTGTGGAAATTCTAAAAATCTTCTTGCTCGGAACCATAAATTCTAGGGCTAGGAAATTTGGCACATAGCTTCATGTTGTGGTTCACTTCTGAATTTGTTCAAAATTTAGCCCTGGGATCGAAATTAGCCTGTCTTCGGGGTCCCTTTTTTACAGGGCCTTTTATTGAGGAACATTTGAAAATCTTATAACTTTTACATTCTAGACCTGTATTATTTGGTATGGGGCTTTATCTTGTGGACCTGAACGAGGATTCAAGTAATAATAGCTCTGTGGTCAAAAATGACTTTGCCCTGGAGTCATTACTCTCTTGTGGGCTTTTATAGAGAAAATTTGATATCTACTTTGAAACCAATTGGCCAAGAATTATAATAGTGATGTGATACAGGGCCATCATGGCCCTCTCGTTTTTTTTTTTTGCAAATGCTTTCAGTATGAATGAGACTAAAAATTTGTCCTTTGGTAAAGAGTTGGCAGTGCATTACACAAGAGTACAGACTTCTGGCGTCAGCTTGTGCATCACCATAGCTTTAACCCTTTACAACATGTCAAATTCTTTGACTGGCTATGATTTAAGCCATTTGAAAAGAGGCAGCTGGTGATTTCTGTCTTTGATAAAGTAGAAAACAAGGTAGAAAAAGGAGAAAATGCTGATTTCCAGCATTTTCTCCTTTTCTGACAATGCTTTCAAAAACCTTCTTTCTCGGGGCAGTTAAAACTTGCGATTGTGGGGTAAAGGTTTAACCATCTTCTAAAATTGAACATTGAGACAGTTGTAAGTGAAAGTTTTCTAAACTCAAACTTTTAGAACCGTCCAAATGAAGACATGTTCCTATGGAAAATTAAATGTGGTTAAAATGATTGCACATTTCTTTGAAAATGTGAGAATATGGTGGGTTAAAAGCCATTTTCAAAATTTCTCTGTACCTAGGGCTCTTAAAACATAGAGTCATTTGTTAAGGGATTAAAGCCTCTTAACCCTTTACCACACGGCAAAATTTAAGACCTATCCAAATTGAAAGCATTTGCAGACGACAATTTCATAGTGGCTCAAATGACGCAACTTTTCTTTGATAGGGTAGAAAACTTTGTGGGAAAAGGAGAAAATGCTGGTTACCAGCATTTTCTCCTTTTCCCACAATGTTTTCAAAAGGCCTCTTTTTTAGGGGCGTCAAAAGGCGTCATTGTGTGGTAAAGGGTTAAGACTGAAGGATCTAATTTATACAAGTAACCAAACAGACACAAATATTAACCCTTATCCTGCTTAATAACTAACATGAAACTTTCAAGGCAACAGTAAAATCCCAAATTTTGCTATTTCAAAAGTATTTTTGGGAGAAGGATATCTTCTTATCTGATAGTGTAGATCGCACGTTCTGTGCAGTCTGATCTTAGATCTACACTGTCTGCAAAAGGTCAGTGAGTCGCGCTTAGCAGCCAAAGGTTAAACTGCTTGTTCTTAGCATTTTCACAATAGTTGAAATACATTTATTGTCATTAAAACTGATCATAGATGTGTCAAAAAACCATGTTGAAGCAGAGAGAGTGATTGGTTTGACCTTGGACATGTGAAGTGAACTGCAGTCATAAAACCTCTTGCGACATTTTGATTTAGGATGCATGCATATGATGTACACAAATGTGAAAATAGCGAGATAAATCACTTGTATGATTGTAATAAATTCTCAGAATCCTATTTTCTTTTTGTCGTCCTCTAGCTACAGATATGTAGGTGGGACAGGAAGACTATGTTTCTTATGACTTAAGATGTCCATGTGTTTCAGTTGTATTGAGCATTTGTAATCAGGAAATCTTAAGATCTATTCATGCTGGTGGTGCTGATCACATTGGAGTTTCCCTGGGCATGGCACTGCAAATCCCCAGCCCAGATCTGGTTAAACCTTACAAAGACCTGAATAATGAGCTGTTGCTATTATATAACTGACACATGTTAGCATAAATTTCCCTTCAAACAAAAACAAGACAAAAGATGTTGCTTGCTAAGCTTATTGCTTTGATAACATCATTTCACATGGTTGACCTTTAACTCTAAAAGCCCGTAGTAAGTAAAAGAGACACTGTCAGTCTGGAAATTAACGACTAAAAGATTGCAATATTCAGGCTATTCAAGCAAGAGTATCCCAACTTAGCTGACAGTGTAGTTAAAAACTCAAGACACTTTCTGTGCAGTCTGATCTTATCTTCACAGTCCTTGAAAGCAACCATGTTAGAAAAGCACTTTAAAGGTTAAACCTTTACAAAGCATATTGAAGAAGAAGGGTGGAGGAGAATATGCTGGTCACCAATATTTTCATCTTTTCCCACAAACTTTTTCATTTTCTGTGGACAAAAAAAAAGTTCTTGTCATTTTAGAGAACTAAATTGTTGTCTGTTCATGCTTTCAAATTTGATGTGTAATTTTGTTTGTTTTTAAAGACTTAACAATGCCAAGCCCAAAAGTCTTTGTAATTACCTATGCAGACAATATTGATCAACTTTAATTTTCTACGAATTTCCTCCTTAGGGGCAATGCTTTTTTATCACGATGTACTGTAGCCCGGTAGCGTACAGAGCTTGAGACTAGGGGGCAGATGGTTTGAATCCCCAGGTTGGCCAATTTTTTTCTGAGGATTGATGATAATCATTTCAATAGGATTCATTGCTCACTCGCAGGAGATCATTGTTTAAATGATGGTTTTGTGAAAAAGTAGCTTGGGAAGAATATTGTGCAAAGTACTGGAAAGAGGAAACTCCAGGAAAGCGCAGTTACACGTAGATGCACTGGCCACTGTTATATAAGTGAAATAATCGTGAGATCGATGTTAAACAAGCCAACAATTTTTTTCACAATACTTTCTGGCCTTTCCATGACAAATTCCTTCATTTTTGCCAATTATGCTGTCTGCAAATGTTTTCAATATGGAAGAGTCAAAAGTTTTAGGCTCTGGTAAAGAGTTAATTGATGTTGATAAACTCTTTACCGCAACAATCCCTTGCTTTAAAAACCCCATGGAAGAAAGGTATTCAAAGACACTGGAAAAAAGGAAAAAATGCTAGTAACCATTGTTTATTTTGTATATGGTTTCAAATTAACTCTAGATGACTGTGGAAATTGAAAGTACCCTGTTCTTGCAGACAACCATTTATATATGGTTCAAATGTTCAAATTTGTATTTGATTTGGTTAAAAACATTGTGGGCTATAAGGAGAAAATGCTGGTTACCAGCATTTATTCCTTTTTCTCACTGTTTTCAAAAATATTCTCTTCAGGGTTGTTTTGACATGGGATTTGTGTTGTAATGAGTGAACATAATTTTTTCATAGATGCTTATCAAATTGTCTGCTCCAGTTTGGTTGAGATGTAATGAGTTAATGGCAAGTAAGTCTCATATTTCATTAGAAAATTGAGTCAAATCAAAGTGCTGTACTTTCGGGTAAGTGCCTGCTGTGAAATTCAGAATACTAAAGTCTTGCCTGACATTAATGCTGTTGATAGTGTTTAATTTTTATCATCACTTTTCTCCTGAAAAATCACGACAATGACTTTAAAGAGGTAATTTTTGTTTGAAATTCCGACTTTGACTGCCTTAATCAACAGATGTTCTGACATTTATATCATTTATCCATTTTGCATTTTCTTCAAGCTGCTAGCTTTCTTGTATTACTATTTACTCCAAGAGTTCTTAACAGATGAAATGGGACACTTTCAGTAATCAGAGAAAACAATTTGTTGTAATTTCAATGCTTTGTACAGTTTAGATCAAAGATTAATCTGGAGATTCTGTGCAGCCTGATCTTGATCCACACTGTTTTAAATTGAAATTTCAAATTGAAATGTTTAAACCACCAGATGTAGAATAATCTATGTACAGTAAAATTTAATAAACTCTAACACTGAAGAAGACTTAACTCTGTACCAAACAGTCCAGAGTTCAAACAACGCTTAAGAAGAATTTTGAAAACATTGAAGGAAAAAAAAAGGAGAAAATAATGATAACCAGCATTTTCTCATTTTCACTCAATGTTGATAATTTCAACAGGTAACCATGCTTTATAATTTTCAATCAGTGGTTTCAAAGGATGTTGACTGCAAGGACAAAAAAAGCTGTAAAAAAGTCATTTAATTATGTGTATTGACTTAGTACTACCAGGAAATAGCCTTTTTTGCCTTGCAGCTGACTGCTTTTGCAATTTGCTTGCAACTATCAGTTTCTCCTTTTACCTCGGTGGATTCACCCATACTCTCTCCTTTTACCACTATTTTCACCTGCATTGATTAATGAAACCCTAAGTTGTCATTAGTATTCCCATAGTAGCTGCTGTGAATTTGTTTCAAGACGTAATGAGTTACCCTAAAACACTTTTCACAAGTTAAGTAGCCTTTGCAATAGACTGTAGATCAAGATCAGACTGCACATGATCTACTCTGTCTGCTTTACCGAGACATTCTGGTACAAGAACAACTTTGAAATTGCAATATAGAAATTATCTGACAGACTTTCCAACGATGTTATCTGCTATTTTATAGGCACATCAATTCAACCACTTTTAATTTGTCGTCTAATTTGTACTAGTCTAAAATCCTGTTGATTGGTAAAGAGTTAAGGTATTTGTTGTAGGTCAGGTATCTTCATCACAGGCTATACTGAGTTTATGATAATATGTATTGACAGAAATAACTTTGGAAGGGCTTTCAATAGGTTTTGGAGAAAAAAATTACCATTTAAACTTAAATACTCCAAATTAAATCTTTTAACCCGAAAAGCGTGCCAACTGAAACGATGGTATTCTTTTTGTATCAGCTAGGGGATAATTGCAGATTTCATAAATTATGAAATATTAGATTGAATATGTGCCCTCAGGATGATAACAGTTAACATTGACAAAATGAAAATTAGTTGCCAAATAAACATTAAATCCTATAATTAAAAGTTTGCCCTTACACCTTGCGGCTTTTATCATATCTCTGATAAAGATCTCCCCTTTTCAGCTATTGTATAATAGGAAATAATTTATTGTCGATTTGTAAATAATGTTTGGATAGATGCGCTGTTCTTGTCTGGTTGAATCAAAATTTCTTTGGCTTTCAAAGTTCAATCTTTTGTGAAAATATGATTTGAAGAATTAATCAAATAGACTCAACTATTACATTTGAATGTGTTTTAGTATTGACTTACGGTTGTAATATATATTTGTTCAAATGTCTCCGATAGAATCCTTTTGCACGAGATAAGAGGGTTATTTTAACTTCCATTACAAAAGTGTAGTTCGTCCTACTCAACATTCTTCAGGGTCATTCAGGTTAGGATTTCAAATTCTATAGCAGCATGCTGATTGTATATAATTTTCCTTACATTTTTGCACATTTCATATTTAAGTTAATTTAATAAACTCTGTTAAGCTCATCTTGGTACAAAGTGCTCAAGTTAAGCTTTATTATTGCCTTGGTTTTTGGCATCTCTTGTGCGTTTTGTATCATTAACGCTGACCTTGTGTACACCATAGAGACCACATTTTCTGTCCAATTCTAATAAAAGAGTTAAAATTTTTCTGTTATACCAATCTTGGATATGTGTGAATGTTACTGACTTTTGAAAAAAGAAATAAGTATAAGAAATTAATGCTGACCATAAAACATGGTTCATTGTTAAAGCATAAGCCACATTTGTTGTTTATCTTGATCAGAATGTTTGTGAACAATGTTCATGAAATGTGGTAAGAATATTTTTTCTTTTGTTATCTCATGATTTTTAAACGGGTCACCTGAGATTAACGAAAAAGAAATATTCACAGTGTCATATCTTACATTTATCTTGTAAGTGCTTAAGATACGGGGTTTTCTGCCCAGTTTTCATAAAACTTGCCAGATTGTCTAAGACATAGAGAAAACCTTTGATTCAAAAGTATTTTATATGATCAGTTATTATACTGACTTTGTGTGCAATCACATTTTCTGTCCAATCTTCCTGAGATTTGGTGATAATATTGCAACTGAATATTTTTTACAAGTGCTGATATAATATAATGAAAATTCGTTAAGTCAAAATGTGCGCCATAATGATATTTCAAATAAGGTTGAATATTGGTCACCTTGGGTCAAAAATTTGGTATTTGAGTTCAAATCTTACTTGGAGAAAGACATTGTGTATGGGGCCACATTTTCTGCCTTGTTAACTTGAAAATTGCATGTTCATGTTATTCTCTCAGAGGTACACAGTGAACGTATCCAAGATTATGTAGGTGCTCTTCTTGTATACTGCAGTAGTTGACTGCTTTTAGGACATTGTATTAAAAATCAACTGGTTGACTAATTTTCCCATGGCATTTTATAACCATTATCATTAATATCCTGCATTTCTTTCAATGTTAAAAGGTTTTCTCTCCTTCCTGTTGTTTTGGTCAATCAAATGATGAGCATTGTAGAAAACCTTTGATGAACTTTTACTGTCATTGGTGTTACTTTGGGTGGACAAAATTACTAATTAGTGTAAAAGAATCATGTTAGATGGGAAAAATTGAACATAAACCATCTTTATCAAATTGTTCATAATTATGTTCTTTCTGATCTTGATGGTGAGGTCAAAGATATTGTGGCAAGCTATGATACCACTCAGCCAAAATCATGCCTTTAATTGACACTGTGTGTCAAAATCTGTGGTCGTGAAAGGTACCTATAGATGCACAAAAACATACAGCCAACTTGTTAGAGCTCTTAGATTGGCTCGCTAACATTGAGGTAATAATACCAAACCTTTTCAGGAAAAAAAAAATATTGTTTTAATCATAGTGAAAACATTGAAGAACAAGGAGTACTTCGTTGCGTAAAACTTACTTGTTCACTATGTTTTTGAGAGCCATCTTCCACAAGGATTCAAAATAAGATACTTTCGCTCTGGACTAAAAATTTATTAATCCCTATAATAATTAGCCCAGAACCCGCCTACCGTTGCTTTTGCAGTCTGATCGTGGAACTACACTGTTAGCCATTTTGCTATATATTGTTACAAAAAGGCCTTGAAAATACAATTTGCATCTTTTGAACCAAGTGAGAATGTTTGTTCTGTTTATTTACTTCTGTAAGGGTTAACCTTTGGAAGACTAACAATGAAATGGACATTTTGAGTCAGACATTGGGACACGGATCTGTAATCAGCTATTAGGACACAGTATATAATTCTTGGGTGATATTACGTATTTAATATGCTTAACCCTTTACCACACAATCCTGACTTTTAACGACCCTGAGAAAGAAAGCTTTTGAAAATATTGTGGGAAAAGGAGAAAATGCTGGTTACCAGCATTTTCTCCTTTTCCCACAATGTTTTCTGCCCTTCCCAAATCAAATTTCAACTTTTGATTCACATTTATATTGTCATCTGCAAATGCTTTCGATTCAGACTAGTCCAAAATTTTGTCGTTTGGTAAAGAGTTAGCTTCTCTTTCTTATTACACAACAACACTCTTGGCTTGCTTGGAGTTGATGAAACTTTCGTAGAGAGGAGAAGGGTTTTCAAATAAAATTCATGATGAGCACATACTGTTATGATGTACATTGACAAGTGTCATTAATTTCCAAGTTTATATTTTTTTCAGCTAACTTACACAGACGGAAGAATATTTTTTGACATTGAAGCTTTTGGTATATACATGACTGTACTGATGTGCAGTTGATGTATTTTCCTGCACTGGACATAGTACTCTTAATACTTATTTTAGAAGCTGTTGCTCTTAAACCTGAACCCTAACATTGTCCAAGTCTTAACTACTCTGGGGAAAAAGGGTTTTGAAACATTGCAGGAAAAAAAGATTTAAAATAGAGCGTCATGTGAATTAAATTTGGAAATGCTCATACATACAATAGGACCAAGAAATCAGATGTCCTACCAGGTTTTATGGCAATTGTGGGTGTAATTAGCAGAGTTAGACTAAGACAATGAAGAAATGGCCTACAAAGTGTAATTGCTGATACTGCAAGTTATAATCTCCTTTTCAACTGTATTTTCATGAACTACCTTCAGCCTGTTGTGTGAAGATCATTTGTTTAACCCTTTACCAGATGACAAAAATTTGTCCAAGTTGACAGCATTTTGAAACAACAAATTCAATTTGGCAGAATGATGGAATTCATCATGGAATTCATTGAAATAATTGTTGAAAAAGGAAAAAATAATGTTACCAGGATTTTCTCCTATCCCCACAATGTTTTCAAAAGCGTTCTTCCTCATGTTTGTTAGAACTCCAGATTGTTTGGTCAATTGTTGGCCAGCTGAAGGTATATCAATGTTGATAATTTTGTGCACATTATTAATCAAGATCAGATTGCATAGAACATAAAGTATATACACTGTCTACTACCATGTGCTACTGACTGAAAATTCAAAATATGTTTCACCTGCTAAGCAATCTGAGATTTATTGGTTTATTGAAACCTGAATCAAGGAGGAATGACATTGAAATTGGCTTGATTTAGTGACAAAAGTACATGGATGAATAAAGTGTCTGCAATGGAGACAGTTGCCTTAGCAATCAGACAAGCTTGATGCTAATGCATGCATTTATAATTCGAATGATGAACAGCATTCCTAAGAGATGGTATCATTGATCCACTTCCTTATATAAATTTGATTTTTTTAAACAAGTTTAGAACAGGGACTGAAATATATCAACCCATAACTGGTAAAAATACAAATTTTTATTCATATCTCGCTTGCGGTGAGGGAGACATAGTTGTCACAATGTCACTTTGGCGTATGTGCATTAGTGTGTACGTGCGTGCGTCTAAATTTGTCCAGACCAGAACTTCTACATGGATTTCAAAATAATTTGGCACAATTGTTCTCCTTCATGATTAGAAGTGCCATTTGAAACACTTGTTCAGGTAGGTCCAAGGTCAAGGTCATGAAGTGTGACCTTCAAAATGATAAAATTGTCATAAATGGAGCTTGTCCAAGCTACAACTTCTACATTTATTGATGGAATTAAAAATAACTTGACACAGGTGTTCTCCTTTACCAGTAGAAGTGCTATATGAACATTTTGTTCAGTTTGGTACAAGGTCAAAGCCACAATTTAAAGTCATATGATAAAATTACCATTAAAACAGTATGTCTGAGCCATAAATTCTACATTTAGGATGGATTTCAAGATAATTTGGCACAATTATTCTCTTTCATGAGTAGATGTGCCATTTGAAATCTTTGATTATATATGTCCAAGGTCAAAGTCACACTTAAAGGTCAAATGTATAACTTGTCATAAATAGAAATAAGTTTCTACTTGTTTATTAACAGGGAATACCCCTATCCTCATGCAAATTTGAAATAAAAAGGGATCTCCTAGTGCTAAACAAGAGGGGATAAAAGAGCAACTGCTTGTTAGAAGGGATTGTTTATTTTCTCAGTGTTTTCCATTTCATTGAATGCTGAGCCCCGGTAGCTCAGTCGGTAGCGTGTAGGACTAAAAAATACGGGTTTGATTCCTGGTTTGGCCAATTTCTTTCCGAGGATTGATGATAGTCATTGCGACAGGATTCATTCCTTTCCCACCGCTGACCATTGTTTTGACGATGGTTATGTGGGAAAGCAGGCAGTGGCTTGGAAAGAAAATTGAGGAGTACTGGTAAAAGAGACTCTAGAAAGGCATGGATAGGTGCACTGGCCACCGCAATATAACTGAAATAATGTTGAAAATAGCGTTAAACACCATAAAATCAATCTATCCATTTCATCGAAAAGTGACATCTTCCTGTTGTTCTTGTTGTTGTTGTTTGCCCTTTGTGGAATTTGTAATAGTGTTTGATAGGTCCAGAAATTTACTGCGTAAGAAAGGATAAATGTTGAGCATGCCATGATGTGCTTTTAGGGCAGTGAGGATCCAGTTAAACCGTTACCACACAATTCCCAGGTTTAGTGACCCCACGGAAGACTTTTGAAAACATGTTGGTAACCAGCATTTTCTTCATTTCACACAATGTTTTCTAACCATTCAAGGACAAATTCCATCATTTGAGCCACATTTACATTGCTGTCTGGAAATACTTTTAATTTGGACAAGTCTAAGATTTTGTCACATGGTAAAGAGTTAGGACTTCACAGAAAGTACATTTTGCTCTAGGAGTTTAATATGAGGTATTTTATCCTTTTGGGCTAGGGGTGCAATTTGCAAGTTAACAAATTTTGTCAAGATATTTTAAAGTATGGTTTCCAATTTTATTGCTACAATTCAACATACCTTTTAAACCAAGAAATTCCCAACTCTTTACAACACAATTTGAATTTTAACAGCATGTAGAAAGAAAGCTTTTGAAAACATGAGTCGGAAAAGGACGAAATGCTGCAGCATTTTTCCTTATCCTACAATGTTTTCTACTCTTTCAAAGAAATATATCATCAATAGAGCTACATTTGTCATCTGCACATGCTCTCAATTTAGGCAAGTCTAAAATTATATCATATGGTAAAGAGTTAAATCTTTACCAAAATATCTTAATGTTTTAACCCTTTACGACACAATCCAGAGTTTTAAAGACCGTAGGCTTTTGAAAACATTGAGAGAAAATGAAAATATGATGGTAACGAGCATTTTTTGTCCTTTCTCAAAATGTTCTCTACCTTTTCAAAGACAAATTTGTCATTTTTGTCTCTTTCAGTTTATTTTCTTCAAATTCTCATAGTGTCAACTAGTCCAAAATATTACATATTTTAAAACTTTAAGGACCTCTAGGATAAAAAGCTTTCAAAAGCATTGTGGAAACAGCAAAAATGTTTTTACCAGCATTTTCTCCTTTATTAACAGTTTTTCTACTCTTTCAAGGGCAAATTCAATCATTCAAGCCATATTTGATTTGGTCTATGCAAATGCTGCTAAGAAATTTGAAAAAGTCAAAAATTTTGTCTTATGGTAAAAAGTTAACTCTTATGCTAAAGCCAACATGTGATGCTTTAGCAGATAGTGTAGATCAAGGTCGGGCTACACAGAACTTGCTGTCTAATCATTGATTTACACTGTCCAATATTTTGTTGAGACGGTATGGTCAGAATAGCCTTGAAACTACTACAAGTGCTTTTGTTCATGGACTGAAAAATCTAGGTTTTACTTACTTTTGTGACCTAAGAGTTGAAGCTATTTAAGGTGCTTCTGCAGACACTGTAGATCAAATCACAGACAGTCTGATTTGATGAGCTGATTTATTCTACAAAACAGGTCAAAAACTGCCTTGAAATTGCAAAAGTTTGATTTATTTTCTAGGGGAAACATATCTTTGTTATTTATTGAATGTTTAAAGTGCAAATTATTCATGGGCCAGCAGTTTTTCTGTAGTTATTGATTTAAAGCATTTTAATCTTGGAAACATTGTGCAAAAGCAAAAAATAAAGATTACTCATTAATCATTACTTCATGATTACTCGAAACATACGGTTGATTTTTATATTACACCTATTTAGAACCAGTAAATGGTTCATAATTCAATGATTATTACAATAAAGAAATCTTCTGATAAAGAAGATCAAGAGTCATTGTAAACTTTTGATCAAGTTACAAAATTCTAGATTCATTGAAATTGAAAGCATTTGCAGAAGTCCAAATGCAGAACATATAATGGAATTTGTCTTCAAACAGGTAGAAAATATTGTTGGAAATGCAAAGTACATGTGTTGGTTATCGGCATTCTGTCCTGTTCCCACAATGATTCAAAAGCAGTTTTCCTCAGGGTCTCTAAAAAAGTAAACTTTTGTTCCGTAAACTGTTAACTCTTTGCCAATTGAAAATTTTTTAGAATAGTCCAAAATGAAAGCATTGGCATGCGACAATTCAAAGTTGGCTCAAATGATGGAATTTGTTTTTGAATGGGTAGAATTCATTGTGGAAAAAGGAGAAAATGCTGGTTACCAGCATTTTCTCTTTTTTCCACAATGTTTTCAAAAGGCTTCTTTCTCAGGGTTGTTCAAACTCAAGATTGTATGGTTAAAAGTTAAACCTAATGGTGCCCATTAAATTTGTTGCTTTTTTAGACATGGCAGATAAAGTTCAGGCGACAGAGTGTACAGTCTTGTCTTTAAATTATACTGTGGAATAATTTGTGAGATATGCTGGCAAAAACAGACTGGAAATTGCAAAAAAAGATGAGACTGCAAAGAATCCAAAGTCTGATCTACAATCTACTCTGGTTGATGAGAATTTTCCTACAAAATAAGTAAGAAGTTGCAATTTTTTGGAGTTGAACCACTGGCTTGAAATTCCATTTAATTTGCAGTTAACCCTTTATCAAACAATCAAGTGTTGTAACAACCCTGAGGAATACTGCTTTTGAAAACATTATGGGAAAAGGAGAAAATGGTGGATGCCACCATTTTCTCCTTCTCCCACAATGTCTTCTACTCTTTCAAGGACAAATCTCATCAGAAGAGCTACATTGACATTGTAGTCTGCCAAAGCTTTCAGTTTGGACTAGTCTAGAACTTTGTTGTTTGGTAAAGAGTTTAACCCTTTACCACACAATGACAACTTTTAACGACCCTGAGGAGGATGCCCTTTATGAAAATGAAAACATTGTGGGAAAAGGAGAAAATGCTGGTAACCAGCATTTTCTCCTTTTTCCACAAAGTTTTCTACCCTGTCAAAAAAAAAACTGGTTCATTTGAGCCAGTATGAAATTTTTATCTGCAAATGCTTTCAATTTGGATAGGTCTGAAATTTTGCCATGTGGTAAAGGATTAAAGGTCAAACAAAAACAGTAACTCCATGACATTCAGATTCAAAATGTGAAAAACTGTTTCATGTTGCATAGGAACAGATATTTCCATATTTTCAGTTCTTTTTACTCTCTGTATCATGTAGTTAATAGTGAAAAGCCTTGAGTCCACAAGTAATGGCTTTATTACAGTTTAATTCTGTATGATTTAAATTTTAGACTAGTCCCATTTGAAAACATTAGATTTGTCAGAATTAGCAAACTCAGTAAGGCTCAAATGATGGGATTTGTCTCTGAAAGTGTAGAAAAGACTGGGGGAAAAGGAAAAAACACCAGATTGTTAGGCAAAGGATTTATACCTGTATTGATTGTAATTAACATTCAGGTTGTTTATGAAATAAGATAAAGATTTTCAGTCACTATGAAATGAAAGATTTGAAATTGGAGGCTGGTCTATCTTGTAAAATATTGGACAGTGTAGATCCTAGACCAGCCTGCATCTACTGCACAGTTTGACCTTGATCTACCTTATGTGCAAAAGCTTGAAAAGTAATGTTGCTGTCAAGTTATTAGCATGGCAGATGGCGTTGAAAACATCATTATTACATGTAAGAAAGGATAATCGAAATAAATGGAAGTTTGATACTGTGTATTCAAATGAAAGCATTATGGAAAAAGAGAAATATACATCTTAAAAGCAATTTGCCTTTTGCTACAATAATTTCTAAGTGTCTTTCTGTCATTATGAAGGAAGTCAACAGCAGGCAGTAATGTGTTAAATCGAGCTGCAGAGAGTTAACTGCAGTTTTGACACTGTTATTGCTTTGACTCTTTATTAAACCACAAAAATATAGACTTGTCTTAATGAAAACATGATACACACAACTGATTAGATGGAGCTCGAAAGATTATTTCTGTCTTGGAAATGGAAGAAAAGACTGTAAGAAAAAGAGAACATGCTGGTGACCAGCATGTTCTCCTTTTCACATAATGTTTTGGAAAGCCTCCTTCTTCAGGGTTGTTAAAACATGGGACGGTTTAGTGAGGGGTTAAGACTGGAGGAAAGTTGTCTGTCTATGACATAATGATAAATAGACAAACCAGCATCAAATAAAGAAAAAACATTTGAGCCATGCTTGGTGAAAAAGGGGTTTGAATGCAGCTGCAAGAAATATTGATCCATTTTAGCCTGCACAATCCCCGCAGGCTGACATGGTTTAAACCTTTTTGCTCTTTTGAATTTTCCATATGTGCATGTCCAAAGACCATATTATGTAATGATTCTGTTGTTTGTTAGATAAAATGGGTTTTATGTATCCATGATTATGTGATGACTTGGTTGATATAATGCTTCACGAAGATGCATTTTACCCCCTTTTCCTAGGGTATGGCTCATTTACTTTATAACATCTTGTTGTCCTTTCTATACAGTTTGTATATTTGAAAGTGTTCTGAAAATGAACAAGATATCCTGTCCAGAAGGGTTTCATCTTACCTGGGATCCACACTGTTGTTTCTGAATTATACATGTGTCTAGCAAAGCTCATCTTTGCAGAACAACTGTAGTAAACTTGTATTCAGGAATCACCCAAGGGACATAAGAAAACTGCACTCTTACAGCAGTTGGTGTTCATAGACATGTTCAGTTAAGTTTATTTAAGAATTGATGTGAATTAAAACAGTTACCCCTTTACTGAATGACAAAATTTTAGCCTTGTCCAACTGAAAGCATTTGCAGACAGCAAAATACACTATTTAAAACACAAAATCTGAAGGATAGGCTAGGCTGTATTCTTAACTCTCTACCATACCACAAAATCTTATACTTGTCCAAATATAAAGCATTTGCAGAGCACAATTTACATGTGGCTTAAATAGTGGAAATTGTATTTAAACGGGTAGAAAGCAATATTGAAAATGCTGGTTACCAGCATTTTTCCTTTCCCCTTAATTTTTTTAAAAGCATTCTTCTTCAGGGTTGTTTGTTAGGGTTATTAGAACCTGTGATTGAGTTGTAATGGGTTAGATCTAAATCCTTTGCATCAAAATTGTTCTGAAGGGCATGTGAAGAAACAAACTATAAATGTACAAAAACAAGAAAAAAAGTAACGAGAGGGAAAATTATTTGAAGGACAAAAAAAAATAAATGTGCGCATTGGTTGCCAAGTCTATCAAGAAAACTTAATCACAAATGGAGAGTTGACTCACTCATAGTAATTTCCCAATTTATGTTCACACAATTACGTCTTTTGTCATTAGGAAAAAAATATATCCATTTCTCATTGATATCTTTTTAGCTCACCTGAGCACAAAGTGCTCATGGAAAGCTATTGTGATTGTGCTGCATCCGGCGTGCGTCGTCCGGTGTCAACTTTTTCACCTTGTGTATGCTCTAGAGGCCACATTTTCAGTCAGATACTCATGAAACTTAGTCAGAATGTTTGTCTCAATAAAATCTCGGACGAGTTCGAAAATGGGTCATGTTGGGTCAAAAACTAGGTCACCAGGTCAAAGCTTAGAAAAACCTTTCGTACGCTCTAGAGGCCACATTTTCAGTCCAATACTCTTGAAAGTTGGTCAGAATGTTTGTCTTGATATTATCTCTGAAAAATTTGAAAATGCTCCATGTTGGGTAAAAAACTAGGTCACTAGGTCAAATCTTAAAAAAAACCTTGTGTATGCTCCAGAAGCCACATTTTCTGCCCAATACTTTTGAAATTTGGTCAGAATGTTTGTCTTGATAATATCACAGACGAGTTCAAAAGTGGGCCATGTGGGGTCAAAAACTAGGTCACAAGGTCAAATCTTAGAAAAACCTTGTGTACGCTCCAGAAGCCACATTTTCAGTCCAATGAAAATGGGTCATGTCAGGTCAAAAACTAGGTCACCAGGTTAAATCTTAGAAAAACCTTATGTAAGCTCTAGAGGCCACATTTTCAGTCCAATAATCTTGAAATTCGGTCAGAATGTTTGTCTTGATAATTTCTTAGACTAGTATGAAAATGGGTCATGTTGGATAAAAAAACTAGGTCACAAGGTCAAATCTTGGAAAAACCTTTTGTACTATAATTACAGTCCAATATTCTTTAAACTTTTGTTAGAATGTTTATCATGATGATATCTTGCATGAGTTTGAAAATGGGTCACGTGGAATAAAAACTAGGTCACCAAGTTTGATCCTTGAAAAACCATGTGTATGCTCTAGAGGCCACATTTTCAGTCCAATAATCTTGAAATTTGCTTTGAATGTTTGTCTTGATAATATCTTAGACTAGTATGAATATGGGCCATGTTGGATAAAAAACTAGGTCACTAGGTCAAATCTCGGAATAACCTTTTGTACACCCTACAGGCCACATTTTCTCTCAAATACTCATGAAAGTTTGTCGGAATGTATGTCTGGATAATTTCTACATGTCAAGTAGGCCGCCGAGACAAATTCTAGAAAAAGCTTGTGTGCACTCTAGAGGCCATATTTGTAAGCCCAATACTAATGAGTGTTTGTCAGAGTGTTTGTCTTAATATCTCTGAAGAGATTGGAAATGGGTCATGTTTGATCAAAAGGTTCAGGTGAGCAACTTCAGGGCCATCATGGCCCTCTTGTTTGAATAATTTAGAGCAGATGACCGCGGAAAAACAGCATTAGACATTTAGGAATTTTACACTTTTCTGTAATTTCTAGTCTTATCTCTCTACAAACGTACTTTGAAAAGGTGAAATAAATGAACATCCAGTATAAAACCCTTAATTGGCCAGTAAATAAAATATAAAATCCGAAATTTCTGGATATAGCAATTATAATTATGAGACATGTAAATTGATCAGACTTTTAGAACTGTTTACTGTTTGATCTCATTCCACTGAGCCAGCTAAAGCAACTCATGCTTAGCAGTCAAAGTTTTAATTTACATATTCTGATTGAGAACAAAATATGTACTGTTGTACAGTACAGGTTTCCCACCTACTGAGAGTGACACTGATAGGTAATTTAAGGGTGTAAGAGTTCCATGCAAACTGATTTACATGGTGCCCATCAACATTGATGTGTAAATGTGGTGGAACCAATCAAATTTGTGGCCATGTGAAGGAAGTTAACCCTTTGATAAACTTTGACAGTTGTCTTTTGTTTCAATGTTACATTGTACAACTTACTCCTGTTACTTTATAAATATTACTAATACCTGCTTGTTGAGAGGTTTAAAATTATTGCATGAAAACAGCAGTGGCTTATCAAAAGCAAACATTACATGCCAAAAGTTCCTTTTTATACATGAACATATATATGAATTTCTTTTTTTTTTTAATGTTTTTTTTTTTTTTTTTTTTTTCATTTGTATAAATTTCTGGAATGTATCAAAATAGCTGTATGAATTCAACAATGGAGAGAGGAGAATAGTGCCTTTATGCACACCGAAAGAATTATACATGGTTTCTTGGACATTTACAACAAAATTATGTCTGGGTCATAGGGGGCTAAAATATGTCAGAAAAGCTAGTATTTGCATATTTTAAGGATGGTGTGATACTTTTGCCTTATTAGGTAGCAAACAGCATACGTGGTCCAAAGTTCCTTTCTGATCATATACATGTATCTACTGTATGCCTTCCTTCATAGAGACATGGGGAAACTCTGCAAGGGTGTCTCACTTTTTTGTGACCATCAATCAAGTAAGCATGTAAGAATATGGATGAAAAAAAACTGAGACAGTCATTGAATCAGTATAACAAAAATTTTATGTTGTTGGATTATCATCGCAAACATGATTGTGGAGGTAAGACATTGACAAAATAATAATAAAGAGAATAATTATGGTAGTTGAATGTAAGAATTTAAGATCTGAGTGTTTGTTTGTCTGTTTTAATACAAATATCTACAACTTTCTCTCCTAGCTTACCTCCTGGAACAATTTTATAGGAGACAATTTTGAAAAAATCTTTGTAAAATATGGATATAAAATATGACTTGGGATTGCAACCTTGAGGTCATGAGTTACATGGTGAAGGAAAGGAAATGAAATACAAAAATGTGTAATGTACTTGTTAGCAGAAAAGAAATTGAGGACAAAAACTGAGTATGTTGCAATGACATAAGACATGGTTTGATGTTGACAGGTTTGACAGAGGGATATGAGAATTGAAGGTCTGATTGATTAGCTTTTTAGCAGGAATGCATGTGTATCTTTGATAACATCAGATCTGGTATTTTATCTGATCTAGGAAAGGATAAAAAAAAACAAGAATTATAATAACTACAAGATAGTTCTTATCCATCATAGGATGAAAATAAAAAGTTTGGAAGGTAAGACATTTATTCAGGGGAATATTTGAAAGCATTTTAACCTGTTACCAGTTGTGGCCAAGTCATTGTTTAGTTATCCTTGGATACAGGTTTGAATCCCAGCTTGGCAAAAACACTCACCACTGAACAAAGGTTAGAGTTAATGTGCAAGAATGGACAGTCTATGGTTTTGCCTTAGTATTTCACAAACATGGTCTGTGCAACACACAAAAAAATGTCTGTAGCAGGAAGTGTAAAGGAAGAATCAAACTGAAAGAAGAGACAACCCACAAATTTTTGGCATAAGCATGTTTTGTGATTATGTTTTATATTTGATTTTCTATTGAAGCATTAAAAGCACTTGTCTGAAGGAAAGGGCCTTATAATAATTATTCAACAATTAGAATAAAGTGTACAGCTTTTTTTAGTAGAACAAAAAAGGGAACGACTTGTTACCTTTAGCAGAGAATTTTCTGCTCTTTGGCAGACCATCTATATAAAAAGGCTTCAAATTTGTTTCAATAGGTAATGCGTTAAAAGCAATTCTAGTAAGTTAATGTTTTAAAAATAAATACTTTTTACACCGTATGACAGAGGTCTGTATATGAGAAATGTTTTTCCTTTACAAGTGAATAACTTCAGAGGATCAATTAATTTGGAAAAATTATTAGATAGGTCTTGAAGTTAGAATATGAATATGCAAGGAAACTGAAATATCATTTAAATTAAGCACTATGGTGTCTATTGCAAGTTCACTTATTGCTTTAGTGATCTATGCATATCAAGATCAGAATGTGTAGAGCATGCACTTTGATTTTTTATCTACACTGTGTGCTATTTTGTTTGATATTCAGACCTAATCAATCATGAATGTTCAATATCTGGGTTCTTTTTTTCTATTGCATAAATCCTCATATGCATTGACTTGTTTGGTACTTCTAGGATAATCTTGTCCCCAAATATTTTGGTCAAAGAGCTGTTTCTCCCTTTTTGCTCAATATTTCCAATAGCTGAATATAAAGTAGCATATTTCAGTGGCAACAGAATAAGACATTTTCAGTCAGTAAAAGAAAGATAAGAAAGATCCAGATATTGCAGTTTCAAATAAGTTTTGATTGGAATATGTCAGAAAATATTTGCCAGTATATATCCAAGTTGTGCTATCCAGCGTAAGGGTTAAGATGGAAGAAGATGCTTATCGTGTGTGGGAATGAGCTATCTTGCCTCCAGTTCTCACATTCCTGACGTCATCTTGTATTTATTTTAGCAGGTTGTTGCAATTTTTTTTTTTATCCAAATGTATACTGCTAAGCATTCCTCTAAAACCATAATTTTATCTGCCTGTTCATGTATGCATGTTAAAATGACTGTCAGGCTGTCTGCCTGGAATGCATTCAGAGAAAATCTTTGAACAACGAGTAAAGGTCACCAGGGTTCACTAGTAAAAAGTATGTGATAGAATACACCTGGTAAAGTTTGTATCATGCATTTGATCAACATGTGTCAGATTCTTCCATGTAACCTATGTCATCATGTTAGGGTTGTAAGTTTGTGTTTATCCCTTCCTATGCATTAGGCAACCTAAATTAAGATAGCTTATGTGGATAGCGTTGGGCTCGATCAGACTCAACAATTCATGCAGTCTGATAAGACCAGTGACCTGATTCTATCTAAACCATTACCAAGGAGATCTTTTTGTTTGCATTAATATTGTATTTTAGACAAAAAAAAAATTTTTTTTTTTTTGCTGCAAAAGGGTTACTGCACTCTTTGACAATATTGCACTTTAGTGTTTTTTAAAGGTGACCAGTGTTTGTACATAATTATGTAGTTCCAAAAATAAGGGAACTCTGTTATTTGTTTTAAGCTCCACTGTCAGAAGACCAGCAGGCTTATGTCATGGCCAGGTGTCCGTCGTGTGTCCATCCATCCGTGTGTGCCTTAACTTTTTATCTCAAACATCTTCTTCTCTGAAACTACTCATCCAATTTTTATGAAACTTCACAGAAATGATCCTACCATGGTCCTCTTTAGAATTTCTTGAAAGAATTTGATTCCTGAAAAAACTTTGGTTGCCATGGCAACAAAACTGAAAAATATTGAAAATCATTGAAAATCTTTTTGTCTGAAACCATAAGGCCTAGGGTTACCAAATTTGGCATGTAGCTTTATCTAGTTTCTCTACCAAATTTCTTCAAATTATAGCCCCGGGGTCAAGTTTGGCCCCGCCCCGGGGGTTACAAGTTTTATATGGGCTTATATAGGGAAAACTTTAAAATTTGTCTGGTACCTAGTCATAGGGCCTAGGGCTACCAAATTTGGCATGTAGCTTTATCAAGTGGGTGTTTACCAAGAGTGCCCAAATTATAGCCCTGGAGTCAAATTTGGCCCTGCCCTGGGGATCACAAGTTTTATATGGGCTTATATTGGGAAAATTTTAAAATTCTTCTGGTACCTAGCCATGGGGCCTAGGGCTACCAAATTTGGCATGTAACTTTATCAAGTGGGTGTCTACCAAGAGGGCCCAAATTATAGCCCTGGAGTCAAATTTGGCCCTGCCCCAGGGGTCACAAGTTTTACATGGGCTTATATAGGGAAAACTTTAAAAATCTACTTGCACCTGGCCATAAGGCCAGTAGGGCTAACAAACTTTGGATGTAGCTTTATCTAGTGGGCCTCTACCAAGAGGGCCTAAATTATAGCCCTGGGGTCAAATTTGGCCCCGCCCCGGGGGTCACAAGTTTTACATGGGCTTATATAGGGAAAACTTTAAAAATCTACTTGTACCTAGCCATAAGGCCTAGGGCTACCAAATTTTGCATGTAGCTTTATCTAGTGGGTCTCAACCAAGAGGGCCGACATTATAGCCTTGGGGTCAAGTTTGGCTCCATCCCAAGGGTCAAAAGTTTTACATGGGCTTTTATAGTGGAAACTTTATAAATCTTCTTGTTACTAACCATAAGACCTAGGGCTTTTAAATTTAGCCCTGTCTAAGGAGTCTCATGTTTTACAGGGCCTTGTATTGAGGAAACTTTGAAAATCTTCTTGTTTATAACCACACATTCTGGACCTGTATTATTTGGTATAGGGCTTTCTCTTGTGGACCTCCACCAGGATTCAAGTAATTGTAGCTTTGTGGTCAAAAATGGCTTTGCCCTGGGGTCATAACTTTCTCGTAGGATTTTATAGAAAAAATTTTGTATGTCTTCTAGTTTGAAACCAATTGGCCTAGTACTGTAATGTTTGGCTTCTAGTGTTTAGACTTATTAGCCAGTGGAGCGATACAGGGCCATCATGGCCCTCTTGTTTGACATAATATGACAAGGTGACTTTACCCCTCAAAATTTCACTAGATTTTAACAGCAACGATATGCCATATCAACTCCAATATGCTCGACAGGTGTCATGCAGGTGTTGCTGCACAAGGAAGTCACACCCGATATTGACTTGGATTCCATATCTGTTATACGCTTTGGTAAAATGAAGAATAACCTCAAGATGAAATAGAAGGGTTCCCTTATATTTGATGTCGCATATATTATACACAAATGCTTTCCAAGTGGTTTGGTGCTGCTTCCACAAACACACTCCACATGCACAATGTTCATCTATGAGAGGTTAATAAATCTTTTCCCATCCATCTATCCTGTGTGTAATCAACAGGGATCATGTTTATGATTCCTGTTACTGGAGCGCTACCAGGGTACGTCTAAATGAAGTAATGTCCCACTTTTCTTTGTACTAAATGTTAATAATTATGGGAAAACATGCTAGAGGAAGTTAAAACAAAAAACAAAAGGATTAACTGCAATAGAAGGGAAATTACTCGAAACAAGCAAACATCTGAAAAGACATTTGAAAGTCACAGGAATGGAACATGTTTTGATTGCTGAATATATGCATTTATATTTTATGAAAAAGCTACAAATGGCTATGCAAGAATGTTATGTGTCATTCTAGTTTGAGGAATGATGGGAAGACATGAACAGGCGTCCTCTGAAATACTTTTGAAGTGAAACTAGAAATCTTATTAGACTAAGTGCTGAATGAACAAATATGACATAGTTTAAATAAACCTTCAATTTCAATTTTTGGGGTATTTTTTTGTTGTAAAATATTTTATCATTGTTAGCTGTTTAGAACAAGACCTGGCTGCACATTCTATGCCGTTTTATCTAGTCAGCTCTGACTACATCTGTCAGGAAACACCATATAATATTTTGATAAAAAAATTATTGGATAAAAAAAATTATTGGATAAAAACAGTTTACATCTTATATTTTGTGTTATACACAGTAATATTTGATATTAGAATGTTTTAAAATCTTTTTACAGAGTAACTGGATATTTTTACTGTTTTCGTGATTAAGCCTTTACCAAACAGTTCTGGGTTTTAAAGACCCTGAAGAAGAAGGCTTTTCAAAACATTGTGGTAACCAGCATTTTCTCCTTTTCCAAAATGGTTTATACACTTTCTAGACTAATTCCAACATTTGAACTATACTTAAAGGTACATCCTTACAGCTAGAGAAAAAAAAACACAAATCTTGAAAGTGTGTAGAATGGCTTAGCTGTGTAAATATAGATCAATTACCAATAGATGGTATAAGGGATAGAAAAAGTAGGGGGACTTTTCCTCATTTAAAACTGGAAAGGACAACAGTGATTGCTTTGAAGGCCTCCAAAAAATGAAATGCCTTTTTTGCATTTTCTACCTGGTGTAATCAGTGCAACCTTGCTGCAGTGAGGGGCAACATTTGGCATGAAGATTCAAGAATGATTGTAGTTTCATAACATAAGGATGAAATGGGTTAAAAACTGGCTGAAAATGAGTGAAGATGTATATTTAAATTGCATCTGCAAATGCTTTGAAATTGCATACATCTAATATTTTGTTGTCTGGTAAACAGTTAATATTTTTTACGGATTGAAGATTTATGAGTCACCTTTCAGCATTACAATTTACTGTCTCTATTTATGAATATTAATAAGTAAACAAATCTAATTCATTCATAAATGTCTCGGTTATACATAATCGCCATTCACAGCATGCTTAGGTTGCCTTCATCGTAAATGTGTTCACACTCTGCACAAATTGGCTTATCTTTGAAGAATTCACCGTTGCATTTTCATTAAAATCATGAATGAGATAGATATGAATGAACACATGTCTTCAAGCAATGAATTATGAATGAAAACGTCTGAAGATTTCGGCTCAGCTTAATCCATTACATAGTATGCTTAGCTGCAAGTGTTTTTGTGACCAGTTTAGATCTTGATCAGAGTGCTCATAATGTGCATTTAGGTTTAAGATACAGATCTGCATTGTCAAATGTCTGTTCTGGACAAAGGCAAACTTACTGTTGAAACATTTTATTTCTTATCAAAGGGAAAAAGTCCAATTTAGGCTCTCAGGTACATGGAGGCCTGCTCAAGATGTTTCCAAAATAAGAAAAGGTAATCACAAGGTGTGTTATGAGTTAAATCTGAATATGTAGATCTAGGGTAGTATAGGGAAAAAAAATGGCTGATTATCCAAGATTATTGATACTCAAATGGCTGCTGTATTTGTTGTTACGGATTAAATTCTATTTTTAATTTATAAATATAAGATACTTTTATAACAAGCCTTGAACTGTCACATTTTTCAGCATATTTCAGTTTTGACCAATTGAATTTCTTTGGTTAAAATTTTCCAGAATAAGGATTATATGGGAAAGTCTGAAAATAAAAGAAAGTCTAGTCTTCAACCACAAAACATACAGATATAAACTTGGCATGGACTCCTACCAGACTTTCCAAATTACAGTCTTAGGGATCAAAAATGGTGTCACCCCAAGGGTCAGATGTTAACAAAAACTTGCAGAAGGAAGAATTTAAAGACCTTTTATGTCCCTATTCAAGAACCCTATATTGCAGAGATTTTTTTATGTGGTTCTTCTTTTAATGCTCCATGACCGGTATCCCTGCAGTTGTAAATTGCCCAAATCCAGAGTAGAGTTTCTGTGCAAAACTTATATGTATATATAATTATATATTTGACTCAAACCTAAGGACCTAGAGCTTGTGTGTTTGGTATGTTGCATCACCTGCTAGGACCTCTGTCAAGCTTGGTGAAAAAAAGTCCTCTTAAAGGATCAGGCTTCACAGAACTTTAAATATTGAATGTTGGATACTGTAATTCTACTGAGGCAATTTCAGGGTCACAATGTTGTAGCAGCAACAATGCATGTCATGCAATATCCCACATATGTTAATTCTTAACCAAACATCAAAATTTTGGACCTGTCCAAATTGAGAGCATTTGCTGATGACAAGTTAAATGTTACTCAAAACTCAAAATTGACTTTGAAAGAGTAGCAGACATTGTGGGAAAAGGAGAAAATGCAGGCTTCCAGCAATTTCTCCTTTTTCCACAATGTTTTCAAAAGCCCTCTTCCTCAGGACCTATGGAACTACTGATTATGCGGTGAAGGGTTGATTGAGTTGACCTGCCTGACTTTAATTGACAATTAAGTGAACCTTGAGATTTCAAAGGTAACTAATGAATTAATGGACAGGAAATGTGATGTTACAATTAATCCTGTTTATTTGGCTTTGTACTGCAAACCTTGTTGACATTTTTTTTTTCTGTTTTTGGCAATAAGATTTTATCAAGACTATGTTTTTGGTATGTGGCATGTTTATCAAGTTGACACAATACTTTATCAAGCAACAGCAAATCCAGTTGGAGATTTCTGTTAGCCATGTAATGCATAGCGATGTAATTAAGTCTTATTAAAATTATTGCAGAAAAATAATTATATATGAAAATCATACAAAATTGTCTGAAACTTTTAGTTCCAAGTTTAGCTCCACTGACCAAAGGCCAGCAAGCTTATGTCATGGCCCCATGTCCATCATGTAGCAGTACATTACAATACCTTTATTCACTCTGTTCCTATCTAATAGAGGTAAATGTACATGAAACACAATTTCAACGAGGCACAATATATATTTGAACAAACATAATTTGAGTTAGTAATATAAAGGAGAAAGAGAGAGAGAGTCAAATTATTTATATGTTGTAAAGATTAGTTAATTTTAAATCGTACACGAGTTAAAAGGAATTTATGATGATTTTAGTAAGTTTACAGAAATTTACAATTTCAGACTTACAATTTCATACCGGTCTGCTGAATTTACAGGAAGTTCAAATTTAACAACATTATGTTGCAGTGAATATATCTTAGAAATAAAGTTTTTTTCTTTGATGACTGAATGAGTTACACTCAAAAATGTAGTGATACACTACACCAATAGAATTGTTACAGAGATTTCAGATTCGTTCTCTGGTTTCAAGATTTGACCATTTTCCTACCTCAATAGGTAATCTATGATTATTTGTTCGAAATTCTATCGTATTGCAAAAGTGCAGGAGGAGTTCGAGTTAAATACTTTTCCAATCCGAATTCCTTTTTTATCAGGCTATAAGTATGGCAACTATAATTACTTTCGATTTTACTAAACCAGGAGTTAATGTAAAGATCCTTTAATTTTTGTTGTATTGTTGTATTGTTAATTTTAACTACTTATCACTTGGAAAACTTTGGCTATGCCATATATTTATCAAGCCGCATTTGATAAGGAGGTATTTGACATGTCTTATCTAATGGAAAAGGGTCATATTTGAGACGCTTTCATAGTTGCAGTAAATGTTATAAATCTGTCTGTATACATGTATATTTTGTTAATAGATAAATATATTTACGTAATATGAATTTTGAAGTTTTGACCAAAACTAATCTTTTTCCTATATCAATTGGTAAAGGATTAAAGAGTGCACACAAGGTTATTCTCATATTTGGCCAAGTGACCTCGTTTTGACCCAACATGACCCAATTTTGAACTTGTTCAAGATTTCATCAAGACAAACATTCTGACTGTTTCATGAGTAACTGACCGAAAATTTGGCCTCTAGAATGCACACAGGGTAAATGTACACGCCTGGACGACGGCACAGCACGATCAGAAAAACTCACCTTGAGTACTTTTTGCTTAGGTGAGCTAAAAACTGTAATTCATCAATGAATAACCTCAGTTATAAATTGAATGAATTTGCTTGGGAAATTTATGTATTCATTTTCAGTAGTAGAACTAGCGGTGACCTAGACGGTAACAGACTTATAAAGAGTATGACTCTGGTAAAAACTGATTGCCATGGCAACAAAACTAAATAATATTGAAGATCTTTCAAAATATTTTTGTTTAAAACCAAAAGTTCTAATTTGGCATATAGTTTCATCCACTATACCATGGACTCTACTGTATTTCCTCAAATTATAGCCATTTGGGTCAAAATTTGCCCTGCCACCAGCCATAAACTTGTAAATTGAAAACTATAACAGCCCTTTGGTTCCAAACCATATGGCATAGGGCTACCAAATTTTGCATGTACCTTCATTTAGTGGACTTCTACCAAGGGTGTTCCACTTGTAGCCCTGGGTTGAAGATTTGTCCTGGCTCGGGATTCACAAGTTTTGCATATGCTTTTTTTTGTGAAAAATTTAAAAGAAATTGTCTTGTTCCTAACCATAAGTCCTAGAGCTGCCTAAGTTGGCAGTAGCTTCTTCTAATGGATCACTTTAAGTTTATTCACAGTTTTGCCCTGTGGTCAAAATTGGCCCTGCCACGGCGGTCACAGCCTTTATAGGGACTCTCTTTTATGGAAACTTAATATATCTTCTTTTTATAACCATTTGGCCTTGATTATTATTATTTGATATGTAATTTGATGTAATGGACCTCTACTAGGATTCGACTAATTGTAGAATTTGGTCAAAAACGGCCCAACCCTGAGAGTTGCAACTTTCATAATGCTTTTACGTAGAAAACTTTGAAAATCTTCTAGCCGCATTGTTTGTCAAAATACTCTTTCTCAGAGGTTATTGATATTTGGTATGAATGAGACCATTAGACCTGCTTGTATCCATTAGCATCATCTTGGCATGTGAAAAGGATATTAGTCTTGGGGGAGGGGGGAAGCTAGACTTATTTTCTTACTGAAATTTTATTGCATTACAGATTTCTTACAATTCAATGACTGTCGATATCAATAACATGTATTGCACATTATTTAGGTAGTGGATCGATACAGGGCCATCATGCCCCTCTTATTTCTAGAATTTTATAGGTGCGAATGGTATTCAAGTTAAGGATTTCAGCCCATTACAAATCTGAACCATTTTACAGAATGAGCTGCCATTTTTTTGTTCGCTTTATCATTTGATGAGTTTTGACATAGTCGAATATCTTTCACATAAAAGACCAAGGGTTATCACATTGATCTAGGCGAGTGACCTAAGACACGTGTCGGAGTAAATCTTTTAGTTTACGTACCTACCCTAAAGTACTGTGCAGACTATTTGGATGTTAAAGAGAAACTATAGGAAGAAAAGGTACCTTTTTCAATGAAATATATTATTGTAAAGGGAGGCGATTGTTTGTAAGAACGATGCCCTTTCTCCAGTTTTTTTCCCCCTCATAAGAGATCTAAAGTCTGAGCGTTGAAAGTACTATTTATGAGTATTTATAGTCATGTTCTAGTATGGAAGGTTGCCAAGTTTATGAGGAGAAAGAAACGCATTTCTAAAATGCTGAGATTTTCACAGCAAATAAAGATTAGCCATCGATTTAAATCTTTTATACAATCTTCATTTTTGAAGAGCTGTTTTCAAAATTAATCTCCAGTTTTGTAGAGTAGCTGTCACATGACATTCTTGGTTGACCTATCATATTGTAGTAACACATTTGAAATGATTCAATATTTGCCTTGTTGAAAAATTAGTTTTGGTATTGAAAAGAAAATCTCTTTGATCCATTTGCAAATATTAACAATAATCTGACATATTGAGGCTAAATCTGTTCAAATGTATTTTATCGCGAAGACGGCACACACCTATCATTTATCAAGATCTAGCTCTCAATTGGAAACGATTACATAAGTTGACTTCTAGTTAATATCAGACAGAACTCTGTCTATCCCAGTTTAACCCATCTCTACATAATACTTGTATAAAACGCCTATACAGTGGATGGTTTTCAGGGTCGAAAACGTGAGGGAGAAGGACCAAAATTTTAATGCTCGTTACCTTTTGCTCAAGAACGTCGCATTTCGTTTGAAGAGGGCATTTCTCTCCGTAAATTATTCATTACCCGAAAGAGTTAACGGTGACTTTATTAATTCTCTCTCATTACAAAAGTTTAAAAAAAAGTATTTCTGTGTAACATTGTATGAAATAATGTCGTACGTTAAATATCGTTGTACGAAGCCTGCGATAGCCATTGCGAAGAGAGAAGACCACAATTATCTTAAACAGCTACACAGTCTGATTTTTTCTTTCACCATTCAAGTAACTTTATGTGTTAAGGATTTGATGTAGGCTTTAAATATTGATAATTTGATCTGAAAACTTCTCTGATCACGGTTTTCCTTTGGCGATCAGCTATGAAAAATGATCTTTCGGTTTGCCTTCATCAGTCTTTCTCTCAAAGCTACTGCGACTCTACGTATATATACGTCTTCAAACAGAAAATGATAACTTGTTAAATACACATTCTTATCCGGCAGCAGGCAAATTACCGTCACGTAGCCTTAGCCGTTTACCAAACCGTCACGTGTTTTAACGGCCCTGAGAAAGAAGGCTCTTGAAAATATTGGAAATGGAGAAAATGCTGGTCGTCTGCAATTCTTCAAATTGGGTAATTCTAAGATTATGCCGTTTGGTAAAGAATTAAAACGTATTAGTAGAAGAAAGAAGAGGATGGTAAGCTCGATGAAGAGAGAATAGATCGGCCGCTACAACTGTCTCATACTTGCGGTCCTTCGTTTTCAGCATAATGATATAACATTGTGCCTTTACCTTAAAATGTTTTACACCGCCACTTTAGGAAACGGCTATCTTTTACTGTAGCGCAGACTCTGTTTTGTCGCAGGGCAATTGCCGTTCAATCGCGATAGACACCCCAGAAACTCTTTGTGGTTCCCGTAGGGCCACCGACGATCGCGAGGCGGGCGATGAGGAGACGTAGTGTTAGCATACTAGGAACGCCATGGACATGGTAAGGTCGTTGTCGGGGTCGCCATGTACGCAAATAAAATTCAGAAGGCAGGACCCTCGAGTGACTGGGAAGCAAAGTTCGAAAATTATTTTGCATAAAGAAATCATTATAGATACGACCATGAATATGGCTGTTTTAGTCGACGCCAGTCCGGCATGACGGGTTGTTCCTTGACTCTTCGTCAATTATATAAATGATAAGTTAGAATTAGATTGAATTGTTATCCGATTAAACGGTGGAAGAACTTGAAATTCATATCAGTTAAGATAATTTTTACAAATGAATGGCATGGTAAGGTGTGTCACTTGGGGTGCATGAATATTTTAGATATGTCTGCAATTAAAGACAGCTAATACAGTGTTTGTTTTTCCCAGCATGTCATTATAAATCAATCATATCTTTCAGTTATCTTTTTATCTCTTGAAGCATTTTCTAAATTCTTCTCACTGTCATTCATTTGTTAATACCATTCCGCTCTGAGTTCTATTTATTTTCCCATGCTTGTGGATTATTTATAGCTTATGTGGGGAGCTGGAGCTGTCAATTATATATATAAACACATTACGATACGATATCAGCTTTGGTTTCGTCAGGTAATATTTCAGATTTTGTGTGCCACTGCTCTAAAATAGGCGATAAAGAAAGATATAATGTGAAATACATCGTCTTCAGTTTCCAAGCCATGAGTGGGTGGTGAAGTAATATTGCATGATCTTCTTACGCGCTTCCGATTTGATACATTTTTTGTATTGCTGCTTAGTCATTTTGGACTTACAGTTCTGTGCAATTTACTTCAGTATTATGAAGGTTGCGAAACCGAAGAATTTTGTAAGGTATAGCAAAGCTCACTGGAAATCGAAGACGATGTAACACACTGACTTGGGTTAGTTCAATCCGTATACTTTTCTTGAGTCCATCTCTGTTACGTACTTTGAATTCGGAATGAGCTTAATTGCTTAATCCAGCAGCGCGGATCACATTTGAGAGTGCTATAAGGGCTTTTCTTTCTTAATAGGATAAAAGCCCATAGACGCTTGAGTAGCATGATATTCTAAAGAAAAGAAATATCTCTTGCAAGAGCGGACTGTAGATTCGGAGTTGGACTGCATGTAAAGTGCAATCTGGCCAGGCTCTGCACGATCTAAGAAAAAGAACAAGGTTTGAACTTAGCGCTACAAGGGTGGATTCTTAGGTTGATAAACGGATAGAAAAAGCCTAACTGTGGCAATTACAACGCTGTTTTGACAAGAATATTTCGGGAAGTACCAGATATCGCATGTCGAAGTTAGACGACATAGACATTTCAGTCTCGACGTGATCAACATTGTACCCAAAGGCTGAAATGTCTCCGGTTTTGTTGTTTTTCACCTGGTTTATAGCTTTCAAGAGCTAAAGAAGCATGTCCAAAATCTCACCGTAGAAAACTCCTTGATGTTATTTTGTGTATACAGCAAGTTCGTTACCTGGATTCGTTCTAAGGTTGTTGAACGTACTTGGATTGAATAAAGATCGTAAAGTTGCCAAAATGTCAAGTCAGTATAAATTACAGATGTTTACCGATGAAAACATGTAAAATTTTATCTCGATAGCAAAAATTGGTTTTTACGTGCTTAACGCCACTTTCAACATTATTTTAGCATATTACGGCGGCATGTGTACCTTCCATGCTTTCCTGGGGTTTCTATAATCAATATTTCACACAATACTCTGTCCAGGCTACCTATTGTTTCAAGCACTACATATACACCGTTAAACAATGATAAGCGGTGAGAGAGAATTTAATCCTAACGCAATGTCTATCATCAATCAAACGAGTTCGGACGAGCTGGTTTCCATTGCTTGATTGCTGGATTACTAACCCTTTACGGAACCCACTGCTCTAAGTAGCTACTGGACAAGGCAATTGATTTGAGGCATCCATTTTGAAGGATCCAAGATTAGTTAGGAAGGAATAAAGCGAGTAACTTACCGGGTATCGAACAGAAATGAAGATCACATTGCACTGGCGTTAGAGCGACCTTTGGTATACCAACTTGACCAACAAAAAAACTTTGGGTAACCAATGATTTCAGCTGAAATTTAAAATGAAAACCAAATATGAATATTTTTAGCTCACCTAAGCACGAAGTGCTCATTATGAGCTTTTGTGATCGTGCTGTGTCCGTCGTGCGCGTCCAAGCGTCAACATATGCCTTGTGTGCGTTCTTGAGGTCACATTTTTAGTCAGTTACTCATGAAACTTGGGCAGAATGTTTTTCTTTATGATACCTAGGACAAATTCGAAATTGGGTCACGTCAGGCCAAAAAGTACGTCACAGGGCCAAATCTCACAAAACGCTTGTGTGCTCTCCAGAGGCCACATTTTCAGTCTGAAACTTGGGTCAGAATGTTTGTCTTGATGATATCTCGGACAAGTTCTAAATTGGGTTATGTCGGGTCAAAAAGTAGGTCACATGGTCAGATCTTATTGAAAAAAAAACAACCCTTGTGTGCACTCTCAAGATCACATTTTCAGGCTGAAACTCATTAAACTTGGTCAGAACGTTTGTCTTGATGATATCTAAGAGTCAAAAAATAGGTCAGTGGGCAAAATCTTTAAAGAACTTTGTATGTCGTCTGGAGGCCACACTTTTTAGCCTGATACTCTTGAAACTTGGTCAGAATATTATTTTGTCTTGATGATGTCTTGCACAAATATGTCTAAAAGGTAGGTCATTTGACCAAATCTGAGAAAAGCCTAGTTTGCACTGTGGAGGCCACATTTTCAGCCTGATATTCATGAAACAAGGCCAGAATGCATGTCTTGGTGATATCTTGAACAAGTGTGAAATAGGGTTACGTTTGGTCAAAAAGTAAGTCACTGGGTAAAATACGAGAATAACCTTTTGTGCACGCTGGAGGCCACATTTTCAGCCTAATACTTACGAAACTAGGCAGAAAGGTTGTCGTTTTGAAATCACGGACAAGTTTGAATTGGGTCACAACAGATGTAAACAAAGGTCACTGGGCCATATGTTAAACAAAAATCTTGTGTGCAGTCTAGAAGCCACATCTTCAGTCTGATACTCATGAAACATTATCAGAATATTTGTCTTGATGATATATCAGACAAGTTCAAAAGTATGTCAATTTGGTCGAAAAGTAGGTCACTTACATGCATGCGTTTTACATCATTAAAACCGAGATCTTTTCAGCTTTAATAAATTAAACATAGATGACTACTCAGGTGAGCGCTTTAGGGCCAATGGCCCTCTTGTTTATGATGTGACAGATAAATCCATTTAAAAGAGCCACGTCCGTCCATGGTACGGACGAAAGTAATAGAAATTAAATTGGAATTCCTAAGATTGGCACAGCCTTGACGACTTGAACTCGGTATACACCGTTAACACCATGAACTTCGCCTTTGACAGAGGACTAACAATGGATACCCGATCTACTATCTCCCCGGGTTGCACGGTGGACACCAAGAACAACAGGAACAGGTTGTCTGCTTCGGTTTTCATTTTGGTCTGACAGGTTTTTGTCAACATCTGAGATCATTTTGAAAACTGATACAGACTCCTGAATGATCGCCAGAAATATGTTAGTCGGAATAATGGAAGACGTGGTAAGAAAAAGGAAAACACAGCTGGTGACAAGATTAGAGCCGTGATCTGTTAAAATGAGGCTTAATGCATCTGCAAAAAGTATCGACCCAGATCAGTGCGTTTTTAGTATTGGTCAATTTTCTGCATGTCCAAGGACCAACTTACCTCATGATTCAATCGGTTGTCAGCCAAAATGGTATTTAATAGATTCATTATTATGTGATTACTTTCTTGGTATCATGCATCACGGAGATACAATAAGGCTTAAGCCCCATTTTGCCAGAGCACGGCTTATTTTCTCTTACACGTAGACTGTCAAAGAACAGAAAGTACCCAATCTTGTGAATTTTACGCAGTTTCAGACAACATAATTTACAATGTAGATCAAGATGAGTTAAAGAATGTGCTGACCTAAGACTTTCATTTGCTGCATAAGCATCTTCCGTTGCCTGTTATATTGTAGATGCAAGCGACTTGAATTTAAGTTGGTTAAATCCCAGCTGACATTTTGGAAAGAATGATAGTGGTGAAATTATAATCCATCCTGAATATCAGAACGGACAAGCGGTGCTGAAACAACATCTTCGTGAGAAATACACGACAAACTCGGTTTTCGTTTTGGTCTACCAGAGTGCATGTACTTCTGAGATCATTGCGAAAACTGATTTAGTCCGTTTAACATCTGTGACTACTATTGGATGTAGTGATCAAACTTTAACAAACAAACTGTGTTGGAGAGGGGAAGATTCAAGGATATAAGGAAGCTGTTAAGGATATGCTTTTTGGAAAACGCAAACTGTGAGTTAAAGCTTTAACAAGCTCACCTGAGTGCGAAGTGCTCTAGGGGAGCTTTTAGGGTGTGGCAAGGTACCGCGTCCATGGTGTGTCGTCTGTTGTCGAAATGTTTGTAACATCTCCCCATATGGTACTGAGCTGGTTTGCTGATTCAAATGATCCAAGCCTGTAGCATAATTTAGTCGATGAAGCTTACATAAAATTTTTAAGAAATCGGAGATCTTAGTAGGATCAGTGGGGTCAAAACTTGTAGGGTCAGTGATACTCATAGTTCATTTGCAGCCTCCATAGCTTTCATTTTTCATATCATTCAGTCATGTCACCAGTATGGCCACCATTGCTAAAATTGAATAACTTATGAAAAACCTTCTGTTCCATAACGGGAAGTCATTTCGAATTCGTATTTTGGCATTAGTAACAGTAGTGTTACAGAGATTGTGCTAGAGATTCAAAAATTATCGTAGTATTATACCTTACTGAACTAGTAGCTGCTCTGGACGGATTCACGTTTACGGAGCAGGTCAAGAGAAGGTCTGCTCTGTCAAAGCATAGCAGACTCCCAGAAAAGCACTAGTGAAAACAGGGAAGGACTTAAATATTGTCTCCACGTCTGAAATACAGCATAAGACTCCAGTCGAAGACTCAAACAAACAAAATTATTAATCTCAGTGTGTTGACAAGTTTCGACGTTGTTCAAAGATCAGATTGCAAGTTCTCTGCAGTATGTTTTTGATCCTAAAAAAACTTAAGTTACCATTGGCACTGTGAAAGTTAATGACTTCACCCGTATTTTTGATTGGTCATTTCCCGAATACTCTTAAACAAAATTTTAGACTGATCCAAATTGAAAGCATTTGCAGACAACATATGAAGTGTAGTACAAATGATTAACTTTGTCTTTGCTGGTTTTCAGCATTTCTATTTTTCCCACAATGTTTTCAAAAGCCCTCTTTCTCGGGGTCGTTAAAACTCGGGATTTTGTGGTAGAGAATTCAGGAAACTATTCGGACTTCACAATGAAGGCTAAGGTACAATAATTGTAAAGATACTCCTATTTATGAAACTGTTTTGCATGTAATAACTGTTAAGGTCACGAATAAAATTCCGTCCGGAGCACTCGTGTTATCAATGGTTTCCAAGAGAAAGACAACAATGTTTTTGATTCTTTCAGCGCCAAATATAATTGAGCCGCGCTCTGTGAAAAGGGGGCTTAATGCACCTGCGAAAAGTTTCGACCCAAGTCAGCCTGCGCAGGCTGACCTGGGCCGAAACTTTTCGCTATTGGTAGATTTTCTGCATGTCAAAGGATCAGTCTACCTCATGATTGAGTCGGTTGTTAAAAAAAGTGGCTATTATGGATCCATAAGTATGTGATGGCTTTCTTGGTATGATGGATTACGGAGATGCATTAAGCCCCCTTTTGCCAGAGCATGGTTCATATAAACTCGACCTTTTTTGACGGCTGAAATGTGACAATCCTATGAGTCTCAGAAAGATTTTTATCTTACAGCCTTGACTACAAAAGCGGATGGTATAGATTCAAGATCAAACTGCAGGTTATGTGCAGTCTGATCTTGATCTATGCCGTCTGCAAAAGGCTCGGATTTCGCCTATGGCGCCGAAAAGGTTTACCAGACAACAAATTCTGGAGCTTATCCGAAATGAAATCACTTACGGACAACAATTAGAACTGCTAAAAAGATGGGATTTGTTTCTATATAAATATTGAGGGAACAGGAGAAAATGCTGGTTACCTGCATGTTCACCTTTTCCCACATTTTTTTTTTTTTTTTTCAAAATCCTCTGTTCTCGGGGTCAACTCGTGACTGTGTGGTGCAGGGTTACGGTTCATATTTATTGAATACGACGTATTTACTGATGGATTGATACAAAGCCGGTTTGGTGAGAGGTAACCAAACAGTGGGGTTTAAAGTCAAACAGGCGGGTTATCAGGTCTAAGTCCCGGTCAATCTCTACGTGTTTGGTGGCTAATAACAGAAACTACCTGGGATCAGCAAGCTAACACGCATACGCATCAATTAGTTGACGACTCAGATAAAACCGCTCGTGAATATGTCAGATTTTGACCAAATGTCTTTTGATCTGTGTTGCTTACCACGCGTCAAAAAACGTATATATTAATACATAAACAGCTCTTTACGCATTTTTACTTGTATGACAAGGTTACCTCTTTACCATTTATGTTTTTCAGACATACAACGATCTTGTATACGAGACAGAAAAAAATCATTTTCTAATGAGGTAAACAATGGGGAAAAGAGACCGATAGCTTTTTACAGGCAATAGCTCTTTTTTCATTAATGTATTCAAAAGCTGTCGTCTTGAAGGGTATGTCATCTTCGGTAACTGGCTAACAAAAGAATTATTTTGAACACTAGAACCAATACTACATTGGACGTGCCTGTTTGCCACTGCTCAGTGTTGCAAAGTAATTTAGAATGACTATCCCCAAAATCCACTTAAAATACAGTAATGTTACTCAGAGAACGAAAAGGAAAAAATCTGTATTTCCCGAAAAATTAATAACGTAAGCGTGACGTTGTTACTGCTTGGCGTTTCCTTCTGAACTACGCTTCCTGTATTGCGAAATGACTCATGTCAATTTCAACACCATGTTAAATCCATATTTACAGTGAAATTGGGATTTTTTACATGGATACCCTTTTGGAGAAAACTTGAGATTTCACATCTGAATTTCCGGCTTCTTAGTTTTCTGGTGATTATCTTATAAAAATCGCAGTTTTGTAACGCCATAAAAAGCTTCTCACAATGCAAGATACGTGCAACAGGGGAAGAAAAACTAAGCTCTAAATATCCTAAACATACGGGTGAGCATGCGTGTGACAGAAGCATTTGAACTATATGTACGTCGTGTTAGTGTTACAGATCATGTTCAACAAGATTTTTTTTTACAGCGATGAAAAAGTATTTATCAAAGCGGTGCCACGATGACAGAAAAACATTCGTCCATACCGGTACATAAGAAAGCTATACCAACTGCTCTCCCACCTGAGTTCTGACTGATAAAGAAGGAAGAGCCGCGCTATTGCAAAAGGGCGTTATATGCATATCCAATACGCATTATCCCTAGCAAGTCATCACATAATTATGGATCCATAAAATGTTTTTTGCCTGATAACCGACTGAGTCATGAGGATAGAATGGGTCTTTGGCATGTAGAAGTTTTACGAAAGCAAGAAGTTTTAAACTATGTCAGCCTGTGCAGATATGGATCAATATATTTGCAGTTTTATTAAACCCCTTTTCACCGAGCATTTTTACCGCCCACGCCGGTGTGGGTCAGTGCTTTTTTGCAGATACATTAAACCCCCTTTTAACAGAGCTTGACTCAGATCTTAGTGCATGTACATGAAATAGGACAATAACATTTTATTTACTGGAAATGAACATTTGATTTCCTTGTCTCCACGTTCTAGCTTATGCAGGTGAAAGTTTGAGCAGTTATCAGCTTCAGGCATTGTTAAAATGGCATCATCCTGGCCCATTATATATACTGCTGAACCAAAATAATTAGAAAAACCAGTTATTGTCTACCATCTACTGGATTGAATTTAACCATTTACCTGTGCTTTAAACGACCATGCTGAAGATGCCTTTTCCATTTCTATCAGAAAACGTCACTGTTATCAATTTCCAACCTTAAGTCTGCAGATGCTCCAATTTTACACTTAGTGGCCAAAATTAAGTTCCCAAAAACAAAATGGCGACATGATCGGAAAAGGTGCCCTAGATTCAAAGTTAAACTTTCGTTTACTGGTGCAACCCCAACCTACAGATTATGCACCGTATGATTCGCCCGGGTATCGATAGCAACATATCACTGCATGACACCGTGGCGACTTCTGTAAACAGAATACCGGCGCGTAGTACGAGATGGCTACACACGGATAGGAATTGACACCCGTCGTGAAAAATCTTTTTAGTACATCTCATTTAACCGGGCTTCAGTCGTGGCAAGATAAGCAAAAACACTTGGAAAATGTTGAAGAACGATTTTTAATTTTTAAAGCATTTACAAACTTCAAAGAAAACCAGAGTCAAAGTGGAAGGAAGAAACAACCGAGTAGAGGACCGATAGATGACTTTGTCTTTTGGCTGAAAGATAATAAAGATGAGACATTCGATGATTTAGCCTGTTAGTTTAATGAAGAAAATCACCAGAATTTGTTAGCCTGATCAGTTTAGAGACGGTTGTTTAATGAGGGATTTAAACGAAGAAGAGTTTCAATGATAGCTACTGTTCCTAGAGTAAATTGTCTGCAAAAATTGTGGTTTTTTAGGGAGATATAAAATAGAAAGTCTTTTAAAACAAGGAAAAAATTAATTTGTAAGATAGAAATCAAGATTGTGATAAGAAAGAGCAAGAAAGTTTGTTTTTTTGAAGAAAGAACGACCAGAAATGTTTACTACAGTGAGCGGGTCAGTATGGCGATTTTGAACGCCCCTCTGTGATAGGGGTTATGTTTTGGGGCTTTTTGTGCTTAAACGGAGTGGGTATATTAGTCACAATTTACAAAAAAAGGAAGAGTGATTACCATATTCAGACCCTGGACAATTACTATTGGCCAGTTGCAGCTAGACATTTCGGAAATATACCCTGCATTTTCACAAAGAAAACGCACCATACCATTTGTCAATAACTGGAAGGCAGAAAATAATTTCGGCCTTATTGATAGACCCCTACAAAGCCAGTTTTGATATTTTTGAAAATTTATTGAGATATTTAAAAAAAAAACTGGCTAGAAAAAAAAAGTTGAATGAAAGTTAATCTCAAGAAGACTTTAAAACATCGTCCATGAAACTGGGACTTCCATAACTTTAGGCCATATTAAGAAGCTTTACAACAATATTCGAAAACAAATTCCGAAATCAGAAAGGCAAAAGACCATACTACAAAATTTTAATCTAAGTATGTGTATATTTCTTTCCATGTTTCAGCTCACTTGAGCACGAAGTGCTCTAAGTGAGCTTTTGTGATCGTGCTGTGTCCGTTGTCCGTCATCAACTTTTATCTTGTGTACGCTGTAGAGGCAACATTTTCATTCCCATATTCATGAAACTTGGTCAGAATATTTGCCTTGGTGATATCTCGATCGAGTTCGAAAATGGGTCATATCAGGTCAAAAATTAGGTCACTAGGTCAAATATTAGAAAAAACCTTGTGTACGCTCTAGAGGCCACATTTTCAGTCCAATACTCTTGAAAGTTGGTCAGAATGTTTGTCTTGACGATATCTCGACGAATTCGAAAATGGGTTACATCGGGTCAAAAACTAGGTCACTAAGTCAAATATTAGAAAAACTTTGTGTACGCTCTAGAGGCCACATTTGCAGTCCAATACTCTTGAAAGTTTGTCAGAATGTTTGTCTTGATGAAATCTCGAATGAGTTCAAAAATGGGTCATATCGGGTCAAAAACTAGGTCACTAGGTCAAATCGTAGAAAAACCTTGTGTACGCTCTAGAAGCCACATTTTCAGTCCAATACTCTTGAAAGTTGGTCAGAATCTTTGTCTTGATGAAATCTCAGATCAGTTTGAAAATGGGTCACGTTGGGTCAAAAACCAGGTCACTAGGTCAAATATTAGAAAACCTTGTGTATGCTCTAGAGGCCACATTTTCAGTCCAATACTCTTGAAAATTAGTCAGAATCTTTGTCTTGATGATATCTCCGAGGAGTTCGAAAATGGGTTATGTCAGGTCAAAAACTAGGTCACTGTTACCAATCTTTAAAAAAAACCTGTGTATGCTCTAGAGGCTACATTTCTAGTCTAATATTCTTGAAAGTTGGTCAGAATGTTTTTCTTGATAACATCTTGGATGAGTTTGAAAATGGGTCAAGTCGGGTAAATAACTTAAGAAAAAAAATATATGTAATAAAATGGAAAGTAGAGAATTAAGACAACGACCAACGCCTGCCCCGAGACGCTCCAGACGACAACTACCGCCAACGCCTGCCCCCAGGCGCTTCAGACGTCAACTACCACCAATGCCTGCTCCCATCCCCGAAACATCATTACTAGATGCTGATGTTCCTGATATAAGTGTACCAACACTTAGACCCATCAATGTCTCTGCTGTTGATAAATCAATAAAAACCGTGATAGGGTGGTCAGACTGGTTGAGTAATGCGGAAAAGAGCGTTATAAAGAAAGCCTCACCTAAACTCAAAACCTTGAAAGAAAAGGTTTACAGCTTATTCGAGGCACAAAATAAGTTTAAGGTGAGGGAGAGCCGATCAGCCCTTCAGGGCTTTGCCTAACTGTATACTATCTATGGTATAGATGAGTTAGGTCCCCAAAAGTTTTGGCAGGGAGCACGTCCAAACATAACGAGCCTTCTGCGGAATAATCGTCAGATAAAGGTCAAAGCAATCCTAAAATGCTTTATGCGAAGTCAAGACGACATCGAGGTAAATACCGCCTTCCATTCCAACATAGAGATCAACCTAGAAGGAACAGACGAAGATGATATCTGTAACACCATGGTAGCTAGGATAATGGAAAATATGGCTACCTTTCAAAGACAGGGGAGTGGATGGGTATTTACTGGCGTTGATGTTTTGGAGCTGCACATCGTCGAATATGATCCGTTGAGGGGTAACTCTTACATCCCTCTACCCAAGGAGCTTGCCTCCAAAGGAGCCATGATCAACATGAAAAATCTGGATTACAAGTGCTTCTTGTGGTGTGTGCTTAGAGCGCTGAACCCCAAAAATTCCCACCCAGAGCACACTGATGGGGCTCTAAAAGCGTTTACATACTCAGAATCAGCACTTACGCTGACAGAGAATTGACGGTAAACCTCTTGTTAATTGAGGAAGAGGGCAAGCATCAGGAGTACTGTGGCGCGAATGAGGCTGTCAAGATAGAAATGCCTGAGGAGGGGTCGACCCTCAAGTTTAAAAACCGAGGTAGGTCCAAGATGGTACCCTTTATTGTGTACGCAGACTTTGAGCCCTACGTTACGCCTCTAGCCACCTGTGATCCGGATCCTGAGGATAGCTATACGAAGCAAATCCAGTTGCATGAGCCATCGAGCTTTTTCTACTACATCAAGTGCTTTCTAGATAGCGTTTACCCTCCCAAACTAAGGGAATATACCGGCCCGGACGCGACGAGAAAGTTTGTGGAGAGCTTGGAAAAAGACATCTCCGAGATCTGTCAAATACCTGCAAAGGAGATGGTGTTTCTGGAGGAGGATGAGGTAAGACATAGCTTGGCGGATCGGTGTTGGATCTTTGGGAGGGGGGGGTAGCTTCGATAAGGAAAGCAACAACTTCCACAAGGTTAGAGTAGAGATCACTGTCACTTCACGAGTAGGTTCAGAGGAGCTGCGCACAGCGTATGCAACCTCAATCACTGCGTGCCGTGCTTCACTGCGGTGGTATTCCATAATTTGAGTGGCTATGATAGTCATCTCTTCATTAAGCATCTCGGTGCCAGTAAGGGGAGCCTAGATTGCATCCCAAACAATGAGAAGTACATCTCCTTCACCAAGAATATACCTATTGGTCACCGGATTAGGTTTATAGACAGCTTTAAGTTTATGTCAACGAGCTTGAGTAATCTCGTTAGTAATTTGGATAAGACTCGCTTTAAAAACATCAGCAGATACTACGGCGGTGACCAGCTCGACCTGCTCCTGAAGAAAGGCGTATACCTTTACGGGTACATGGACTCTGAGGACAGGTTGGAAGAAACTCGTCTTCCTCCTCCGGAAGCCTTCTACTCTAGGCTTTCGGATGAAAGCGTGAGTGATGTGGACTACGCCCACGCGCAGAAGGTGTGGAAGGTCTTTGGTATGAAAGCCTTGCTAGACTACCATACTTTGTATAACCGATCGGACGTATTACTACTGACTGACGTCTTTGAGAACTTCAGGGACGTCTGCTCTAAGAATTATGGTTTGGATCCTGCTTGATATTACACAACTCCAGAACTAGCTTGGGACGCGGCACTAAAGATCACCAGAGTAGAACTGGAGTTGCTGACTGACCCTGATATGCTCCTTATGATTGAGAAGGGTATCAGAGGTGGTGTATCGATGATCTCCAATCGGTACGCCAAAGCTAATAATCCTTACATGGGTAAGGATTATGATAGCGCCCAACTCAGTAAGTACAGAGTACTTGGACGCTAATAATCTGTATGGTTGGGCAATGAGTCAACCTCTCCCTGTTCGTGGGTTCCAATGAATGAGGGAGGATGAATGAAAATCTTGGAAAAACCATCCATGCATCTTGGAGGTTGATCTGGAGTATCCTCCAGAGTTACATGCCTCCCACAATGATTACCCTCTTGCCCCCGAGGTCATAGAAGTAAACAAGGTGGATAAGCTTATCCCGAATCTGTGGTATAAAACAAAGTATATTGTCCACCATAAAGCCCTCAAGCAATATGAGAACCTTGGTCTAAAGATTAAAAAGATCCATAGAGGCATCCAGTTTGTGGAGACTCTATGGCTAAAAAAGTATATTGAGCTTAACACTAGCCTCAGGGCGAAGGCTAGTAATGAGTTTGAGAAAGACTTCTTCAAGCTCATGAATAATTCGGTCTTTGGTAAGACTATGGAGAACATCCGCAACAGGGTGGATATTCACCTGGTCAGTAGTAGACCGAAGGCCAAAAAGTTGGCTGCTAAGCCTAACTTCAGGCATTGCACCACGTTTGATGAAAACTTAGTAGCAATGCATATGAAGAAGATCAAGCTTGTCTTTAACAAGCCGGTTTACCTCGGGATGTGCATCCTGGACATCTCTAAAACCTTGATGTACGACTTCCACTATAGGTACATCAAGGAAAAGTACAGTGATAGGGATAAGCTCCTATTCACCGACACTGACAGCCTAATGTATGAGGTTAAGACGAAGGACCTCTATCCAGATATATCAGGCGATGTAGTTGATAGGTTATACACTAGCAACTTCCCCGCCGACCATCCGTCTGGCATTCCAACTGGGTGTAACAAGAAAGTGGTTGGAATGTTTAAGGACTAGGCGGATGGTGAGATCATAGAGCAGTTCGTTGGCTTCAGGGCCAAGCTGTACTCCTACAAGATGTATGGCGGACCGGAAGAAAAGAAGTGTAAGGGGAATAAGAACGGATTGGTCAAGAAGACCATCACCCACGACGACTACTTGTCGTGCTTACACTCAAAGAAAGAGCAGCTCAGAAGGATGAACATCATCCGGAGCCACGGTCTCGAGGTGTTCACTGAGGAGGTGAACAAGGCGGCTTTGAGTTGTGATGATGACAAGAGGATCGTGCTGGTGGATGGGGTAAGGACCTTGGCGCATGGATCCGTAGCGCATGGCTTTGGTGGTAGCAGGTAAGCGGTAAGCCGATAAGGCGTAGGCGGTAGCCAAACTTTAAAAATGATTTGTGAACTTACGAGTCCATGTCCAGATATTGTGGTGGACTATATACTTTGTCGTATCCCATAGGTTTGGGATCAACTTATCCACCTTGTTTACCTCTATGACCTCGGAGGCGAAAGGATCAGCGTTGGTTGTCTTTGCTCTGCTTAAAAAGGTAACTCGTTAATTTATCGTCGTGCGGCTTCTTCGTGCCGGATAACCGCGATGTTTCCCCAACGCGGTTACGTATCTCAAAAGAGGATACGTAACCCAGTCGTAACACGATTTAGATGACCTTGACCTGCTCGCGCTCAAGGAAGGAGCCGGGGCACGAGCTGTATACGGAGGAGGTGAACAAGGTGGCGCTGAGCGCGGACGACGACAAGAGGATCGTCCTAGAGGACGGGGTGCGCACCTTGGCGCGAGGTTACGGCGAACTTGGAAAATAGGGGGTGGCTGAGCGAACTTGGAAAATTAGCTTAACCATGCGTGTGGTTGGAGAGTGTGCTATGGCTGGCTTGGACCATTGCGACACGTTTTGGCCCAGAATCCGCCTTTTCCTATTACTTCTACTCTCCTAGCAAAGGACTTCAAAGTTTATGCAAGAAACAGTATTGAATCAGTTAACTGTGTACCAGCCGACAAAATTTTAGACTTGTCCATATCGACAGCATTGGTAGGCAACAAATTAAATGTGGCTCAGATGGTGAATTGTCTTTGGAAGGGTATACAATGTTGTGGGAAATAAAGGAAATGCTGATAACTAGCATATTTAGCTTTGCTGCTTTCGAAGAAAACGTCGAGTTATTCTCATAGTCCTGCGTCGTCGTGCAAAAACTTGGACATTTTATCATATCTCTGTCATTACTGAAGATACCTACTTCGGACTTGGACAGCTTTGGCACCCGCATGCGGTGTTCTTGTATTCTTTTCCCACAATGTTTACAAAAGCCTTTTTTTTCAAGATCTGTAAAACAGTGGATTGTTTGGTAAAGGGTTAATACAAAATCAAAGGGAAGACAGAATTTAGTAAATTATCAGAGATAGAAAAATCGTAAATAACATTCTTGTGAGTCCATGCCATGACGGTCCACAGTGGCACTGGGTTGGTAAATCAAGCTCTCTTGATGTGATCCCAACTGGAAGCACTTATCGCGTGACATTCCACCAAGTTACCTCAGAGCCTTGTTCTGGTGATACACCGTGCAGTCAACATGGTATGCCTGAGATACTGTTGAAAAGACCGGTCAACGTCAGCAATAGTTAAAACATTAACGCGATACCTTTCTTATGACAAGACTTTGTTAATTGAAGTTTATTTTTGATGTAAACAAAAGCATGAAAATACATGTTGGTAAAACATGTCCGTTCTGCCGAATTTGCCGATTTATAGTTTGCAACAGGATATCTGTATAGGTGTCATGTAGTTTACAAAAAGATTCAGGTGTCGATGTAGTTTATCAATCTGTGAGCTCAATAGTTTCCAATTAAAGTAAATAAATTTCACGTAAAAACTGTTTATTGAAGTATCTGTTGATGTGATCCCAACTGGAAGCACTTATTGCGTGACATTCCACCAAGTTACCTCAGAGCCTTGTTCTGGTGATACACTGTGCAGTCAACATGGTATGCCTGAGATACTGTTGAAAAGACCGGTCAACGTCAGCAATAGTTAAAAACTTTAACGCGATACCTTTCTTATGACAAGACTTTGTTAATTGAAGTTTATTTTTGATGTAAACAAAAGCATGAAAATACATGTTGGTAAAACATGTCCGTTTTGCCGAATTTACCGATTTATCGTTTGCAACAAGATATCTGTATAGGTGTCATGTAGTTTACAAAAAGATTCAGGTGTCGACGTAGTTTATCACTCTGAGCTCAATAGTTACCAATTAAAGTAAATAAATTTCACGTAAAAACTGTTTATTGAAGTATCAATCTTCTTAGGGCCACGATCAGTTCATAAATTCTGGGTTTGTAGGTTTCCGTTTGTAGGCCAATGTGTTGGTGCTAAAACACCTATGCAGAACATATATCTCTGCTAAAAAACCTCCCGTTACAACGCCAGCATCATCTGTTGGTTTTTTTTTAGCGGACTAAGACGTTTTAAGTCTCTTTTTCATTACTTGGCCGTCAGCTTTCTTTCGTTGAAAATACATCCCCTTCATTCTCCGGACAATTGCATGAAAGACCATTTAATCTCTATTCAAATGCAAATGCTGTCGACCTAAATCAGACGCAACATTTTATTGCAACTGATCTAAATCTATTGTATACCATTGTCTACTCTAACCCTTTACCACACAATCCCGAGTTAAACTACATGTTCTTTTGTGGACTGTGGAAATCAGACTACAGTGTCTCGTAATGAACAACAATTGTTCCATGCTTTGTCAGTGGTTGTAGGTCCCTGCAATTGCAACACTTAAGGTTTTATACGCTGACATGAAATACTAATTGCCTATAAAGCTATCACAACAACATTTCCTTAAAGTCTTGATGGCTGTCAAAACGGTTAAACAACTGTACTCAAACCAAGGGTCTACTTAAGTGTTCTTTACGAATGAAAACTTCTCACGCTACAATGGTCGCAACAAATGTACATTGTGAAGAAACTTTTTTACGAAGGCATAGCCTGAAAGCCTACCTTAGACAGGGGCATCAAACGTTTAACCCTGTTACCAAACAATTACGTGGTTTAAGGACCCTGAAAAGGTAAAGCTTTAGAAACCATCTATTGAAAGCATTTTCTTCTTTTTCCACATTGTTTCTACTCTGTAGAAGACAAAACCAATTATTTTAGCCATATGAAGTTTGTCAATGTGCAAATGCCTTAAATTTGGACAAGTCTAAAATTTTGTCATCAGGTAAAAAGTTAATGTTTACTGGAATATCAGCTGCTCGAAAATGGTTGTGCACCCGTTGTCCGAAGCGGGCTTCATGCTGAAATTGAAAAAAAAGAAATGAGCCATTCTCTGGCAAAAGGGGCCTTAACGCATCTCCGTGATGCATGTCAAGTCATTATGGCAAGTCATCACATGATTATGGATCCATAAAGTCAATTTGTCTGACAACCGATTGAATTATGCGGTAAACTGGTCCTTGGACATGCAGAAATATGACCAATAGCAAAAAGGTTTCGACCCAGACCAGCCGAGCCCCGGTAGCTCAGTCGATAGAGTGCAGGACTTGAGAACACGGGGTCCAGGGTTCGATCCCTGGCTACGACCCCTGGCTCGGCCAATTTCTTTCCGAGGATTGATGATAGTCACTGCGACAGGATTCATTCCTCTCCCACCGCTGACCATTGTTTCGACGATGATTATGTGGGAAACCAGCCAGTGGCTTGGAAAGAAGATCGTGCAGAGTACTGGTAAAAGACTCCAGGAAAGCATGGATAGGTGCACTGGCCGCCGCGATATAACTGAAATAATGTTGAAAACGATGTTAAACACCATACAATCAATCAGTCAATCAATCAATCGACCCAGACCAGCCTGCACAGTCCGTGCAGGCTGACCTGAATCGATACATTGTGCAGATTCATTAAGCCCCCTTTTCACAGAGTATGGCTCGAATAGATTTTACGCTTTAGTCTCTGTATTTAAACATTAGTTCAATTTCTATCATAACGTATGAATAACAATCTCACTGACCTAAAACTCGTGTTGTTCGATAATCTAGCACTGGACCCTTTTTGTATGGGATGATTTCCTGCATACGTTTATGGAGGCTGTTAATTTTATTTCAAGTTAGGATATTTTCTATTTATTTTACCTGGACAATTAAAAGCTATAATTAAGTAGCAAACCTTGATTTATGATAGCTTGTAATGTACGACACGAGAGACATGGTGATAATGAGGACAAACAGCAACGACAACCGAAATGCATGGTTACCACATCATTTTTCAATGACCAAGCAGATTTTGACATAAAACAATAAATATCACTCTTTCATGACGGAACCGTCAGCTGACTTCCTTGAAATAAAAGTTTTAACTCTTAACGTGTCTTGGGCGACAACAATGCTCTTGCGGAGTATATAGACCCAAGTCATACTAGACAAAATGTGCAATCTAATTTTGGGGATCTACTGCTTTCTTGGCCGATGCCTTATGAGATATTCTGGCAAAGGCAGCGTTGAAGCCTCTTTTTTTTTTTTTTTTTTTTTAATTTTTCCGTGTGACTGAAATGTTTTACTTGATTTGTCTCTTCTGTGAAAGGACTGTACAAATCAGTTCAGGGATGTACCTACTTTACATGAAATTGCAATATAAGTCAAACTATGACGTAAAGCTTTTAACGTGATATGCTGAAAACCATCGTTCAGGTACCTGGGGGCAAATCTCATGGGGGGGGGATTTCTCGGGAGCTGTTTTCCGGGATGGGGTTGGGGGACAGTTTTCCAGAGGGGCAGTTTTCCTAGAACCACTCTAGAGGCCACATTTTCAGTCCAATACTCATGTGTTTCTTGAGCGATTTCGTCAAATGGAACATTTAGTACTTCATTTTATTTCCTTTCATAATGTTTCAGTATTTCTTTTCATATTGAAGTTCTTTTCTTGCTGTTCTCGTCGGGGTCACTTACCCTATCATCATAAAGCGTTTTTGCTTCGACAGGACCCTGAAAACTAGATAGCTGTATCGTTTCTTTGCACCAGTAACCAAATGATGACGTTCGTAGAGCTAACTGAATGAAACAGGTACTGTGTCCTTGTAAAAAAACTAATCCAGTTTAAAGTGTCTGTTCGACCTTGGTCTGTATTCACCAACCATTCTGAATTGGGGTCTTAGTCTAATTGATTTAGAAAGTAACAATTTCTGAGTGTCTAAACCATTTGGTTTACCCAGGCTATCCATTCGGTTTAGCCAATCAGAATGGTATTACTTTGAAATTTAGAAAGTTCTTGATACGTAGAATGCTTGGTGAGTTCATACGCAGGACATTTTAACAATATATCGAGCAAAACATGTCTTAGTTCAGATGGCAAGTTACATGCAGTCTGGTCTTGTTCTCTCCTCAGGAGCACTATCAGTTGATATGGTACCAGCGTTCTAAAGGTGTAATTATCGACTGTCAAGTATTACGAAAACAGGCGTGACATGCAGTTCACAATCAGTTACCTTTGCTATTAGAAACTGCTAGAAAGTACTTTAAAACTGACGGAATTTTCATTTTGTCCACGTGTAACTAGGACAAAGCGAATGCCAATGTGAAGAAATTACAACGTCTGCTGTAACCACAGGTGAAAGATGCGTGTCGAAATAATCACGATTGGTGTTGCTCTTGTGGTTAGACTGTCATTTAAGTGCGATCGCGAAATCTAATTATTTGACTGGATCATTCCCTTATCCAACCTATCAGCGCAATTAACACCACTTTCGTATTGATCTAACTCTTTGTTATTTAAATGCGAAAATCTTTACATTTTTTAGTTTTATAATGAAAGCTTTGAAACTTGTAGATAAAGTTATACGAGTACAATCAAGATACAAACTGAGATACAGTATTATCTGACATCTGTCAAAAATTGTGAATGTTCTGTAACCGACAAGAAACACGTTCAGAACCAGTAAGTTGCTGGTGCGCGCTCAGAGGCTGTTCTTATACATGTTAAATTCTAGTCCATTTCTCTCCTTGACTCTTTTTATTGTGTGTGTGTGTGTAAGAAATTAATGTTGATTCGCCATTAATTTCATACAGTTTACAAAAAGGACAAGTAAAAATTCAGATACTAGTAGTCAAAAAGGGACACGTCTGCTTGTTACCTACAAAGACAAATGTTTCTATTCCGTTCTATGAATATGTTCTACTTATATTCATAGCGAATAATTGTATTTTTTCGGTGAAAGATCGAAATCTATTTCATTGAGTCCACATCATCGGTAATATTTTCAATAGTGGCGCAGCCACGAGTGAAAATATTACCGTTGATGTTTACGAGATGAAATAAATTTTTATCTTTCACTTCAAAAAAAAAAAAAAACCCACAGATATTCTATTTATTCCATGCTTCTAACCCCTTTCTTTGTTGAAGCTTTAATCAAACTCTAGTAAAGTTGTTTTCGGTAATTCCCCGTGGCGTATCCCCCCCCACATATATGAACGCATTACAATAATACGTAAAGCGCGAGAAATGTAGGGTAAATTGGCATAAATAACGTCATATTTCCATCTGGTTGAATGGCACGCACTGTTTACCTAGGTAACTAGTGCGCAGGTACTACTTTTTCCGCCTTCAATTGTAGAGTTACGGAAATATTTACGTATGAACATTCCCAAACTTCGAAAGTTCAGGCCGATGGCGTTAATTCCAAACTTAAACAACCAAGACGTGGAATATTGAGAGTAAATTCGTATTATTGCATAAAATGTGCCTTTTCGGGCCGTTATAAGCATGTATTAACGGGTAAAAACCGGGCGTTAACGGGAGAAAACGTGTATTAATCAGTAAATTCACGCGCCGTTAACGCCCGGCTTTGTACTATCAATATCCTCGATTCGGGCCTACCTTGTAAACAACGTTTGTTCTTGTCAGATTTTTCCTAGACTCCGACCATCAAACTGTAGGAACTTGAACCATATTAGATCCTTTTCATGGCTTGTCTTTGATGATATTAGTACACCACAAACAAAATTTTGCACAAGATCTCAGTTTAATCGCGATCTGAACAAAAAATCACTCGTGAAATGTACTCTAAACCAGCTTCATCCCACCCACTTTTTAACGTGATTGGTAATTCCCTTGCTTGATGTCTACAGATCGATCCCTCTGACGTCTTTCAGTTACAGAAATTCATATCCACTCATTCATCCTAGTTGTAATCGTCCAAACGTGAGCAAGTTTATCCCACATAAGTCCACTTTGTATTAAAAATCATTAGAAGCGAATTTACACCGAGAGAATCAAAACTGGCATACAGGACTAACGGCCCTTCACTGCTCGTAAGCAAAACTTTTTCGCCGACTTCCGGTTTTGACCCATTTAGGTACAGTACATTTGAAGTTTGCTTATTTGCATTTCTATGGAATATTTTTGCTATCTTTGCAAATTATTGCTAAAATACCTTTACTTTATGCTATAATAGCATTAATTCACGTTTTTATCGGTCGTTAACATTCGCAGAGGCCCTCAAAATACTTTAACGCCCTCGTGCTTCGCACTCGGGCGTTAAAGCATTTTTCAGGCCTCTGCGAATGTTAACCCTATAATACCGAACAAAATTCGTGTAGATGTTAAGGAAAGACGATAATATTGTAAAAGTATCACAGTCATATAAATTGCTGTCAGAAAGTAAACTGCAAAGTACAAAGGTAAAACCGTTATGCCTACTTTTCATGAGAAACCAAACGAAATACGGTTAGACTTGTCCTAGTGGCCACTTCTATTAAGCAAGCTATCTGTATTAAGCAGGCATATATTGAGGTCCTAAAAGAATGCAAAAATATGTTAAATATACCTGCGCTATGCCCAGGCAAAAGGGGGCTTAGTGTATCTCCGTGATGCATGATACCTAGCAAATCATCACATGATCATGGGTCCATAGAGTCTATTTTGTATAACAACGGACTGAATCATGACGTAAACTGGTCCTTGGACATACAAAAAATTAACCAATAACAAAAAGTTTCTGCCCAGGTTAGCCTGCGCGGATTGCGCAGGCTAATCTGGGTCGATACTTTTTGCAGATGAATTTAGCCCCTTTTCAAAGAGCATGGTTCACCTGTGTTAAGCAAACACTTCTCCTAAGCAAGTACGTGTTTAGTATCCCAGAAGTGCTTCCTGAATACAGGTTTGACAGTATTTTAAGAAAGTGTTTGTCGACTCTTGTTTGAATTTTGTCCAAAGCAACGGCTCTTATGGTGGCTTAAAACCTTTGTCGCGGATAGCAATTGACAGAAATTGAAAATACAGTTTTGTTGTACTGTATGGCATCCAGAAGTGTCTTCTTTGTGGTCTTTTTGGCAAATATCTATAGCATATACTTATTCTAAAAGGTGTCACAATTTCGATCACCTCTATATTGAGAGAGGTTGCTTGTTAGATATTGATATAATTGAAAATTATCTATCTTTTGTAATATGGATGAACTAAGAGGTGAATTTTATTATCCTTTTAAATGTTTGTACTTTGTAACGAATTGAATAAGAACACAAAGAAACATTTTCGTTTTACTTTTCCGAATTACATGAACACTGATTAAACAATAAACGAGTTTTTTACCGTCAGTTCATTTTTTTTTTGTGTGTGTGTGTGAAATTCTACTGAAATTTTGGAAAAAACACGTGACTTCAGTTTGAGAAGTTTGTCTGGTAACGATACTCATTATGATTTTTAATGTTAGTTTACCCGGCCATGTTTTCCCTTTCACCCGCTTCCTAATAATAATAATAATAAGTAATATCTACCGTGACAAATACTCATTTATATTTACATTACCATCATAAAAAAAATCTCTGAATAAATTGATACACCATATTTTCACTGTAAAATTCTCTATTGGTTTTGAATACCTGGAAAATTCCTAGGGCATCATTTTATTTGCAGTGTTCAAAGGGAACAAATGATGTTCAAATGGTGAACTCGCGTTTAGTCTTGATTTTGTACTACTTAAACATATGCATAGAGAATTTAATATATTAGAATTTGTTATTATAGGTCTGAAGGCGGTACCAAGCAAAATAATTGAAGCCACTTCCCTGACGAAAGCCACATTAAGACAAATCCTGTATATATTATTTTTTTTTCTGACATTGATGCAAATCTTGCAATATGATATGCAAACGTGTTAATCCTTCGTGCGAAAAATATATGAAATGAATACTATATTCTAAGTCAGTCAATAGAGTTCGGATGCAGATACTTAAAAAAAAAAAGAAACTTTTGGTAAGACTAATTTGCATTATAGTGGACAGAGAAGATTCGACGGCACATTCTGATCTTTACACTGTCCTGAAAAAGCAGCATACGTTGTGTTTGGCGCTCTAAAGATGGAAAAATCACGTTGACAGCTTACAACATCTGTTTGAGTAAATTAAATTTGCATTTGAAATCAGTCCACTTTGAAGTTTTGTAAATGAGTTTTAATATATAACCTGTGGAAATTAACTTGAAACTGCATACCAGTTATCTCTTTTTTAAGTCTATAAAATTGTGTGTGTGTGTGTGTGTGTGTGTGTGTGTGTGTGTGTGTGTATAGTTTCATTGATGAGGAAATCGGTCCTATTATCCTTATTGATTTGTAAACGAAGCGTATAGGGTATCATCATAAGTTTATGTGGCGTGTCATATGTCTGACATTGTGTTACAAAAAGGTCTGTGAAAGTTGCAGTCATTGGCAGAAAAATTAAATTTGTAAAACTAGAATAAAAATTGCCAACTTAAATTCTAATAACATTTTATCAAATAATAATTAAGATTTATTGAACATTAGATGCTGAAGTACCTTTGACTACTAGAAGCCAGAGGCAACCCGTTCTAGTGTTACACCATTTGATCTGGATGCTACAAATGGAAGCATTTGCTGGTTCCACACACCCAATGTAATAATCTATGAGTGAGTCGTGGGAAAATATCATAGCTCACCAAACATCCTCTCTAAACTGTTACCCTTTTCTAGATCAACCTTTATCCTAGTGAATTTAGATTATTAAAAGAACAAACCCTTTTAACAGGAATAAAGAAAAGATATTCAATTGGCATAATAATAATAATAAAAAACTGGATGACGAATGATTCAGACGAAGATTGGTCTGCTTGGACATGTAGGCGTAAATTGGTTTCATCCATCGTTCACTCTTTACTATTCGACTAATCTTTGGGCATGTCAATATTGAAAGCATTTCCAGACGACAAATTAACTGAGCCGCGATCTGACGAAAAGGGGTTGAATGCTTCTTCGTGATGCATTATAGCAAGTAAGTCGTCATATGATTACGGATCCATTCAAACAACCGCCGAGTTATGAGGTAGAATGGTTATTTGGCATGCTGAAAGTTGACTAATAGCGAAAAGTATTGATTCTGATCAGACTGCGCGTATTGATCTGGATCGATACTTGTTTCGTAAATGCATTAAAACCATGTTTCACAGAGCATGGCTCAAATATGGAACAAAGGATGGGTGTTGTTTTTGAAATTTTGTGACGAGAGGAGAAATTGCAGTTGACCCGCATTTTTTACTTTTCCTACAATTTCTTTTTCAAAATCCTTTTCCTCTAGGTCGGTAAAACTCGGGATCATTTTGAAAATTGGCTGAGGAGATGATAGGTCGCTATAGGTAGGGTATGGGTTTTTGTGCGCATGGTGTCTTAGACGTCATTTATAACTGGCTTGCGACACGTTTGGAGAAGAGTGTTATTCCTGGCTGATTTGACAGTATAAGAATTTGCCTCAAACTCGTTCTTTTTATCTCCACTGACCGAAGGCTAGCGAACTTATGTAATTGCCCTGTGTTGGTCGTGTGTCCGTCTGTGCGTCCGTGTGTTATTTTTATTTCAAACATCTGTAAATCCTCCAATTCAATTTTGACCAAACATCAAAGAAATGATCCTTCCATGGTCCTCTTCAGAATATCTTCAAAGAAATTTGATTCCTGTAAAATCTGTAGCTGACATGGCAACAAAACTGAATGATATTAAAAATCTTGAAAAATCTCTTTTTCCGAAACCATAAAGCCTTGGGCTAAAAAAGTTTGCATGTAGCTTCGAATTTTAGCCCTGAGGTCAAAATTTGCCCTGCCTTTGGGGTAACAAGCTATACATGGGCGTATAGAGTGAAAACTTTAAAGATTTTCTCGTTCTTAACAAAAAGGTCTCGGGCAATCAAATTTGACCTGTAGCTTCATGTAATAGACTTCTACAGTTTTTTCAAATAATAGCCATGGGGTCAAATTTAGCCCTGCCTCGTTCGTCACCACTTTTACATAGGCTTTTACAGTGAAAACTTAAAAAAAAAATCACTTTCTGAACCATAAGGCTTAGGACTACCAAATTTTGCATGTAGCTTTATTTAGTTAGACATTTGAGCGATACGGACCCACCATGGCCCTCTTGTGTACTTAAGTGTTTGTGTGGTGTGTTTTGTAACGCTTACTCAGTTTATAGAAAGTATTTATTGTAGATAAGACTGTTAAAATGAAAAAGAGTCTTAAGAGATTTATGATGTACATTTCATTGGACAGGTCGGCCGTAATATAATTGTAAAGTGATAATTGTGAAAACGAGGATGTCATAAAACATTGGTGCAGGAACATTGTCTATATCACCTTTACATTTAGACGCCATGTTTGTCTTGCTTTTAAGAATATCATTAGATCTAGTATTCATAATTTATTTAAACAAAAACCTCTCGAAGCAACCCAATGTGGCTATATTTACTTATTAGCATGTGAACTACAATGCTTGGTGCAAGCGGTTTTTTTTTTTACATTTTACCAAACATCTTCCGTTACGACCGTTGTTATAAGGCTCCTGAAAAAAAAATGTGGGAAAAGTATAAAATGGTGGTGACCAGCATTTTTCTCCTTTTCCCACATTGTTTTCTAATCTTTCAAAGAAAGATTCCATCATTTAAACCATATTGTATGTACGCTAATGATTTTAATATGTACTGTTCTACTGTTTTGTTGTGTGGTAAATAATGAAACCAAGTAGTGCTTATAATAATTAAAAAAACCCGTCCGTACCCGGCTAATTATACCTCATACCAGAAATACATCGAATTCGAATCTGTGTAAAGTATGACTAGCGAATATTTCCACGAAACTAAGACACATGAAAAACGATAGCTATTCTCGGCTTTGCTTCACATCGAGGTACATATTACAAAAGACTTTCTGAGTATACTAGGGGTGATCAGAAAGAACGTGGACCAGTGCTGGTACCGGAGTATTGTTATAAAAAACAACTTGGAGTGTTTACTATTTTTGAAAGTAACCTCCTTTGAGTTCTATGCACTTATTCATTCTTGATTTCCACGCGCAAAACACGTGTGCGAGTGCGCCACGTGACGTAACTATCAAGGACCCGGTCACGGCGAGGGTTAGCGCCTCTCTGCCCTTGTAGTGTATGCCACATAGAGAATGTTTCAAAACAGGTCCTAGTCAGAGGTCACATGGAGTCAGGACTAAATTATAAGGAACGTTGGCTAGTGTTTCTATGTTCAGTTTTTGCAAAGTTTCCAGTAAAAGTGTGGCTTTGTGACCTAGGGCGTTACCTTGGTGTAAAGTGACGTCACTCCGCAGGACTTCTGGTCTGTTTTTTTCGTATGGTGTTTGTGAAATTTATTTGAGTAATGTGGGCATAAAACTCAGTATTGACTGTAGTATGTATAGATACAACATGATTTAGAAGAAAAAAATGAGGATAGAAATACATGATGTAGATAACCTCACCACGTGACTTAGAAATTTTGTCTTTACCCGCGGAAGGCAATGTTGGATGTTTCCATACACTGCTTTGTTGTCTAGATTCAGTCTCGTTAATGTGTGCCTATGTTTCATTGCATGTTACATTACGATTAGTAACGTTTTACCCCTCTACCCTAATGCGTTCTGAAATTTCTTAACAGATTTCGACCCTAACCCCCATTTTTCCGGGCGTCAATTGCCGAGGTACCCACCTTGTGCAAACACTCGACATTCCAAGATTCTCAGTCAAAATCTCCTGAGCACTTCTATATGAAATTTTAAATGTGTCAGCTATTTTCCTGACAGTATCTTGGCGATCTTGTTTTATATGCTGCTCTACATCCGTTATGATTCTGTCTGTGACTGATGTTGATGGACGGCCAGATTTAGGGTAATTTTTAACATTATCGCACCCTTGTCTAAACCGGTCCAATCCATGTACGATTATCAGATTTCTTGAGTGCAGAGTCCCCTTAAACTGTTTCTAAATCGGTTTTGATTTCCGATAAATACTTTCCAAGTTTGACGTAAAACTTTATGATTACTCTCGGCTCAAATAAAACGTCGTTAGACATTTTGGACCACCAATGCAGTATATGACGTCATGAAAATGACGTCAATCTTTACCTACTTGAATACGACGACATTTGAAGCTTGAGTCAGTTACCAGATAATTATTGCTCATCTATGCAAATTTTTGTAATCCTACGTGTAGTGGTTTTCAAAATAACGAGGTGGTCCACGATCTTTCTGATCACCCCTCGTAAATAGGCAAAATATCACCAAAAGTATGTACAAAACAAAAAAAAGAAAACAAAAATAATGCAAGTAAATACTATTTCAGGGTATTGGCAATTAGCATCACGCTTAATTGAATAATTATGACAAGTGAATTGGAAATATAGCAGATAAAGTATACTTTGAGTGACATTCATTATCCATCATTTGCATAAACTGCGAACCCATCATTCGGTAATGTGTCACCGGTACTTTATAGTCACCCCTTTCAACGTATGCTGCACTTAGAGGCATAATTATTATTTTATATGCAGTTTTCTTTGATATATGACTAAGGTCTTCACAGCTGTCAGGCTCTGTAATTACACGTCAGACTGCATTTTAAAGTAAAAAAAAAACCTTTCTTGTGTAATTCTAAAAAGTCTGTTTACTTAACTGAATTATGTGGTAGTTTTCGTGAAACGAGATGTTCTTATCTTTAAAGCTATGTGAATTGGGCGATACCTATCTTTAAAGTTACGGGTATTATGTGATGCTAAACTTTGAAATTGCTTGAATTGGAAGGCTTTTAATATTAAGGTTACTTAAATTACTCGGTGCATGCGTCCTCGATACATGACTCCTCTATGCTCTGAGTAGAAATAATGAACGGAACCAAATATAATTTAGGGTCCACGTAATGGCTTTAGATTGGTTACATGAAGCTATCTCAATTAAAGAAAATGAAATAACAGACGTTGTAGACTGCACGATCAGTGCAATGTGGTCTTGATCTACTCCGTCCGTAATTTGTGGCGCATACGGAAGTGAAAGCTTAAATCATGGACATTATTTGTTGTATATTTATAGACCTATTTTTTTTTTACTTTCGATCGCAGCTTCCTCTTCGTCGAGATTCGGTGAAGACGTTTATGGTATATTGACAGGTACTGAACTACCTGCACTACACACTTATACCAACCGCTGAGGGCCTCTTTTGTAAACATTGTGGTAAAATGAGAATTTGTAACATACAATTTCTCCGTTTTGCCACAATTTACACGCGTGCGTTCGTTAGTTTTAAGCCTTCGTGTTAAATTTCCTTACCTTATAAAGATGTTTTCAAAGTCTCCCAGTGCAAGGCGTTCCAGTAGGTAGCGAGCTCGAACTTTCAATCAACGTTAGGCTGCCGGGTAGAGCCATGATGGTTTCAGGGACAATAAAGATAAAAGACCTCATTGCACGTCTATGAAGTTCGATCTTTCATCTATAGTGTCAAAAAATGCGATATGTTCCTTTCCCAACGGCATCGAAACTGAATTATTTATATTATTTCCTGGCTTAACCCTCAGGCTGCTAAGCACGACTCATTGACCTTTTGCGTACAGTGTAGATCAAGATCAGACTGCACAAAACGTGCAGTCTGATCTTTGATCTACACTGTCCGTTGAGGACATATTTTCGCTATAACAAACACCTTTGAAATAGCAAAATTTGATGGTTTACTACCGGCTTCAAAGTTTCATTTCATTTATTTAGCTGGATAAGGGTTAAAAAGTTAGTCTCTGCACTCAAAAAGATCAGTAACAAAGTATATTATTGTGTAAAATTTTATAAAGAGGTAGTGATTTATTTCGATAATTTGTCACGTCTATATGAGTCATGCTCTGGCTAAAGGGTGTTTAATGCATCTCCGTGATGTCGTGATGTATTTTACCAAGCGAGTCATCACATAATTATGGATCCATAAAATCTATTTCGTATTACAATCGACTTAATCCTGAGATAGACTGGCACGTTGACCTGCAGAAAATTGACCATTAGCAAAAAGCTTCGACCAGGTCAACCTGCCCGGTTAGCGCAGGCTGACCTGGTCGATTTTTTTTGGCCGATGCATTAAGCCTCCTTTTCACATAGCATGGCTCGTATCTTATTTCCCACCCCTAGCTTCCTGTGTGCCATGACTTAAAACAGTGATCTTGAAGTTTGAAATAAAAAGTACAGATCTGATACAGTAGTTTCTGTAAACACTTGTTGAGTCTTCTATATCTCAATCGCTGCCTTTAATTTGTTAAAAAATATACAGAAATGGGTATTTCTAAATCTATTTCAAATGTATCCTTTAAGACTATATTGTTACAGATGAACATTTTTATACCCCCCGCAAATCTGTGAAGTAGAGATTGGTATGCTGGTTTCACCATGTCTGTCTGTCTGTTCGTCCGTCCGTCATTCCGTCCACCCCTCCGTCCGTCAATCCGTCCGTGTTTTTGTATCCGTGATCTAACTTATAAGCTGTTTGACCTAGGACCCTGAAACTTTATACAAGTGTTGCTCTTGTTCCAAGGAGATGCCCTGTTGTTTTTGGATCACATGGGTCAAAGGTCAAGGTCGCAGGTGAACTTTGTTTGAAAATCGTTTCCTTGCTGTAACTCAATAGCTGTTCGACCTTGGACCCTTAATTCTTATACAAGTGTTGCTCATGACCCAAGAAGGTGCCCTATTGTTTTTGGGTCACATGGATCAAGGGTCAAGGTCACAGGTAAACTTTGTTTTGAAAATCATTTCCGTTCTCTGATTTTCCTGCTATAGTGACAAGGTGCTGGTGGGGGTATTTGTCCGCTTTGCGACAGTTCTTTTTCTTTTTTGTGGATCTTTGCTTTCCACATTTTATTGGCGGTCAAATTATCCACACAGTTGAAATGTTAGATCTAGTTTTCTTGTATTCACACACGAGTTGAGGTTGTGTGTAAAAGTAATGTGTATGGGAAAAACGAACGCTTTGAGCATTTTTTTTTCTTTTGCCGGAATGATTCCAAAAGTGGCCATAAAACAAAACGCAAAAATGCTGAGATCAACAAGTTGTCTTGGCCAATCAAATGGTTAGTCTTGCATTAAGAATTTAGAATAATTTCGGATGATTGTTGAGTATACGTAGAGGCCCTGATCGAACAGCAACAAATACAGCGATCGATAATGTCTTTGTTCTTCAAATAAAACCTACTGGTTACTCATATAGGATCTAACATGAGTTGGTGTTTGAGAAAATTTTATTAGACGAGTCTACAAAAAATGTTATTAAGCGAGCCTTTGGCGAGCCTAATGACATTTTTTTGTGGACGAGTTTAATAAATTTTTACCTGAAAAGCCAACGAATGTCAGATTCTTTTTATCACATAGGCCTAAGTGCATAACAAGAATTATAGTCCATAATGTGTTGAAACAAAGGCATACATGTATAATGTGTAATGAAATTTACATGAAGCCTAAACGCGTCTTTGACAGGTACATTACGAACGAAAGACAGTTCCAAAGAAACTTGCATATATTGTTTTGTTTTGAATCTAAAAGTGAATAAATTAACAACTTTATCGTGATTACGAATTTTGACTGTTAATTTCACTAAGGAAACTAGATCAGCAATGTTTTAGAAATGAGGTGTATATTTACAGAGTGTTAACCAAATACGGCACTATTTTCTTACCTCACACCTACATTGAAAACAAGGGGAGTTATGTGATAAAATTTGTTCCTTTGAAATAGTAACTGTTGATGTCATTACCCATAAGACAGTTCCTATCAGTACCTATAAGGCAGTTCATTTCAGTACCCTTAACATATGAGCCATGCTCTATGAAAAGGGGGATTAATGTATCTGCAAAAAGTATCGATCCAGGTCAGTCCGCGCAGGCTGACCTGGTCCGAAACTTTTTGTCTTGGTCAATTTTCTGCATGTCAAAGGACCAGTTTACTTCATGATTCAGTATGTCGTAAAACAAAATGAATTTTATGGATCCATGATCATGTGATGGCTTACTTGGTATCATGCATTACGAAGATGCGTAAAGCTCCCATTTCTTACAGCATGGTTCATAAGTTTTGTTACAATATAGAACATCTCCGCTCCTCTGAACGTAACTTTTATGCCATTTTTAGTTGCAAAGTTCACGTATATAATGATGGAGAAGCGCTCTGGGAGAATGGGGTTTAATGCATCCTCGTAATGTACTACACCAAGCAAGTCATAGGACTTATTTTGTCAGAAAAAAAAACTCGGCTGAGTCATGACTGGAATGGTCCCTTGACACGCAGAAAATTTTGCTGACACGGGTCGTTTTTACAGATGCATTAAACCATCTTTTCACAGGGCATGGCTCATACTCTTTTTCCTCTAGGCAAGTATTCGAGTTCTTTATAAAATACCTGAGAATCGGACTCTGAGGAAAAATGGCTTTGAAAACCGTTATAGGAAAGGGAAATAGTTCTTATATACACCTATGCTTCGCAACCCTGTCTGAAAAACTTGTTATCATTTGAACTGTGTTTCATTTATCATCTGCAAATGCTTCCAATTTCGACAAGCCTAAAATTTTTATGGCTTTTATCCAGGGTTAACAAGAAACGAACACAAATCAAGTTGTATCTGCTGCAAATCTTCGTTTATTTACAAATATTAAAATAAATCTATACATATTTGTATATACGCGTTACAATGGATGAATAATGAATATGAAATCAGCAACATTATGCATTTGGGACAATTGTGTCGTGTATGAAGTACACAGATTAAATATATCCATGTTTTATTTAACGTACGATAACAGCCTGATGCGTTTACCGCTGAAATATTATTGAAGCCAGCAACACATCCAATAGCGACCTGAATCTGAAAGCTTCTGACAAGAAAAAAGCATAATGGAGTGTCATCGTATTCCAAGCATTTGTAATTCATTTATAATTATTTCGTTAATATTTTCATTTCAAGACTTAAATATTTTTATCGCAAAACGTTTTGGGCTTTGGTTTTGGACACTACTTAGTCGAAAGTATCTTTCAAATATATAGAAATTATAAAAAGAAATCGGACATGAAAGCGTTTCATTGGAAACACGACAACGTCTATTTAGTTACTTGGCCCATGGAGGTAAAAAATGATAAAAGAAAAAGAATTCTTTGCCTGTAGAAAAGAATTCAGTCTCTAGCTGCTAAGGCCTGAGAATTCTAAATCGATTAAGGACGAAAATTTTCATCAACTACCATCGAATACGAGTATCATTTTTTGCTAGACTGTCCAAAGTACAGTATTCTGAGAAGTCCGTTTTTGAAACCTAATTTTTGCCGATGGCTACCTATTTTTAAGGTTAAACAACAAAACTCAAGAGTACGTAATAATTAGCAAAAATAACCCCTTTTTTGCACTTAAAAGAAAAGAAGAAAGTCATGGTAACATCGTTCAAGCTTCCTTTATCTACCCCTGATACCATTAGTTCCGAATCTGTCATTGTACGGTCGGTCAATGTTTTGGTCGCTGGCAGGAAAAAGAATTTTAAAACCAGATTAAAAAGTAATTAAACGCTGGAGCGACCTGGCAACTTTTGACTTGTTTAAGAATTCAATTTTCTGTCAGCAACAAACACTTCGACCGACCGTAAAATAACAGATTGTCATCTTCACAATAATTGCCACACTTTTAAATGATATGGCATTAATTTAAATGCATTTTATCACCCGCATTGTTTACTTTTGCCCGCCACTGGGACTTAATGCGCGTTGGATCAAATAGATATGGAAGACTTTCTTTAAGGCACAGAATCTAGAAAAAAAAAATGTAGGAAAAAACACGATGAAATGTACCTGGCAAATATCAAATACATTTGAGTTATGCTCTGTGAAAAGGAAGCTTAATGCATCTCCGTGATGCATGATACCAAACAAGTCATCACAGTATTATGGATCCATAAAATCCATTTTGTATAACGACCGACTGAATCATGACGTGTAATGGTCCTTAAACATGCAGAAAATTGACCAATAGCAAAAAGTTTCAGCCCATGTCAGCCTGCGCAGTCCGCGCAAGCTGACATGGTTCGAATTTTTTTTGCAAATGCATCAAGCCCCTTTCCACCTAGCATGGCTGAATTTTGATTTGTATGGTGGAAGACATTTTGTGCACACATGTATAAAAAATGCAAGGTAAAAATTTATGTACAATATACATTTATAGAAATCTATATTGTCTACACTAGTCTAAAAAATGAGATAAATACCAGTAGAAAAGCTAAAATAAGTCAAAACTGTTGATTGCTAAGATGAGCAATGGCAGGGATGGATATAAATCGTTCATTTTTGTCACCAACACAAGATGGAATATATTTTGAAATAATTCGTGTCACAAACATGTGATACAACTGTAATAAGGAAATTGTTGTCTTGGTAACAAAACTAAAGATTAATAATAAAAAAAAAACAGATCTATTTGAAAAAAAATGAGCTTTCATAAGCGAGACAACTGATTTGGAGAAAAAAACACCAAACTTTTCGAAAATGTCATTGTATACGAGTTCTTTACAAAATTAGCTGGAAAAGAAATACCAGTAGCTTGTTTAACCCTCTATCAAACGACCCAAAGTTTTACGACTCTGATAAAGAGGACCTTTGAAATCATCGTGGATAACGAAACGATTGCTGGTACGATCATTTTCTTATTTTGCTGCGATGTTTTCTTTCCTTTCAAAGACAAATGTCTTCATTTAAACCACATCTACTTTGTAGTCTGCAAAATGAACGGGTCTAAAACATTATCGCCTAGTGGAAGGTTAATCCTGAGAAAACAAAGAGCAAACACATGTTCTAGTAAACAGTGTAAATAAAGTTCAGGCTGTGTAGAGCGCAAAATTTTGCCTTTAATCAACACTGCTGAATGTACTCTATTTTCCTGGAAAACATAATTGTTTTACGTAGCATGGTGAATAAAGTGTTGTCTTTTATCTTCATCGAGAGGATAATCATGTGGATTTTCACTTTTCAACTTAACAGTGAAATCGTATTTTGGGAATCATAGTCGGTTTTTGCGGTTTCAGGAACAGAGAAAATTTAGCAATCTATATTTGGGGAACCATTTTGACCATGGCAGTCCATGAATATCTAACTTGAATTTTGTTCCAAACATTCCAAAAATAAATGAAAAGAAAACATATTTCAATGGTTTGAAAACCTTTTGAACTAAAACTTTTATCAAACTAAGTAAAATGACATTATAAATAAATTGTTTAAAAATAATAACAATCCATAGAATTATGTGAGATAAAATACGGGTAAAATCTATGTGTCATGGCAAACAAAATAAAGAAAAAAAAAAAACAATGTATGATCAGGAAAAAAATGAAATGACAAATATTCCCTATATTCACCTCCAAACTAGCACGTTTTTTTTTTTTGACCGGGAGCTCAATATATTGGGACATGATGATGCTACCATCGTTCTCAAACTTTCGAGCATGATGCATGGTCCTTTTCGAACTTTATATCTGTTTATAGCAACGTCTTTCAGCAAAGCTTTTCTCACACACTGCGGCCTAATCATGAAGAAGACAACTTTAGATACTTTTGCAGACAGTATAGATCAAGATAGGACTACACAGAACGTACAGTCACCATGATGCTTGTTCTCTGCTGTCTGGTATTTTGTGAAATTTCCAGGCCAACAGACACCTTAAAATGGCAATTTCTTAAACTGGGAAATAATATTACCATTACTCTATCTTTACCCACATCTTTAGCATGCTCCAATCTTTGAAATAGAGCAGCAGACGAACATCTGAGCATAAAGCCCTTATCTTACATATGCAGTCCTTTCAGAGATTAATTTCAGCGTCGACCACATGAAAAATCCTCGCTTATTCGAGAAATCAAACTTATGAAGCGCATCTTCCAAGTTCGTGCACTTTGTATTCTTGCAAAATTCTTGGGGCCGTACGAAGTTTCTGTACCTAGAATTATCGCCACTAAAAAAAATGCATGTACCTTTCATCATTACAGCCTTCGCTGTATGAGACTTAAGTTGAACATGGACGAACTCTCATTTTATCTCTTTAAATAAAATTCAACTTGTGTTTATTTTTTATGTGTACCTCTCCCACTGCTGATCACCTGGCACGGCAGCTGCGATTGGATTGAACATTTGTCTTGACATCCCCATATGTGAATAGTTCATTGAGTGTACATATTGCGCATGCACATTGGTTCCAGTGAATGCCATATTTGGATGGCTGCCTCCTTCAAATCTAGCACCGGCAATGCTACTATAGTCAAATTTATTATCACAAGTGTATCTTGGAGCAGGACCTCGATGGTGGGCCAATGGTTCAATCTTTATACTGTTGTCGTTATCCTCCCTTATCTTACAGCTTGTATTGGTACTTCCGCCTGTATATCCCGGACTGTGCATACTTCCTGTAGGAGAAGAATTTGTGTGAGACTGAACTGCGTTTGGCGAGTGTGCTTGATGTGAAGGAGAATTGTTATTGGAGAGATCGTAAGGTGATGGAATGTTATTGTTCGTATTGACATTGCTGGTACTTGTGTTGTTGTTGATAGCACTATACGCCTGCATGCAGGAACCAGTAGAAGGTCTGAAACAACCAGACCAGGAAGCACTTGTTGATGCAGTAGGGACGTTTCCTTGGTAACAAGATGAGTATTGTTCCGATTGGCTGTGATTAAGAAGGTGACCCCCGCTTCCAGGAGCACCATTGGGGAGATATTGGTCGAGCTCGTGATCGTCGAAAGTATCTAGAGGCATGACTTCCGGAACACCTAAGTCTTGTAAATTGACACGACTGAAATCGATAGGCTGTGCTTGAGGATGACCTGTAATTACAAAGAGAATATCATTCTATTGCTGTTTTTGTTGACATCGCAAAATTTGGTAATTGGCCAAACGCAGGGTATGAAGCTAAGATAATTGCAAAGTGATATGACCTTTCCTATAAATATTTGCAACTAGAGTAATGTGTGTAACTTTCTTGAAACATGTAAGTCCTTTGACAAAAGTGTCACGGGTTCGACAAAGCGTGGTAACAACCGAAGACCACGACTTGTTAATGACCATGGATTTCTGAAAACACCTGAATGACCTAATTCAAAACTATGTGGTTATGGATATTTCGGTCACGCATACAGGCCGCCTTTCATATTCGCACTATCAGAGTCGAAAAGAAAATGTAATTCGTTATAACGATTGACTCATAAAAACGACATCGCAATGATACATGAAGACACATTTTTATCTTTTTACGAACCACGCATATCGTTTCCATTGATAAAACGTATTCAGTGAGACAAGACTGATATCAGTGACTCAAAAGTAGTTTTCTAAATGATTGATAATCTTGGTACTGATTTACCTGATGGCTCAGCTTACCCATTTAAGTCTTTCAGTACTAGATTTTCTCTCCATTATAGAATAAATTAATTCCATATTTAAGTAAGAGAGGAGCAATTGCAGATAGTGTAAATCCAACATCAGACTGCACGTTGCATGCTTTGTTGTTTTGTATTCATATCAGTCCGATATAATGTATGAGTATTCTGCCTAAAACAGCCTTAAAATCTTGATGCTCGTTTTTCTTATTTAATGAAGAGAAACTTTCCATGTTATATATTTATCAAAACTTTGGCGTTTCATTTGAAGTAAAGAAATGGCTCTAATATAGAGAAATGTTGAGGGTAAACCAGCAATATCCTGTAGCAGGCAGTTACTCTTTTTCCACACAAAGATCCCCTCTTCATAAAAAGTTACTTACTTTAAACATTTTTATTTCATCTGAGTTGAAAGGGGGTCGGATCAACTTATCAACTTTGAATCGATCCATCCCAAACAATGCAGTATTAATAATTTCCAAAGAGTATCAACTGCAGGGCCGTAACAAGTCGTATTGTTGAGGTAATAATTTTCAGCTTGACTTTATGTATGATATGTTTACAAATACTCCCATGTTTGTGTTTTGCTTTTTTATAAGTGTATATTCGTCTTTTATAAAGAATAATTCAGTTACAAGTATATTTCTATGAACCTGTGTACGAACTCCATTTAATCTTCTTGGTTTAAATGAATTTGGGCGAAGAAATAAGGTCTGCACAAATACGATCATCATTATTTATGATAGGCATTGTCTCCAACGTAAAGACATAAGTTGTTTACCTGGTAAATGTCTGGATCGGATTCTGTCGCTCATACATTTTTGCATATTGATAAGATCGTGCTGGTTTGGTGTAGTGGGTGGGGTTGGTGGTCCATGGGCATTGTGGGTACTGGAGGAGTCGCTGCTATCATCATTGATGTTTGAAGGCGAACCGTCGTGCATTCCTTTAAACATGACTCCCTTTGGTAGTGGGTTCGGGTTGTTGTTGTCCTGATTTGGATTCTTCAGCGGTTTACGGCGTCTAGGTTGATACTTATAGTCAGGATAATCTTTTTTGTGCTGAACCCTCAACCTCTCGGCTTCGTCAACAAAAGGGCGTTTTTCTTCTTCGTTCAGCAGCCTGGAAATATAAAGAAATAACAATAAGCATTTGAATCATTGCTGACTTAACTTTTTGCATATTTGATAAACGACATGAGCTTTGTAAGTTACTCAGTAAGACCTTAATATATGCATTGCCAATGCAGGTTTTTTTTTTTCAATTTCCAACAAAACATGGGAATGCGAATTTCGTGGATAAGACTGTGCTTGTTGTGCAGTCTGATCTTGAACTATGCTGTCGTAAGAAGACATTCTAGTTGTAATACGCAACTAAACTGTTAATTATTTATCATTTTTTTGTTTCTCGTAATCGGTGTTTTTGTCTCCCTCATCAGGGCAATAGTTCAGGGAAACGTGCCCATACAGAAACCTTGGTATGCATGGTTTGATGTTTCATTTGTCTTTGGTGAAATATCCTTGCTGACTTACATTTGGTACTCTTTGGGTATCAAATGTTTATATTATCTATTGCACAATTATATTAAATATCACGTTGGCGTGATGGGTCGTCATTAAAGCCATGCAGTTAATAGAGTGAGATTCCGATACGTTCATGGAGCCATCCGGTGTCAGTCACATGACACCAATCTTTGCGGTTTATTCGACTTTTCGAGATCCGTCAGAGTCGGTCGTTAGTACATCCAAAAATAAGTTTAATTTTATCGCGACTTGAATTAAATTTAGCGAAACGGTCGCTTGAAATAATTCTGGTCTGTTAAAATGCAACTTTGTGCTTTACTATGATACAACCATGGCCGCTTATTCATACGTAAGTTTCTAAATAACCTCCACTGTCTCATCACGTACTACATTATTTCTGGCGACTGCTTTTAATGAGGTAAGAACAACTAAAAGCTGGATGAAGAAACTAATTAGCATTGGCAATGATTGGTTCACGTGACACCTTATTTTTAATAGAGGGCGCTCCTTAAACGATATGATCCAGTGAATTGCTTTAAGCTGTCGTTGGTTTCACAAATTACTATGTTTAGCTCAGCGCATTTCAAAGAAGGTGAAAATGTTGATAGTGCAATGTCTTTTTGTTAATTAAAACAAATGAGAAGTTCAATGTACAAAATCGCTATTGGGTAACAAAGTGTTGCAGTTACCCAAAAATCGAGATGTGTTTTGCTTGATGGATCGTGAATGAACTACTAACGCAAAATAACGGAAACAAGATTGTTATCAGTGGATGAGTTAATCTATTGGCCAATAATCAGAGACACAGGTGCGCGTGTTATTGGAGAAAAGATGCAAGAGAGTGACGATGCCGAGTCATCCTACAGATGGCCGATTTAACGGCAATTTGCTCTGGTCTGGCACTACAATTTTCACAAACCCAATGGAGTACCATCGATGACGTCGTGAAAACTTTACTTCAGTTAGAAGAGCAATTTTCCACAGCAGTACCGCGCCATATATTTTCAACCAATATATGCTGCTATGCTTTATAATAAACTTTGGCTTATTCCATTAATTAGGCAGCTAATGGTTAACTTTGTTCCAGTTGTGAAACAGTCTGAATTAACAAAATTGCCCTTTTCTTATGTCATGTTCTTAAGTCATATCTTTTTGTGAAAGATCAGATAATCGTCACCGTTTGTTTAACACTTAGTGATAATATCATGATTGCTTTTAACCCTTCACCAAAATATCACGCGATTTGACTTCCTCGGAGAAGGAAGGCTCTTGAAAATATTATTGGAAAAAGAGAAAATGCTGGTAACCATCATTTTCTACTTTTCCAACAATTTTTACTACCCATTCAAGCCGATTTGAATCTGATTCCGATTTTTGTGTGTGCAAATGTGTACAATATTGACAAATCTAAAATGGTGTTGTCTGACAAAAGAGTTGAGTCAATAGACATGTGCCATAGAGGGCTAGGTTACAGAGTATCGGCTGACGTTCACTAGTTGTAACTCTTTCGGCCTGTAAATTCGACCTGTTTCGACGGCCGAAAATCATATCCACTAAACTCAGAAAGAAATTTATCCTATAGGCTTGACGAAACAAGCGGAAAGTATAGATCCAAGATCAAACTGCATGGTCTGTTCTGTGCAGTCTGATTTTTATCTAAGCCATCCGAAAAAGTTGCTGAAAGGGGTGCGTCAAACGTAAATGGCTCAAACATTTATGCCATTAAAATGTTTGGCACATTGAAAAAAAAAAGAGTATTTGCATATCTAAAGAGTCTGGTGCCATTTTAAAGAATATACTATCTTACAAAAATATCTGTGACTTTTGTCCAACAAAACTCAGGTGTACCTCTACACTTTCCAGTCATTTCTATATTTGTCTGTATAAATATGAAGAAAAACAGTTGTACCACTCTTGAACATACCCAATACTTTATCTACAATCATTATTTGTTAGGCTTGTTTAACATAAAATGTTAAGTGTGGGCTAGATATGTATGTTTTATGTTGTATGTTTATTACTGAATGCTGAGAAATAACGAAGTTAAGACTATACTGTCTTTTACCAATGGGGATATCACAGTATTTGCTCCCGTTTGGGTTTAATGAATGTGGTAGTTTGTATTAAATAGCTCGGTTGAAATATCCAAAAGTCTGAAATATCCAAAAGTCTGAAAATATTTCACGAAATGTTGAGCACTATATATCTAAGATCAAATCTGGGTAGTCTGATCTTAGATTTCTACGGACAACAAAGGTATCCAATGTTCTGGTCTTAAACGGTTAATTTTTGTAAATAACAATAGCATTTCCTCTTTACAAACACGTTCGTGTACAGTTTAGGGGGAATGGCAACCACAACCTTGGCATTTTCAGGTTATTTTTTTTTATTGTTTTTCAAATATTTTCATAACGATTGTTATACGGTTCGATGATTGAATTAAACTGAAATAAAATTGGGAAAGTGTTTTGCGCCTACCCACTAAAGCCATTAAACTGTTCATATTTTGAAATCGAAAACCTAACGGTAATTTTTAACCTTTTTCTTCCACGCTTTATCAGTCTTTTAAGAAGTATTTGTGTTTTTCAAACAAAAATAAAATTACCATTTAGTAGACGACATAAGAGCTATTCTGCCGAGCAAACACTTTTTTCATTTAAAGTAATGTCAAAGCTACGAGATAACAAAGGATTCCTTATTCGTATAGTTCTCAAGGTTTTGTCTCCATATTGAATCGTGTAAAAGCGAAAAAGTGTAGAATGACTTTTCACATTAATAAGATGTAAGTTTAACACAATAAAATGAAATCAAGTAAACACGATATTACGACCGACTGAAACTGTTTTTGGGCATGCCTGGAGCATGATCGTTTTTGATTTTGTTTCATATGTTCACGTGCTGTTACGACCCTATAGAAGACTTGGAAACGTAATAAAAGGTAAAAACGTCTGGTAACCATGATTTTCTCCGTTTCCAACGACAGTTTCAAGTTTTATAGAAAACATCCTAGCAAATGGGCAGCATTTCCCTTTCTGTCTGCAAATGCTTTTAATACTGATGTGTACTATACGTTGTCGCCTGGTAAAGAATTAAACCAGTACCGGAATCGGAAAGCAGTTAAAATTATATATGGAAATGAAGTCATAAAGCTGCTATTTAAGCATAACAAATTTGATAACGAGGTATATATTATGTAGGTAGAGTGGTAACTTGTGGTTTATTAGCTCTGTGTGATTGATGCGCTGGTCCTCTATTACTGACGTCAGGACGTAAAGCTGAAATAAGTTATGTGTCCGTCATATAACTTGACAAGTAGTTCGTCCGAATGCGTAGTCATCCGCGAAATGACAGGCCATTCACCATCTAATGATTATCCGAATTCAGTACCATTTCCGACCTTGTCATAAATATGTATGTGATAATTCGAAATTATTGCTACAGAAAGGAAGAGCACTCTTACAGGATGACATCAATGAAAATGACGTCAAAACGTGCGCGTTATCCGTTATTCTTTTTTAAAAGATTATTCTTCTACAAAGCCGGAAGACGATATGATGAATGTTTGAAACTTTAATCCATTAAATTCACGGGTAACAGCGGTTGTATCTATATATATATATTTTTTGTCCCTTATTTCACTGTGTCTAAAGGAGAAAATCTACAATGTTTATAATCAGCCATGGAAACAGATGCAAACCAATATCCAATGAATCTCAACTCGTATAAAACACCCACATTGACTTTCGCGGAAAAAACAAATCAAATCAATGATATGCACTGCGAGAAATTATGTTTCTTATGACCAAAGTATAGGCTTCTTTCTATCAAGATGCATTTTTTTTTTCATCGAAATAAATATACAGTCATAGATAACATTGTAATTCCATTAATTACAGGGGATTGGGAAGTGTCTTGTTGTTTTGCTTGTTTCTTAACGCCATTTTCAGCAGTAAAACAGTTAGAAAAACACAAATTTCGACTCCGCATGTCGTTCCTTAGGGGAAAAAATTACAGCAACCATTGGTACACATTCCTCTTTTTTTTAACTTGTTTGACGGTCATTGGTGACGAATGGTTCGAGGCATTGGCATGCCATTTATATGCGACATTGTCACCGGACTATTGCCATATTAAACGGGATATTAACATTAACTGACAGCGTGTTGATCTCAAATAAATACTTATGATTTAAAACTTTGAAGAGCGATTATGCAAGATGACTGTGTCGGTATTTAAATACAGGAGCGATCTATGGCAAATAGTTCCGTATTCGGTACTTTAACTGACGAAATAATGACAGAGAGGCGATGAACTTTACACAGAACACCTGTGAATCTATGCGCTTACATAAATTAGCAAGTTTAAACATCAAATCCGCACCGACTTGACCTCATAACTCATATGTCTACATACACCTTTCTAATCTAATGATCAGTCGTAGCCGAACTATTTTCATTTCGAATGTTTGGACATATAAAATTAAATTTTCCACTATAGCGTATTCATACGCTAGTTTGATTTTGAACAGGTTTTAATGTAAGATTGATTTAATTACTGGATTTAGAAAGATCCCCGCTTGTTAAAAATAAACATCACACACAAAGAATTAATATCATTTTTCCTGACATTGTTTGTAAACTATCATTAATTATATTATTTGGCCGCGCACTGATTGCCTTTCCGAACCAAAGAGGGAGTCTAATTTCTTCTTGAAATACTATCCGCGTTCCTCGTTCCTTTACAAATTTTGTACAAGGTCTTTTCAAGTCGTTTTACCTTTGAAGTGGAAGCACCCTGTTCAAAAAAATAATTATATGTTTAACGCTGGTCAATATATTTGGATAAACTCTTTTTAACCCTTTCAGCAATGAACATTTTTTACACTGAGATTATAGATTGGTGATTTACCTGCACTTTCAGTATAAGCAACTCCAAGACCATCGGACAAAAGTATTTGAAAGGCGCTCTAGCAAAAGGGAGTTTAACGTATCTTCATGCTGCATTTACCAAGGTAGTCATCACATAATTATGGATCCAACAAGTTCAGTTTTGTCTAACAACCAAATGAATTATGATGAAGAATGTTCCTTTGAAATGCAGAAATTTTACAAAGAGCAAAAAGTTTCGAGCCATGTCAGCCTGCGCGGACTGCGCAGGCTGACATGGGTCGATTCTTTTTACAGATGCATTTAATTTTTTTTTTCACTGAGAATGGTTCATTTCATTGCGTTTACTATGGTCAATTCGTTACTATACAGGCTTTCTTCAAAAGATATTCCAAAGCTTGCCATAAATTAGTGAAATTATACATATGGAAAATATTAAAAAGAACTCAAAATAGCGATGCAGCTAATATGAATATGGTAAAGTTTTACATTCGGGGAATGAGCTATTGCTTTTAACAAACAGTCTCTCCGTTTGCTACAATTTTTTTCTGAACTCTTTCAAGTGCAGCGGCGTAGAAGCCGTTTTTGCACAGCGATGGGATAAAAAGATGTATTTTTACTGAGGGTACAATGCAGAGTCCCTGGCACATGTCCATGCAGTCATATAATTGTTTAAAGGGACCACTTGTGAAATTTTACAAAAAGCTCCCAGCCTACTTATTCTTTTTTCTGAGTATAATAAGGACTTTACGAGGCGTATGGTACGGCCTTTGGGTGTTTTGTATTGTTATTCACGACCTTTTCAACAGTGTTCGTATTTATATGTGGAACCGTAATTAGATCGTAGTTTGAAAAACTTTTTGGAGATAATTATTCCGAAGATTATTAAAATTAAGCTACAAAATTAATTTTCATGGGGCACATTGATCAGTGCTCATTGTAAACTAAAAAACTGGAGGTTTTGTCAACCACCGGATAGCAGTGGATGAAATTCTAGTAAACATACAAGATTTGGACAAAGTCAAAGCTGCTTTTTTCAGCACATAAGGCCATACCGGTACAGACATCTGTACAATTATAACCGATCCTGCTGCATAAAGGCATTCAAGACAAGCAACCATTGACTTTATATGGGTATAGTAGGACTTCAGCAGACAACTGGGTATAGACAAGACTTGACCAGTATCAGACTGCCAATCTCTTTCTCTTGTTAACAAAATGGCTTCTGTAGTATCAGAGATTCGGATACATCTGTCCGGCTAGATTTGCATGGTTAACGAAAGAATCATTGATTTTGAATGGGGAAGATAGAAGTTTAAGAATTAATCTTGCACCGAAGAATGTAAACCCAACATAGGACTACAAAGATGTTTATTTATTCTACAAAATAGTTTCTATAGTAACGTATCGGAGACAGTGATACCTTTGTCCTGGTTTTTCGGCGAAATCGCCAGTACCAGTCATTTACACAGATTAAACAGACACAGTAAAACTTAACTATTTGGGTTTTGAAGGAACCGAACCAAGACCAGACTGCACGTTCGTGCAGGCAAGTTTTTGTTTACTCTTTAGTTTACACTCATTCTACAACGGTTGTTGTCCGCGCAGGCTGATCTGGGAAGAAACCTTTTTGCTTTTGGTAAAGTTTCTGCATGTCAAAGAAACAGTATACCCCATGATTCAGTCGGTTGTGACAAAAAATTGATTTTATGGATGCATTATTACATGATAACTTGCTTGGTATCATGGATCACGGTGATGCGTTAAGCTCTCTTTTGCAAGAGCATGGCTAAATTATAGTATAAATGGCCTGCAACACACGAAAAGGGGCATTCGGACATTTGCGTAAAGTCTCGTCTCGGATCAGCCTGCGCAGTCCGCGCAGGCTAATCCGAGACGGCACTTTACGACTACATTGGACTTTGTCCTTCAGTAGACATGCGCAAAACAGAAAATTACATAAAAACGGAAAGTGTCGTTTCGGATTAGCCTGCGCGGACTGCGCAGGCTGATCCGAGACGACACTTTACGCAAATGTCCGAATGCCCCTTTTTGCGTGTTGCAGGCCAAATCATAAGATTCAAGCAAACAACTTGAAAAACATCGTTTGAAACGTTAACCAAAAATTCTCAATTTTCAACGTCATTGCAGATTGAGGTTTTTGAAGACATTTTTGTAATAGAGAGCAAATGTTCGTAACCTGCATTTTATCCTTTTCCCACATTGTTTTCTGCCCTGTCTAATACAAATTCCATTATTTGTGCCCCATTTAATTGGTCGTCTGCAAATGCTTTCAATTCTAAAAATTTAAAGTTTGGTAAAGAGTTAAGCGGTTGTTTTCGATTTTTTTACTCTCAAGTCATTAAATGTCCTCATGATGTCTACTATCAAACATGACGAAAACTCATAAACTTGTCAAAACAGTTTTTTTTTTCTTTTGGAACAAAAACCAAAAACCACAGATTATTTCCCGAAATTAGTGAGATTATGTTAATTTGAATCTTGAAGTTTTACGTCATTTTCCTAACCACTGTATGGGTTAGTTCATAGGCATAATATTACGTTACGACCATACATGTATATTTTACTGTGTAGCACATTCAACGGGTTTGGTGTAAAACTTTGTGATTGAAGTTGGAATTTATCCCAAAGTTAATTTATCATTTCATTTAAATATTTCGTAATACAAAATCAAATTTGTAAAAGTAGAAGGACTCAACTTCCGGTACGAAAAATGCATCAGTGTGCAAAGAGAAGTAAATCCGTAACAAGATCTACTTTTTCACCGCTTCAGTACATTTTGTTGCGGTAAATCTCCAAGCACTTCCGGTTTAGCATTGTAACAATTATAATGAGCCGTGCTCTGTGAAAAAGGCGCAGGCTGACATTAGTCGAAACATTTTGCTATGGGTCAATTTTCTGCATGTCAAAGGACCAGTCTACATCATGATTCAGTTGGTTGTTAGACAAAATGAGTTTTATGGATCCATAATTATGCGTTGTCTTGCTTGATATAATGTATGTTGGAGATGCATTAAACCATCTTTTGCCATACCGCCGCTCTTATCAGGCTATAGCCTTTTAAAAAACGTACATTGATTTCTTTCGTTCCGACTGATGAATAAATTTACAGGTACGTTTGGGGGTAAATAATACGACTTGCCGGCTGAAACAGATGGAATGTGACTACTTATGTTCTTACACCATATGAGAGAGAGAGAGAGAGAGATGCCGGTTAAGGCGGCGAGTTGACAAGTCGGGTTTACATATTTAGGTGAAAGGAGACATAAGGTCGTGTCGTTTTCTGACAGTCTCCAGTAATTTATAGACATTTTATTCTCTCTGTGTGATCAATAAACCACAATAATTGCACGTGACAGCTCGCAACATTGTGTCCCGCTAGATGGCATTCTACAAATACACATCTATCTAATTTGGCCATTCTCGGTACAGAACCGGACTACTTTTCAAAACAACAACCGTTACTTTGAATTTCAAAATGAAATAAACGTTTACTCAATAAAACGCTACCTGATGCGATTCATTCAGCTATGATCGGCTAGCATGTAACCTATGCATCGGCCATTTTTAAAACAGCCCCTACATGCTTGGGTTATAGGCTAATAGCTTCGGTATAAGCCCTACTTTTCCCAGGTATTGGGGGGATGGGTGATGCGTCATAGCAGACAGGTCGAATCTCCAAAGAATATGACATGCGCAGACAACGCAGCTCGCAAAAGATGTTTCTTCTTTCGTGTTGTTTTATTTGAAATACTGCGCAGAAATTTTGAAAACGATTCAAAAACCGCACTATAACCTTAGAATGAAACAAATAGAGTGATGCAACAGTATAACCTGTTTCGCTTCATTATCGAAAGAATATCAGCGAAAGAAATGGATCATGTTTATCGGGTTAACATCTAAATCTACCGTAATCGGTTACTAATTTCGCCGCGTTTCAGGTTGTCTTTTCATGTACATTTACAAGTGGCAATTATTTAAGACATGAATATTCAAATTCTCACGCATTTAGCTAGGAATCATTTTTCCATGACCGAACGCAAGCCATTTGTAGACAATTTAACAAAACGATTTCAGCAACAAACATGTCGCCCTTCTGAAGGCCTTGTCACATGAATATCTAACCTTGATCCTTGACCAACTGACCTCCAAGTCTGTTGGGATTTTATACACGCCACGGTGAATAACTATGCAACGGTTGCGACCCAAAACTGGTTCCTTTGTACTTACACATAATAAACTATCAGCAGTAGGGAGGTGGGGTGGGGGTGGGGGTTAACCAATCAATCTGTTGCAACCAGAGGACAAATCGGTTTCCGTCTATTGTCCGGACATGGGCAATGCAGTACATATACGAATATCCCTTCCTCATCGAGACCGGGATGGTGGGGGTTAACGACTAAGTCTCCATCAAGACCTCTGTAACCGTACAAGATGGTAGCACAAATAAAGTGGGTGCTAATCGCTTAATTGATTCGTGACCTCTTTCGGATTCTCAGACTCATTTAGATTGAAGCATCTTCGGTGATTGTCTCGGATTACACGAACACGGATTAGATAGTATTTAGATTGAAGGATAGCCATAAAACATCTTGGCAAATGCAGAGACTTATTATAAACATTTTCCCATTTGCTACAATATTTTTTTCAAGCGTTACATTACAAGTGTTCCAAAATGCCAGTACAGGAGGGAGAGGGTTGAGTGTTGACCCGTAGACAATCAAACAGACATTTTCACCGTAGAAATAAGACCCTAACAGGTGGAATTTTGAAGTTGCTTTTGTTCATAGTATCTGAGCAAAGCGATCAATGTAGGTCAAAGACTAGACTCCAATTTCTATACAGTCTGATCTAGACCTTCACTGACCGCGAAAGCAAATAGAGTTGTGGAGGGTATTTTAAGGGTTAAATCTATCTGGGCACCAAATGACCAATTAAAAGCGGAAACACTCAACGCCTTGTCGACGTAAATTGTGGTGACCATTTGGTGGTACTGGTCAAGCACTGCTTAATTAGTTCTATTCTGTCAATGATTATGAAATAAATACTTGGTGGAAATTAGTAGAATCTTGAAAACCTATAGAAACCGCCGAGATTGTGTTCTTACTTCTAGTGTACTCTTAAACAAACGACAAAATTTTAGACTTGTCCAAATTGAAAGCAATTCCAGACGACAAAATAAGTATAACTCAAAGATTGAAATATATTTTGAGAAAGGTAGAAAACATTGTGGGACGAGGAGAAAATGCTGGTTACCAGCATTTTCTCCTTTTCCTACAATGTTTTCAAGAGGCCTTTTCATTCAGGGTCGTTAAAATTCGTCATTGTGTGATAAAGGGTAAATCAGGAATATTATCATAATTAACTCTTTATCAGACAACAAAATCTTGCCCTTGTCAAATTGAAAGCAATTGCAGATAAAAAATAAAAAGCAGTTTGGCTATCATAGGATTAGGAATATTGTGGGAAAAAGGTAAAATGCTGGTTACCAGCATTTTCTAATTTTCCAGCAATAATTTGGAAAAACCGACTTCCCCAGGGTCGTTTTAACGCGTGATTGATTGGTAAAGGGTTAGATTTATTTAAAAAAAATAATGCTTTCGCCTTCAAAACCGATTTAAACACCGCGCTGTTTGCCGAGCCCAAGTAGAGCAGTCGGTAGCACACTGGACTTGTGGTTCGCTGGTTCGAATCCATCAATGCCAAAATTTTCGAATTTCTTTCTGAAGATTAATGATAGTCATTGCAACAGTTTTCATTCCTCTCTCACCGTTGATAATTTTTTCGACGATTGCAGCCAGTGGCTTGGTAAGAAGATTGTGCGAAGTACTGGTAAAAGAGCTCCAGAAAAACATGGATAGATGCAGTGGCCGCTGCGATGTAACTGAAATAATGTTGAAAACGGCGCTAAACACCATTCAATCAATCAATCAATCAATCAAACAATCAAACAAATAAAAAACAATTAGATCAACATCTGCGCTGTGCCTACCTGCCATCATGTTTGCTGTTGCAGAAGATACCAGATAAAAATGATGTAAAATAAAGGGGTGTCGAAATAGTCATTATTTTCAACGTTTCAGCATTTTGTAGTGGACTTATCTTTGGCTTTTGCCCTTGTCTGAATCTAGCTGGACACAGTTAACAGCTACTACAGAGAGAGAGAGAGAGAGAGAGAGAGAGAGAGAGAGAGAGAGAGAGAGAGAGAGAGAGAGAGAGAGAGAGGCTGACATACAGACTGATGGACAATTTCTTTTAACTGATTATTATAAGAAGGAACTTATTACAGCTGAAAAAACAGTACGAAGATTTCAAAAAGGCTTCCTCTTTACAGGAAAATCAACGGAAAGAAATCTTAATTTTTTTGGTAAGAAATTTTGTGAAGGCGGTCTCAGAGAGATAGGGAAAGTGATACTTAAACTATGTCGGCATTTTCGAAGTTTCCGGTATTATCAATCTGAAGTAGCCAAGATGAGCAAATGAGACGATCGCGTTGAGGAGATAAACTTGATATCGGAAAAAATGTCCAAACCGGAAACCATCGAGTGCTGGTATTCATACCGAGATTGGGAGAGCCGTCTTTTCATCAAGTGCTTCTAATTACCATCGGCGCTTTTGATATTGAACGCTACATTATCAGAAAAAATCTGCCTTCGGAAGATGATGATTTAATGTGTTGAAGAAAACGACTTTTTGAAAACATGGCTTTTTTCTAAGGTTCATTAAAAGTAACTAAGAAAATTGAATGAAAGCAGCAATGGCTTCCTGTCTTTATGTCATGCGTGACCAGAATAGCAAACAAAGCAAGTGCCGTGATTGATTAAATACTGGTGAAGCACATTCAAGTCAAGTGAAGTCAAATCCTTTATCTGGCGAAAAATATTTTTGTAATAGTTTTATTGTCTTGTGAAAGGCAGAACATGAATACAAATCATCTACAATGTCAGTTCCTAGCAAAGATTTTTTTTTTAAATATCGTAATCTTCTCTTGTAGGCTAGAGTCCTTTTATTACGCTAATAAAGACTATTGTATAGTGAATAAAAGAAGACAAAACATCTACCCTATTATACTAAGCAAGTTGTTATTTTGTCTAAAAACCGGACGGTTGAATACAGAGATAGAGTGGTCCTTTGTACGTACAGGAAATTTACCAAAGTTTCGAATCATGGCGGCCTGCACGGACTGCGCAGGCTGACATTGGTCGATACTATATTAAACCCGTTTTTCACAGAGTATTACTCATATGTATAGTTATGAATTAACAACACCAGCGCCTATAGACACACCACTAACTAATATGACCATGAAGAAACAGTATATTGAAGCGAAGAATTAATCATAAAATAAAATGGAAAACATTTTTGGAATAAGGAATAAATAGTTATTGGTGTTAGACTCGTATTTAAAATAATTTACTTGTCTGATTGAATTTGCAAAAAGGAGTTAACTGGATGAAATTCACACCGATTTACTAGATGAATGACATATAGCGAAATCAGTGAGACGTGTGACGTCATGATCAATCTGTGTCAATCTGTAATGACCTCCGCTGTCACGTCAGCTCTCTCAGGACTATGTATGATGTAAACAAGTTTTTAGTCCTTGCTTACGATTTTTCTCACTTCAAAGTAAGATCGTCTCTACTGACGGAATTGGCTTAGTGTGCATGGGTAGAAAACATTGCAGGAAAATGAGAAAATGTTATTTGCCAGCATTTTTTCCTTTTCGTATGATGTTTTCAAACGTCTTCCTTCCTCAGGGTCGTTAGAACTCTGGATTATTTTGTAACCGGTAGAATTTTAAATCTTTATCGAAACTGCTATCAAATTAACTGCATTGAAAGTCTTTTCCAATACGATTTTCAATATAAAATACCTTGAAATTCAGATCGTCCTTCGATCTTATTCCTCGCTCATGATATGAAAGACATCCTGACAACTATTCAGGAGGGGAAAACAACTTTTTTTTTAAACAAAAACTGTAGTAAATGAAGAAATTGCAAAAGATTTCTAGGTCTACATTTTTTTTTTTGAGTTATATATATGACGGTTCACAATGGACACTTTTCATGTTAAGAACTACTCGTAGACACCTCATATTTCTTATACCCATAGACTTTAAAAAATGAAACGGAAATGACATTTTCCACTGATAGGAAAGACGCAATGTTGCACACAATAAAAACGCTTTTTTCCCCTATGAATATATTATACAATCGCTGACCGTATAGGTCCTAGGAACGCGCAGTCTGATCTTGTATTCAACCGCGACAATCTAGTAACCAAAAAACAAATCGCTCGTATTGCTATGGTTGGATATTGAAATTTGATATTTCTGTATTTTAGGTTTTAGCCCTTATACTGCTAAATAAATTAAACTAAAGATTTCCAGCCTATGGTGAAAAACCTATATTTTGATTTTTAAGAATTTTGTTCGTCGTAGAAATATCATGGTATTGGTCAATGTAGATCCAACTGAACGTTTTCTGTAGTCTGATCTTGATCTACACTCTGCTAAAGGCCACAAAGTCGCGATTAGCAGCTTTACTGTTAAAAAGTCCTTTTTTGTCTCAAATGATTCAATTACAGAGCTTCGATTGAAAAAATAAGTTTTTCCATGTTTTTTTCTTCTTACGACAGTCTTGAAATTCGTCGTGAGACATCTTGCTCGACTCGTTCACTCTATTTCCTTTTTTCTTTGGTTTTAGTAATCAGCTTGATTATCTGAAACGGCTGATTTTAATTAAGTAATGTTCAGACCCTATCTGTAAACCTAGCGTTGTCGACTTCTTGCAAGACTGTTCGAAATGGCACCTAATATAGTACAGGGTGTTTCATATTATATGTCCTTATTCTAAACATGAATATTATCTACACATGTAAATTTAAAATGAATGGAAAGCTACAACCTTTTTGCAGACATATTAAAATTTCATTTGATATATACATGTAATACACAGGCATTACCTAAACATTCTTTGATACACTACATTTTTTTACTGACAAGTCCTTTTTACAAGTGTCCTGCATAACGCCAATTCTGAGACTTAAATATCATCAACTCTTTGTTTAAAGATTATCCTAGAAGTGTACAGGTTTACAAGCAGCAAAATAGGTTTAGAGCTACAGAGAAATCCGGCTTTCATATTGAAAAACTGCTACACAATGAAACAATTACCTCATGGACTGTTTTTAGCGCAGACGGTATAGTGGTTCTCATGTTTTTCACAGGTGGCGAGGACAATGTTGACACAGTGAATAAGGAGGGCTATCTAAACATTCTGAGGATGAATTTCATTCCGATGCCAAAAGAAAAAAGCATTTACATTAAAGACACGGGTACTAGTACATGCATTTGATTTTAGCAAGGAGGAGCCACACAACACATGACCGGAAGCATAATTGGATGACCTTCAAAAGCATCCAGTCAAAATTTAATTTCTTTCAAGAATGGTTACACATTCTAACCCTCAGGACATTTACTTGTAAGGTGCATTTTAAAAGGTGTATAGCCTAACGTCAGGAGATACTTAAGACTTTAAAGCTACAATAAGAAACAAATGTATGAAAATAGCGAAGGGGGTCGAAGGCATGTAATGAGAAACTCGCACAATAAACTCGACGTCGAATTGCTCAGAGTAGACGTCATTGTTGTAAAATGGACTTGTCAGAAAAAGTGTTGTGTATTAACTATTATAAGAGTAATGTCTATGTACTGCATATCAAATGAAATTTTGTTATGTCTGCAAAAGGTTGGCGGCTTTTAATTCAGTTTAAATTGAAATCAGTAGAAAATATTGACTCTAAGAATAAGGACAGATAATATGAAACATCCCACATGTACTTGACTAGTACCACATAGAAAAAAAATTGAATAGATTGAATGATCCTTATGATAATGCTCTATGACTTAATTTTTAATAAAACATCAGACAATGTTGATAAAGATCGGGCAGCTCAATTTGTGCAGTCTAATCTTTATCTTCACTGTCTGCGATAGCAGCATAGGGATCCTTCTCCCTGTTGACGATAAATGGCTACGTTCACACTAAATTAAACATTCTGTTTAGTTCATAGGCCAGTCATGTTTATAAATGAGCAATGCTCTTGTCAAACGGGATTCAATGTATCCCCGTTATGCATTATACTAAGCAAGTTGTCACAAAATTATGGATCTATAAAATCCATTTTGTCGAACAACCGGCCAAATAATGACTTAGAATGGTCTTTGGACATGGAGAAATTTTACCTAAAGCAAAAAGTATCGACACATGTGTCGATACTTTTTGCAGATCCATGAAAGTCCCCTTTTTCACACAGCGTGACTCATATGTACATAACACGTACAAGTCGGGAGGTACTTGAATGGTAAAATGTTTGGAATGCAAATTGCGCAAGTAGAAGGATTCGTAAAAACTAGATTTCTCGGTAGAGATATACATGTAGCGGCTTCTTAACTCTTTCAGCACCAAATATATGAGCCATGCTCTGTGAAAAGGGGGTTTTATGCATCTGCAAAAAGTATCGACTCAGGTCAGCCTGCGCAGTCCGCGCAGGCTGACCTGAGCCGAAACTTTTTGCTGTTGGTCAATTTTTTACATGTCAAAAGACCAGTCTATACCTCCAGATCCAGTTAGTTGTTGGTCAAAATGGATTTTATTGGTCCATAGTAATATAGTAATATAATGATTAATTGATTGATTGTATGGTGTTTAACGCCATTTTCAACATTATTTCAGTTATATCGCGGCGGCCAGTGCACCTATCCATGCGTTCCTGGTGTCTCTTTTACCAGTACTTCGCACAATTTTCTTTCCAAGCCACTGGCTGCTTTCCCACATAATCATCGTCGAAACAATGGTCAGCGGTGGGAGAGGAATGAATCCTGTCGCACTGACTATCATCAATCCTCGGAAAGAAATTGGCCGAGCCAGGGGTCATGGCCAGGGATCGAACCCTGGACCCCGTGTTCTCAAGTCATGCACGCTATACCGACTGAGCTACCGGGGCTCGGCTAATAAAATGATGACTTGCTTAGTATGATGAATTACGGAGATGCATTACGCCCCCTTTTTCCAGAGCATGGCTCATATAACATCAACCTTTTTCGATGGCTGAAGATACAATCAACTGAAACTCAGAAAGACTTTATCTCATAGGTTTGACTTAACAAGTGGACGGTAAAGCTCCAAGATCAGACTGCACGTTCTGTGGAGTCTTGTCTCGATCTAGCCGTCTACAAGAGCCAATTGTTTTCGCCGAAAGCGTTGAAAAGGGTGCATCAAATATTGCATGGTATATCTCGGAAAGTTTGCCCTTGCGAATTTTCCTGGAAAAAAATCACTTACAATGGGAGGAGTATAATGAAATTTTGGCCAAACCTTTGGAATTGGTAACCGTTTTGGTCAAAGTATAGCACGAAACTGACTTTGTAGATTCAAGACGACACTAAGAAGATTTGTCTCTTAACATAATCCTAATTTAACTAGTAAACTAATTTAACTCTCTCTCTCTCTCTCTCTCTCTCTCGCTCTCGCTCGCTCGCTCGCTCGCTCTCTCTCCCAGCATGTCTCTTGTCTTTCATTAAACAGTCAATAATTGATCACCAGTTTCACTAAACCGCCCTGAAGGACATTAAGTTTGAAGACACATGCAGGTAGGTGAGAGATGTCCTTTCCACTGAAGACTAAACAATGCGCTAGAGGCGTGAAACATTATATAAAAATGTGACAGTGACAACATTTTTGTATTGTCAACCCGTTAAGTGACAATTATGAAAACTCCAAAATAAGACATCAGTACTTTGATGTGCCGAGACACATACCGTTATGATGGACGTTGACCGTTTGTCAAAATAGGCTCAGCTCATCTACCGTTAACCCTTTCGGCACCATAGGCGAAAACACTGACTTTTGCGGACGGCATAGATCAAGATCAGACTGCACAGAACGTGCAGTCTGATCTTTGATCTATACCGTCCGCTTGTGTAGTTAAGCCTATACAATCAAAATCTTTGTAAGTTTCAATGGATTCTATTTGGAGCCGTCGAAAGAGGTCGAGTTTATTTATTTGGCACTGAAAGAGTTAACGTGAAATCTTTTACACCTTTGAAACTTATTGCCAGACGATAAAATTTAAACATGTCCAAACTGAAAACATTTGCGGACGACAAATGAAATTTGGCACTGCAGATGGGACTTTAATGACAAAGAGTATAAACTTACAGAAAACAATGTGGGAAAAGGAGAAAATGCTGATTACCAATTAAAGGATCGTAAAATATGATCCCTGTTTTAACTGAACATATTTGCGGATGAAAAAAAAAATCGAATGTGGCTCCAACGGTGGCTGTGTCTTTGCAATAGAAGAGAAGATTGTGGGAAAAGAAGAAAATGCTGGCAAAGAAGCATGTTAACTTTTTCCCACAATAATTTCCCCCCTTTCATGAAAAACTTTCATCATTTGAACCACATTTAAATTTCCATCTGCAAATGCTTCCAATATAGATTGGTGTAAAGTTTTTTCGTCTGGCAGAGCGTTTATCATTGGTACCGTACGTGGTTTATTATTTGTTTTGCAGCATACGGCTTTCGAAAACCTCTTTATCAAAAGGAGAAATGCAGTATGTCATCCTTTTCCACGATGTTTTCAAAAAGCCGTTTTACTCAAAAATCGTTTAAACACGGGATTTTTTGGTAAAGGCTTAACCAGAAAGATTATTATAGAGCTCCGATCCTGGTGATTCCCGCCTTAGATTGGTAGTCTCCCCTGATAGGGATAATTACGTATAATGTACTACAGGGACCAGTTTTTCCCACCTGTCTCTGACACACCTCCAGATGGCGCTCGTGTCGAGATACTCGAACTTATTACCCACCCGCTGGGTGTGCCGGATCAACCGCAGTTTATGTATTCCTCACTCCCATTATCTTTGTTTACTATTTACCAGAACGAGCCCGCGTTTTGACGACACTTAGGAAAAAGCCTTTTGAGAATTGTTGGAAAGAAAACTCTTATCATCCGAGACGCATGTTATTTGTCGTCTGCAAACGCTTTCTTTTTAGGCATAACTAAAATTTTGTCGTCCGATAACAGAAAGATAAGATTTATATAGGAGCCAAGCCATGCTCAATGAAAATGGCGTTTTAATGCATCTTCAAAAAGTGTCGGCCCAAAAGGGTAGGAAAAAAAAGTATCAAATGGTTTCTGGCATTCTCTTCTTTTTCCATCATGCTTTCAAATGCCTTTTTCCGTGGTGTAGTGAAATTGAGAAATATTGTTTATCTTTAAACAGCTCAATAACCCAAGATATGATTTCCATCCTTTACTTTAGTAAACTCTTAAATATTGCGATCTCAAAGTTCTTATCGCTTAAAAATCTCACGGTATCGAACAATATAGATCCAATATCTGACTGCAGGTTTTGTGCAGGTTTTGTAAGCAAGGGCGCATTGAGTAGCGCTCATCAGCCTATATGTTCAGATTCGTAAGATAATTAAATGAGACATTTCCTTGTTTTCTTTCAGTTGATAAAATTCATATCCGAATTTCGTTTGCGTATCTATGCAAAGATTTATACTCGCACACTTTCTTAAAGTTACTCGATCTACGAAATACAGAGTATTTTATAGATTCATTGTTTACCAGAAAATAAAAGTCAAGATTGGTCCAAACTGAAAGCATTTGGAGACGACAAATTAAATTTTGCTCATATGATGAAATTTGTCTTCAAAAGGGTAGAAAACATTGTGGTAACCAGCATTTTCTCCTTTGCTCACAGTGTTTTCAAGGACATATCTCCCGATTATTTACAACAGAGTATTGGACATTTCATTGTGTAGTTTTCTGTACACTTTAGTCTTTATCAAGACGACATATTTTTGCTTTATATTGAAAGCATTTGCAGGTGCCATGTAATATATTGCTCAAATAATGAGAACTGTCGTTGAAATGGTAGGGAAACATCGTGTGGGTAAAATTACGAAAAAATGCAGGTTTGCCATTCTTTTTATTCTCCTTTTATCTTCATTCCCTTCTCCTAGAATGTTTCCAAAAGTTTCATTCCACTGGGTCGTAAGACCACGAGATTGTTTAGTAAAGTTTTAAGTGAAGAACATTTTTTTCAGGGACATTGAATGATCTTTAACCACTTCCTTCAAGGACAACTTGAATAACCCAGGAAAAGATAAACCCCTAAATCAGTGCCACACAAAATTAAATCGACAGTTTTCGCTGAATAAAGAGACTCCGGATGTATGAATCTAAACCCTTGACGAAACAACCCCGAGTTTTCACGACTCTGCGAAAGACGGCTTTTGAAAAAAAAAAAAAAAAAAATGTGAGAAAAGGAGAAAACTGCTGACAAACAGCATTTCTGTTCTATTACAGAGCTAAAGCTCATTTGCATCAATGTTGAATTCGTCGTCTACAGCTGTTTTTATTTTGAAAGAGTTTAGAATTTGTCGTGTGGGAAAGGGCTAATTGTTTAATGTTATTAAATGTTTAATTAATGTTCTTTCAATAATTAAATCTCAAACCGTACAGCGCGGATCCAAAATCAGAATACACATGCTTTCTTACTTTGCAATCTGATCTTGATCTGCACCGTTTGAAAAAGCAACAAATGTTGTACCTGGCACTCTAACGGCACTCTAACGGTTGACACTAAACACAGTTTCAGACGCTTTATCTACGATGTAGATGAAAATCGGATTGCACAGAAGGTGCAGCTGATCTGACATCTACATAACCGGACACGTATGAGATTTTCTTAAAGACAGATCCATGAAATAGAAAAATGCTGGTCTCCTTTCATTACCTTTAAATTTTTGTTCATTTATTTCGAGAGTACAAGCAAGGTTTAACGACGTTATGAATCATACAAAATGGTGTTGCCTAACCCTTCTACAATAAATCAGTTAAAGTGTGTTCTTGCCGTAATATACATTATGACCTGAATACGACTTTATTCCCCCATCTTGCAGCAAGACATCTTTTAAAACATAATGGCAAAAGGAGGAACTGCTCGTAACGAGCAGTTCCTCCTTTTGCCACAATGTTTACTAATTTATTCATATATGTTTCATAAGTTTTAACCGTTTCGACCGTAAATGACAAAATACCGTCTGCCGGCAAAGATTTTGAACGCATTCTCCCAATATTTTTCACATTCATCTGTATGTAGCGGTCGTTACCTTACACGACAAATTGTCATCACGCCTGATCATCATCATCATCATCGACATAATCATCATTATCATCACGACTTCACAAGATTACAACGTTGAACGGAAAGTTAACAACTGACGTATGCAATTTATCAAATGATTCATACAAGACTGTAAAGTATTTAAGTGCAGTTAATTAAGATTTCATCAAAAATCTTTCCAATAAAAACTCACAGTCGCCTGAAACAAATTTGCATTCGACGACAAAGATCGCAAAAGTCCTGGTAAAATACAGATAATAAACGCAAATGCGAGTGTAATTACTTGAGGAAACAATATGGCAAAAGGAGAATTTGCTCGTCACGAGCAACAATATCCTGTTGTCAAATTATTTCCAAAAGTGGTGAGGCTGCAAGACGAAATAAACTGTCAACTCCTGGAAATTTATATACCCTGAGATAGTCTAATGAATAGACGGTGTCCTGTCTGTTTGATCTTTTTACTGCCATACACAACCATAGTAGCTTTTGCGGACGGCGTAGATCAAGATCAGACTGCACAGAGCGTGCAGTCTGATATCTGATCTACACCTGTCCGTTACTGCTATCTAAGCGTTGATATTAGCCTGGGTCCAGGTAGCCTGGGTTCCGGTCCGTTCATTTTTTCCTTTTCTATTATTCGGACTTTACTTTGTAATAATTGAGGAAGCGATATATCGTTTTGCCACACATTTGTAAAGACCGTCAGAGGAGACTGCGATAAGGAGTGAATAAAAGCCTGGACCCAGACTAGGGTCCAAGCCCTAATAATTTCTTTATCACTCCTTATCGCAGTCCCTTTATTGCGGTCTATATAGATCTTTAGCAATAAACTGTTTGTCTTTTCCGTAACTATTATCATTTCTGACAAAGCAACGTAAGAATATATAAAAGGAAAAAAATAATTAGACTGGATCCCAGATTTCATGTTAGGATGCCGCTTCGTTCGTTTTGGGTGCAAGAATGTATCACAAACTATAGGACTGGGCATGCTCTCCAGGATCAGACTGCACGTTCTGTAGAGGTTGATCTTAAACTATACACCATATTGCACAAGGACTAGGTAGAGATAGTTTAGCGATGCAAAGCGAAATTCAACTCAGATGATATAATTAAAGATAAGTACCTCCACAATTTTCCGAGTGTTTTACTCAATTCTGCATTATGCAGGTGTGGATACTGATCAGCTAGCTTCCTTCGAGCAGCCTGAGCCCAAACCATGAAAGCATTCATGGGTCTTTTTATGTGGGGTTTTCTCTTCTCTCCGCTGGCCCCTCTCTGCGGCATTGGTATCAGGGACCAATCATAGCCCTTAAGTACGTGCGATACGGCCTCTTGAATCTTTTCCGGTAGAGCATCCCCATTCACGTCTAACTTTTTCATGTCCCCACCCTCGGGAATGGGGCTGCAAGGGTCCCCTTGGCTGTCTTCTGAATCACTCATACTATCCTTGAGAAAGTTATCTAACATGAATAAAACTTAGGTCGGCTGACACAAAACCGTTTCTTATTTTTATAAAATCCGTCAATGAGTAGAGTTTAAATAAGCACCTAAAAAATGAACAACCTTTCTGACTAGTATGCTTTGTTATTGTGTTATCTTTCACCACAAAGTATCCAGTCAATAACTCATGTAGAATAGCAATTTGTTCATAGATTAAAGTTATATTTTATAATACAATTCATGTTCTATAAATACTACTTTCTCTTTGCCTACCAAAATGTTAATGAGAATGATAACCCAAGTTCATGCACTACAAATAAACTGCTAGACTCGCACCGTACTATCGCAATTTCACAGACAATTTACCCGCCCAGCCAATCACATACAGCTACTGTAATTTGACCCCGCCCCCTTTGGTTGTCAATGCGTTGAAGAAACCGTTTACAATATTCATAACATATTAATTTATCGGGCTAATTTACATACTTTTTCACGCGATTCTGTTATAAAGGTATTAGAGACATGACAAATTTTGTTAAAGAATTGTCGCATTTTCATACAAAACATATTTCATCTTGTTCGATGCGATGAATGTTCGTCAACAATGAAATCGCGAATGTTCTAAATCTAACTACACGTATTACGTCCTATCTTGCAGCTTACCTCTTTTAAAAACATTGTGACAAAGGAATAATTGCTCATAACTGGCGAATTCTCTATATGTTACAATGTTTTTACACGCAGTCATGCAGTTATTGAAACTTATCCATTATATACATAGATGCTTTCATTGTCGTCTGCTGCAAATTATGTCATGAGTTAATGGGTGTAATCTTTACCACACGATTAAATTTTAGTCTTGTCTAAATTGAAACCATTTGCAGACGACAAATCAAATGTGTCTCAAATGATAGAATTTTTTTCTGATAGGGTGAAAAACATTGTGGGAAAGGGACAAATATCTGCCCTTAAGGTCGTTAAAACTAGGGATTGTGTGGTACAGGACTTAAAAAAAATAACCATTGAATTCCACAATAGCTGGTACGTCAGATACATGAAGTTCATTTTATCATAAAAAAAAGACAACGAAATAAAAAAAATGAAGAAAAAAGCCGAATCAGAATTAGGCGAAGTTGACAAAAAGCTATTCCAATGATTTATATAGGCATTAAACCAGATTTTGACCCAATTCTATTTGGGTAGAAAGTTGATATTTTAAAAAGGAAAATCATATAGGAACAAGACCATTTATCCATAGATTGGGGGTGGGAATGCCGGATAAAAAATCGCAGAATTGGAATTTCGACCTTCAAAATCAGAGCAGACGACTCCAGCATTGCGCTATAGAGCCAGCTAATAAGTTATCCCATGTTATGCAGTTAAGTTATAACGTTACCGTTAGTAATGATACAAGAAACTATCAGTTACAATACAAAAATCTCAGTAATTTCTTGTGCTTTCTACATGTATTTCAATCAATGCTTTGATTTAAAAACTCTTTTTGCTAGCGAATGAAAGTTAACGCTCTTCGTTATGATTTTCTAAAAAGAAAGAAACAAAATCTGGTTTGATGTCCCTTTAAATACGATAGACTCCTGGACATCTCAGTATTTGAAATAAAAATATTCAGTTATCAAAGATTATATGAACCATGCTCTGGCAAATGGGGGCTTAATGCACCTCCGTGATTAATGATGCCAGGCAAGGCATCCCATAATTATGGATCCATAACAGCTATTTCAAACAATCGACATAATCATGAGGTAGACTGGTCCTTTGACATACAAAAAATTGACCGATAGCGAAAAGTGACGGCCCAGGTCAGCCTGCGCGGGCTGCGCAGGCTGACCTGGGTTGATACTTTTCGGAGATGTATTAAGCTCCCTTTTCACAGTCCATACTTCATATCTATTTTGCAGTTTGTAAAGCACGTTCTGTGCAGTGTGATCTTGATCTACGCTGTCTGCAAATGCAAGTAATATAGTCGTTGTGCTAAAGCATTAACTCTCAACCAATCAACACAATTTTAGACTTGTCCAAATTGAAAGCAATTTCAGACGACAAAATAAACGTGACACAAATTTGAAACTTTTCCTTGGATGCCCCTGGTAGGAAACATAATGGGTATAGGAGAAAAAGCTGGTTACCACACAATTCTTTAAAAAACCTTCTTTAGGACTGATAAAATTCGGGACTTTTCAGTAAAGGATTAAATTGTGATTTTCATAAATAAAAGACAACAAACGAAATTGAAATGGTATACAGTATTATGTAGGATACAATAAAAATTGTAAAATGATTTTGTTAGAAAAATCTGTATAAGTCAATAAAAGTCTTTTCTGCATGTATTCAGCCTGAGAAACTGCCAAGGTTTTATCCTTGAAAATGTTTAATTAATCCTCTCTCTCGGTTTGTCTGTCTTTCTGTATGTCTGCAACAATTTAGTTATTATCTCATGTTCGTTTCATCAATTTTCCGTCATAGGGATAAATCAGGATTACATGTACTATCTATTTGGAGATACATGTATAGAGTTAATGCACACTTGTCCCCTTTCCGCAGCGAACTCTCCTTATATTTCTATGAAAAAATGCCAAACGTTGTATTATGTACCATGGCAAATCGTCCAATGATAAATAAATTTTGGGTAATTTATGAAATACTAAGGTGACAATCTGCAATAAAATCAGTACGTGAAATTGACATGACATCGTCTGTCGAAATACAGCATGTCTAACTGATTGATAAGATAGAATTAGACGTATCAAAACGCCAATTTCCGAAAATATGACAAGACAACGGCATCTACTGTTAGATAATTAATCCGAGATAATGCGAATGTAGATAGAAGAAATACTGGGATTTATTGTACAGCTATGTAAAGATATCTATGGTACACACATCGCTCGGTAAACCAAATTTTCAAAAACATCGTTGAAAAAAGCTGGAAGTAAACATGAATATGAGCCATGCTCCGTGAAAAGGGGTTTAATGCATCTGCAAAACTTTTCGGCCCTGGACAGCCTGCGCAATTTGCGCAGGCTGATCTGGGTTGAAACTTTTTGCTATTGGTCAATTTTCCGCATGTCCAAGGACCATACCACCTCAAGTTTCAGACAAAATGGATTTTGTGGATCCTAAATAATGTGATGACTTGCTTGTTATAATGCATCACGGATATGCATTTAATCCCTTTTTGCCAGAACACGGGTTATATCTTTAAAACATGGTGACATAGAGAAATTGCAAGTTATGTCGATTTCTCCATCTGTCACTGTGAGAGTTGTCAAACGAGGTCATTTGTAAGATGCAGAAAGTAGCCTGCAAATAGTCGACAGGAGGGAAAGATTACATTCGTTCATATTTATTATTTAATGCATTAATTTTTGCGGCTGACAAATTAACTTCTGTTCAAATAATGGGATTTGTCCTTATAGATGTAGAAAACATTGTGGGAAAAAGTGAAAAAAATGGGTTTCAAGCTATTTCTCCTTTTTTCCACAGTATTTTTGCAAAAGTAATTGTTTAACTCCAAGAGTTGCATGAATAAGTGAGTTTACTGCTTGATATACCAGAAAGTTGGTTGTTTGAATGGTGTTTTACGCCGCTTTCAACATTATTTCAGTCATATCACGGCGACAGCTCACATATTCATGTATTTCCTGAGTTTTACTAGTACCAGGCTGGGGCTCTGAAGTGTCTTGCCCAAGGACATTCCCACGAAAAACCTAGTGGATCAAGTGCGGCTCGAACCCAGGGTCTTCAGATTACGAGTCACACACTTTACCACTGAGCCACGCAGGACCCCATACCAGAAAGAAATGATCTGTATTGCTTCCAAGGGCCTGTTTCCTCAGGGTCGTTAAAACAGGGATTGTTTGGTAAATGATTAAACTCTGTCGACGCCAAATATATCCAACTTTTTTCGACGACTGAAACACAGGCGCTTGGTTTTTGACAAATTTCACCCCTTGATATAGTCTCATACATAATTAATATTGAGCCACGCTCTGTGAAAAAGGGGCTTTATGCATTGCGAAAAGTATCAACTCAGATCAGCCTTCGCAGTCTACACAGGCTGACTTGGGTCAGAACTTTTCGCGTATTGTCGCTTTCTGCATGGCCAAGGACCACTCTACCTCGTGACTCAGCCGGTTGTTAGACAAAATACATTAGATCCATTATTAGATCCATTGTTATGTAATGCATTGAATGGTATCCTGCATCACGGAGATGTATCATTCCCCCTTTTCACAGAGCATGGCTCATATATGGCTTGCAACACGCGAAAAGGGGCATTCAGACATTTGCGTAAAGTGTCGTCTCGGATCAGCCTGCGCAGTCCGCACAGGCTAATCCGAGACGGCACTTTACGACTACATTAGATTTTGTCCTTCAGTAGATATGCGCAAAGGAAAAAATACATAAAAACGGAAAGTGTCGTTTCGGACTAGCCTGCGCGGATCGCGCAGGCTGATCCGAGACGACACTTTACGCAAATGTCCGAATGCCCTTTTTCGCGTGTTGCAAGCCATATTATGTGAGCCATGCTCTGGCAAAAAGTGGGTTTAATGCATATAATTATGGATCCGTAAAATCCATTTTGTCTAGCAACCGGCTGAATCATAAGGTGGACATTCTGCAAATTTACAAATAGCAAAAAGTATCGACTCATCTCAGCCTGCTGCGCAGCAGGCTGACATGAGTCGATACTTTTTGCAAATGCATTAAATCCTTTCTTATAGTACATGGCCCATATATATTTAGATATAGACAACGATGTTTGTCAAAATTTAACAGCCTTTGGACTGAAACTTCAATCATCTGAAAATCAGACAGAATTTAAAAATCTTGAGGGCATTGACTGAACAAGCGGACGGCATAGAACAAGATCAGACTGCACGTTCTGTGCAGTCTGATCCTGATCTATGCCGTCCACAAAAGCTCGTGCACACCAATGGCGCTGAAAGTTCTTTAACCGCTGACCTGGAGGCGACCCTTCCCTTTTTGGGAAAATAAGAAATAAGGAAGCAGACGACTTTCCGCATCTTTTTCGACGAAAATGATGGGCTGTTTTGACGTCATAACGTTATCGCGGTTAAAATCTGGAGCCAGATTCTAACCATTTACCTCCGGAAGATGACACTTTTAGTCTATCAGTGGACCACTTTCTATCACATGCGATATAAAGGAGCAATTTATAAATTGATTGAATCAATTTATATTGATTGATTGATTGATTGATGGATTGATGGATTGATGGATGGATGGAATCATTAATGTTTTATATTTGAGCCATGCTCTGGTAAAAGGGTCCTTAATGTATTTCCTTGATGCATTATACCAAGATATCACCTAATTATGGATCTATATAATCTATTTTGTTAAACAACTGACAGAATCATGAGGTAGAATTAACCTTTGACATGCAGAAAATGTAAAGATAGCGAAAAGTTTCGGCCTATGTCAGCCTGCGCGGACTGCGCAGGCTGACATAGGTCGATACATTTCGCAAATGCACGAAGCCCTCTTTTTACGATGCATGGTTCGTTTCTTTTGACTTATTTCAGAAATTTCATTTATTCATGGGTTTCTTGCGTTTCACTTGTACTGGTTTACAGGATATAGGCTCTGATGTGTCTTGCCAAAGAATAGTCTCATGGAAAAAAAAGGGCCGTATGTGAGGAGCGAACCTAGAACCCCAGATTTACTAATTCCACACCTTAACTGCCGAGCCAGGCAAGGCCTTCAGGAAGTAATGTTAAGAAATTCAAAATGAAGAAAAAGTGGAACCTTTGCCACTTTTTCCCTAGACCTTTTTTTTCAAATTCATTAAATTGTCCACTACCGGAGCATAAAAACTATTTGTATGATAAGGGGACAAAGTAAGCCCCTTTTCCGACTGATAACGCAAAGTGCGACACCGCGTCGTCATCTTCTTTAAGTAGGTTTCGGAGGCCTGGAAGATGGGAACGGAATTCCGTGTATTGACCGCTTTGTTCAAACAAAAAGTATACTGTTTAGCCCTGCCGGAAAGTTTAATTGATAGACCAAGTACAACACATTTTCGTCTAAGTTCGAAGAAGATGACAAATCCAACTTAGCTCAATTGATAAGATTTGCCTTAAAAGGGGTAGAAAACATAGTGAGAAAAGGAGAAAATGCTAGTTACAGCATTTTCTCCTTTTCCCACATTTTTTTCAAAAGCCCTTTTCTTTATGTTGGTTATTAAAGGAGTTGATTCGTAAAAGGATTAGATGAAAGAAAAAGGGTTTAGGACAAGACCAGGGAAAAAAAAAAATAAATTCCATTCTGATCCGTAGTCGACCATAAGATTCATAGTACATCCTTGAGTGCTTTTCAGGATACTGTAGATCAAAATCAGACTGCATCCTTAACAATTAACCACACAATGCCTAGTTTTCAACGATTGTGATAAAGAAAACTTTTGAAAACATTATGGGAAAGAGAGAAAATGCTTGTAAACGATTTCTCCTTATCCCATAATGCTTTTTAATCTATCAAAGAAAAATCAAATCATTTTAACAATATTGAATATGTCGTCTGCACTTAACTTCAATTTGGACAAGACTACAATTTACGTGTGTTATTAGAGGTTATTCACACTGTACGATATTTGGGCAATACATGTATTCTAGGCAGATCAGCCAATGAAGTAGATCTGCCTTGTGACAGACGGCTCTTTAAAACATTGTGACGAACTGACACATTGCTGATACAAAGCAAAGGCTCATTTTGTCTCATTGTTTTTACACTTACTGATGTAGTAAACCTTAACTTACTGATGTAGTAAACCTTAATTCTTATTGATTTTACTTTTTTTACAAGAACAATCTGTCGTCTGCAGATTGCAGATTTATAAATTGGCCCTTCACCTGCTATATAAGTTAAATGGAACTTTCAAGCCGAAAGTGAAAACCAAGTTATCGCTATTTCAAAGTTATTTTTGGGGAAAATACCTCCTCATCGGAGAGTGTGGAGCCAAGATCAGACCGCACGTTCTGTGCAGTCTGATCTTGATCTACGCTGTCCGCAAGAGGTCCACGAGCCACGCTTAGTAGCCTAAGAGTTAATGACTGGGTCTATCAGATTACAGATTTACAGCATGGTTTATTAGTGTCATTTATAACTTTGATGTGTCAGACATGGGTTCAAATCTCTATTATCTGCTTACCGGTACTAATGTAATTTACAACTTTTGTCTTGTTCTGAGCAGAGGTGCTAAGCTTTACAAGGACTGTGATAAACCTGAATTTTCCATGTAATAACTGTTTCCGCTTGCCTTGGGTGGAAAGCATGCTTCTTCTCTTAACTCGGTGATTTAGTGTGACGTGATATCCATTTCAAAAGCACAGAACTTCTTTTTCTACTTTTTTTTTTGAGTAATAGTAAGATTTCAACATCAGAATCAGCAACAGAAACGTCCGTCACCTTTAAAAAGTTTATTACCTTGTCTTCTGAAAAGCACAAAGTATTGCGACACTTTGATGTCTTTTTAGTTCAAAGAATTTTGTCCAGAAACAATATGTTTGTTTTGTTATTGGTTTGAGCAAGTATCTGTTTTCGAGCTTTTCGTGTCATTTAGTCTTAGAAAATATAACTAAGCCGCGATCTGGGAAAGGGAGATTAATACATTTCCGTGATGCATTATACCACGCAAGTCATCAAATAGTTATTTATCCATAAAATCCATTTTGTCAAACAACAGACTGAATGAGGTAGACTGGTCCTTGGACATACAGAAAATTGACCAATAGCAAAAAGTTTCGACCCATGTCCGCATGCACGGACTACACAGGCTGACATGGGTCGATACTTGTAGTAGATGCATCAAAGCCCCTTCTCACAGAGCATAGTTCATATATATATATGAGCCATGCTCTGTGAAAAGGGAGCTTAATGCATCTGCGAAAAGTATCGACCCAGGTCAGCCTGCGCAGTCCGCGCAGGCTGACCTTGGCCGAAACTATTCGCTATTGGTCAATTTTCTGTATGTCAAATGACCAGTGTACATTATGTAACAGTTGGTTGTTAGACATAGATTGGTTTTATGGATCCCTTATTATGTGATGTCTTGCTTGGTACGATGCATTACGAAGATGCATTAAGCCCCCTTTTGCCAGAGCATGGTTCATACATATTTGGTCAATAAAAAAGGGAAGGTTGTCAAAATCCAACAGCCTTCGGACTGAAACTTTAATTTTAAAGGCCTCTTTGCTTCACACTTATGATTTTTGTTAAAACATGCTTTTCTCATTTATTGGGACATGGGTTTGGTCGGAAATAATTGTATCGTAAACTGCATAAAAAGAAAGTATAACGACCTTCAAGTTTCCCTAAAGGTATGACCACGAAGTTTGCATGACTGGCAAATAATGGAATATACTAAAATATTTTAGACGTGCTCTGGCAAAAAGGGGTTTAATTCATCTCCGCGATACATTATACCAAGTAAGACATCACATAGCCATGGATCCATAAAATCCACTGTGTAACAGCCGACAGATTCATGCGGTAGACTGGTCATTTGATATGAAGAAAATTTACAAATAGCACAAAGTTTCGACCCATTGCAGCCTGCGCGGACTGCGCAGGCTGACGTGGGTAGATACTTTTTGCGGAAGCATTAAGACCCCTATTCACAGAGCAAGACCCATTTCTGTGGAATAGAACATCAAAGTTCATGATGAAATGTAGGATATGGATCTAGCATTTACAGCTTTTCCATATGTTAAAATCATTCTGAACTAAAATACACGTGTAAATCATGTTGAAACACAATATTATTTTGCATGCACTCCTCAATGTTTCCCTTTTTAATTCGAAAATAATGTTCCATTCGTGACAATAAAATAGCCCTATCATACTGATCTTATGTTTCTGCTACAATTAGAATCAAAGTACTGTAGAGAGAGAGCGAGAGAAAGAGAGAGAGAGCGACGTAATTTTCTGAACTGTTTAACAAACGATAAGTTTTGACTTGTCTAAATTGAAATCATTTGCACACGTCAAATTGAATAGAGCTGAAATGATGCTATTTATCTCTGAAAGCGTAGAAAACCATGTGGGAAAAGGAGAAAATGCTGGTTACCAGCATTTTCTCCTTTTCCCACAAGGTTTTCGAAAGGCTAATTCCACAGAGTCCTTTAAAACCCGGGATTGTATGGTAAAAAACCATATGCAGCAATAAAAGGGTGTAAACCATGACGAATGTCATCAGAATTTTGTGGTTCTCTGTAGCCAAAACGTTGCATTTGTAACCAGGGCCCGTATTTACAAACCATTCTTGAAATAACGTTCTTTGTCCGATTCTATTGAATTTCAAAGTGATATTTCTGGTTGGCTGAACCATTCAGCCAATCAGAAATTGAGTTTTTTTTTTTCTCTAAATCTAGAATAAGACTAAGAATGCACTTTAAAATGATTGGTGATAAATATGGCTCCAATGCGATAATTATTTCTTTATCACTCCTTATCGCAGTCCCCTTATCATAATCTACCTTGGTTTTGCTGTTAAACCGTTAAACTATTCCTTGATATTGTTTAACAAATTAAGATCAGAGTACTAAAAGGTAAAAATGATCAGACTGAAATCCAGGGTAGATTGGTAAATACGGGCCCTAGAAATCCGAAGACCGATTCCCGCCGGCGTCGAAGGCCACATGCAAGCGCCTGTCAAAAGCAAGATAGAGCTCATGTTATAGTGCTGGTGGAAGGCAGGAATAAATGAGCTGTCGCATGATATGACTGAACTACTCAATGTTGAAATGGCCTTTCAAATACCCCTTTAATTTTTTGGCAGCAATGTTAGAAAAATATTTCAGTCAACGAATTGTACTTTAGATCTACTTTCTCTGCGTTTGTACGTTTTATTAACGGTGATACGTCCCGCACTTCCGTTTAATCACCGGAAGAAGAGTGGACTACAGTTTAACTCAAAATAGACAGGTTTCTGGAAAGTTGTGAAGTCTTTGCATACCGAATAAAATTTATGCAGTGAATGTACTTTGAAAAGAAGACCAATCCTAGCTCAGAAATAATTGAGAGTGATATTTTCCCGCACTTAACTTGTAGCAAATTACAGTCTAAGGGCTGTTTTTGACCAGAAAATCCGATGACGTAGATCAAAGATCGGACAGCATGTTTCTTAAGGTCTGCACAGTCTGCGCATTCTGTGCAGTCTGATTTAAACCTACACCTTACACAGCAGCACCTTCATTTAGTTACACTCGGCACACCATTTATATACCAATGTGAAGGTTAACATATGAAGTGCTGAGCCCGGATAAAATCTTATGCGGACAGGTACATCAAGATCAGAGAGCACGGCACGTTCAGTTTGATCTTAAACCTACACTGTCTGCTTCTGTGCCAGATATTCTGACAAACAGCTTTGAAATCTGTATTTTAACCTTTTGGCTGCTAAGTGCGACTCGGTGACCTTTTGCGGACAGTGTATGTCAAGATCAGACTGCACAGAACGTGCAGTCTGATCTTTGATCTACATTGTTCGATAAGGAGATATTAGTCCCCGAACATAACTTTGAAATAACAATATTCGAGGTTTTGATATCGAATTGAAAATTTAACTTTAGTTATTTAGCTGGATAAGGATTAAGTAGAGGCTTAGATTGTCCATCTCATTTACCTATATAGCACTGCAAAGGTTAAATTCTATTATCGTGCCGGATTCGTGCGCCGTCTGTCGGCGGTCGGAGATAGATCATTGAGGAAGATAGAAGACTGTTTTATTTGGCTGCAATTATATTTGTAAAGTTCGTGATCTTGGCATAAACCAAGATGAAATAAACATATGACGTAAAAATGCCTTTTCAACGAAATCGTGTTAATTTCGAATTCGAGGGAAAAATGGCAAACGGTAAGAGTGTGAGACTTTCGAAAATTTGGCATGTTCAAATTTTACGATTGTTTAGCTTACTTATCAGTTGATGAAGTCGTAATTTCTTTGGACCCTTGAGCGTTTCTTTCTTTCTGATAAACATGGGACTACATTTACCAACTACTCTTCCATGATTTTCTAATTCTGAATTTCAAGACTAGCAATTTTCTTGGGTGTGACGTTCTTTCTCAGCCAATACATTGGCTATCCTTGGTATTTACAAAGAGTCGGGTTTGTGTGCACTGTCCAAGGTGTTGCGAGGAAACTTTCGATACAACCATTGGGTATTGTATGATCACTATTGTATAAAAAATGAACCGCAAAGCTCCTGGTTCAGTGAAGCTTTATTTATATCTTTAAATTCGATTTCAATTAATATCAGCCATGCTCTGTGAAAAGGGGATTTACTGCATCTGCAAAAAGTATCGACCAAGGTCAGCCTGCGCAGTCGGCGCAGGCCGACCTAGGTCGAAACTTTCCGCTATTGATCAATTTTTTTGCATGTCAATGGACCAGTGTACCTTACGATCAATCGGTTGGTTGTAAGACAAAATGTTAAATCAAACCATAACTATGTGATGACTTACATGATACTATGTATCACGGAGATGAATTAACTCTTTACCAGATGAGGTAATTTTGGTCTGCTAAAATTCAAAGAATTTGCAGACGACAAAGTTAGAGTCGCTAAAAAAGTTGTATTTTTATCTGTAAGGGAAGAGAACACCGTGGGAAATGGAGAAAATGCTCATTATGAGCATTTTCTCCTTTTTCCACAGTGTTTTCAAACGCGTTCAACACCAGAGCCGTAAAAACCAGGGCTTATCTGGGAAAGGGTTAACTCCGCCCCTTTGCCAGAGCATGGCTCACTTATACGTGACACAAAGGTTGCACTTATTGAATGAAATGGAAACGTTTACTCTGGATAATTCAAAAACATTGACTGAAATAGTGCAATTCCTTCTAACCCTTTAACACTTATTCTACAACACTGTTGGAAAAGGAGAAAATGCTGGAAACTATTATTTTCTCGTTTTCCTACAACGTTTTCTACCCTGTTAGCCATGATTAATTTTTCGTCTGCAAATGCTTTAAATGTGGACAAGTCCAAAATTTTGTTGTTTGGTATAGAGTAAAAAAAAAACGAACTGCCCCTCTCACCCAAATTCCTTTCAAGAGCTGTCTAATGCAATGGTGCAGAAACAGTTTTTGTTATATTTGAGTAGAATCAGAAACATTTCTAGATTGGCAAAAACTTTCCTCGTTGGATTACAGACGTATTTAATACCCAGACTGACAGCTACACACGCTAACGTATAATTGATTGCACGCCAATATATAACAGAGTACAGACAGACAAAACAGGGCGTGCTTCTAAACAAAAATTGCCACAATAGCTTATCTCTTCACAAACAGTATATATTCTTCATTTCGAGTAGTTTCAGTTAATTTTTTTCTTCGTTTTACCCTTAACTCTATCATTACTGAATAAATAAATTGCACTTTCTCAAAGGCTAAAGTTACATTTCCTCTGCAAGATCAAGAGACAGTTCGGTCATAATCTAGAATATAACAGTGGACAGTGTAGATCAGAGATCAGACTGCACAGAACGTGCAGTCTAATCTTTATCTACGCTGTCCGCAAAAGCTTCTGGTGTCGTCCATATTATGGAAAGAGTTAACTCAATACCAAACTGCAAAATTTTGGACTAATTCAAATTGAAAGCATTTGCAGGCAACAAACTAAATGTAGCTCAAATAATGATTTCTGTCTTTGATAGGGTTGAAAACATTGTGGGAAAAGGAGAAAATGCTGGTTACCAGCATTTTCTCCTTTTCCCAAAATGTTTTCAAATACCCTCTTTTTCAGGGTCTTAAAAACCCGGGATTGTTTGGTTACGAGTTAAAGAGCCTTTCACCGCTGTACATTATAGCCGCCCTTGCGGCCGGTTTAGATTAGGATCATACCTCACAAAACGTTCAGTCTGATCTTTCATCTACACTGCCCGCTTCGCTGAAACATTATAGACAAAAGTGACATTTTAAATGTAATTATCTGGGATTTATTTGTAGACTGAAGATGTCTATAGGGTTTATTTGGCGCTCAAAGTGTTAAGCTCTTTACTACATTACAAAATTTTAGGCTTGTCCAAATTGAAAGCATTTGCAGACGACAAATGAAATATGGCTCATAAAATGAGATTTGTCTATGAAATGGTTTAAAAGCATTGTGCAAAAAGGAGAAAATGCTGTTTATTAGCATTTTCTCCTTGTTTTACCATGTTTTTAAAAGCCTTCTTCTTTAGGGTTATTACCTAAAATGCAGCATTGGTTGATAAAGGGTTTACCGATTGAATTTTCATATCGCAAAAGACCAGCCGACAGATGTGTTCGTTGATCACGAAAGCAAACATGCATGTGACGAGTTACTAAAATTAGAACTTATCACTCTGCTATATCTCTGTGCCATTGTGACCCAATGTCTTTTTTTATTCTCAGTTTTCTGTCATTAATAATTTATTGATAAGCATTGGCGGTATATATATATTTTTGTTAATCTCAACTCTAAAAAAGTTTTAAAGAGACATTTCTCTTTATGTCCTGTTCAGAAGTTTTTTTTTTATCTGTATATTAATTTTCTCTATGATTTCTGTTGTATTCCCCCCCCCCCCCCGAAAAATGTTAAAAAAAGGAATAAAACTATTCTATTCATCAGTAATATTTTCCGTCCTTCAGATTTTCCAAGGTAAACGGTGTGGAAATGGCTAAAGTATTATATTGTTGAACAGATTTTGAGCATAAAAATATCGATTTTGCTTATCGATTTGGAGACAAATCAGCGAAATTCTCCATTACCCTACTCCAACTTAATTTTAGACGATAGGTAAGGATCATGTTCACTCGGATGCGAAATAAATGATCCAGTCGAGTTCATTGAGGGTGCGGGATGTTTATTTCATCACTTCCGGTTTATGTGGATTCTACAGTTACCATTTACCTTTCCTAGACTCATTACTTTCGATGACTTAGGGCGTTTCAGTAACTAGCCGATTTTTTCAACATTGTGACAAATAGAGAAGTTGTCTGTAATGTCACGATTTGCGTTTATGTTATTATATTTTTCCTGAATTTACCAGGATGTATTTTTATTGACATGGGCTGTAGGTAATAATGTCTTGAACGAGATTATCTCATTTTTTTTCCCTATCAATTCATTGATATAGTTGGTTTGAATATAATCGTGACTATCAGCTTGTTATGAATAGACATCAATCATTAATACCCGCCCCCGACCCCCGACCCCCGCCCTCAAAAAAAGGCCGAAGACTTTATATACGTGGGCAAAGTTTTTTTTTTTCATTTTACGTGGGGCCGGGTGATGAAATATACACTAGAATAAAGGTATATATAACCCACATCAAACAAGAATGTGAAACGAAATCATATTACTGTCTCAAACGGGTTCAAGATATTAACATATACAATTGTGTCATGCTCTGTGAAAAGGTGGTTTAATGCACCTGATTAAAAAAAAAACTATCAGGCCATGTCAGCCTGCGCACTCCGCGCAGGCTGACCTTGGTCGAAGCTTTTTGCTATTACTGAATTTTCTGCTTATCACATGACCAATCCTTCAGATGATTCAACTAGATTCTAGACAAAATAAGTGAGCCATGCTCTGTGAAAAGGGGACTTAATGCATCTGCGAAAAGTATTGACCCAGGTCAGCCTACGCAGTCTGCGCAGGCTGACCTGGGCCGAAACTTTTCGCTATCGGTCAATTTTCTGTATGTGCAAGGACCAATTTACATTATGATTAAGTCGGTTGTTCAAAAAAAGTGGCTGTTATGGATCTGTAGTTATCTGACGACTTGCTTGGTACTATGGATCACGGAGATGCATTAAGCCCCCTTTTGCCAGAGCATGGCTCAAGTCCATATTACGGACGATTTACTTGATATAAAGCATTATGTAGATAAATTCAACCCCCTTTTCTCAGAACGCTACTCCCATTTAAAACTCCATTTGTGTTCTCAACGGATTACTTTTCATCATTAAGAAATGAATATCAAGTTAAGGAAAAGTTTGTCCATGTGATACTCGGCTACAACTAAAGCATGTTGGATCTGGTTACTCCGATCGACCAATCAGCGTGTTTAGTTTCATAGTTTCTCATATATTGGTATCCTGCTACTAGTATACAAATCAATCATTCCTCTTAAGGCAGCGTATTCAGTTTATGTTTCCCATGGGTAAGTTACATAACATGTACAAAATCCGATACAGCAATGGCATTCGTTTACAGTTTGAGTCATGAATTCAAGAAAGGAATAAGGGTAGGGACTTCATCATTTAAGACACAGCCTAAAGTCGATTACAAAATTAATTATAATTGGTTCTAATTTGTTTGCTGCAAAAGTAACGGGCGCAACACACAATTATCAGGACCAAATTTTGATGGAATACAGTGGAATGTGTAACTCAAAGATCATACGAGTGGTGCAGTTTAATCCTGGACTATCCACAAATACATGACCCAATATCGCCCTGAACGCGATTACAACTAAGTTACAGTTATGGACTGCACTCAGGGACTCGCAATATTGCCCTGATAACGCCAAAGGTCAGATACTAGTACCTGTCATTTTCTACAAAGCCCCCCTGATTTTGCTTCTCTACATATTCCTGGTTTTGTCTGAAAATCAAGTACAGAGTTTCGTAACCATGGTATACTCGTCTTCAGAGCCGGCTGACGTTGCCCTAGACAGGCTAAGATAGGGCAGTACATCCACAAAGCCTCCCGAAACAATTCTGATCACGGTGCAAATCGTGTACATTCTAAATGTCCATAAAACTCTATGATGTACCCCCAAAATGCTATAAGGCTTAAAATCAGAACTCCTCTCCACACATTCCTTTCTGTTAGCATCGGCACTCTGGCAGTAAAATACAGACTGTTTATGGCCAATCTGCCCTCGACATATCGGTGTACCGCCGACAAAACAGCAGCCAGGAACAGATTGTCTGTCCAGACGGGACCCCGATATTGCCCTAAATATGCTAACAGTAAGGTACAGACTGTATGTCCACAAAGTTTCCTCGTGTTGTTATTAGCACACTAAAAGTGAGGTACAGACTATCTATGACCGAAATATTTTCCTCAACATGACAACAGTTAGATACGGACAGCGTGTCCACAAAGTTCATTAATGTTGCTATCAACATGCTCATAGTGAAGAAAAGACCGTCTATAACTAAAATATATTACTGTCAACATGACACAGTTAGGTACAGACTGTCTATGACCGAAATATTTTCCTCAACATGACAACAGTTAGATATGGACAGTGTGTCCACAAAGTTCCTTAATGTTGCTATCAGCATGCTAATAGTTAAGAAAAGACCGTCTATAACTAAAATATGTTACCGTCAACATGACACAGTTAGGTAACCTCAAAGTTCCCTAATGCTGCCATCAGCACTTCATGGTTTGGTACAGACTGTCAATGACCAAAACACCAACTGCTCTTTCCCTCAACATTACTACAGTTACACATAAACCGTGTGTCCGAACAAGAAGTGCAGAAGGCCTGATGTTGTCCTAAATATTATGTCAACAGTTAGAGACAGACTGCCTGTTCACAAAGTTCACACGAAAGCGGCATGCTAGCATATTAGGTACCAACCGTCTATGACCAAACGTTAACTGGTGTTTCCTTCAACATTACAACAGCTGAAACCCGACTGTCTCTCGGCAGAGGACTTGATTAATTTTACACTTAAGTTACAGTTCAGACCTAAGCATTACAGGTAAGACTCATGCAGTATGTCCACAAACCCGGCCCCGCCCCCTATTTTTACCACTAAACATGCATGAGATTTAGTATAGACATTGATTGTTGTATTGGGGTTTAACGCCACTTTAACAGCTAAGGTCATATCATGGCGGTCGGTGACGCACATGTGTTTCCTGGCTTTCTCACACCAGTACTAACACAACTTTCTTTCCAAAGCCACCGACTACTTTTTTCACATGCTTCAGTAGAGGTGAGAGGCGAAAATACGCCGGAAAGAAAGTTCGCCTCAACCGGGTATCGAACTCACAACCACCAGGTCATGAGTCCGACACGCTCACCACTGAGCCACCCGGGCGGGGCTAGTATAGACATTAAATCCAAAATGTCTGTTGAAATTAGCCTCAGTCTGCAAACAGTTTCGACCGTTTTGTATCTTGAGAGCCTGCAATGCCGAAATGGCTTGTATGTCAACAAAGCCTCCAGATGCTATCCCCGATCTAACAGTTAAGCACAGCCTTGAAGGAACTGTGCCCCAAATATGCTTACTTACTGGCCAAAAATGGGGGTCCAAATCGCTTCTGACCTTGCATGGTAAAACTTAAGACAGGACTGCGTGAAAGGCTCACAAATGTTACCCTCAGCTAGCTAAAGGCTAACAAGAGCGGATTATTTGGTCAACACCGGCTTGTTTTTACGAGTCGGAAATAACGGTAAGTAAATCGTGTTTGTGGAGGCAGTAAACTATGTGGAGATGAAGAAGTTCATACCGAAACAAACCAGAAAACTATCCCTGATCAAGTGTTTTGACGGACACAGCCAATTTACTGTTCGCACTTAATATAGTAACACCGTATTTTTCACCAGTATTAATTATACATTGTTGCGAATAAAAAGTCTAAGAAACCTCTTTGCTGCATTTTTACAGCTTTTGTATCTACTGTTGACAGGTCGTCGGCATATAGTGACAAATCAGTTGAAACCAACGTTTTCTTTATTTGTCATGATATTGCGCGGTGTTCTATCATAGTACTAGTGCAACGTTAGTAAACATTTTGCATTCATTCTTTATAACTGTAATGTCATTCTTTAGAAAGTCGAAAGCCTGGGTATTCAGTAAAGAGTTATCAAGGACAAATCGTTAGTTGAACTATCCCTCCATCTCACAAATCATGGTGAAAGTCACGCTCTGTGCCATTGGTTGAATTCTTTATGACTAATGATGGTGATACCAACAATAACAATAACAAGAATAACAACAAATGATAATAATAACAAAAACAATACGAAATGAAAAAGGGAGAGCCAGGTTTTTCAATTTAGGAAACAAAAGTCGATAAAAATTTGATGATACATTACACGCATATTTCACAACCTCTCATGGTACTGATTGGAGTTAAAATCGGCTAATTTCACCCATGGTGGTAAAGATTTATTTTTTTTATGGCGGCTTTACCTTTAGTTGGTGGCATTGAATCCGCAGAATCGTTAGCTTTCCGACAAGAAGACATTTCATGTAAACACTACGATTACTGTTTCGTAATTGTATGTTAACAATTTTTTTTAAAATCAGAAAGAACCATTAGACTTATGCTGCGGCTAATTAGCCAACTGTAGAATAAACTCACTACAAGTAGAATTTGGGCCCAGTAAATGAAATGATAAACTAAAGTGGGCAAATATAAAGAACTGCATCGAGCAGAGAAATATGTGTTGATGTCTGCGTATGACTGGTGCTTCCATTGGTATTACAATTATATCATGGCAACAGCGTGCTTATATATACATGTAATTTTCTTTAGCCCCCGCCGTCCTTCGTCCTTCCGTCTGTTTGTTCGTCCTTCCGTCCCACTTTCTTGTCCGGAGCATAACTCAAAAACTATAAAAGATTTAAATATGATACTTCACAGGTGGATAGATCTCATCAAGGAGAGGTGTAGTGCACAAAAACTCTTGATTGCATAATTTAGGAGTTATTGGCCTTTGTAATTTTTCATACTTAAATTTTGTCCAGGGCATAACTCCAAAAACTATTAGAGGTGTAAACATGATACTTCACAGGTGCATAGATCGCATTGAGGAGAATTGCAGTGCACAAGAACCATAACTATTGAATGCACAATTTAGGAGTTGTTGCCCTTTGTTATTTTTTCTCACTTAAATTTTATCAAGTGCATAACTTGAAAACTACATGAGATATAAAAATGAGACTTCACAGGTTGATAAAGTACATTGAGGAGAAGTGCAGTGAACAAGAACCATAACTTTCAGTGCCATAATTTAGGAGTTATTGCCCTTTGTTATTTTTCATACTTAAATGTTGTCCGGAGCATAACTAAAAAACTATTAGAGTTGTAAACAAGATACTTCACAGGTGCATAGATCACATTGAGGAGAAGTGCACTGCACGAGAACCATAACTCTTGGTTGCATAGTTAATGAGTTATTGTCCATAATTTAGGAGTTATTGCCCTATTTATTTTTCATACTTAAATTTTGTCTCAGCATAACTTGAAAGTTATAATAGGTATCAATGTGAGTCCTAAGAGGTAGACAGATCTTATAGAGGAGAAGTGCCGTACAATGATTTTGGAGTTATGTCTCTTTGTTAATTTTTAGACTCAAGGTTTCTTTGGAGCATAACTCGAGCTGTATTAACTTTACAGCTCGATAGTTGTCTCTTTTAGGAGGAGTACAGTACACAAGAATGATAACTCTACCTTCCATAAGTTTTTATTTATTGCTCTTTGTTGTTTTTCAGATTTTTTTTTCTGTCTGATTTCATGTGTTTACAATTGACAACTATATAAGAAAAGTGCACCTAGTTGTGGCGCCGCATGAGCGGTGGCACTATATTTTTATTCGCTTTTGGAAAGTGCCTGTAGAGGTAGCCATATTGGATTCCGAGAGATTTCGGCCCATAACAATTTCGGCCTATTACAATTTCGGCCCATAGTCTGTATACCAATTGAACGACACTTGAATGTTTCTTTTCATGTTTGTCTGTCAGCTTGCATGCTCCTACCTGTCCGGCTATGTGCGTTGATTGATTGCTTTTATATGACATTGTTTCAACCGCTGGTCTAACATTTTTGAAAGTTTGCCAAACAAAACGCTACGTTGTGTATTGGGCAAAGGGGGGACTAGTGTTTTTTTATTTGGACTGATTTTTTTAAAATTTTTTAACATGTAAAATACCGTACTTTCATTGCCAGATCGATAAGAACCAGATCGTATCCCAGATGGCCCAGATTTTAAATATTTGTCATGTAGTATCACCACGTGGACGTCTACGAAGTTTGTTTAAGTGATGCCCTTGGCGTAAAAAATTAACCCGCTGTAATGTGCCCTATTTCAGAACAACTGATTTGCGGCGCCATTGATGTTATGCATCAATATTTTCTTGTTGAAGTTTTTTATTGTACTTTGTATTTAGCACTGCAAGAAAATAATTCGTAAATCTAGCTGTTTTAGCTAGACAAGAAGACAGACATCTTTCGTTGAGCAAGCATTCGGCGGGGGATGGCCATGTCAACATGGCTCTTGTTATGATTAGGTTCCCAACAGTAGGCTACTACACAAGGACTATGCATTACAGTTCAGACTCTGTACCAAAATAAACCATAGCATTATAAGACATGGATATTGTAATATCAAACACTTTTTTCCCAAACATTTTTCCACAAAGTATCAGTCTGTTTAAATACACGATCAGAATGCACGTCCCGTGTACACTGATCTCGAGCTACAGTGTCAACAAAATGCGACACCTAAAGTTGTCTATATGCCCCTTAAGTTTACATAGTATTTCTTCACACAGATATCAAAGAAGTACTTCAGACTGTTGCTCGCTTTCTTTTTGTTTCGGATCTTTAATCATTTCCCAAACCACCTCGTCTTCTTAGACTCCGAGGAAGAAGGTTTTAAAACTCTTTACCAAACGATAAAATTTTTTAGACTTCTCCACATTGAAAGCATTTGCAGACGACAAACTAAAAGTGGCTCAAAGGACAAAATTTCTTCTTGATAGGGAAGAAAACATAGTGGGAAAAAGAGAAAATGTTGGGTACCAGCCTATTCTCACCGTGTTTTTCAAAAAGCCATCTTTATCAGGTTCTTTAAAACTCGGTATCCTGTGGTACAGGGTAAAAAACACGGATGGAATCGAGAAAATTCCCGGTGATTAGCAGGATTGTTTGACTGTTTAACGAATTGATAATTTGTACAGAAGAGAGAGTAGAAACTTTGTCGGAGAGGTCTTCTTAACACTTACCATATTATCTCAAAACCACTCTAACGAGAATGAGTGTCATTTCCCCCTAATATGAGTGTTTATCTATCACAGAAAAAATTCGCATGTCCGTCAGTTCAGTTAACTCTTTACCACACAATCCCGAGTTTGAACGACTCTGAAAGAAAAAGCTTTTGAAAAAATTGTGGGAAAAGAAGAAAATGCTGGTAACCAGCATTTTCTCCTTTTCCCACAATTTTTTCTATCCTTCTCAAAGTAAATTTTAATTTTTGCGTCATATTTATTTTGTCGTCTGCAAATGCTGTGAATTTGGTCCATTCCAAAACTTTATCGTTTGGTAAAGATTTAAACCGTTAGCGCTTTGCTTTATACAATGTATATCAAGGTGATTTGATATCAAATCACATTTTGATTTCTCGTGTTTTGGTCGGCACTTTACCGACCGTGTTATTCCTGAAACTGACGTATCAGTTGCAGTTCTATTTCATGATTCATTGGCACTATTTTTTTCAGTTCAATCTCGGGGCTCCAATACTGCCGGCCGTGTTGCTTGAACATTCTAACCCCCGCCCCGAGATCGTTTCAGACCATTTTGAGACCAACTACCGATAATGTCCATGAACAATCTGACGACGGCTAATTTCAGTGCGTCTTCTGGCGTATTATAATGTTGCTACTTAAAGCACAGCCAATCTGAGAGCCTTTTTAAAAGTCGTTCGGTTCATCACTTAGATTGGCGGAAATACATCTTGCGAATAGGGGATTTAACACTTCTTTATAACGCATTATTCAAAGCAAGTGGCCGCATTCAATAAAACCATTTTGTCTAAAAACTGGACGAATCATGAGGTAGCATGGTCCTTTTAACAAGGAGAAAATTTTCCAGTAGCCAAAAGTTTCGATCAGGGAAGCCTATGCAGTCTCTGAGGGCTGATCTGGGTCGAAGCTTTTTGCTACCGGTATTTTTTTTATCACTGGATTATTAGTATTATGAGGTAGCATTTTCATTTGACAAACATAAAATTTACCTATAGCAAGAAAGCTTCGACCCAGGTCAGCCTGCGCGGACCGCGCAGGCTGATTTGTGTCGAGACTATTTGCAGATGTATCAAATCTTTTCACAGAACATGATTCATGTTTTCTTTCAACTGTGCTAGATTCATTACCTATGATTTACCTTAAACAGCACTTAGACATAGCAACGACACACGTCACTACACGGCCGATTCGGACTCCGTGGTTTGCCGAACGGCAGCAATGACACTATATAGCGCGATCGTTACATAGGTGTGGTTGTCTGGGTTTGTACACAGTCGACCTTCACATTGTACGTTTGCAGTATTAACGAAAACACTTTGTACTTACATTTCCCATATTCAGATAGATCTACTATCTGTTTTGGCAAATTACCATAAATTACCACCCATAGAAGGAAAATTTCGTTCTGCAGCAGATCTCTCTGCAAAATCTTATGGCATAAAGAGGAATTGCTTGTTTTTTTATAAAAAATGTTTTTCTCACGCATCAAATCTCAATACTTGTTGATTTTCCATGATAATTCTTTCACAAGGACGTTTCCAAATTCGTCTGCTCCAGTTTTGTTTGAAGAGGTGCAATGAAATAAATAACACGTTCGATCAAGCAGGGTTCATACGTGCTATCGTCTAGGACAAGCCACTCCTCTTTTCTCCCATTCATAAAATTGTCTACCTGGCGGTTGTGTCTGGATAACCCTGCATCAAACGATTTGAAGTTTATAGACCACAACTTTTATGAAGGCTTTTGAAAACGTTGTGGGAAAAGGAGAAAATGCTGGAAACCAGCATTTTCTCCTTTTGCCAAAATGTTTTTTTTCCCTTTCTACGGAAAATCATATTCTTTGAGTCAATTTAATTTGTCGTCTGTTGATGCTTTCAATATGGACCAGTCTAAAATTTTGTCGTATGGTTAAGAGACAGATGTGATTCACGTAATAATATCCCTTCTACAGTGGCTGCATTTAACACTACGCTTAATCAATATCTATTTCTGAATTCCAATCCTATCTAATTGACCATATCACTGAGACAGAACGTCTCGGCTAATAAAACGGCTTGTCTTCTTTAAAGTAACAATAAAGGTCAAATGTAAACAAAGCAGGTGTTTAAATGCATTTGAATTTGTATCATACCATTTAATAGTATGGAAGTTATCGTGAAGATCACAATCTGTTATTGTACGGTCGGCCCAAGTGTTAGTCGCTGACAGAGAAATTAATTTCAAAACTAAGTTAAAAGCTGCCAGGTAGCTGTGTCTTTTATTTACTTTTTTCCTGATTTTAAAATTCTTTTTTCTGCCAGCGACTAACATATGGCCCAACCACACGATAACAGACTGTCATCTCCACAATATTTTCCATACTTTTAAATGGTATGATTTAAATCTAAATGTATTATGACCATTGCTTTGGTATTTTGGCTATTACTGGGCCTTTCAATTAAGAGACTGTTCAGAGAAAAAAAGGTATTGTAGCTAAATACGAGCTTGATTCAAATTACCACAGCGGCTCACTTTTTGCTCCTAGTAAGGGGTCCAGGGTGGGGCACAAGTAAAATGTGGGACTCATGACATGGAGGCACCGGGTTCGAGCCCCACTGAATCTACTGGGTTATTCGTGTGAGTATCCTTGGGCAAGTAATTTCCGAGCCCTAGCGTAGTACTAGTGAAACCCAGAAAATACATGAATATGTAAGCGACCGCCGTGATATGACTGACATAATATTGAAAGCGGCGTAAAATACCATCCAATCAATCAATTAATTTGCATCAACTAAAAAAGGGAGCAACGTGACACGAAGGAGAAACCATTGAAGCTAAGAAAAAAAAAAAGCCCTATTTTTAAAAGATACGACAAATTATTGAGGTGAATGATGTGATAGCTTTGACATATCATTTGCATCTTTTCTATCAATGTTTTTAAAAACTGTCCATTGCCGGGATAGAAAACAAAACCTTAATAGGTAAGCACGATTACGATCACGTGATCAGGTTTATTTTAAACCTTTACCAAATCATCCAAAGCTTAAACGACCCACATGGAAAAAAGGCCTCTGAAAACATTGTGGAAAAAAGAGAAAATGCTGGTAACCAGCATTTTCTCCTTTCTCCGCAATGTTTTCTAAGCGTTTAAATACGACCTGAATCATTTTGAATCATAGTCGATCTGTCGTCTGCGAATGTTTTCAGTTTGGATATTTCTAAAAATTTTTCGACTGGTCTGGTATAGAGTTAGAGTACGCCTGCAAATGGGAAATCTTTGTCGCCGACATGTAAATGTATTTAACTTAAGATACCAAAATACTATACAAATGAAGAGATCTGGTTGCTTTGGTTTAGTAGTATTGTGTAGTGGGAGTCTAGATCAAAGATCTGTGCAGTCTGAGCTTTGATTTACCGTCCACAAATCCTATTTATGTCACATCTGGCGACAAAAGTGTATAGCGGTTTCGTAATAAAAAAAAAAGGTCCCACAGCAGTAAATAAGGAGATACGAATTCATTCATACTGCAAAGGCTCACCTGTTGTTAGGCAAAAACATACGTTACGTATCGAATTTACGAGTCCGGGCGGCTTAATCCTTCCGCTGCTAAGAGCCACTAAGGACCATTTGCGGACAGTGTAGATTCAGATCAGACTGCACAAAACGTGCAGTCTGATCTTGGATCTATACTGTCCGATAAGGAGATGTATTTCCCCAAAAGTCGCTTTGAAATAGCATTATGTGGGTTTTTACTATCGGGTTGAATATTTCATTTGACTTATTTAACAGTTTAAGAGTTAATACCAATGAAAACGGCTTCGTCTAGATAAATGTTGTTATCAGAAAATCTGTTCAAATACTGTATAACGGCGACAGTTTGTCACTTAGTAAGGTAAAATCAATCTTTTTTTTTTTCGGTAGATATATATTATATTGAAATCCAAATGCTTTTAGGTAGATATACAACAATATATATATATATAAAACAATGAAATTGAGTGGCGCTGTGGTGAAAGGCGGTTTAATGCTTCCCCGTTATGCATTATACGAATCAAGTCATCACATAATTATGGACCCATAAAATCTGTTTTGTCCAACAACAGACAGAATCCTGAGGAAGAATGGTCTTCAGTCATGCAGAAAAGTTACGAATAGCAAAAAGTTTTTATCCCTGTCAGCCTACGCGGACTGCGCAGGCTGACATGGGTCGATACTTTTTGCAGATGCACTATTGGATGTACAAAACTCTTTTCTTTTGCTGATTTAACTATTTGACAATTTGTCTTTTTTGTTCTGTTTCATTTAAATAGTCATTACATGTCCTTTCATCAAGACCTGAGCCATGCTCTGGGAAAAAGAGGGCTTAACGCATCTCCGTGATTCATCATACTGAGCAAGTCATCACATAACCATAGACCAATAAAATCCATTTTGTCAAACAACTAACTGAATGATTATGTAGGATTATTCTTGGACATGCATAAACTTTTCAAATGGCAAAAGTCTCGACACTTGTCAGCCTGCGGACTGCGCAGGCTGACACGAGTCGATACATTTAGCAGGGGCATTAAACCCCCTTTTCACATAGCATGGCTCATTTTTTTTATTGCCATGAATTAGGTGTGCGCGTGTTACATGTAAAAACAATTTATCCTGATATATCACTGGAAAGAATCTCAAGGACAGATGATTTCGAACATTACATCTGACCTACTGATGTTCAAATATCCTTAACCCGAAAAGGGGGGCTTTTGCGGTTGGCATAGATCAAGATCAGACTGCATGGCTATTGGAAAAAGGTGAAAATGGTGGTAACAAGCATTTTCTCCTGATCCCACACCACTTTGTACAGTGTCATAGATAAATCCCATCATTTGAGCCACAGTTAACTCTTTCAGGGCCAAATACTAGTACATAAACTCGATCCTTTTCGGTGCCTGAAAATAGAATCCACTGAGACTCAGAAGGATTTTTGTCTCATAGGCTTGACCAAACAAGCAGACGGAATAGATCCAAGATCAGACTGCACGTTCCGTGCAGTCTGATCTTGATCTATGCCGTCCGCAAAAGTCCTTGTTTTCGCCTATGGCGCCGAAAGGGAGAAATTTGCCCTATGTCGATGCTTTCAATATGGATGCGTCTAAAATTTTTTTTGCACGCTAATAAACATAAGAACGAATGGATGAATGTTGTTTTATGGCGCATCGACAGCTTTGGTTATTTAGCTCGCATATATGTATTAAAAGATTATTAAAGAATGATGACAGTAAAAATAGTTAAGTTAAGAAGGATTATGTGTGATCTTGATTTGCATAAAAATACAAACGTGTGGGCCCTCACTCTCCAACCACTCTCAAGAACATTTTTGGTCTAATTCTCAAGAATTTTAATTTTTAAGTAACACAACTTTTGACTGGTTAAACCAGATAGCCTAGCCAATCAAAAGTAGCGTTACTTTCTAAATCTGGAAGTATAAGAATGAAATTAAAAATGATTGGTGGACACGTACCCAGATTTTTTCCGTGTCTTGCAGCGGATCATGTAAGACATCATTCTGTAAATGGGAAAGATGCACTGATGTACCAAACTGTAATTCACATTGACTGTAACTCCATTTTCAACAAAATCATCTGGGTTCCTGCATGGCCCAGTGGTAAAGTGTACTACTCGTGGCCTGGATGCCTCTGGTTCGAGCCCTACATGGGGGTCTTCCGTGGGATTGTCCTTTGGCAAGACACTTCAGAGCCCTATCCCAATACTGGTGAAACACAGGAAATACGTGACTATGTCAGCTGTCGTCGTGATATGACTGAAGTAATGTTGAAAGCGGCGTAAAACGCCATTGAATTTAAAAGTCGTCTGCTGCAAATTCATTAGGTAAAGGATTAATATTTTCCTTCATTTAGTCCCTTACCAAATAATCCCATGTTTGACGCCCCTGAGGGAGAACATCATAAAAAAAGGAGAAAATGCTGGTTACCAGCAATTTCTCCTTTTCCAGCGATGTTTAGAGAGAATGCTGTTGCAAACATTGTGGGAAAAGGAATAAATGCTCTGCTTTTCCAACAATGTTTTCAAGAGCTTTCTGCAATGTTTTCTACCCTTACAAAGAAAAATCAAGTTATAATAGAAAAACCGAAATTGTCTTCTGCAAATCGCTTCAATTTGGAAAAGTCTAAAACTGTTTCGTATGTTACAGAAATAAATAACCATTTTGCAGGTGATCGCGTGATGAATGGTATAACTTGTAATTAATTTCCGACCATACCAGTTGAGCCATGCTCTGGCAAAAGGGGGCTTAATGCATCTTCGTGATGCATGATACCAGACAGTTGATCACAGTATTATGAATCTATAAAATCAATTTGATATAACAACCGAGTGAGTTACGAGGTACACTGGTCCTTTGAGCCGCAGAAAATTTACAAAAAGCAAAATGTTTCGGCTCAGGTCAGCCAGCGTGGACTGCGTAGGCTGACCCTGGTCAATACTTTTTCCAGATGCATTAAGCCCCCTTTTCACAGAGTATGACTCAATAATTTCCCTTGATCTAATTAATCCACTGTTGCATGGCTTTTTATCGACTTCCTCAAAACATTTCTAAAATAGCAGAAAGGACCAATTAATTGAAAGAAAGGAAACTTTCATCATTCAACATTATAGAAAACATTTGAGAAAAGGAGCGATTGTTACAAGCAATTGCTCATCTTTCCAAAATGTTTTTCCCAAACCTATCAGGCTGATAACGTCGTTTTTGTAAGGAAATGAATGAACAAAACGGAAAAGGAGAATGCTCCCTCATGACTGATCTGTCAACTGTTCACTGTTCGTTTAAGTTTGCTTGCACCTATTCTGTGTTTTCGAATCCCCAACAGTTGGAAATGATTTAACCAGTAGGATTCTGGTCATATTATTTTGTGATTTTAATTTTTTTTTTCATTTTCTTTTTTAGAGGGGGGGGGGGTACAATGTAGATCTCGATCAGACTCTAAAGATGGTGCACTGTTATCTGCATTAACCCCTAGAACGCCGAATAATCCTATCAGACATTTCCATCCTAAAAATACGACCAAAATAATTGCAGTTTCATGGTTGCTTTTGTCTACAGTGTATCAGCAAAGCGGACAGTGTAGATCAAAGATCAGGCTGCACGTTTTGTGCAGCCTGATCTTGATCTACACTGGCCGCAAAGGCAACTATAGTCGTGAAAAAGCGCTTTTAGCGTTAATACTGTCTGATATGCTGAGGTATTTCTGCTCAAGATCAGTCCACTAGGTTATTTTCTACCGACTAATGATATGTACCATGCCTTTTCGCGAGAAAAGGGCTTATAACTTCTGTGAACAGAACAGAACTCACACTCTGGTCTTTGACCTAAACGATCAAATAATTCATTTTTTTTTTGGGGGGGGGGGGGAAAGAGAGAAAGTATACTAAGCCCAAATCCACTGACGCTGTATGTTGTGCCATAATTCCGCTCTTTTATTCGTTATCAAACAATGCTGAGTTCGAATGACCCTGAGGCAGAGAGCTTTAGAAAACACGGTGGAAAAAAGGATTTCAATGCTGGTTACCGGCATTTTCTACTTTTTACAACCATGTTTTTATAACATATCAAAGATAAATCCCATCATCTTAAATACACTTAATAAATTTTGTTGCACGTTCTTTTAATTTCGACACGTCCAAAATTTTGTCGTTTGGTTTGGGTTGAAAATATTCCAAGAAAAATAAGGTTGATGTGTCGTGATACACAATCCAATCGTTTTGTGCAGTCCATTTTTAAACCAGGGGAAGTAATCCAAATATAGATGATACAATACTAAAGAGTTAAAGTGACGGGTTTGTTCGACTTCTATAGTTGCCGAAATCAGGCCTTTCAGATCAAGACCAGCCCGCATAGCTCAATTGGTAGAGCATAAGACTCGTGAACGTGATATTTCGGGTCACTTGAGGGAGTGGGTTCGATTCCCACCGCTGGCCATCTAAAATTACTAACAGTCTTTCGGATGAGACTTTAAACCGAGGTCTCTTGTGACGATGCTATACACCGAGCACGTAAAAGAACCAGGCGTAACTTAGGATGGGTTTCGTCCTGTATCTGCACTTTCCCCCGTAACAATACTAACAGCCTTCAGGGGTGTCGCCCATAAGGGCAACAGGTGGCGACGATAAATAAACGCAAATTCAAAATTCCGTACGATCAAACTAACCGTATATAAGGGACATTATTTTATATGTATTTCAGCCCTGTTCTGTGAAAAACGGAGCCTAATACATCTGCAAAAAGTTACGACCCATATCAGCCTGCGCAGTACGCGCAGGCTGACATGGATCGTGACTTTTTGCTATTTGTGAATTTTCTGTATAGCAAAGGACCATTCTATTTCCAGAAGTTGATTGTTAGACTAATGGATTTATGGATCAATAATTATGTGATGACTGGCTTGGAATAATGTATCATGCAGATGCATTAAACCCCCTTTTGTCAGAATATGGCTCATTTCTTTTTGTAATTTTTTTTTTTTTTTATATTTCTATTGACCTTAAAATGAATTTATGAATAGTGTCTTAACTTTTATCCAAACGAAAAGATTGAAAGTATTTGTAGACGACGCATTAAATAAGCTGATATAGTAAAATTTGTTAGGGAAACGGTGTAAAGCGTTGTAGCGAAAAAGAGAAAAACCTAGTTACAAGCATTTTCTTTTTATTTAAAATTGTTTTCAAAGGACTGCCTTGTAAGGGTCGCTAAAACACTGCACTCTTTAGTAAAGGGTTAACAGAGATTCAAGTTTAGGTACATTCACCAATAAACGAACAGGCTATTTCAAACCTGGAAAGTAAGAAAAGAAATAGAAGAAAGAAAAAGAAAGCATAAAAGAATGATTATAAAGGGAACAGAACTTGGTACAAACCCAGCATCTTTTTCCGCAAGGATTTCCCTAAAAAGTGTCCGTTTGGAAAGCATAACCCTTTTAGTGTGATAGGCCACGGAAAACAGCGGTGTTTATAGACGAAAAGATCAGGATCAGACTGCACTGAACGTGCTGTCTGATCTTGAATCTATACCGTAGACTGATTGTAGAGTCAAGCGTTAAAGATAAAAGAAAAATCTCCCTGAGGTTCATATTTTCAGTCGTAGAAAGAGGTCGAATTCATATATTTGGCTCTGAAAGAGTTGGCCTGTCAGACAATCCTGTGTTTTTACATCCTCGAAGAAGAAAGGCTTTTAATAACATTGTGTGCAAAGGAGAAAATGCTTATAACAAGCATTTTCTCCTTTTCACACAATGTTTTCTATCCTTAGAAAAAATGTTGTAACTTGAGCTATATTAAAATTCTCGTCAGCAAAAGCTTACAGTATGTACAAGCCTGAAATTTTGTCTTTTGTTAAAGAGTCAATGAAACGCACCCTCGCAGAAATGGATCTAAGAGAATGATGGGAAATTATTCCGCATGAATTTCCGCTCCTTTGGGGGTGAAACTGTAAAGTATGACACTTTAGTTAAATATGATAAAACCTCACAAATAATTACATAACTATCGACATACCACTACTAATTAGACATGAACAGTTTTTGATGAGCATTCTCATTCAACTTCAAAGGGAAGTGGAATCCACTATTCTTGAAACGTAAAGTCAGACATAGTTTTAAAAAAAAAGTACAAGGTATTTTGACGGATGCCTCTTCTGGTTTCCTATTTTCATCGCTTTGTATTTCGTGCATTATGAGATACAGCGAACATTTTTTTTCTTTTGCAACAACGTTTTTACATGTATTCTTGCCATTTCTTAATTTACGTGATTATTCTTATTTTACAAGGATTTTTACAAAGTTGTTTCCTTCAAACTTCTAAGGGTTCAAACGGTAAATGAGTAAAACGCGACAAGAGCTGTTAGAAAAACATAGCTATAAACACTACCGAAAATAAAGTCATATAAACTTTTGAGTTTTACTTCACGATGTTTTGATTTTACCACCCAGAGGTTCCGAAAAACATGTCGTTTGTATCCTTGCACAGTGCTTCTATACATAGTTATCTCCCCCTCTTTTTTATCGACAAATTGCAGAACAGGGTTAAAACTTTTCCGGACGAAAATGATTTAAAATTGTCCATATGGAAAGCATTTTTAGACACGTTAAAATGTCTGGAATGATGTGGTTTCTCTGTGAAAGGTTAGAAAACATTGTGAAGAAGGAGACTGAAAAGCTGCTTTCCAGCACTTTCTCCTTTTCCCTCGACGTTTTTTCAAAAGCCCGCTAAACTATGACTCAAATGATAAGACTTGTCATTGAAAGGGTCAACTACACTTCGGGAAAATGAGAAAATGCTGGTCACCGAGAAAATGCTGGTTGCCAGCATTTGCTCCTTTTCCCTCGATGTCTTCAAATGCCTACTTCGTTAGGGTCGTTTAAATAGGAGATTGTTCGGGAAAGGGTTGAAAATCTACATGTTTCACTTAAAATGAATTGGTTGAGAATATTAAACGGTAATTGTAGAGAAGTGGTCTAGGACTGGCGTCTACATAGTAAATCCTTCTAGCGCTAAATATAAATGAGCGGCATTCTGGCATATGGGAGTTTGATGCAGCTCCGTGATGCATGATACCATGCAAAGTCATCACATTACTACAGATCAATGAAATAAAATTTCAACAACCGACTGAACCATGAGGTAGAATAATCTTTTGACATGCAGAAAGATAGCAATAAGTTTCAACACAGGTCTGCCTGCCCGGACTGCGCAAGCCGACATGGGTCGATACTTTTTTCAGATGCACTGAACTCCATTTTCAAAGGGAATGAGTCGTATGAAATTTACATTTCTAGACGGTATTTTCAAGAACATATCTGTTATGGCGGCCAAGCGTTCCTGTCGTTTCTTTACCAATAGTACGCACAGCACTTTCAAAGCCACTGGATGTTTTTTTACACAAAAGAAATAAAAATGTTTTAGCAATACAATAAGATAAACTTTATTGCGTAACACTAGGCCACTGGTCCATTTTAAAGTTCAAACAATACTAGTACACCCTGGATTCAAGTAACATTTTTTCCCATCCTCTTAAATTAACAAGTACACTGTATATACAGTTATGACAGAAAGCATTAAAATCAGTGTTATGAGTAGGAGAAATTGCTCATATTGAGCAAGCTCTCCTTCTGCCACAAAGTTTTCCTCAGACCCAAAACTTAGCTCTTACCATTTTAAAAAATCTTCAAATCTTGAAAAAAGTAGTGAAGATGGATAAATCGCCAACATCGAGTATCTTACTCACACCAGCTGACTTACTTGCCTTTGTCGTTGCCACTGAGCTCCTATAGGGCCCGTATTCACCATCTGTTCTAAATTGCATTCTAATTTTAGACTTCAGAAAGTAACGCATTTTCTGATTGGCTAAACCATTGGTTTAGCCAATAAGAAATTGCATTACTTCCGATCAAATTTAGTTTTAATTTTTCCCTTGAATTAGATAAAAAGTGTTATTAAAATATGGTTGGTGGATGTGGGCCCGGGTTAGGGCGACCATTAAAGTGTCTGTGTGAATTCAAATTATTTAAATAAGATGATATGAGAAAATAATTAAAAACATATTTCAAAGGGAGTAATGCCCTGTGAGTATCATATAATTACCTCTAAAACTCGTACCTTAAGTGTGCACTGCATTTTGTCGAATTATTAAATTACAAGTGTGGGTAATTATGATTATGAAGTATTACATACATATTTTTATCAAAATGAAGTACAGTTCTTAAAAAATGAAATAAATGGAATAGCAAACTGTTGGTAGACTATTTTAATCGGGATTTCTCCAGAAGATTTTTAGCGGCGCTCTGGGAAAAAGTGGTTTAACGCATCTTCCTAATGACTTATACAAAGCAAGTTGTCACACAAAATGAACAAGTTTTGTCTAAAAAAAGCTACATATGAGTCATGAGGTACAGTGGCGCCTTGACATTGCAAAAAGTTTCCACCGAAGTCAGCCTGCGTGAGTCGATATGGCTTGCAACACGCGAAAAGGGGCATTCAGACATTTGCGTAAAGTGTCGTCTCGGATCAGCCTGCGAAGTCCGCGCAGGCTAATCCGAGACGGCACTTTACGATTACATTAGATTTTGTGCTACAGTAGACTTGCGCAAAACAGAAAATTACATAAAACGGAAAGTGCCGTCTCGGATTAGCCTGCGCGGACTGCGCAGGCTGATCCGAGACGACACTTTACGCAAATGTCCGAATGCCCCTTTTTGCATGTTGCAGGCCATATTTTCTGCAATGCATTAAACTCCTTTTTCATAGAGCATGACTTATTTGACTGAAAAATGAACACTCTTACGTACTTTGTAACGAAATTCAGATTGACTTTCAACTATGTAAAGGCTTCTTTCCCTACAGATTCTAAATTTTCTATAGTCCATGGAATACCGAGGATTCTTTGTAAGCTTTTCAAGAACGGTGTATTCTCTGCTATGTGTATACATAATTACATATATTTTTAAACCTTCGCCAATATTTTGGCTTTAATATGCGTTAAAATGGCTTGAAAGTTGTCTTTTTGACGTAACCCTATTGGTGCGTTAATTGTATAAAAAAGGCAAAGTAGACCGTGGGAAGAAAATTCGATCTTTAGTAATTAATTGATGGTTTTAAAATAGCTTACTGTATACAATGTGATTAAAGTGATTGGTATGTGTCATGGCTCTTCATCGTGCATCCGCCATGTCAATAATCAGCCTCGATATCGAAATCTCACGAGATCAAAATCGACTTTTCAACGTGATTTGGCGAGGTTAGGGCGGACAGTCACGAGACAAGGCCATTTTTGCCACACACGAACTCCCATAAAATGGTTTGTAAATTCCCGATTTTTACGACGTGTTTATGACCGGGTTGCGAATTGTTTATCCTACGATGCCATGACGATACGATGTATTTATAAAATAAGAAATTGTTTATGTTTCCTCGACGATTTTTACGCGCAATTGCGTGCATGACGTCATTATATGGAAGTTGATTAATGACAATGACATTTGAAAGTATTCCGGCAAACGACAGAATTTTTTTTGATGTAGATCCTTGCATTTGGGTACAAAATATCAGATGCTGTTGAAGGATTCGATATGTCCTGCAACACGCGAAAAGGGGCATTCGGACATTTGTGTAAAGTGTCGTCTCGGATCAGCCTGCGCAGTCCGCGCAGGCTAATCCGAAACGACACTTTCCGTTTTTATGTAATTTTCTGTTTTGCACAAGTCTACTGTAGCACAAAATCTAATGTAGTCGTAAAGTGCTGTCTCGGGTGATCCGAGACGACACTTTATGCAAATGTCCGAATGCCCCTTTTCGCGTGTTGCAAGCCAATTATGTCAATGACAGATAATTCTTACAGAAACTGAATTCATTTCTTGATGAATAGTAACCCTTTTCCTGCTAAATAATCTAAAATAAAACTTTCAATCCGATAGTTAAAACCCGAATAATGTTAATTCAAACTTATTTTTGGGTGAATAAAATCTTGTAATCGGACAGTGTAGATCCAAGATCAGACTGCACGTTCTGTGCAGTCTGATCTTGATCTACACTGTCTGCAAAAGGTCAGTGAGTCGTGCTTAGCAGACGAAGACATTTTGTGCCAAGTCTGCTGCGCCTGTTTGTCATTATAGAATTACCATTTTTTCATTACTTACATTCCATTCCGTATACTGACAGATAGATAAGCCATACTCTGTGAATAACATGATTGATGCATCTGCAAAAAGTATCGACCCAGGTCATCCTGCACAGACCATACAGGCTAACCTGTGTTGAAACTTTTTGCTATTGATCAATTTTCTGCATGTCAAAATACCATTCTACATCATAATTCAGTCGGTTGTTAGACAAAATTGTTTTTATTGATTAACAATTAAATAATGACTTGTTTGGTAAAATGCATCATGGAGATGCATTAAACTCCCTTTTGCCAGGGCGCCGCTCATACCTGTCCAAAGGCAAGTAATATAGACCTGGTCTGGTATTCACTAACCATTCTTGATAACTTTTATGTCTTATTTTCAAAATATTTCTTGATTTAGAAGTAACACAGTTTCAAATGGTTTAGCCAGTCAGAAATTTGGTTACTGTCTAAATCTAGAATACGTCCAAGAACGTTTGCCATTGTCAACTTTCCCTTGAAAATGAGCTATTGAAAGAAAAACTTTCACAAAAAGCAGTTACACTCAAAGGCTTTCTCCAATCGAACACAAAATTGGTTTTGGTTTTGGTTCTTTCAGTCAAGTGTTATTCATCACGAAACAATCTACCTAATGCCAGCATGCATAAAGGCCGCAAAATATGAATAATGATAACTGGTAACGTTTCAAACCAAGCGTATCCCGTGACTTTGGACTGGTATTGTTGGAAACTTTGAAATACATTTTGTCAGCCTCGTTCGAATAAGCTCAATTCCTTAGGTTCCAGCGGGGTGCAGCGTGGCAGGACTCTCGCTGAAAGCGCTTGATTTTTCTCGGGAGTGTTTTTGGACACGACATGTCAGAACCACAGCCTAATACTGGTGGAACCCAGGACATGCATGAACATGTGAGCTGTCGCCGTGGATGTGACTGAAAGAATGTTGAAAGCGGCGTACAACACCATTCGATCAGCCATTAGGTTTCAGTGCTATGCACTTTCCATTTGGAAGAAATAAACTGTAAATTACCACCTTGCAAAGCGCGCCTTTTATTTATTTTACGGCGTCCTATAAAACCAGAGGTGCGCTAAAATTCACTTTTTTTTCTGCAACCGAAGTCGGTTATCACCTTGGGATTTAATATTTAAGCAGTTAATCCTTTCCCAAACTATCACGTGTTTTAACGACCATAAGGAAAAGGGCTTTGAAAACATTGTTGGAAAAGGAGAAAATGCTGGTAACCAGCATTTTCTCCTTTTCCAACAATGTTTTCTTTCCATTTAAACACGATTCCCATCATTTGGGCCTTATTTTAATTTGTCGTCTGCAAATCCTTTCAATTTGGACCATGTCTACAACTTTGTCGTCTGATACAGCGTTAAACCCTGCAGCTGTGCAGCTTCGACGTTTATTTCGTTGTTTTATCGGTCCATGCAGTATAAAGTTTCGTGCAGGATAGTTTATATTCCCAATAATTATTATTTATATGTATTTCAACGCCAGAGTATATGTGACTCCAGTTGGCTATAAGCACGTTTGCCCATCTTTTACACTTCTCGTAATGTCAACAAAAGAACTCTTGACCCCGATTATACCTGTACCAGACAACAAAAGTTTAGACTTGCCCAAATTGAAAGTTATTGCAGACGACAAACCAAATGTAGCCCAAATAATGGAGTGTGTCTTTAAATGGGTAAAAGAACATTGAGTGAAAAGGAGAAAATCCTGTTTACCAGCACAAGGAGGTTATCCTTGAGACATCTGTATTTTCATTTATGCTGTAACAGGGTTGCGAACCCATGTGACTATTTGATACAGTTCACTGTGCTTCTCAGATTAGATTTTTTCCCAAACCCTCGCATTATTAACTAACAGATTCATGTGAATTATAGAATTATAGTTCAGAACAGTCAGCTAATCCTTAGATTTTTCTATGACATTTATATGACAATTTTGATGACCAAAATTATTATTCCATGCTTTGTGAAAAATGGGCTTAATGTATCCGCAAACAGTATCGACCCAGGTCAGCCTGCACAGTCCTCGAAGGCTGACCTAGGTCAAAACTATTTGCTAATAGTCAATTTTCTGCAGCTCAAAGGACCACTTTACCTCATGATTCAGTTGGTTGTTGGACAAATTTGATTTTATGGATCAAGAAGTAGAAAATGACTAGCTTGGCATAATGCATCACGGAGATGTACGAAACCCCCCTTTGTCCCAGAGAATGGTAAAATTTTGTTTCAGCCCAAGAAACTTTTGCTTGCCCAAGGATGTCTTCCGACCGTAAAAAGTGGTGAAATGACAATATTCATGTACGAAACAAAATAATTTTTTGGAAAATTGCTCTGAAACCAAATACCTTGGGACCTTTACAGCGTACATCATGAAAAGATGGAGGTTAGCAGGATTCTGATTCATCATGGTCGCTGTTATGCCTATCTATTCACTTCGCTAGTTGACTCAGTAACCTGTTATGCCTATCTATTCACTTCGCTAGTTGACTCAGTAACCTGTTATGCCTATCTATTCACTTCGCTAGTTGACTAAGTAACCTGTTATGCCTATCTATTCACTTCGCTAGTTGACTCAGTAACCTGTTATGCCTATCTATTCACTTCGCTAGTTGACTCAGTAACCTGTTATGCCTATCTATTCACTTCGCTAGTTGACTCAGTAACCTGTTATGCCTATCTGTTCACTTCGCTAGTTGACTCAGTAACCTGTTATGCCTATCTATTCACTTCGCTAGTTGACTCAGTAACCAGTTATGCCTATCTATTCACTTCGCTAGTTGACTCAGTAACCAGTTATGCCTATCTATTCACTTCGCTAGTTGACTCAGTAACCTGTTATGCCTATCTGTTCACTTCGCTAGTTGACTCAGTAACCTGTTATGCCTATCTATTCACTTCGCTAGTTGACTCAGTAACCTGTTATGCCTATCTATTCACTTCGCTAGTTGACTCAGTAACCAGTTATGCCTATCTATTCACTTCGCTAGTTGACTCAGTAACCAGTTATGCCTATCTATTCACTTCGCTAGTTGACTCAGTAACCTGTCGAAGTTATTGCCTCTTGAAAAAAGAAAAGTTCAATACTCACCAACCATTCTTAGGAACACTATTAGTCGTATTCTATAAGATTTTCTACATTTGAAAGTAACATAACTTCTGATTGGCTAAACCAAATGGTTTAGCCTATCAGAAGTTGTGTTACGTTCAAATTTAGAAAATTCTGGAGAATAAGACTAATAATGTTTTTAAGTATGGTGGATGAATACGGACCCAGGTTTCACAACGAAGTTCTGTGGTAACAGCATAATATCAAAATGCCAGTCTCGTTGAATTATTCGCGCTTTTCTGGGTGTGAACTCGCTACCATTTGAATACAAACCGAAGACGGTCCCAACACAGCCAAACATTCCCATCGTGAATAGACTGCAATGACAGACGATATGTTATGTTTGTGTATCGCCAGACGAGATTCTTCCAAGATGGTGGCACCGCAGACGACATGTTGATGCGAATTTTTTGACAGGTACAAATTATTTAGGCACGAAAAGAATTATGAACTCTCGAAATAAACACTAAATGAAGCTCTGACAGACGTGCGGCTCCACTTGGCGTTTTTTGTTTGGTAATTCATTTTCTTTAGTAAAAGATAGGTTCCGCCCGAGGCCGAAACTGAAAAAATCCGTGGATAGCTGAGGGTTGGTCTATCTGTAGGTTTTCCGAAACCAGCTGTTATTAGTATAAGAAACCAGGGTCCGTATTCACCGACTATTCTAAATTGAATTTTTAGCCTTATTATCAAGAATTTCCTAAATTTCAGGATAACACAATTTCTGCTTGTCTAAACCATTTAGTAAACCAAATGGTTTAGACAAGCAGAAATTGTGTAACGTTCGAATTTAGAAAACTCTTCAGGCTTAAAATATTTTTTTTTTTGTCAAGACATCCCACAAAATATCAGGCAGTGTGGATACAATACAATTTTCAGCACAATGTGGTTTAGTGCTTATAAAACCTTATGTCATGCTGACAAAGTTTGTGCTTAAACTGTGAGTTTCATTACTAAAGGATTGTTAGAAAAAGGAACAAGTGCTTGTTACAAGCAATGGTACCTTTTCCCGCAATATTTTCAGTTTCATTTGATAACAGAATTTTCCTATCCTTCAAATAATACTGTGTCATCTAAGGTTTCAAAAGCTGTCACATAGGCGTTAAAAGCAGTATTTGTATGTACAGTAATGCGTCGGCCTCGTAACCATAAGGTCCCGAGATCGATACTCTTTAGTGGGTATCAACTTAGGGGCTATTCATTGGCCCACACATTCGGCGCGAGTACCGGTGTAGTTTCCAGGAAACAGAACCGAGAGAGATTACTTTAAGTTGCAAGAAGTTGTTTCTCAATCGATGTAAACTAAACATGTTTAAACTTGTATGGAAGGGAGAAAGTTGGCGAAGGGAGAGAGGATTCAAGTTCAATACTCCTAGCTTAGCCGCTCTAGAGATACAAACATGTCTAGAAACAAAGTTTCTCCCGTGGAAATGGTCTACGTTAATCTCACAAAAAATCGGCAAAACATTTTCACGCATTTTTTGTTTTCATAATTATCATGGCAGCTGATATTTTTAAGGCACCGTAAGTTTTAAACTTTTTGTTAAATCAAATAAATATTTCAAATTATTTAGCAGACGAATAAAAGCAAATGTTTTACATAACCCACTTTTCGACGAGCAATTTGATACCATATATCAAAACCATATGTCAACAAATAAGAGCAGTGGCTTTCACGAATTACATTCCCCATACGAGAGTTAACGAGATTTCACGTGACGTTGAAACTAACATTTAAAATAAAACGTGATATGAAAGGAATCTAATGAGACACAAGAAAAAGGACCGAAGACTGAAAAAGATTTTGTACAAAAATCAGAAAACAACAATGAATGTGCTTTGATTGCACGAGATGAGCGGAGTTCTAAGAAAAGAGGATTTGATGCATTTTCATTATGCATTATAACAAGAAAGTCATAGCATACCTTGGATCCATTTTTGTAATACCGAATGAATCTTAGGGTAGAATAGTCCTTTGATGTACAGAAAATATACCAACAGCAAAGGGTTTCGACCCAGGTTAGCCTGCGCGAATTGCGCAGGCTTGTCTAGGTCGGTACTTTTTTGCGGATGCATTAAACCACAAACTTTTCACAGAGCGTGATTCAGATGTTTGTTTTTATTCAGGTTTCATTTAAGTTTTGAAGTAAATGAAGATAAAGGTGCATTTCCATATACCTAGATCTGTTGCCCAACTAAAGAGGTGCATTGCAGAAGCAAACATTTTCGTCTTTTCTTTTAGCGATAAATGATGTAGACTGGAGTTTCACGAGGTAAATTTGTTCATCAAAATTTAACTATTGGAAGCCAGCACAGAATTTTCATTATGGATGTAATAAATTAGTATAACTCGCCGGAATGAGAAGAGCGCCAGCCACAGTACACTGCTGAGTGTTTAAAAGCCATAAATCACGTGATAAAATAGTGTTTCAAGTTCCCGAAATCAAAGGAATTGGTTCCTTGTTGATGTGACAACTGAACATTATCCAGTGTCACTCTCACAGAGTACAGTGTCTAGTGTCGAAATGACCGTATATCTTGTTATGATCGATCAGATATCTGACCATCATTAAATATGTTACGGCGCATCGAATTAAGCCTAAACTCAATTGGTTCCATGCCGAACCTACTATGACATAGAGAGCGCAGTCCAACATCTGATATTAGAACCCAGCGTCAGACGATGCTGCAGCTTATCAGCCCAGCAAGTCAATCAACTGCTCATAACCTATAAAACCGTGGTCATCCGAATGATTGGCTAATCACTTTTCTCTTCTTTGCTAGTAATTTTACCTTATACATATGAGCCATGCTCTGGGAAAAGGGGCTTTAATGCATCTCCGTGATATATCACAACAAGAAACTCATCACAAGTCATGATCATGGATCCGTAAAATCCATTTTGTTTAACAATGGACTGAATCTGCAGGTAGACTGGTTGTTGGATATGCAGAAAATTCACCAAAAGCAAAATGTTTCGACACAGGTCTGCGTACAGGGACATCTGAATCGATACTTTTTAGACAGATACATTAAACCCCCCTTTTTCCAGAGCATGGCTCATATATGAAAGTAACTATGAGAGGCACATGTTTAGTAATAAAAAAAATTTCCAAAATCGTTTCTACGGATACATTCGACTTTATTATTGTTAAAGCCAGTGACTTTACACGTACCTCTGAAATAGCCTAAAATTTTTTTTTAAAAAAAAGGGGGAGGGGCAACACAAAACTAGGGTTGTGTCGGTGTACTCTTATTAATAACAAATTTCTTGCTCTTAAGCTCATTCTATTCTTAATTTTTATGAGCCACACTCTGGCAAAGGGGGGCTTAATGCATTTCCGTGATACACGGTACCAAGCAAACCATCACATGATTATGGATTCATAACAACCACTTTTTTTAACAACCGACTTGATCATCAGGTAGACTGGTCCTTGGACATATAGAAAATTGACACATATCGAAAGGTTTCGGCCAGGAGTGCGCAGGCTGACCTGGGTCGATACTTTTTGCAGATGCATTAAGCCCCCTTTTCAAAGAGCATGGCTCATATATATTTTTGTCAATCGGTGTTAACCTATAGCTTTTGTTTAACCTATGGCTTCTGTGTTACCTATGACTGTCTTTTTACTTATGGCTGTATTACCCACATTCGTATATAGTGATAAATCGCCTCAACCTCTTTTGAATCTCTGTTCTGCATTAGTAAGCTTGTCCGTTATAAAATGTTTATTGCTGACCGGTGTAGCTCCTCTTCCTGAGTTATTGCATTGAACTCGGTTAGGTACCTTTAATTGTTAAAGCCAGTGACCATACACATGCCTCTGAAATAAATGCCTGATCTAAACCTTTAAATGGAAAAGACAACAAGTACATTGTATCTAGGCTTGTGTCGGTTTTATCCAATCTAAAATATTTCTTTTTTTATCACTTATATGAGGATAAAGGTAGTCCGATTTTAACTTTTATTATGTATCAAAAATATGTCCTTACAGAAAATAAAGGTATTATAAACTGTGCCATCAATCATTTATCTTTAATAACTGCCAGAGAAAGTGATAAACCTCATGAACTGTATTCATTTTGAAACAACTCGGACAATAAAATTATCATTATCTGTAAAAATGCTCTAAAAGTTCTTTGATAATCCAAAATCAAGGTCGAGCAAATAAGATGACCCAAATACTAGGCAGATAGGGCAAACCTATACAACTATCAATTACAAAACGTTCAACTTATTGTCAAGAAAGTGTCGAAATTAACGGCATATATGACTATGGAAATGTAGTGAAAGAATTCGCCACGAGCGTTTCTGACGTCATATTGTATATTTGACACCACGGCGCATGTCTAAAATGTTATTGTCATCATTTGATACATCACTTTGAAACTTGCATGAGCCTGATAAGCCATAGGAGGTTGGCATAAACAATATCAAATTTTTGTTATCTGTGTTTTGTTTGCGATGAGGTAGGAGCACGAAGCGATGGTAATTAGGCTAAAAATAAAGAAGTACACTGGGAAACGTTTAGCCGTTTTTTACTGATAAGCAGTTTTCATAGAATTGGTAATAACGTTGTAACCCATTTTCTGTTACATTTCGTATGGTTGCGAACATACTTTATGAATCTCTTAAACTATTTATTATTTCTTCAGTATTTCAAAATTAATTCTGTAACAAAGGTGTCGCTTGTGAAGTGCTGAAAAAAGACTTCACACAAAAAGCAAACAAGTGACTTATATATTGTGGGCAGGGCTAAAAGATGTAAAAAATGCAAATATTTATAAGTCATTGGCGATATCGAGTGGTTTAAAAACTACTGGTAAAATCCTTCGTGTTAAAACCAGGTTGATGCGTCAGTTTTAAAAATATCTATGCAGGCTTTTTCGAAATTTTGTATATCGATTGAATTCGAATTCTTTTTTCTTTTTTCATCTTTCTAAATTTTCAGACTGTGAACTCAGTAGAACCTTGTCGACAGATCCTTGCTGCCATTATGTGGTGTTACGCAGCCTCGTATTGAAATAGAATCTGACGTCCTCCCAGAATTCTTGGCATGATTTCTTACTTCCGTTCTCGTTTATTGTGCGGTCCTGTCGCGTTTATCTACACAGACGTATATTTACAACAGAGGCAAAGCCATAAAATCCGCTAATTAATGTAAGGAAATTTTGACGTAAATGTTCTATGTACGAGAAATTTGCCTTTCTTTCACTTGGAGCAATCTGTGCTACAATTGCAACAAATGGACTTGAGTGGTACTCTGTGAAAAGGGAGTTTTAAATAATGCATTTGCAAAAATTATCGATTCATGTCAGCGTGCGCAGATTGCGCAGGCTGACATTGGTCGAAACATTTTGCTATCGGCCAATTTTATGCATGTCCAAGGACCATCTTTCTCATGATTCAGCCGGTCGTAAGACAAAATGGATTTTATGGATCCATAATTATGTGATGACTTGCATAGTATCATGCATGGCGGAGATGTATTAAACCCCCCTTTTGCAAGACAGCAGCTCATGTCAGTGTATACTTTATTTATCTAACCTTCAAGTTTGTCTCATTCCAATTCCTATAATAAATGGTCAAGAAAAGGGTAGTTCAGAAATCTTCAGAACAAAGCCTGTGTCCACTCTCCTTTCTTAATCCTTAACTCTTTACCAAACGACAAAATTTTAGACTTGTCCAGATTGAAAGCATGACTTCAGAAGAGTAGAAAACATTGTGGGAAAAGGAGAAAATGCTGGTTACCAGCATTTTCTCCTTTTCCCACAATGTTTTCAGAAGGCTTCTTCCTCTGGGTCGTAAAAACCAGGGATTATTTGGTAAAGGTTTAGTCTTTGCCATGCGACAAAAATGTACGGCTGTCAAAATTGAAGCGTTCGCAGACGACAATTTAAATGTTACTCAGATGATAAGGTTTCACGTTAAAGGAATAGAAAAGATGCCCAGGACTAACATGAGTCGATACTTCTTGTAGATGCATTAAACCCCCTTTTCACAGAGCATGGCCCAAATGCAATGCTGTTTCAGTCGAGTAATCCTTATAAGGAATAAATGGTGCGCTTTGTTGTTGATAAACACAGCCTATATACTCTGTTGGCTTTTACTCAAGTCTGCCAATAGCTCACAGTTAAGAGTCTTTCCTCAGCTCTAGGGTCATTTCGTACAGTTTTGTATTCGTAATTCTCTAGAATTTTCTAAAATTTAGAGAAACGAAGTTCTAACTGACTAAAGCAAGTGACCATACCCGATTGTGTTAGTTTTGAATTTAGACTAAGACTAGAAAATGGTTGGTAAATACGGATCAAGATCTGTGTTTGCTCAGTGTGACATGGTGGATGAAAATCTTAAAAGTTTCTTTAAGCAGTCTGCTGATCTTAATCGTTGGTTTGTTTGAAATAATTCTTTAAATTGCATTATTTATCTGATTTCAATGTTTTACCATATATTACAGAGCACAGCATAGCGTCGTATTCTTTTTACTTGATAGCAAATGTATAAGTCAATGTTCAATAAATTGGCGTTAACCCTTAGGCTGCAAAGCGCGACTCACTGACCTTTTGCGGACACTGTAGATCAAGATCAGACTGCACAGAACGTGCAGTCTGATCTTGGATCTACACTGTCCGATAAGAAGATAGTATTCCCCAAAACATAACATTGAAGTAGCAATATTTGAGTTTTTACTATCGAATTGAAAATTTCAATTTAATTATTTAGGAGGATAAAGATTAAAATGATACATATGGGTAGGTTGTCAAAGCTATGGTTAAATGTAATAGCCTACGGGAACCCTTCAAAAACATTTTGACACAATGACATTTCAGTTTAAATGTGTTTGAGTTGAGTTACGAGTGAAAAAAAAAATCAGCCGGTTGATTTCGATGGTTTTTGTGTTTGTGTGGTGTTTAATGTTGTTTTCAACATTATTTCAGTTATATCGCGAGGCCAACTACGTAAAAAGAACGATGTCATCGTTAATTTCTGGTTTTTATTTTAAAACTCAGGTACAAAAAACCACGTACTTTATATGCATGTATTTCATCAGGAAGGATACCACGTTCTAAGGCTCTATTCCTTTATATAAATACATATTAGGATTTGTTGGGCATTGAAACCTTGACTTACTGAATGAAAATACATGCTCTAAGTTAATTAAATAACTTCTGCAGCAGACGTTGCTTTTTGCTTGCGGCAGACGATTTTTGAAATCATGATTGTAACGACCAACTTTTCTCGGTTAATTTTTCTAACAATGTTTTGACGTCAATTTCGTTCTTTTCCGTGAAAACGGAAACATGTCTACTTCTCCTGGGCGTAATTTTGATGATTTCATTTTCACACCTATATTTTTCAAACTCGTCCGCTGAACTTGTTTTGGGAGGCAATAAGATAATCTTATCTAGCAGTCTGGAAAATTTAACCTCTAGGCTGTTATGTTTGACTGCGTAGATCAAGACTAGACTGCACAGAACGTGTTGTCTGATCTTGGATCTTCACAGTCAGATGCGGTGATTTTTTTCACTGAAATACACTTTAAAATTGAAATATTCAGATTTTTACCATCAGCCAGTAATATTTGAGCCATGCTCTGGCAAAAGGGGGCTTAATGCATCTCATGATACCAAGCAAGTTATCATATAACTGCGGATCTATAAAATCCATTTTCTCTAACGACCAAATGAACCTTGAGGAAGAATGGTCCTTTGACTTGCAGAAAGTTTATCAAGTGCAAAAAGTTTCGGCCCAGGTCGGCCTGCGCGGACTACGCAGGCTGACCTGGGTCGATACTTTTTGCAGATGCAATAAGCCCCCTTTTCACAGAGCACGGCTCATTTATTTGAGCCAATCTCTGGCAAATGGGGGTCTACTGCATCTCTGTAATACATTACACCGAGCACGTCATCACATAATTCTTCATCCATATTATCCATTTCGTCTAATAACCAAGTGACTCAAGAGGTATACTGGTCCTTTGACATGCAGAAAATTGACCAATAGCAAAACGTTCCGCTCCAGGTCGGACAGCGCAGGTTGACATGGGTCGAATGTTTTTAGCAGATACATTAAACCCCTTTTTCACAGAGCATGGCTCGTTTATTTTTGCAGTTTAAGAATTAAGATACCGTTTGAAAACTTGGGTGTAAACTAATTCTGAGATCTGATTGCTTATCTCTGCAATAAAACAATCATGAAAATTCTGATTACTTGTTGAGGTAAAGCCGTATATCACATCTTACTTGCTTTATCTGAAGAAGAAATTTTAGTCTTGTCCATATTGAAAGTATTTGTAGATGGCACTTTATGCGTGACTCTAATGAAGATAAAGAATTAATTTGTCTTTGACATGATAGAAAACATTGTAGGAAAAGGAGAAAATGCTGGTAACCAGCATTTTCTCCTTTCCCACAATGTTTTCTAAAGACCTCTTCATCAGGGTCGTTAAAAACACAGGGGTGGTGTGGTAAAGAGTCTTAGCAGAGCCACATAATTTCATTATCACATGTCTCATTTGAACGATTTTTACCATTTTCTTTCATTCCTATGTGTTGTTTTCTGACCAGACACGTTTTATTTATCTTGTAATGAATGAAGAGAATGCTTTGTTGCTTGCATAACGTTTTTCTTGCCCACACTGGAAGAGCAATCGACTATACATGTATTTCTGGGTATTCAGATCGAAGCAGTTAGCGACTAGTGTTGGCTGCAAATAACGGGTTACCAAATTGGGCACTCGACTTTTTTTCTGCTTTATTTGAATTATAAATTTCTTTGATGTCAATTTATGAACAAGCAAAGAATGTCTTTACTTCATTGAATTTGGTGCATCTAAAAATGTAGTTTATACTTTGTGGCGGTTTAAAACTACAGACAAACCTAGATGATCAGCCATTCTACGAAAAGACATCGTGGCCTTTAAAGACAGCTGTCAGCACAATTCAGGTCAAAAGTGATGCTGAAAGCTCGTGTTGGAGCTTTTAATATTACTTTTGAACTGCATTTTGCTGCCACCTGTCAGCAAGAAAGCTGCGTTAGTTGTCCTTTTAGTGGCCGTTGTAAGCAGGTTTGATTGTACATGTAGTCATGCCAACGAAAACAACGTTACAGAAGGCAAACAAGAATCAGAATATATGTTTCTGTGTCAAAAAAGAGCTTGAAAGGCTAAAATTTAAAACCTAAACGAGTCGGCCAATCACTAAACCCTCGATGTTTCGAACCATTTATTATTTCACGATACTGACTAGGCATTCCAAATCTGCCGTACCAAAGCGCTTGTGTCTTAAACTTTGCTTTTTCTAACTTTCATATATGACAAGACACAAGATCATTTACTGCGGAAGTAATTCTGAAATATTACTAAAATGATGCATAACACCAACAAGACAGAATAAAAGTAGAAAAACGGCCGGAAATATCTAACAATATTTTCTGATGCCGTGTGTTGAATTTGTCGATCTTGTTATTTTATCAGATGATCTACAACAAGATTAAGACCAGATCTTAGAAGTTTACTAAGAACTTGTTCACTTTTGCTAGCACAGTAAAATTTACACGCTGAAGATTTAACTTTTGAGATACGACTTTCTTGCCTTTTGAAAACAAAACTCACAGCCTTTTCAATGCATTATGGTATACCTGTGACGCCAAAAGACTTTATTAAACCTTTACCGAACGGTCCCGGGTTTTAACGACCCATGAACAAAAAGGCTTTTGAAAACATTGTGGAAAAAGGAGAAAATGCTGGAAACCAGCATTTTCTCCTTTTCCCACAATGTTTTACAACCCATTCAAAGGCAATTTTCATGATTTGAAACACATTTATTGTGTCGTCTGCAAATGCTTTGAATTTCTATCAGCCTAAAGTTTTGTCGGGTAAAGAGTGAACCCTTCAAACATTTACCCTCCAGCAGACGACTTTCTTTGTCTTGCTGCAGACGACTTTCAAAACATTTTGGTAAAAGAGCGAATTCTGTTTTTTTTTTTGCACAATGTTTAATCCTTTGACTGCTAAGTGCGACTCGCGGGTCTTTTGCGAACATTGTAGATTAAGATCAGACGGCAAAGAACGTGCAGTCTGATCTTGGATCAACACTGTCCGATATAGTGTTATTTTTCTCTTTAAAAATAAGTTTGAAGTAGAATTATTAGGGTTTTTCCTATCGATTTGAGAGCTTCATTTAACTTATCTACATGTATCAGGACAAGGGTTCACGTAAATCTATGTATTAAACCAACCTTTACAGAAATATATCCCGATTATCTATATTCTACAAGGAAACTTTCAAGGTCATCTGCTGCAACATTTTTTTTTAAACTGGAAAAACAATTTTCGATGTCTTTTGAAACCATTATTGGAAAGGAAGCGATTGCGTACAACATTCACTTTTTTCCCCCAAAATGTTTTCTATATCATCAAAAAAATATGAGCGACGCTTTGGCAAAAGGGGGTTTAATGCACGTTCATAATGCATTATATCAAGAAGTATTGCATTATTTAGGTCCATTTTGTCTAAAAACCGGCTGAAGCATAAGGTAGACTGGTCCTTGGACACGCGGAAAATTTATCGACAACAAAAAGTTTCGAACCATGTCAGCCTGCGCGGACTGCGCAGGCTGACATGGGTCAATACTTTTTGCAGATACATTAAACCCCCTTTTTTCACAGCTCATGACTCAGATTTTATGTTTCTTCTTCTTCGTATGTACATACAAGTACGAGGTTGTAAGTACATCTTGATTTAAAAAAAAAAAAAACGATATTTTTTTAACCTTTTAACAGGTGATCCTAATTTTCATGACCCCGTCCTGAAGCCGTCGAAAACATCGTGGGAAGTCAGGAAAATACTGACAACCACCATTTTGTTCCTTTTCCAAAGATGTTTTCACCCACTTGGAGACAAATAGTAAATTCCATGATTTGGGCAATATTTATTTGTCGTTTGAAAACGCTTTCACTTTGGGTGAGACTAAGATTTTGTTATCTTATGAAGAGTTGGGAAGAAAAATGTATTAAGAGAATTTAAAGGTAACACAAATTCTGATTGGGCAAACCATTTGGTTTAGCCAGTCAGATGTTGCGTTACTTTCAAGTTTAGAAAGTATTGGAAAATAAGACTAAGAATGTTCTTAAATGGTTGATGAATATGGTCCTTGGCATAAGTTTGCTTACTTGTGTGGGAATATATGAGCCGCGCTCTGTGAAAAGGGGACTTATTGCATCTGCGAAAAGTTTCGACCCAGGTCAGCCTGCGCAGTCCGCGCAGGCTGACCTGGGCCGAAACTTTTCGCTATTGGTCGATTTTCTGCATGTCAAAGGATCAGTCTACCTCATGATTGAGTTGGTTGTTAAAAAAAATGGCTATTATGGATCCATAAGTATGTGATGGCTTTCTTGGTATGATGGATTACGGAGATGCATTAAGCCCCCTTTTGCCAGAGCACAGCTCATATAAATTACACTATATAAGATAGAGAGAACGTGAAGAGCCGTCTTAACTTGCATGAACACGAGCTGATGTTTTGTTACAATATTTCCTGACCAAAAGAGCATTAAGATCGAAACAATGGGTGTATTTTAACGAAAGAACGAAATATTGCATGTTACCGGATTTGAAGACACTGCATTTTTTTTCCAGACTATGGCATTATTCTTTAAATTACATCAGAAACTAAATCCAGCTAGAACAGTGTTAAACAGTGCTTCAACCATACTGTTTTGCATTTAGCAGCATGCAAGTCTTATGCAAAAAAAAAAGATTAAAGAAGTACGTGTTTAACAATGTTAGGATTCAGAATTTCAAAACTTTTGTTTATACCCAAAGGAATTACTGTCATTGAATAGAATTATTGTTAAGTATGATAAAAAAAAATTATGTGTATTTTACTTCTAACTTTTCCATCTGTACATGATTTCGCTATGTAAGTGCAATTGTTGTTCTCTATATTTTCACAGTGTCAGCCGTAAATTGTTATATTTTCATACTGAATAAACGTGATTTCCACCGTTGTTGTAACCGACTGGAATTGCCCATTCATTTATTCAGTGCTCTAAGGGTTATAATGGGTGAAAAATGATTGACGTTAGCGTGATGCATGGAGAACACTTAACCCCTAGCACTACTTTTGTAACTTTTGCGGCCAGAGTACATTAAGATCAGACTGAACAAAGCGTGCAGTCTGATCTTTGCTCTACAGTGTCCACTTTTCTAAGACATTCTGGACAAAAGCAAACTCAGCATGGCACTAATTTAAGTTTTTTTTTAATTGTAGATTGAAAATGGGTGAAAGTTTTTTCCCTTTTTTGCACTTGAGGGACAACGTTAGAAAACGGGATTCTTACTTCTACATTAAAGAGCGGGTTCGTCAGTAAAACTACAACTTCTAAAGGGAATAGAAGAGGCCCTGGTTTGGGCTTATGTGCTCATGTAAAATATGAGTGATTATCATTATTATACATTACTAGATCTAGATGTGAAAATAATGTAGCACAACGAGAAAACAGAATGGACATGAAGCTTGAGCTTTGCTACACTGCGATACTTTTTGCCCATGCATTAAAACACTTTTTGACAGAGCACCGTACACGTGAAGTTGTGCTCTATCACCACATGTACAAGCTCCGATATATCTTAACTCTAAGGCTGCCAAGCGCGACTCACTGACCTTTTGCGGACAGTGTAGATCAAGATCAGACTGCACAGAACGTGCAGTCTGATCTTGGATCTACGCTGTCCGATAAAGAGTTAATTTTTTTTCCAACAGAATAGAAAGTAAATTGAAATAACATTATTCGGGTTTTTACTCTTGGCTTAAAAGTTTCATTTCAGTCATTTAGCAGGGTAAATGTTAAATGAAGCTTCGCCTCATGCTGATATAGCAGCTCATCTCTAAATAACTTAATTGACGGGCCTCGAGGATGCGGAAGATGATATGGCTTGCAACACGCGAAAAGGGGCATTCGGGCATTTGCGTAAAGTGTCGTCTCGGCGCAGTCCGCGCAGGCTAATCCGAAACGACACTCTCCGTTTAAATGTAATTTTCTGTTTTACCCAAGTCTACTGAAGAACAAAATCTAATGTAGTCGTAAAGTGTCGTCTCGGATTAGCCTGCGCGGACTGCGCAGGCTAATCCGAGACGACACTTTACGCAAATGTCCGAATGCCCCTTTTCGCGTGTTGCAAGCCTTATAGGGTTTTAAGGACAAGATCAAAGGTTAAACCACTCGTGTTGAGTTGCAGAGCTTCTTGAACGCGGATTAATACAGATAGATCTGAGATACAAGTCATAACTACGCGTCATCAAAATGACATAAATAGATCCGGAATTCTTTATGAAATCCTGGGAAAATTACGGACGAAATTGCGATTGTTTTATGTCGGCATAAATCACTTCTTAACAATAAAAAAAATATTCCCGGAAATAAAGCCTGTAGCTGACCGGAATTTCCCACAATGCAATTCAAAATTCAACAGGCGCTTTTTGATTGGTTTAGAGTATTAACAGATTAGATAATACCGTTTTTACAATTTTGGGGATTAAACTTTTCCTTGTGATGTTATGGGGATCAAAGTTTTGGGAGAATAAACACACAGTTTATGGTATTTAAATGACGATAAATCCTTTGATTTCTGCGTTAAAATATAAAAATCGTTTCCTGAACTTACCAATCGAGTAATCCCATATGTAAAAAGTAACAAAAGAACTTTTTTTTTATTCAACTCAGTATAGCTTAGTTCTTTATCAAACGACAAAAAATTCAAGCCCTTCCAAATTGAAAGCATTTGCAGACGACTTATTTAATGTGGAGCAAATGATGATATAATGTCTTTGAAAGGAAAAAAAAAAAAACATTGATTTACAAGCATTTTCTTCTTTTCCCATAATGTTTTCAAAAACCCTTTTCATAAAGGTAGTCAAAACTAAGGATTATGAGGTATAGGGTTACTATGTGAAAATATCTTTAAGTTACAAGTGACCGCACCTAAAGTGAGAAAGAAGCTTTGTTTATTTTTGACAGCTATTGTGGTCGATTTTGTATCCGATTATTTTAACCCTTAGGCTGCTAAGCGCGACTCACTGACCTTTTGCGGACAGTGTAGATCAAGATCAGACTGCACAGAACGTGCAGTCTGATCTTGGATCTACACTGTCCGATAAGGAGATATTGTTCCCCTAAACATAACTTTGAAATAGAAATTTTTGGGTTTTTACTATGAAATTGAAAATTTCATTTTAGTTATTTAGCAAGTTAAGGATTAAACGGGCTAAATGTTCCCTCTACGCGCTTTTAGAAGTATACTCAGACTTGAAAGCTTAATACGTAAATGAATATATTTAAATCCAATTGTCAAAAAGAAAATACTTGATTTTTCATATATATTGTTTTATTTTATCTAACTGTTTATAGGCTAGAAACTAGCCAATGGTCAGTTTTCTGAACTGTCATTTTGAAACCTTGTCAGATTTAAAACCGGCGAGCATCCGGCTCTTTTAATAAGTAAGGTAAACAGGATGGTTCCGTGTTGAAGCACTACACAATGTGGCCATTTATGATTAAATCAGTCAAGAATTAAACAGTATAGACCAGCTTTGTGGAAAAAGCATCGATAACAATACAATAGACAAAACATACAACTTCTCCAAAACTCTCTCTCTCTGGATATAAAAAATCGTTCAAGGTTAACTTTTTACCCTTTCGACAAATTTTAGATTAGTCCATTTTCAAAGCGCTTGCAGACTGCGAATTCAGTGGCTTAAATAAGGGTCCCCTTAAAATAATTTATTTTGTATTTCAAAGGGTAAAAAAAAAAAGTATACTTGGAAAAGGAGAAAATGCTTGATACCAGTATTTCCTCCTCTTTTCACTATTTTCTCCACAGTCTTTTTCCTCGGGAATAACGCGAGATTGGTTAGTAAAGGGTACAAGAATTTTTTCTTGGTCGGCCCAAGTCATTTTTACCGTGAAACCTATTCAAATAACACTGCCTCACTTTTTGACTAAAATATTCAATCGCAAAAGAGCAGACGGTAAGAACTTTCTGAGTAAAAACGCACTAACATGTAAAACTAAATGGCTACAGGCGAATCTTAAATAGGCTTTGTAGAGTAAGGATAATGATCACTTTTAGATAACAGATTTCTCCAAATTAAATGCATTTTCAGAAGACAATTTAAATGTAACGCGAGTTATTGGATTTGTCTTTCAAAATGTAGAAAATATTGTGGAAAAAGAAGAAAATGCTGGTCACCAGCATTTTCTTCATTTCCCACAATGTTTTCAAACACCATTTTTTTCTCAGGGTCCTTTAAAGAAGGGATTATTCAGTACCCGGTTAAGATTGAATACATGAACAGAATAAATGTTGAACCAATGTGGTAGAAGGAGAAATTCTAAATACGAGAATTTTTTTCCTTGACGAAAATGTTTTACAGAGCTTGGTTAGCTAGACCAAGTAACAGTTTGTCTGCGGATGGTAAAGTTTCCATGGAGATGCTCTGTTTGCAGAAAAAACGCAGTTTTTTTTTTTTTAAATTTCAAGTCATCACTTTGGTCATCAATACCTAGCGAAAATTTGATTAGGACAGAAAAAAAATGATATGATCGCTAAATAAAATAATGACAATTATAATAAATGAAATAATACATTTTTTTGTAATAATAATAATAATAATAATAATAAATGGACATGACAAAGATGTTTAGAGTAAAATTAATTTTTGTTCTTCTTCAGTGTCTGATTTTAAAACATGAAGTATTTTTTTTTTATCAGATCGAAACTGTAATTCTTTGCCAATGTAACTATTTTTCCTTTGCACTCTAACCCGCCCTTTAAAAGCCATACAGCGGCCAAAAGAAACAATGCAAGTGTTAAAATGCATTTAAATTTAAATCATACCATTTAAAAGTATGGAAAATATTATGAAGGTGACAATCTGTTGTTGTGTGGTCGGTCCAAGTAGTAGTCGCTGGCAGAAAAAAATATTTTTTAATCAGGTAAAAAGTAAACAAAAGATACGGTGACCTGGCAACTTTTAACCTAGTTTTGAAATCAATTTCCCCGCCAGCGACTAACACTTGGACCGACCGTTCAGTATCAGATATTCCTCTTAATAATAATTTCATTTTTTTTTTTAATGGTATGATTTAAATTTAAATGCATTTTAACACCGGCTTTGTTTATTTTTGACAGCTATTGTAAATTTAAGCATTTCGAAAGAAACCAAAAGAATTTTTCAGTGTATAGAGTTTGATTTAAAAAAAAGCCTATGAATGTTTGCAGAAGAACAGTCGTGCCTTCTACATCGACATTAAAACGTTGTGACCAGTAAGGAAATTTCAAGGTCTTATATTCTGGGAGAGGAAGTTTGCAAATCGAATTCAGTTTTAATTGATTTCAAAATTTCTGTCTTTTGACATGATTGGTGATGTTATTTAAGTAAATAAAATAAAAAAAAAAAAGGCATGTTTGACAGAAAAAAAAAAATGCTGTCCATTGATTTTTAACATAACATCCAAAACTATTCTTTTTCGTTGGTTTTATCTGCAATTATAATGAAAATTCATGTCTTACCAGTTGGAAAAGCAGAATTCCTGGTCTCGAATTTTAAAAGCTCAGATAAGGCTGCTGAGTTGCAGACGTACATCCGCAAAGAAATAAAACTACATACTGGTTCAGTTTTCGGGAATTCTTTGGGATTATTTAGGAAATTCTATTACAGATTTTTTCTTTTTTTTATTGATTTCAGTGAAAACAATCAAACGACTTATTCCTAAACAATACAGCCTTCAGGCACCGGAAAGGCGAGATTCGTTTCTGGCTCGTTCTACACATTAATACCATTATGTTCGGCAGCAGACGAATGCCAAAAACTCTTAGGACGAAACAACTGTCGGCTTTGTTTTAGGGATAGGATAAACCGCAAACAACGTAAAATGAGCAGATTGTTCGTCTGCCATGAAAAGAAGCGATCTAACGTTTAAGTTGGTTTTTGTTCTTTACTTTTTGCTTGCTGTTCAAAGAAAATATATCTAGGATCAAAGGATACCAGTATTCGATTCAAATTTTGAGTTCCATTCGCACTAGAAACAAATGTGCAGACGCAAAACTGTTTTGATGATATTTGAAATAATATATACATAAATGTTTGTGTACATATATGTGGTACCGCTGGATACAAGGAATTGAAACACAGAAAATACACTTTCGTAATAGATTAAGCAAAAGGCTGATAGTTTTCCTCAAAAACATACAAAGAATTGTAAGTTCTTCTGTATTATGTACGTGTTAGACCATCATGATCCGATTGCTATAACTCATCACCAAACAAGCCCGTGTTTAAACAACACCGAGGAAAAAAGGCTTTCGAAAAACAGTAAAGAAAGACTCTTGCTAGATCAGGGTAATGAAGTTTGGTGGTTTTGAAGTTTTCAACTTTCTATTCAAACACATTCTTATATTACATTGTTTTATGATACATTAATGGCAAATACTTTTATGGCACATGTCGTGGTGGAACATTTTGATTGTCCAAAATGTTTATAAAATACAGTATATAAACAGTCTAATGGCATACACTGTTGTGACAGAACTGTTTGATGACTAACCTTCTGTAGCAACACCATTGACACTCTCCGTTGACAAATAAGACGAGGACAAAATGATGGTATAGTGTGCCATCGTAATGACACAAAGTCTAATGTGACACACTGCGCTACCAAAAGGGTGATGGCGCTGGTGCACATCCTGATGATACAAATGCTCATTTCATACATCATGATGCAAAAAGTCGATGGTGTTGACAGAGGAATGATGCCACACAGTGTAATGCAAAAGGCGGATAGAAGGTTAGTGGAAGACACTGTGTCGCCAAAAGACCAGTGATACGTGCACATAACGCAAAGGCCGATGGCAGACACTATTTTGTGGAAGATTAATGGTACACATCCTTATGGAACGCATCGTGATGACATAGGGAATGATGGCACAAACAAACTTACTCATAGCCAGTTGCACGCATCGTGATGACACATGGGACTAATGGCTCACTCTGATATGTTGATATCTTGATGATACAGCGACCATTGGCTAGCAGTGATATGCTGAAAAAGGCTGATTGCACGCATCATCATGAATCTGGGAGCACATAACGTCATGGTTCGACGTTCACAAGGAGCGTGTATGTATTTCATGACAGGGCTAGGGTTTATTTTCTATTTCAAAAAGTCAGAAAAAGAAGTAAAGAATTGGTTCCTTGCCTCAGTATTTCGCTTATGCCACGGTGACAGAACACTTATCCATATATGGCTTGCAATACGCGAAAAGGGGCATTCCGTTTTTATGTAATTTTCTGTTTTGTGCAAGTCTACTGTAGCACATAATCTAATGTAGTCGTAAAGTGCCGTCTCGGATTAGCCTGCGCGGACTGCGCAGGCTGATCCGAGACGACACTTTACGCAAATGTCCGAATGCCCCTTTTCGCGTGTTGAACGCCATATCCTAACCACGTTCTTATTCTACTAGAGGTCTAAGAACGGAAAATGTACCATGTGCCCTTCTAGCTTAATCAAAACCAGAGCATAACGCAGGCTCATCGAAACTATGTTGACATCGACCGGGAGGCGACTTTGACAAGCGCCGAATTTAAGCGTAGAGACATAAACACGAGCAGTGTTTTGCCGGAGGGGATATGCCTTGGAACCTACCCCTCTGAAAATTTGAAATCTGTGACGTCTACAATTTGTAAAGGGTGTCCGAAAAGTAAGGTAACATTTTGTACATACATGTATATAATGTGGTTTTAAAAATCAGATAAAGAAATAGAAATTTACATACATGTATATAAAATATTCAAGTTTTTGTGCTGTAATTTCATTAAATTTTCATAACATATTGCACTTTTATACAGATTTCAAATCAGAAGTATCCGTTTTTTTGTCATTGGCGTTATTTTCGTAATTAATGACGTTTTTAGTCTGGCGACATTTTATGCTCTTTCTATCCCGAACACGCACGATGAAATTATCAACCACTTTAGCACACATTCCAATATCATTATCTTATTGATTTCATTAATATGTTCTTTAACAATATGGCTGTATATTGACTGGGTTGGGATTGTAGACCTTTGACTCTAAAACACTCCAAAGGAGTCAAACGGGTTGAGGTTGGGACTGTGTGCAGGGCATGCAGGCCACGATATTCAGCAATCTTTTACCTCCTGAAGTTTTCTCGATATTACTATATCACCGAACATATCGTATAAAAAGTCTGTCACAGTATTAGATGTGTGTTCCGTAGCACTATCCCGCATAACCAAGTGTTTTGCAATGTAGGTGACTTCAACCCGTGCGATTTTTTCTGTGGGGTTATTTGAAGTCAAAGGTCTACAATCCCAACCAGACAGCACAGACATGTTGTTAAAGAACACAAAAGTGAAATCTAAAGTGACTGATTGACGATTTCGTCGTGCGTGTTCGACAAGGAAATAGCATAAATGACGGTTACAGTGAAAACGTCATTAATTATTAAAATGACGAAAGTGACAAAAAAGTACTTCTGATTTGAAATCTGTATAAAAGCTTAAAATGTAATGAAAATTAAATGAAATTATCACTCAAAAAACTTACACATTTTATATACATGTACATATATATTCATCTCTTTGTCTTATATTTAAAGTCACATTATAAATGTACTAAAGTGTTAGTCGACCTTACTTTCCGGACACCTTGTACTAAGCCACTGCTTCTATGTTGTATGATGCACAAAATACACCAAATGTAATTGGCACTTTATCCAATGATTTTTTTAAAAAATTAATTTACGGTGATTTTAACTCCGTTACTCTGCTTGCTGGGAAAGCACTGGGTGGCCTGGAAAGAGTGAAGTCGAGAAACAACAGGAACACATAGATACACGCATAGGCTGCTATAATAAAATAATGTTGATGTAGCGTTAAAATCCTGCCCAAAGTTTATCTGTTTTTTCCTTCTTTTCTTTTATTTCCATTGTATTTGTATAGATATTTTCTTCGTTTAAAATACCCTTAAAAATGTGAAACTAGAAAATACGGAGTTATTTATCTCAAAGTTTTTTCCTATGCGCTTATATACATGTATTATCTTATCCTGCATTAAGCAACTATGGATGTGTTATGCGGGCATTCTAGACCACGGCAAGCTTCCAGGTATCTGCAGTCTGATCTTGGAATACATTCTCTACTTTTCAGTATTGGTAAGTTCAGCTATACAATTCTCATCAAATGCAATGAACACTGAAAAAAAAAACATCTTTAGCGATAGGTTCTTGTTGAATATACGGATTCGGCAGGATATGGGTTGATTTCAGATAATTTACCTATTTTTATCTCGTTATGCCCACTTAGAGTATATCATCATCATTAGTACTAGTTAAATGAAATACTACGGTTTCTTTTATCATTACGATGGCAAGATAATTCAGTTATCATCATCATCATGAAACAAGATTTATCTCTGTCAGTGAAATGCAGTAGCAGCTTTGACATATTTGCTATTTAAACTGTTTCCTATAGAAGAGAGACACAGTAAAGAGAAGTGCTGTGTTCGCATATGGCTATACAGGGCTGCAGAATAACGTCATCTGCGTATCTCTTACCAAACCGCAAAATGAACTTCTCTTAATACCCTGCTTTAATTAATTCTCGCGTGATTAGAACGTCGTAAAATTAAGAATGATAATTCAACGCGAATTATGACGCAAATAACGAACGATCTCTCGTTATCTTATCAATCACACTATGAAAATATAACGGAACCACAAAAACGCCGATTCTTCAGAGCTCGCAGCGAAAATTGCAATATTCTTCAAATAACACGTTAGTAAGGATCCAATCAATTATCAAAGTGCTCTGATATTCCGACGACTGTGTAACTCCATGGAAGGCTCCAATGTACATGCAGATGAATATAAACTAACTATTTCACTTTATTAAGGTGACTTTGAGTGCAATCTCTAATAATTAACTTATAACCTTTCAAAGGCGAGTTTTTTCTTGCTGAACCATTGTTGAAACTATCATAACACAAGGAAAAAAAAAGACAGTTTCTACTCTATGCAACAATGCTATCTAACTTAAACCGGCAAGCTCATATTTTAACGACCTGACGAGGGACTTTGAAAACGTCGTGGGAAAAGGTAAAATGCTCTATCTAGTCTGTTAGATACAAATTTGTACCATACAGTAATTAATCTGCACAACTACTTCCAAAATCGATGAGTCTAAAACTTTATCTTGTGGTTAAGAGTAAAAATTCCTGTCGGTTGCTTATTCGTTTAAGGGGGTAATAACTCAAAGAAAAACCCGTTTACCCCAAAGTTTTTGAAAGTCCTCAACGTTTCAAAAGGAAAAATAAGTATATATATCTGATCAATTAATTAGAGAACAGTTTATTTTCCTCCCATTTTCAATCTCGGTTTTATTTTCCCTCCATTTTAACGGAGGTACGAAATCGTCATGTGTCTGGCGCCTTCTTGGAATTTTTGTCGAACTTCAATCAGCTCGCACCGTCTATTTCAGTATCTGGCGATATTAATTTCCACAATTAACAGCACAGTTTGTGTTTTAATTAGATAGTTGCTTAATGTGCGTATATCGCATATATAAATCAGCAGTAACTCACGAGTGCTCTTGTTTAAAACTCTTTGGTGATCCTCGCGGGTTCACTTAGAATTCTTGAAAATTGACGCCGTCTTAAATGCCGCTGATATTTATTTTTTATGAAATGTGAAATTAATGTGAAATACGCACGATTATAACCCGGTATAATGCGTATATCTGATGTACTGTGCAGAAAGAGTATACAATGACCAGCATGCGTACCCATACAGTCTGGTGTTCACTGCATTCTTCAATAAAATTGGATTTGAAAAATAGAGGTGGACAGCGAATTTTGTCGCCAGGGAGAGCTTGTCAGAACGGCGCATCGAAAAAAATCGAAAGATTTGAAACCGATATTATTAAAACAGCGACTACGTAATCTCTGTTTTAAAAAGTGTTGTTTGTATGTTGGTTGAACGCCGTTTTCAATATTATTTCAATGCACCTGCCCATGCTCTCCTGCTGTTTATTTTAGCAGTACACGTACTTTGCACATTATTTATTCCAAACCTCTGGCTTCTTTCCCACATAAATATCGTCGAAACCATGTTCAGCGGTGAGATAGGAAATGATGCGTCCGCTATGACTATCATCTATCCTCGGACTGAGTTTTGCCGAGCTGGGGATCGAACCACAAGCCGTAGGTTTTCAGCCGTTTGCGTTACCGCCTGTATTCCTGGGCTCAGCATCGCCAACTGTATATTGTATGCATTTGTTCATTTTCGCTTCGTCCTAGTAAGATTCAATGAATGGGTCCATGTAGTTTACGACTGATTCAAAAAACAAGCCGAAATTATACGCCTCTACATTTGGCAGCTTTAGAACGTTGTGGGAAAAGGAAAAATTGCTAAAAAGTTTTTTTTTCTTCACCACAGTGTTTTCCATACCGGAAATTCCTTACCAGTTACTTCTATTTTTTTTTTTGCCACAATCATGTCAATAGTTGTCAGCTTCAAACAACAATTTTGACTAAAAGTTTCCAGGTCTGTTCGAAAATATCGATTCAATACTAGCAAATTATTTACATGACATTTTTTTTCCCTTCGCTCAAAAGGCCTGTTCATCAACGTCTTTAAAACTCGGGATTGTGTGGTAAAGGGTTGAATGCAAATTATGAATTGCAATATTAGCATCGACCGTATGAAATAACTGTTCCCCCCCCCCCCTTCTAAAGATGTAATGATGTTCACCGATTCATAGGAGAAGTATAAACTATAAAATATGTACTATCAAATGTTTTAGATATAGATTTATGTTATTTATCAGTTTATAACTGTCTTTTTAATTCATTCATTAATTCTCGTTACAATTAAAATGTTCTTGCGTACAAAATGATTTACAACCCAGAGGCTGCGTACTATGACCTCTGGTGACCTTTGCGAAGAGCGTGAATCAAGTCCAGACTTTCACAGACGTGCAGTCTGATCTTGCTACACACACTATCAATATGTATTTTTTTCAAGCTATTCTGTACCGATTTTGAAATTAATTGGTGGTATCTACAACAATGATTAGCACACCGCTGGTAAAAGGCGGTTTAATACATCTCCGTGATGCATTATACCAAGCAAGTCATCACATACTTAAGGATCCAAAAAATCAATTTTATCTAACAACCGGCTGAATCCAAGGGTAAAATTTACAAATAGTAAAGAGTTTCGACCCATTTCAGCCTGCGCGGACTGACATGTGTCGATATCTTTTACAGATGCATCAAACCCCTTTTCACAGAGCATGACTCATTTGGTAGGGTAAAGGCAAAATACCAAGTCAGTTTGCTAAATGTGCGCCTAGACACTTATCTCACTATTTGTCTATACTTAGCATAACTGGGCGGTTGGAATACTGGATTGTCGGCGTTTTTCTGTCTGTTTGTCGGTCTGTTTATATGCCTGTCTGGGGAGGTAATCGAAGAGTGTATCCGAGGGATAAATCCAGCAACGTGTATGATATAGTCATACATATTGAATAAGGTCGAAAATGAATAAATTCTTTCATCGCCTTAGGCGAAAAGAAGGTATTTTAAGGACAGCATAGATCCAAGATCAGACTTCACAGAACGTGCAGCCTGATCTTGAATCTATACCGTCCGCTTATTCAGTCAAGCCTGTAAGATAAATGGATTTTATTTCCAGGCATCGAAGAGGTAGAGTTTACATAGTCGGCGTTGAAAGTTTTAATCCCTGAACTCGAAGTTTTGTCTTGGTCTTGGAATTTGGAGAAGAGAGAAATCGGGTCCGTATTCAGCAACCATTCTGAAGAACGTTTTTGGTCGTATTCTCCCAAAATTTTCTGAATTTGAAAGTAACATAATTACCAATTGGCTTAACCAAATGGTTCGGCCAATCAGAAGTTTTGTTACTTTAGAAAAAGAAGAACATCTGTAGAATAAGAACGTTCTTATGAATGGTTGGTGAATACAGACCTGCGACAACATCCAGCACATATCGATCTTTTTTACATTTTAGTGCCCGACAAAACATAGTTGCCAATGAAACCTGTGTAGATCATGAGATACGTTTGGTAAGGGGTTATACTAGTCTGCTACAAGTCGAAAGCTCCGCCTTTATTGTAATAGTTCAAAGTATATCACTGACAATTGCAGACACTGCTAACAGAAGCATGTTTGCCAGTGTTCTCTTCTTCGGACTCTGCAGCTGCTTTGGGGGGAAAAGAGGGTGGGAGGCGAGTGCGGTGTGATAGTGGTAAGGGAGCTAACATAGTAATTACTCATAATATGTGTGCAGAGGTTGTTTCCCTTTAAAGAATAGCTATCAAAATTGGACTTTCATCCTGCTTAGAATCCAGTGTCAACATTTTGAAGATTTCTACCTTAAAGAGTGTTTTAAGTCGCTTTTATCGTGATTTTAGTTTTATCTCAGCGGTAGCTAACTTATTCATACATTCTCTCTTTATAAACAATCCCTGGTTTCACCAGTACGGGGCTAGGGCCCTAAAGTTCGTGACTAAAGAAGATTCATACAAAAGACCCAGTTACTGTAGTATGGGTCGAGCCTAGCACCCCTTGATAAGTACAACTTAACAACTGTGTCATACATGAACCTGTCAAATATGTTTAAAGTGAGGTGAATTTGAGAGTATTTAAGTCAAAAGTCAAGCCAGGGCTTGACTTTTTCCTCAAATACACTCAAATATACTTAAATACGCTCAAAGACACTCATGTTCACTAAAAGACACACAAATACATGTACAGAACAGCTGAGCCGGATATCTCTGGAATAGGGTTGCGAGCTTGAATCCCAGCTTAGCAAGTTTATTTTCCAGGATTGACGTTGATTGATGATAATTGATGCGACAGGATCCATTCCTCGCTAACTTCTGAACATTATTTTAGTGATGTATAATATTATGTTAGGAGGCAGCCAGTGGCTTTGGAAGAGTTCTGTGCCTGCTTCTAGAAAAAGAACTCATGAAAACATAGATAGGTGCACTAGCTGCTGCGAGACAACTCAAAATTAACTCTATATTTCAGCAACAAAACATAGAATAGGTCAAAATCTAAAGCAATTTAGAACAACAAATTCTATGTAGTTCAAATAGTGGAAATTGTCTTTGAAAAAAAGGAAAACATTGTGGGAAAAGGAGAAAATGCTGGTTACCAGCATTTTCTACTTTTCCCACATTGTTTTCAAAGGCCTTCTTCCTGGCATCCACCAATTCTGGATTGTGTGGTAAAGGGTCAAAACATCATTAAAGGGAGCTATTCAGAATTTAATAATCTGAAACTTAAAATCTAATTCGTCACTAACTTTAGTAAGGCAATAGCCAACAAATCATGAGTAATGAAGAAAGCTGTGAATAAAAAAAAAATCTGTGATATTTCCTTTATGGGTAATGTAGCCTCTATAGGCATTTTCAGATTTTGTGCCAGAGTTTCACAAAACTTATAGGAATGTCATTTGATTAATAACATGTGTTAGGCACGTCATATCTCATGTGATAAAAAAGACAAAGTTACCAATTGGAAGATGACAATCCCTTTATTTAAATGCCCAAAGCTGAACTATTTTACTGACTATAACCATACAGTTTATATGATTGCATTTGAATGATTGAATTTGAATCTAAAAGAAAAAAATATGGAAAGGGGAGAAAATACCAGTTACCAGCATTTTCTCCTTTTCCATTCAATTGTTTTCAAATCCTTTCTTCCTCAGTCCTGTTAAAACTCCAGATCTTGTGTGGAAAGGGGTCAAAAAAAGTAAAAAACCATTGTGGGAAAAGTGCTACTTACCAGCATTTTCTCCTTAACCTTTTACCGGACTATGCCAATTTTTAACAACCCAGGGAAAGACACTTTTTAAAAACATTGTTGGAAAAGGAGAAAATGCTGGTAACCAACATTTTCTCCTTTTCCCACAATGTTTTCTACTCCATCACAGAAAAATTGCACCATTTGAACCACGCTGAAATTGTTGTCTGCAGGTGCTTTCAACTTGGGCAGGGCTAAAATTTTGTCATCTGGTAAAGGGTTAACCACAATGTTATCAAAACCTTTCTACTTCAGAGTTGTAATAATAGGATAATCATGTAAAGGATTAACTTAATCTCTGAAAGCATGTGTATTTACATATATATATTGTATTTCTCCAGTATGATCTATATGTACTTATAAGTAACATCATAAAAATTCTTCACTGTCTGGAGCTCAAGCTTTACTGGACATTTTAATAAGAGTGATAACATTTCCTCTGTATATCCAATAAGAAAATATGTTTCCGACACATTCTGAGGTCTCTTCAAAAATCCAGCTATAACAATCATGTTGTATCGTCTCTTTATCACAATGTCTGTCACAAACATCTCATGCCATGTTCCTAGCATGAATTTCCGGATGAAAGCATCTTCAAGCAAAGTTTCTGATTGCCTTTTTTCTCCTACAAGATTACCTAAAACAAAAAAGAATACTGTACATCGTGCAGGTGCCAACGCTTGGCTGAGGTTGCTTGATCTTCAGTGAAAACTTTAAGTCGAAAAAGGGTGTAACTGTGTAAAATACATTGATGGTTACCTGCCCTTGTTGTACAGGTTCCCCTTTTGGTAGTTAAAGACTTGTCCGAATTTGAAGTAAATATCATCAAAAGTAACACAGATATTATAAAACGTTAAAGTTTTTACACAACAATCCAGATAACGACAATTCCAGGGCTATGACAATACCTCGCTATTTTCTTCAAAAATAGCCTAGCAAAAGATGAGAATAAAGTTACACATGCTGAAAAAGACAAAAGGATTAAAAGTTGAAGCCATTTAAATGGCAGTCCTTACATTCAACATACAGCTTTTGACAGCATTCTGTAAAATGAGAAAAATGTTTGTTACAAGCAATTCTTCTTTTTTCCCCACCATGTTTTCCATTCAAAATTATTCCTCTGTAACACTTTTACTAATTTCATTTTTAAGTCAAGATTGATTGTTTGATCGATTGATTGATTGCTAATGGGAGACTTGTAACATTGCCTTTCATTGCTGAAAAAACGTATGGATTCGGCTTAGACTCTGGTAATCTGTAATCGTTCGGCTGAAAGACACTGGTTCCCCGCTTCGATTACGGATTACCTGAGTTTTAGCCGAATCTGATTTTGCCGATGAAAGGCAATGTTACAAGAATGTTAAATGAATCCCATTAGGGTGCCCTATCCTGAAAGTCAAGAAACAGCCTGTTTAACCTAGAAATAGGTTAAAAGAAAAAATAAAAATGGAAGGTACTAAAAGTCTCCATACATAGTTACTTAAAGAAAAGAAAATGATACCAATTTCAACAGTATTGAAAACTTTTAGGGAAAAGACGCAATTATAACAAATAAGAAATAATGTCAATAATGCTGTTGTTACATGTACATGCATTATTCTTTCAAAGCTTTGTAATGACTAAGTAATTTTGGAAATACAGTTCTGTTCTGTTCACCCATGTATGACAATTATAACAAGTAAGGAACAATGTCAATAGTGTTGTTGTTACATGTATGTAAATTTATGCTTTATTCTTTCAAAGCTTTGTATATATCTACCTAGATAAACCTTTCATTAACACTTTATATTATTGTTTGTTGTGGGGAATACAGGTTGGGACCCTAGAACCGTGATGAGATAATATAAATATTATTGTGTTGGGCTTTTAAATTATCTCGTCACGGTACATGATTTTAAACTTGTTATCCAAAACATAAACAATAATATAAACTGATAATGAAATGTTTATCGAGTGAGAGTAAAAATGACTGATTAACTTTGAAAATAAAGTTCTATTCTGTACACTCATGTATGACATTCTTCTAACACTTATCCTGCTAAATAAAAGAAATGAAACTTTAGGGCCGATAGTAAAAACCCAAATTTTGCTATTTCAGAGGTAGTTTTGGGGTAAATGAATATCTCCTAAACGGACAGTGTAGATCAAAAATCAGACTGCACATTCTGTGCAGTCTGATCTTGATATACGCTGTCCGCAAAAGGTCAGTGAATCACGCTTAGCAGCCTAAGGGTTAACCTTTACCAAACAATCCAGAGTTCTATTGACCCAGAGAATATAAGTCTTTGAAAACAATGAGTGAAAAGGAGAAAATTCTGGTAACCAGCATTTTCTCCTTTTTCCCACAATGTTTCCCACCTTTCCAAAAACAATTTTCATTATTTGAACCACATTTGATTTGTTGTCTCAAAAATACTTTGAATTTGGGCAAGTCTAACATTGTGCCATCTGGCAAAGAGATACATTAACCCTTTACCACACAACAAAATTTTAGACTGGTACAAATTGAAAGCATTGGCAGATGTCAGATTAAATGTGGCTCAAACAATGGTACATGTATTTGTATCTCAAAGAGATGGAAACATTATGGGAAAAGGAGAAAATGCTGGTTACCAGCATTTTCTCCTTTTCCCACAATGTTTTCAAAAGGCTTCTTTTCTGGGGTTGTTAAAACTCAGGATTTTATGGTAAAAGGTTAGATAACTTCCTCCTGAAAAACAGAAAGCTCTGACAATGTGACATTTTGAAAATAGAAAATGCAATCATTATTCAATTCATAGATGCTGGTGCGTAGGAAAACAGGGCAACAAGTAAAGTTGCTTATACAGAGCAGTTTCTCCTTTTGCAATAATATTTTCGATGAATCTTACCTGGAGGACAAAATAGTTGTCTGCAGGATATGATTAGTCTAAGAGTTATCTACGTATTGACTCTACCAGAAGACAAAATTTCAGACATGTCCAAATTGAAAGCATTTGCAGACGACATGATGATATCAAATTTGGCTCAAATCTATGGGTAAGTCTTTGGTAGTGTAATAAACATTGTAGGAAAAAGAAGAAAATGTTGGTTACCAGCATTTTTTTTCGTTTTCCTGCAGTGTTTTCAAAAACCTTTGTCTTCAGGGCCATTAAAACACTAGACAGTTTGTTAAAAATTAACTCTTCATCAAACTATCCTGTGTTTTAACAATTGGATAAGGAAACCTTTTGAAAACATTATGGAAAAAAGACAAAATGCTGGTAACCATCGTTTTGTCCATTTCCGACAAAGATTTCTACTCTGAAAAGACAAATCCCATCATTTGAGCCACACTTAAATTGCTGTCTGTAAGTGCTTTCAATTTGGACAAATCTAAATTGTTGTTTGGTAAAGAGTTAAACAACTTACTTGTATTCCATGCAAGCCAAGCTTTTTCAACACCAAGTAGATGAGGGCCTTTAGCTTCTTCATAGGTGAGAGGAACATTGCTGTTTGGTGATACCTTAAAAACACCAGCTTTCAGGTGCTTTTTGGACAAAACTGATGAAGCATGAAGACCTCTCTTTGCAATGGATCGCAGACACAGAACCTGCTGAACCTTGAAGATATAGAACAAGTCCATATTTATTGAGAGTTTATGAATAGAGCAGGGTTTTTCCTGAACGTTTTATTTTATGGGCTATGATTGATCCCTTCAAATCAAGAAAAGATGGCACATATCTAAATTCATGGGGACTTTTGAATATTTGGAGGTCCACATTCAAAGAAACTGGTAGCCAAAGGAAGCCTTATTTTGTTCATTCTGACTTTCAGTAAAATATTTTTTCAAAAAATGGTCGTTTTGACACCCATTCATTTTTCCCCCTCCAAAAAAAAAAAAAAAAAGAGAAAAAACAGGTCATTTATTGTGCAGTATGTGCATTGTGTTTTTTCTTTTAATTTTGTGTGTATTTCTGCAGTATATAACAAAAGTTGCCTGTGCCATTCTTTGTGTTTACTTCTATTCTATTGCAGGTGGGGGACTATGTTGGTAAATGCAGGAGACTGATAACTGTGTTATTTGTCAGTAATAATTAAACCTCTATATGTGCTTTTATAAACAGAACAGAACATTTATTGCTTCAACTTGAACTACATAGTTCATTGTTACATACAAAAGCCAACATAGCATACATGCAACAATGACATAATAAACCAGAAAAACACTATTTATATTTTAATATGGTTTGTTTTATCTAAAATGTTGGGGTTTAATTTAATCTACTTTGATTTGATTTGTGGAAGTAACACAAAAATTAATTTGGAGGTTTTATGCTCTTCTTTGTTGATTTCATAAATGTTAATTATAGAGTGTTATGGAAGGTAAGCCGTAGGCATGAGGCAGTGTAGTACTGTCTGTCACGATATAGCTGCAATGTTGCTGAAAACGACGATGAATACGGCGTTGAACAACAAAAACAAACAAACAACTTCCGTGTTCCTTATCATAGTAGCTTTTACCATACAGTCACATGTTTAAACAACCCCATGGTAAATGTTATTTCGCCAACAAAAGGCAATAAAGTTGTCAGTGTCTCTTGGAGAAGAGAAGATAGTTCAATAAACTACCAAGAGAAAGTTTTATTCAAAGTGCTTTTATGTGTAAAATGATAATTCGTTTTAGAAAGCACATAGCACTGTTCATTCCAATACGAGCGATAAGTTAGTGTGGGACGAACAAGCTTGGGCCAACAGGCCCGGGCGAATAAGCCCAGGAACGAACAAGCCCAGGGACGAACTGGTTTTGGGACGAGCAAGCCCGGAGCCGGTCCAGTGGTTTTGAACGAAGATATTGAGTAATATTAAGATATAATTTGTACTGCGGTATAGTTAAGTGAACAGTCGCGCCCGTTCAAAGTTGGTTTACCCTTGGCAGTTTGTCTGCAAGCAAGACAGCGGTCATAACTCAGTTTCTTTTAAAGTGAAGACTCAGCGTTCGAGTACTTTATGGTTGTATTGGTTGGTCAACAAGTTGTCAACGATGACAATAAACAGAATAATGTTCTATTCTATTTCTTTCGTATACAGTATACATCAGGACGGCCATTAGATCTAATATCAAACGAAAAATATCTTGGTTTTTTTATTTTGAAGTAGGCATTTTCTCTAGATCAACAGTCGAAAATCATGTTGGTATTTAAAAGGGAACCAGCATTCATTCTATTTTCCACTGTGAGAATAAAGTAATCCTTTTACATTTTCGTAACGTACAATTCTATTGGATTATTTTTTGCTGATATCCAATTATATTGGACGTAACAAATCAGCGTGAAAGTGAACTCCATTTTGTTTTCGTGTCAGACGGACGGTAAGAAATTACGACACTTTGGCATACATTTTTGGGGTTACGACAAGATGAGACATTGTCATATGATTATTTAAATGAAAAATTCGGTCATGGCGATTATTTATACATAAGAAACACGCGTAGGGGAGGACATGATTGGAATCTATACCATACAATCGGCTCTAGCTCATAGAATTTTCGAGCTGCTTTCAATGTTTCATCTCAGTAGCCTGAGTAGGGACAAAGGTTGTGAAACAGATCTAGCCCACTGTAGTTGTAGAAAAGTTATATTTGGGTTTCCACTTAGATACTCAGACTGATTCGTCCAGGTAACAGTGTTCTGCCAAGGTTTTGAGCTATAGGGGCCACTGGCCCACCCAAGCTTAAAAAGTGGGGCCATCTACATGCTACATGGGGCCAAGTCAGTCAATCAGACATCGAATGAGACATAAAATGAGACATAAAATGGATATTTTTTCCAGGCAGATATCCACTGATTTTCTTGCAACATAAGCCAGTGCCTCCATCAATTCAGTAGTAGATTTATCAGAGGAAATGGAAACAGTTTTACCACATTTAAGAGCAGAAATATTAGGACAATCAAGGTTTTCCAACAATTTCAAAAGACTTGTCATATTTTGTTATTGGAATATCTTCTTTGGCTATCCAAAATATAACCTTCAAAGCTGACATGACACTACTCTCTTACTGATCAAAAATATGCTTGACACTCTTCTGGAGGTCACAAGTCATCGAATCTGCAAGGACTGCAGCTATATGATTGGAACTATCTGCGCCTCGTTAATGTGCTAGTTCTGAAGTTTTTAGTAGGTTCCGTGAGAGAGTTGTGCTTTTTTGTGACTTATACGCAATGAACAAGTCATGGATTTTTTTCAGTCATACAGCAACCTGGGAAAATCCGAGAGCCATTTATTTTTGCCTGGGGTCGGACTTACCATCATCTGTTGAGGTTTATGACTATGAGTGTTCCGAGTCTGTATTTGGCCAATCGGTAGGCTCAAGCTGGGTGTCTGTTTTGGCCTTTTCTGACGCAGATTGGCCAAAATAAATGAGTATGGATCTAGTGTTTTTTGTCTGCTTCTTTTCAGCCATCGCGAAGACTGCGATCATCTGATGCAGAACGAACTCGAAAACGTGTTCCATGTTGTTGCGACAAAGATATCTGTTGGTCAAAATTAGGGAAATACCTTGTTGCTGAAGAAGTAAAAATCCCTGATACGAACAACAACTTTGTTCCAAGCGTCTTTCTGAATTCGGATAACTAAACAGAGATAAAGCGGGAACCACTTTATACCAGTTGATTCGCCCCACATATTTTTCAGACCTACGGCCGACGCTGCGTATTTTTGACGCGCCGGTTGGCCCATTAGACATAATATTAATGTGCCGTCTGTAATTTTTTAGCGCCGATCCCGCAATGGCGTGTCCTCGGCAGAACTCTGAGGTAAGTACTGAACAGACGACCTGAATGTCTGTTTCAACATCGACAACAGCTTTTTCGGGGTCGCTTTTTCAAGGTCTGGTCTTTCTGTCGCCATTTCCAAGGGGAAAAAGAGTACAGTACATGACTACGGTAGCCCATGACTACTATCACTTGTGAAGGGCTCCACCACTGAGCTACCCATACTGCTTGATATCCATGCTACCAATGTAAACTGCAATGCGCTCCAAAATTTTTTGTCTATATTCATATACAGTTACTTGGGTAGTTCCAAATAACTTAGGAAAAATACAATGCAATACTTTCACAAGTTGGATAGGGTTAAATTACTTTCCGTAAGAAGGTCTACTAATAAAGATTGGTAAAAAACTATAAATCATTTCCATCGTTTTAAATTTTGACAACATATCCAGAGTTCTGCCGAGGACGCGCCATTGCGGGATCGACGCTAAAAAATTACAGACGGCGCATTAAAATTATGTCTAATGGGCCAACTGGCGAGTCAAAAATACGCATCGTCGGCCGTATGTCCGAAAAATATGAGGGGTGAATCAACTGGTATAAAGTGGTTCCCTCTTTATATGTTTAGTTATCGGAATTCAGAAACACGCTTGGAACGAAGTTGTTGTTTGTATTAATAGCGATTTTCATTGGACAAACTTCTTAAGCAACAAGGTATTTCCCTAATTTTGACCGATAGATATCTTTGTCGCAACTATACGGAATGCGTTTTCGAGTTCGTTCCGCATCAGATGATCGCAGTCTTCGCGCTAGCTGAAAAGAAGCTGACGAAAAAAACTAGATCCATACACAGTTATTTTGGCCAATCTGCGTCAGAAAAAGCCTAAACAGATACTCAGCTTGAGCCTGCCAGTCGGCGGAATACAGACTCGGAACATCCAGAAATCTCGACAGATGATGATAAAAGTCCGACCCCAGGCAAAAAGTTCATCGTATGAAAAACATTTTCAAACTAAATGGCAGTCGGATTTTCCCTGGTTGTTGTACGACTCTGAAAAAAATCAGTGACTTGTTCATTGTGTATAAGACACAAAAAAGCACAACTCTTTCACGGACCCTAATAAAAACTTGGCACATTAACGAGGTACACAGATACTGTAGTTCCGATCATAGAGCTGCAGTCCTTGCAGATTCGATGACTGGTGATCTCCAGAAGAGTATTAAACATATTTTTGATGAGTAAGAGAGTAGTGTCTTGTCAGCTTTGAAGGTTGTATTTTGGATAGCCAAAAAAGATATTTCAATAACAAAATATGACAGTCTTTTGAATTTGTTGGAAAATCTTGATTGTCCTAATATTTCTGCACTTAAATGTGGTAAAAGTGATTCCTATTCCTCTGATAAATCTACTACTAAATTGATGGAGGCACCGGCTCATGTTGCAAGAAAATCAGTCAATATCTCCTTGGAAAAAATCTCCGTTCTATGTCTCATTCTATGTCTGATTGACTGACTTTGTCCCATGTAGCATTAAGGTTGGGTGGGCCAGTGGCCCCTATAGCTCAAAACCTTGGCAGAACACTGCTGCTCATTTTACAGTGTACATCCTTTAGGGTAGTTGCGAATCAAGTGAGGGTATTCAGAATCACGGAACAACTTGCAACTAGGGCTTGTCAAAAACTGGATTTTGGCTGCCAAAGTGACCAAATGGTACATCAATCTACATTTGTTTAAGTTTCAACGAACTTGGATTTAATGAAAATAATGAGAGTTGTTAAAAAGACTTGTGCAGAATTTCATATTCTGCCCCATGTTTTACGATGCCAGATTCCTTTTTTAGCTCCACTGGCCGAAGGCCAGAGAGCTATTGTCATGGCGTTGTGTCCGTCGTGCGTGCGTGCGTCCGTCTGTCCGTCCGTCCGTTCGTGCGTGCGTCCGTAAACTTTTTCTTTAAAAAACTTCTCCTCAGAAACTATTGACTGGATTTTTACCAAATTTCACAGGAATGTTCCTTTGGTGGTCCTCTTTCAAATTCCTTCAAATAATTGTGTTCCATGAAGAATTCTGGTTGCCATGGCAACCAAAGTAAAAAACCTTTAAAAATCTTCTCCTCCCAAACCGCTATTTGGATAGCATTATTATTTTGCAGGAATGTTCCTTAGATACAGGTTTACAGAATTCCTTAAAAAAAAAAAGATCTGTCAAAAAACATGGCTTTTACGGGAGACTCATTTTCCTTTTATGGTATAAAGTAAAATCTTTGAAAAATTTCTTCTGTAAAACTATTCATTGGATTTCATTGTTGTTAGCTCCACTGGCCGAAGGCCAGCGAGCTATTGTCATGGCGTTGTGTCCGTCGTGCGTCCGTTCGTTCGTCCGTTCGTCCGTGCGTGCGTCCGTAAACTTTTTCTTTAAAAAACTTCTCTTCAGAAACTATTGACTGGATTTTTACCAAATTTCACAGGAATGTTCCTTTGGTGGTCCTCTTTCAAATTCCTTCAAATAATTGTGTTCCATGAAGAATTCTGGTTGCCATGGCAACCAAAGTAAAAAACCTTTAAAAATCTTCTCCTCCCAAACCGCTATTTGGATAGCATTATTATTTTGCAGGAATGTTCCTTAGATACAGGTTTACAGAATTCCTTAAAAAAAAAAAGATCTGTCAAAAAACATGGCTTTTATGGGAGACTCATTTTCCTTTTATGGTATAAAGTAAAATCTTTGAAAAATTTCTTCTCTAAAACTATTCATTGGATTTCATTGTTGTTTTGCAGGTAAGTTCCTATGGTGGTTGTCTACCAAATTGTTTCTTCAGTGAGCTAAAATGCAGGATTGAATGATAATTGTTAAAAACTTCCTTTCGCCATTATAGAAATATCAGGCCTGTGGAGCGATACAGGCGCTCAAGCGCCTCTAGTTGAATTTATCCCTTTGCCATGGAGTAATTACTAAAGTCAAAGAAAAGGGGGGACACCCAGTTTCCATCAGTTACTCTATACTATTACGGAGCTTTATGAATTGAAGTTTTACATGCATCAAACATCGTTGAATGCTTCCAATAAAGAACATAATGTGTAAAAGTTAAAGATTGTTCTTTTTCAAGACTTTTTGTGTAACATTGTTCCCAGACAGAAAGGCCAATTGTAAGGGCATTGTCATACATCTATATGACATATAGCATTTGAAAAGAAATGGCTATGGCAAATTACATGTATTAACCAGGGTTCCCACAGCTTTTTCAGACAAGGGGTTTTTGGCACTCCCTAGGTTGACAAATTTGAAAAACGGGGGTTTTTTTTTTTTTGAAAAAGTTGGGGGTTTCACTCTACTTTACCAATAATTGATTAATTATTTGAAGAAAAATAGTTTACTGTAGTCATCATTAATTTGATGCTCATGTAGACCTTGCTATATTATTTCGTTGTGTTACCGGGTAATTCTAAATTACGTTATACATCATTTAGCAAAGGCCATCGACTATCAAAAAACGTGGCCCTGTTCTGTTTTTTAATCTTGACTGACACTGCCATTATGCCTAAGTCTGACCATGCCCCGGAGACATGATACATCCATATAATATTCCGAGCTATAGTAATATTATTTTTAATGATTCAACAATAAAATATCCATGACTTTGTGACACAAAAAAGCCTTCAACTCTTTACCAAACAACAGTATTTTGTATTTGTCCAAATTTAGAGCTATTTGCAGACGACAAACTACAGGTCACTCAAATTACAAGCGTTGTCTGTAATAGGGTAGAAAACGTTGTGGGAAAAGGAGAAAATCAGCATTTTCTACTTTTCCCACAATGTTTTCAAAACGCTGTTTATTCAGGGTCGTGAAAACACAGGATTGTGTGATACAGGGTTAATATGGCGGTTCAAATCGCCTGCAACCTACAGTCCAACATTACATTTAGCACCTAATTTTTCTTTGTACCCCCAATTCAAAAAGTAGGGGGTACACTGTACCCCTAAATATTTCTTAACCCCCAATTCAAAACCTAGGGACTACACTGTACCCCCAAATTTTTCTTTGTACCTCCAATTCACAACCTGGTGGGTGCGCACATGTACCCCCAAATAAAACACCCAGTGGGAATGCTGTTCTATTCAATAATATTCAACTCTTTACCACACCACAGAAATGTGAAATTGTCCTAATTGAAAGTATTTGCATACCACTAAAATGAGGCTTAAATAGTGGAATTTGTTTTTGGAAATGGATAGAAAACATTGTGAGAAAAGGATAAAATACTGGTTACCAGCATTTTCTATAGCCAGGTCGGGAATTTTTTAAGGTGAAGTTTTTTCGCCGAGCAAGCTTGACGAGGCAAAGTTGAGCCACTGAAGATGACTTCTTCGCCCACGTTGCCCTGTAGCTTGTTCCCTGCTTCACCCTTTCTCCACTTGTCTCGTGAGTTGTGACAAAAACTGAAGAATTGCCTATAAAAAAAAAAAAACTTTCACCACTTATTTTCGCCAGTTAAAGAAAAAAATCGCAACTTGTTCAGAATATTCGCATTTGGCGAAAATGGCGAACGGCAGCGCGGGCCCTGGCTAAAGGATTTTTGGTTTTCCTTTCTCAAAGTCTGAAGTACATTAGTGCTGCTTTAGAAAGGAAGCATAGACGGATTGAAACTCATTGTCGAAGACGATGCACATAGATTTACCTATTTCAATTTCACAGGAGGGCAGGTTGATCAGGTCATAGTAAGCTTAAACTCTGTCAGATAAAGGCCATGCCATGTTAGAGGAAAATAGAACAAAATATGAAATGAATGAATCACTTATGTCAACCTACCTACCGGTATCTCACATCTTGATGCTGTAAAACATTTTTACAGCTTTTGTTGTGATGACATTTTTCTGCGGTAGATGCCATACATATGTATGCAAAACGAAAATTACATGTTCAATTTGTGACTTGATTTTTCAGCTTTTATATGTCAAAAAAGGTGTTTTTACCAATTACTGCTTATCATAATTTTCAAAAGAAATTAATAACTGAATTTCCTGTACACTTGGCAGATTTTGGCACCTAATCCTTAAAGAAAGATTGTAGCGAAATATTTCAAACAGGCAAGGGAGTTGCAAAATATATACAGTGAAAATATGTAGTAACCGGCTTTAAACTTGAGAATATGGCCTGGTACCCACTTACAAGGGAGACTACCTCCGTTGTACACATTTTTTTTTTTTTAAAGTTAGGCATGCAATTTGTAATTGTGTTTAAAGATGATCACTACAGATTCACCATTTTATGAAAACATTCAGAATTTCATGAAACTTTGTTTGGTGATAGTTTATTATCAGATCTACAAAAATAGGAGATAAAAAAAGGGGGTCACCAGCTTTGGGGAAATTCTATGTATATTTCTTTTAGTACACCCTGCATTGCGGCTGTTCAGGATGAAATTTCACCTATGAAAACTAAGTCGATGTATATTTTTTTAAATGACAACAATTATAACCAAATTTCATGTCATTGTATTGGTGAAACATCAAATTTAATGAAAAAAATAATTTAGAGTATACTGAGTATCAATCTTAAAAAAAAAAAACCCTTAAATTATGGCTAAAACACCTTTATTTTGGATAAAAAACCAAAAAATGCAAAAAGTATCTTTTACAGTAATTTTTTTTAATGTTCTAATATTCAGATTTTTCTTATTTTTTCTATGAATAATATTCAGGTACTAAACTAAAAGAATCAGGCTTAAAACAAATAGGTCAACAGCCTTATTTTTTAAGAAAATACATTTTAAGTTTGTGGGTGGAGCACAAACTAATGAGTAAATGTAGGGTTTGTCAAAGACATAGACATTATATGAAGTACATTATCTCAATTTTTCAACAAAACAACAATGCTTATAAGAATCAAGTTTGTTGCTCATAATAAACCAATCCATAGCATATAAATGTAATCCTGATGTTACCATTTAACCCATTACCAAATGACTAATTTTGGACTCTACTTAATTTGACGTGTTTGCAGACGCTAAACCAAAACCTGGTATTTATGTATCACAGTTCTTTGATGGGTCAGAAATCATTGCGTGAAAAGGAGAAATCAATCATGGCAGCAATTTGTCCTTTTGACATCAATGTTTTCTAATGTTGTCTACTGCAGACTCATCAAGGTAAGGGATAACCTGGTAAAGGAGAAAGAGTTATGTACAGCTCCTCGTTTTCTGCAAGTCTTTACCAAGTGACATAATTTTGGACTAGACCAAACTGACAGCATCTGCATCTGAAAAGATGTTTTAGCTCGACGATACGTCTGCCAGATAGAGCGCTAGTATTAGCATCTGTGTCCACATTTCCGTTGTTAGGTGACATAGTTAGGTGATTCACTTCGACTTTCATTCTGATCTTTTGAAAGCGTAATTTCGTATTCTTGCCTCGCATATAATTATTTGGCTTGATTCAAATACTTTTTAGCTCACCTGAGCACAACGTGCTCAAGGGGAGGTTTTAGGGGCACGCTGTGTCTGTCGCCCGTCGTGCGGCGTCAACAATTCTTTAAACATCTTCTCCTCCTAAACCGCTCGGCTGATATGGACCAAACTTGGCTGGAATGTTCTTTGGGAGGTCCTTTTTAAAAACTTCACAGAATTTGATTTCATCAAAAACTCTGGTTGCCATGGCAAGCAAATGGAATTTTTCAAGAAATTTTTTAAAAATCTTCTCCTCTGAAACCGCTGGTCAGATTTTGAAATAATTTCTCAGATATGTTCCTTGGGTGACCCTTTTCAAAAGTTGTTTGCGAAATTTTGATCAGTCGAAAAACATGGCAGTGGTGGAAGGGGGGGGCTCTTGGCGTCCATCTGTGTCAACAATTCTATAAAAGTCTTCTCCTCTGAAACTGGCAGTCAGATTTTGAAATAATTTCACAGATATGTTCCTTGGGTGACCCTTTTCAAAAATTGTTCGCGAAATTTTGATCCGTTGAAAAACATGGCCGTGGTGAAGGGGGGGGGGGCTCTTGGCGTCCAGCGGTGTCAACAATTCTTTAAACATCTTCTCCTCGTACACCGCTTGGCCAATTTGGACCAAACTTGGCTGGAATGTTCCTTGGGAGGTCCTTTTTAAAAACTTCACAGAATTTGATTTCATCAAAAACTCTGGTTGCCATGGCAAGCAAATGGAATTTTTCAAGAAATTCTTTAAAAATCTTCTCCTCTGAAACCGCTGGTCAGATTTTGAAATAATTTCACAGATATGTTCCTTGGGTGACCCTTTCCAAAAGTTGTTTGCGAAATTTTGATCCGTCGAAAAACATGGCAGTGGTGGAAGGGGGGGGGGGCTCTTGGCGTCCATCTGTGTCAACAATTCTATAAAAGTCTTCTCCTCTGAAACTGGGGGTCAGATTTTGAAATAATTTCACAGATATGTTCCTTGGGTGACCCTTTTCAAAAATTGTTCGCGAAATTTTGATCCGTCGAAAAACATGGCCGTGGTGGAGGGGGGGGTGCTCTTGGCGTCCAGCGGTGTCAACAATTCTTTAAACATCTTCTCCTCGTACACCGCTTGGCCAATTTGGACCAAACTTGGCTGGAATGTTCCTTGGGAGGTCCTCTTTAAAAACTATTCACAGAATTTGATTTCATCAAAAACTCTGGTTGCCATGGCAACCAAATGGAATTTTCCAAGAAATTCTTTAAAAATCTTCTCCTCTGAAACTGCTGGTCAGATTTTGAAATAATTTCTTAGATATGTTCCTTGGGTGACCCTTTTCAAAAATTGTTCACGAAATTTTGATTCATCGAAAAACATGGCCGTGGTAGAAGGGGGGGCTCTTAGCGTCCAGTGGTGTCAACAATTCTATACAAATCTTCTCCTCTGAAACTGGTGGTCAGATTTTGAAATAATTTCACAGAAATGTTCATTGGGTGACCCTTTTCAAAACTTGTTCACGAAATTTTGATCTGTCGAAAAACATGGCCGTGGTGGAGGGGGGGGGGGGGGCTCTTGGCCTATCCTAAAATTTATTTGCAGAATTCTGATTCGTCAAAAATATGGCTGTGGTGATGATTGTAGGGGTGGTGACAGATTTTGAAATGATTTTTACAGGTGACCCTTTTTAAAATTGTTTGCGAAATTTTGATCCGTTAAAAAACATGGCCGTTGTGGAAGGGGGGGGGGCTCTTGGCATCCAGCGGTGTCAACAATTCTTTAAACATCTTCTCCTCCTAAATCACTTGGCCGATTTGGACCAAACTTGGCTGGAATGTTCCTTGGGACGTCCCCTTTGAAAATTGTTCACAGAATTTGATTCATCAAAAACTCTGGTTGCCATGGCAACCAAATGGAATTTTCCAAGAAATTCTTTGATAATCTTCTCCTCTGAAACAGCTGGTCAGATTTTGAAATAATTTTATGGATATGTTCCTTGGGTAACCCTTTTTAAAGTTTGTTTGTGTAATTTTGATCCGTCGAAAAACATGGCCTGGGTGGGGATGGGCATCTTTGCACTGTATGGACTTAAAGAAATTCTTTGAAATTCTTCTTCTTCTAAACCACTTGTCAGATTTTGAAATAATTTCACAGAAATGTTCCTTAGGTGCCCCTTTTGAAAATTTATTCGCGAAATTTTGATCTGTCAAGAAACATGGCTGTGGTGGGTGGAAGCTATTTGCTCTCTGAGGACATGAAGAAATTCTTAAAAATTTTGTCTTCTCTGAAACCACTATTCAGATTTTGAAGTTATTTCACAGAAATGATCCTTATATTATACCCCTTATTTAGCTTAGCTGTTTTCAAAGAAAACATCAAGGTATTGACATAGCCCTGTTGGCGTCATCTGTGTTGTTGTTGTTGTGCAAAAACTTTGACATTTTGTTATATCTCGGCTTCCACTCAACACATGTACTTAAAACTCGGAATAATTGTTCACTAGTAAAAAGCAACCCATACAAGGAGGGCAGTTAACTCCAAAATTGTTTTGTCCAAATTATGCCCCTTTTGCGATTTGGAATTTTATTTTCCTATCCAGCAAGGTTCCAACAGCCAATCATTGGCACTCTCATGAGGTGCTCATGTTCAACTTAATGTTTTTAGTTACTATCGGGCATGTGCTCTTGTTCAAGATAAGGTCTTTGGGTGACCTATCCTAAAATTTATTTGCAGAATTCTGATTCGTCAAAAACATGGCTGTGGTGATGATTGTAGGGGTGGTGACAGATTTTGAAATGATTTTTACAGGTGACCTTTTTATAATTGCTTGGCAAAATACTGATTTTGTTTCCAAAATTTCAATACTTTAAAAAAAGTTGGTTATGGTCCTCTTAAAAATTCAGGTGAGCGATCCAGGGCCATCTTGGCCCTCTTGTTTTGTTTACACTCTAGCATCTACAAATATTAACCAATCAGCACCAAACTTGGTCAGAATGTATATGACCATAAGATCTCGGATGAGTTCGATTACGGGTCTAATCGGACCAGAACAACTGGAGTTATTTGCCCTTGAATTAGAAAAATTGCTATATTTTTTACAGCTTTTCATGCTTCTCTACAATGTAACTTTGTCTTTTCATGTTGGAATGACCTGAAACTTTACATGCATGTTTCCTTAACATTAGAGGAGACATTCATGCCTATTTCAATCACTTACATGATTTCTGCTGCACTACTATTTTCCTCTGCCTGCCCTTTACGATTATTATTCCCCCTTGACAACTGGCGGTGAGAGGGGCGTATCTTGCAACAATTTGCCGCTCTTGTTCTCATTATTTAACAGAGAATTAAGCTTTTACTTATTGTTTTACATAGAGATTTGTGTAAATTCACTGTTTAAATTAATTATTTAAGATGACAAAACAGTTTGAAGTGCCTCTGATCGGACATTGTCAAACTGACCTTTGTTGTGTCATTGGTATTCACGTTTGTTTTTAGAGAGTTTTATTTTTCAATTCATTTGATTTTAGGAAAAGTGTTATAGCATGATTTGATATGAATTTGTCAGTAAAGGGTAGTAGGTAACTTTAAAACCTGTCATTTTTCACTAGAAAAGTGGATTAACACCTTTGATACCTTTTCATAGATGACTGGAAAGCTTTACTAGCTATGATAAACAGAGCCGTGTGCGTCCTTCAAATTTGATACTGATTGTGTTTACTAAAACCGATATTTCTGCTTGACACACAAGAGCTAATTTATTTATATGAAGCTATAACCGATAATGTCATGTGTTAGATTGACGCTAAGGCATGTATTTTTTAGCGTCAAAAATGGGTCATTTCCAGTTTATAAGAGTGAAATCCCTGGAATATGGGTCAATTGAGAACCATGGCTCTCTTGCTTGAACTACTAGTCTCATTTCAGTGTATTGCTGTTTACTTGATCATTGCTTAAGGCTTAAATTTAATGGGATTGAAACTTCATTGGAACAAATTTCCCAAATATGGAAATGTTTACGATGTTCGGTTGCTGCAGTTCCAGGTAAATGAAAAGTCTGTGAAATTACTGATGTGGTTCCGCATGGCAATTTTTACTTTAGAACTCACACATGAACTAAAACCCTGCAAAATTATTGAGGCCATAAAGATTGCTTGTAATAGTATATGCACTATCCATTGAAATTTCCCATTTCTTAAAATAATCTGTCTCTGGATAGAAGTTTGTTTTCAGTCAATGTTTTGATTCACAACTATTGTGCTTAGCAACATGCACGTATGTGATCAGATGAGTTTAAAATTTTATGTGTGACCTTATTCACTTGTGCCCTGCGTGACATTCACATATAAGTCAAGGTCAGTTTGAAATTTAGGATATGACTTTCATCTTTTGTATGTAATTCACGCACATATGTATGTGAATGGAAACCCTGTTAACTACTTTTCCTGTACTAATTATTTAATTTATCTATATGCAGTAGACGCCTTTGATGCATTCTGACCCTTACAAATGACTTTTTTAAAAGGCGCCAATATCCTTGTGTAATTCAATTATGGCAGATTTTTTAATTGTTTTTATTGATACAATAATGAAGTGGCATTTTACATCAATTGATGATGATGATTAACTCTGTTTATCACACCCCACACAGTTACATCCCTCCATGGTAGGATAATAAAAAGAGGTAGTATAAACTGAAGCCTAATATACAAAGGGAAAGACCGAACAGTTTTTTATAATTCTATTTGAAAAAAAAAGGCAATAGTTGTATTTCAAATTATCTGTTCAAAATGTCACATACATATCACAAGACATCACACATAAGGGGTACAAAATTTACTCTATTCTAATCTATTTACAGCTTTAGTCAAAAACTAAAATAATTCTTATTTTTAAAGTTTTATGGAAGTATGGTCTAACATTATGAACAATGTACATAAAGACTGAGTGAACCAATTTAAAAAATAAGGTGATCAGATCTATTGCGATATTGATTCATATTATAGATGGGGTAAGAGTTTTCCAGGGAACTTGTACCCATGAAATTAGGTTACGAGTTCACTAGGGTACGAGTTCTCCAAGGTACGACTTCTGATACCTTTTTGAGACAACCCCCACAATTGGCACAGCTGATTCGGAACTACCCTTCACATACTCAAGAGGATCAAATGATTTATTTCTGATGAATATGCAGACACCATTTGCTTTTTTTTTACTTGTATAAGTGGGCCGTTTTGAGGTATTCCTGGTGAGATAGCCAGATCTCTACAGATGTTCTTTCCTCTGCATATGATTAAATCTAGCCAACAAAGCTTGGTTTAACTTTCTCTGCTTAATTGTTCATTTTCACCCCTTTCATTTATCGCAAAAACCTTGTTTGTTTATGGCAGGTAGATTGTTTCCTAAAGACATACTGGATACACACAAGAAGTGAGAAGATGTTCTTATGGGACTGGCTGACAGGAATGCTTAACTTTCTAGGTAAACATCATTCTGTACTTTCTGAGATCAGTCTTAATGATATGTTGAACACCATAGTTACCCAGGATTTCTTTTTTTTTTTTAACCACTTTTCCCAAATGAATACATTAGACTCTTTCAAGTTGTAAGCCTCAAAAGATGAAAAGTTCAAAATAAGTACAAATGAAATGAAGGTCTAAGACATTAAGAGATAAGAAAATATATTCAGAATAGGGGAAAATGCTGTCAATAGTATTTCCTCCTTTTCCTACAACATTTTCCAAGGCTTCTTTCCCAGGGTAATTACAACATGGCTATTTTGGTAAAGGGTTAATAGGTGCACCCTTTCTGTGTGTTGTAGGCAGAAAAGGAGAAGCAGGACCCCTTCCACAATCTTGTCTCTGGATACAGCCAATAACAATATTGATCTAATTTTTCAAACTATCATGGTTGACACAATTTTTTTTTTTTAATTTGATAAAATGATAATTTTTATGATAAATTGTGAGATTTCTAATTAGCTGTTTGATATCTTCATCTGCAAGCCAATATATTTATGTGCACCGGATATACTAGTATGTATCCTAAAGGACCCAGTGTTACAAAGTCTTACTTTAATCTTATTTTGATGATTTTAGCTGAATGTAGAAATATTATAATTCGCTTAAAATAGATCTATTTTAGAAATTCAGACTTAAGTGATATCATTTAAAATCAAACTTAACAATTGATGAAAGGTGTTAACTAAACATCTATGATCATTTGGTGTGCTTTTTATCTCAAACAAGACCGAACTTCTGAAAAAGTTCGATGTGGCAAGGTGAGTGAAAACAACAGACTTTAACAACCCTGAAGAAGAGAGCTTTTGAAAATAGTATGGGAAAAGGAGAAAATTCAGGAAACCAGCATTTTCTCCTTTTATCACAAGGTTTTCTACCCAATCAGATGTAGAAGATTCATTAAATTGGAGTTCAATTGACTTGTTGTCTGCAAATGCTTTCAGTTGGGTTGGGTCCAAAATTTCATTGTTATGTAAAAAGCTGAAGTATTTACATGTATCTCAAGTCCTACAAAATTTCACTAATAAATTTATGGAGAGTATGATAAGGGTGATTAGGAAAAAAGATTATTGCAATTACAACAAGGTAATCCCCTTGTCAATAACAGTAGAAAAATGACAACAGCTGGCCTGAATGTTGGTGAGTAATTAGGATGGGTAATTAGGATCAAGTATGTATTTGTGAAAGATTTTCCTTTGCTTTTATTTACCCTCAAAGTGCCTTTCAAAATCATGGTTGCTTTTGTTGGCAGTGTATATCAAAATCATTCGACTGGACAAAACATTTAGGCTGATCTTTGATCTATAAACTTATGTCAGCTTTACCGAGACATTCAGACCAAGAGTAACCTTGCATGTGCAATTGTATTTCTGGACTTTAAATGTCGGAGGAGAGAGGATGTCATTTATTTCTAGTTCTAGTCAGATTCCATTAAATAGGAACATCTCATTCTATGAACAAATAGGATTGTGTTGCTAGGGATAAACTGAGAGGACCATTAACACATTATCACAGGAGAGAGCTTTTTGTCTTGCAGCAAACCAATCTTAGAAATATAAAAAAAAAAATGCCAAATACAGAATTGCTAACTTAAATGTGACACAATCTTAAACTATTGGTTAGGTTTTCGACAGAAAAATGGAAAGTTGATATTTCTGGGACTGGATAATGCTGGTAAAACCACTTTACTCAGCGTTTTGAAGGAAGGTCACATGGTACAACCTGTACCCACCCTCCACCCTAGTAAGTGACTGTGATGTGGGATTGCAGCATGGCTGGCTTGTGCATTGATTGCATCATCAGTAAACTAGGGACTAACATCATGTTGATTCTTCATAGGAACAGAATGATCACTTTACAGAAACAAGGCTCATATAGAGAATTAGAGGTTAAAACTGGTTTTAGGTATCTTAGATAGTTGTAAGTTTGATATTTTAACTTGTTGACCGCAAGTGCTAAAAGTTACTGAACTTTTGACCAGTTACTACTGTCTACCATACAGAGTTTGAACAACCCTGCAGGGGAAGGCATGGAAAACATTGTGGGAAAAGCAGACAATGCTAGTAAACAGCACTTTCTCACAACCTTTTCAGTTTTTCAAAGACAAAGGCAACAATTTGAGCCAGACTTAAATTTGAGTCTGCTACTGCTTTGTATTTGGACAAGTCCTAAATTTTGTCCTCATGTAAAGGGTAAAGCTACACATTTTGACTGTTGTCTCAGTCTTAAAATTTATAGTCAGTGGTTAGGTCTCACCTGAAGCTGTTGACAGATGTTTGCTGGCATGTCTAGCAGAATGTCCGTATTCATAGATCCAAGATAAGACACAATCTGTCCAGTGTGATCTTGATCTGCTGATTCCACAATATTTGTTTTCGCTTGCTACAATATAGGATGGTGTTTATTTGCATGTTTTGCAGAATTCATTTTTAAACTGTCTTATACTAACATGTTTTCTCCTTAACCCTTTACCAAACAATCCCTGGTTTTTATGACCCTGAGACAGAAGTCTTTTGAAAACATTGTGGGAAAAGGAGAAAATGCTGGTAATCAGCATTTTCTCCTTTTCCCACAATGTTTTCTACCCTGCTGGAAACAAATTTCAATTTTTGAGTTATGCTTATTTTGTCATCTGAAAGTGCTTTGAATTTGGACCAGTCTAAAATTTTGTCGTTTGGTAAAGAGTTAAATAAATTTGAAGCAGGCAGCTGCACAAGCATTTTATTTTCACAGAAACTTAAGAAAGCAAAAAAAAGATTTGCTTGTGAATCCAATTTTTAGATTTAACAACCCCCAAGGAAAAAAGAAAAAGGAAACATAGTTGGAAAATGGAGAAATGATGGTGATGAGCTTTTTCTCCTTTTCCTATAATGTTTTCTACCCTTCCCAAAACAAATTTTAAAATTTGAGTCCCATTTATTTTGTTGTCTACAAAGGTTTTCATTTCGGGCAATTCTACAAATTTTGTTGTTTGGTAAAGAGTCAAAAGAGTTACTTTTGCTAGACCAAAAAAATTGTCTACAGGTAGTAATTTGTTGGAGCATGTTATTTTCAGTGAAAGAAGGAAAGCTTGTGTCTGAAGAGTTGATCACCCCTGCTCCCAGCATGAACATCAGTAACCAATCACATTGTTGTATATTTATAGGCCTCTATAAGAAGTCTGGAAAGCTTGTGTTCTTGGGGCTTGATAATGCTGGAAAAACAACCTTGCTACATATGCTCAAAGATGACCGAATGGCACAGCATGTTCCCACTCTGCATCCAAGTAAGCTTATATGCATGAAACACTTACCCAACATTTTTTCCTAACCTTTAACCTTTTACAAAACTATAATGACATTGTATTTACAACCATGAGGAAGTATGGTATTGAAAACATTGTGGGAAAAGGAGAAATGCTGAATACCAGTATTTTCTCCTTTTCCCACAATATTTTCTACCCTTTAAAAGATGATTTTTCTTGCAGTTGCTGTCAGTTTGGAAAGTCAACTATTTTATTGTGTTGTAGACTTAAGTCTTAAATAGACTGCAAAATTTTATACTCCTCCATTTTGAAAGCAACCAGTATGTCTCAAATGATGGAATTTGCCCTTGAAAGATAACAAATAACTACTAAGGAAAAGGAAACAAATGCTGCTTACCAACACTTTATCCTTTTCTCCCCGTGTTTTCTAAAACCTTCCTCTGGGTTTTGAAAACATTAAATCATTTTGGTTAAGGGTTAAAACAGTTTTGCTTCTCATCATTGTATGATAAGAACTTAATGATAAAAAAAGATGTTTGCTATTTACTTTATCTTTTTGTTTAACTTTCCTTTGTATTGTGTTGTGATTTTAACACTCGTATCACACAGTCCTGAACTTTAACAACCCTAAGGAAGAAGACTTTGACAACATTGTGTGAAAAGAAGAAAATGGTGGTAACCAGCATTTGTTCTTTTTCCTACAATGTGTTCAAACTTGTGAAAGATAAATTCCATCTTTGGAGCCACAATTATTTTGTTGTCTGCAAATGCTTTGAATTTGGATGGGCCTAAATTTTTCTTGTCTGGTAAAGAGCTAAGTTACTTTGTCTGATTTGTGTTCTATGCTGTTTATAACAGTTTTATAGTTATATCATGGCATTAGCCTACTTTTTCATTAATTTTCCCCATGAGCAAAAACAGTCAATGTTTTTGTAAATTATTACTAAACAAATACAGACTGTAGGCAGTCTTTGAAAATGTTCATGTAAAAGGAGCATTTCCTTTATACAGCAAATTTTTCTTTGCCTTACAATATACCGATTGGAATCTTAGGAAACAGTTTCCTTTCATCATTTGACTTTGCCTTTAACTCATCTGTACCTGTTGTAGGTAGAACTGGTTAAAAAAATATCCTGAATAGTAAACAGATGCCCAACAAGAGAGTTTCCAAACAAGAAACTCTGCCAATTCAGTAATTGTAGATCAGTCCAAGATTGAAAGGAATTGCAGACAGCATATTAAATGCGGCTTGAACTATGAAATTTGGCTTTGAAATAGAAGAAAACAGTCTTCTCAAAGGCCTTCTTCCTTAGGGTGGTTAATATACATGTATTGGATTGTTTCGGCAAAGGGCTCATTCTTTATAAGATGGCTGAATTTTACTTTCATCCTTTCAAAAAGCATTTGCAGGTAACAAATTAATTGTTGATGACATGATAGCATGTATCTTTAAAGGGTTAGATAACATTGTACAAAAAGTGGAAAATACTGCTTACCAGCATTTAGTCCTTTTACCACAATGTTGTCAAAAGCATTCTTTCTAATGATCTTTAATACATGGGACTGTGAGGTTACAGGATAAATCAATACTTAAAGCATACATACTGGATACATCTGACATATCAGGCAAAAAACCTTTCAAATACAATAGGTGCTGAACAGTGTCTTTTTTATCACATTGATAATGGGCTATTAACACTATCAAAGCAGTTTCATAAACAAACTAAAAGTGCTTGTAATTGATAGATACAGTTTTACATTACATGTTAACACTAAGCCAAAGGACAAGATTTGAAACTCGATTGAGTTGAAAGCAGGTGGAGAAGACAACTTTAGACTAATAGTGTAGCATAAAAGATAGTATCTGTTTTTTTTTTGAAAGGGTAAAAAAGATTGTTGGATAAGGAGAAAATGCTGATAACCAGCATTTTCTCCTTTTCCCCCAATGTTTTCAAAGGCCTTCTTCTTGAGGCTTGTTTAACACAGGATTGTTCGGTTAACTCTTTACCACACAAAAAAAATTTGGACCTGACCAATTTTAAAGGTTTGAGCAGATGATAAATGAAATTTGGCTCAAATGCTGGGAATTGTCCTTCAAAGAGAAAAAAAAAAACATTTTAGGTAAAGGAGAAAATGCTGTTTACCAGCATTTAGTCCTTTTCTCACAATGTTTTCAAAAGCTTTCTTTCTCAGGGTCGTTAAAACTCGGGATTGTGTGGTAAAGGGTTAAGCCTTAACTAACTGAAATAAGTTGTTACACATGGTCCATGAAGTGGTTAAAGCTAGTGGGGCTGTTTGCTTAAGAAGGTCCTTGGGCAAGGCATTTTGACCACTTTGTCCTGTTGAAACCCAGAAATGAATGAGTATGAGATCTGCTGCCATGAAATAACTAAACAACTGTTAAAAACAATATAAATCATGCAAAACTGACAATGTTGTATGTATAGTACCAGCTTCTTGTCTGAGTTTGTTTCATCTTGAATTTTGTTGCTTGTCATCACAGAGGTTGTTAAAACTCAGGATTGTGTGGTAAAGGGTTAATTAAGACTGTATCACATGATCCCAAATTTTAACAACCCTGACGTGAGAATCTTTTTTTAATACAGTGTGGGAAAAGGAAAAAAATGCTGGTAAACAGCATTTACTCCTTTTCCAACAAGGTTTTCTTTCATATAAGAGACAAATTCCATCATGTAAATCACATCTGTCATCTGCAAATTGTTTCAAATTGGACTTGTCCAAGAATTTTGCCATTTGGTAAAGAGTTAATATGGTCTGCTGCAAATTTGTTATACATGTAGGTTGGAAGATGTTGAGTAATACATATATATTTGGATTAAACTTATGTATAGGGCTGGACTTGACATACATTTATTGTTGAAAAATCATTTGATATAATCTTTGTATTAAATAATTCTTTGTCTTCCCCTATAATTGTGATGTAATTGTTATTTCTGTGAACACCCCACCTGAGAAGATGGGGTGTCCGGCCTAAGCATACATCCATTGTGAAAAAACTCACTGTACAATCTTGCACTATATATGGTAAATGTTGGTCTTCTCTCATATTTGTGATATTATTTATACAAACTGCCCACCTGAGAACAATGTAATTTAGGAGCAAGACCAGAGCAACCGTTTAACTTTCGACACTTGGTTTTAAAACTGTATACTCTGTATTATCAAACTCCTGCAGCATAACTTGTATTAAGCATGCATCCATGGGTCACTCAAAATGTTTGTGTTTAACCCTTTACCACACAATCCCGAGTTTTAACGACCCTGAGGAAGGAGCCTTTTGAAAACATTTTGGAACAAGGAGAAAATGCTGGTAACCAGCATTTTGTCCTTTTCCCACAATGTTTTCTAACCTATCAATAGTAAATCTCGTCATTTTGGCCAGCTTTGATTTGTTGTCTGCAAATGCTTTCAATTTGGACCAGCCTAAAATTGTGTGGTTTGGTAAAGAGTTAAGACAGGTGCTTTCTTAATACAAGTACATGTATAACTACAGGTATATTTTGCCTTTGTTGCATTCTTTGATAACCCTTTACCGCACTATGCCGACTTTTAACGACTCTGGAAAAGAGGCCTTTTGAAAACATTGTGAGAAAAGGAGAAAATGCTGGTAACCAGCATTTTCTCCTTTTCTCACAGTGTTTTCTACTCTTTCAAAGAAAAATTGCACTGTTTGAGCCGCGTTGAATTTTTCATCTGCAAATGCTTGCAATTTGAACAAGGCTAAAATTTTGTCATCTGGTAAAGGGTTAAGAACTACATGTATGTGCTTGCTTAATACAGTTTATTTGCTTGATAGAGGTGGCTACAAGAACTGCACTCCAATGATTTTTCAAAAATGATTATGCTTGTCTTCCTTTTCATTGTGTAATAGTTTTCGATTTATGCACTGATTGCAGCATCAGAAGAACTAAGTATGGGAGGGATGAAATTCACAACCTTTGATTTGGGTGGTCATCAGCAAGGTGAGTCAGAAGTTGTGCATTTTTCAATCATACCTCTTACTTCCTACTCTGTCCTGAATAAATTGTTGTCATAATTATTACAACATGCATCTCGCAGTAGGCCACCTGTAAAATTTTTTGCGGGTAAAGTAGGTATTGCTGATTCCAAGAGTTTCTCCTTTTGCTAAGATGTACTTACATATTACATTCACAAAAAAGGAAATATCCATATTTTCTGTTTCTTTACCGCAAGATTATTTCAGGAGTTACTGAGTTAAACCACTATTGAGAAATGTTAAATGTAAAGCAGAGCAAATCCAGCAATTTATGTAATTTCCATTGTTATTCCAAGTCTTAAGTATTTACCACACAATTCAAACTTTTAACGATGTAAAGAAGAATACTCTTGAAAACATAGTTGGAAAAGGAGAAAATGCTGGTTACCAGCATTTTCTCCTGTTCCCACTATGTTTTCTAGTTTCTACCTTTTTTAAAAAAGCAGACTTTTAATTTTGAGTTACATTTATTCTGTTTTCTACAAATGCTTTCCATCTGGACAAGTCTAAAAATTGTGGTTTGGTAGTGTTAAGTGATCAACACACATCAGAAGTTTTAAGAACCCTGAGTAAGAAACCTTTTGGAAACATTTAGGGAAAAGGAGAAAATGCCGGTAACCAAATTTCCATGATGTTTTCCATCCTTTCTAGTGCAAATCCCATCTTTTTTTTTTTATATTTTTATTTTTTTGAAAACAATGAGGGAAAAGGAGAAAATGTTGGTAACCAATATTTTATCCTTTTCCCACAAGGTTTTCAAGAGTATTTTTCTTTACATTGTTTTTGATGCTATCAGAAACATATTTTGTCATTTGAGCAACGTTAAATTTGTCGTTTGCAAATGCTTTGAATTTGGACCAGTCCAAAGTTTTGTCATTTGGTAAAGTGTTAACTTGTATAAACTCTTACCAAACAACAAAATTTAAGACTTGTCCAAATCGAAAGCAAACAACAAATTGGAGGTTGCTCAGATGATGAAATTTGTTTTTGGTAGAGTAGAAAACATTTTGTGAAAAGGAGAAAATGTTGGTTACCAGCAGTGTTTTCAAAAATCTTCCTTGTCAGGGTTGTTAAAACTTGGAATTGTGTGGGAAAGGGTTAAGCATGCACCTATAAGACAGCCAAAAGTGTGAAAGACAGGTGCTTGCTTTTTACAGATGAATTTCAACATGGTTGCATTCTTTCAGAACTCAATATATGGTTGCTTTGTATGGGTCGCTTGCGTAATATAGATTACCAATTAAATGGGTTTTACTTTGCTCTTATTTCAAAGTTGTTTTGATCAAAATATCTGCTTGTGTATTTGGAGACAAAAACATCAAGTATTATGCAATCTGAATTTGATCTATGCTTCCTCAAAAGCAACTTAAGCTGTGGTGTAATCAACTTGTCCTCCTTTACCCAAACTGTTTTAAAAGGCAATTTGCATCATAGAGGCCACTTCTGATTGGTCATGTCCAAAACCTGTCAGTATGGACAGATCCGGAATTTTGGTATCTGGCCAAAAGTTAACTTATTTCATATATCTTCATTTATATTTTACAGCACGTCGAGTATGGAAAGATTATTTCCCAGCTGTGGATGGTATTGTATTTTTAGTTGATGTTTTTGATAGACCAAGGTTTCAAGAAGCTAAAGCAGAGTTAGATGTAAGTATAGAAAATAAAATCCTACTTGAGGTGTTTAATTTGTTCTTATTGATTTTCAAATCATTGTTAAAAGAGTTCTACAACTTGTATGTATCAATCACTTGGTGATTGATTACCAGAAACAAAACTAATACTTGCCCAAAATTTTATTAGTTTCAAAGATTGACCATGCCCATGTTTGGGTTTAAACCAAGAACTTGTCATGCTGAAAGCTCTTTCCCTTTAGTACTAACTTTGATATGGTTGATCACTTTGTTTTTGGTTTTTGCTTAACAGCAAATTGACTCGGCCATTTTACATTTTCTGCATATTGTGAAATCATGTTAGGTTAGATTGGCTTTTCCTTTGCACGAAAAGCACACAGGGAACTCTTGGCGTAGTTCAAGCTTCTGATTATGTGCTGTCTTCTCTTTCTACACAACTTTTTTAATTATAACTGATTTTGTTTGGTCTATCATCTAACTCTTTACGTGCCAAATAGAAAAACTTGATGTCTTGACGGCTGAACTTTACAAGCCACTGAAACTCAAAAGGATTTTTATTTTATAGTCTTGACTATGCAAGTGGAGGGTATAGATCAAAGATCCGACCGCATGTTCTGTGCAGTCTGATCTTGATCACTGCCGTCTGAAAAAGTCTTGAGTTTTTGCCTGTGGCACTGAAAAGGTTAAGAGTATTGACATAGTCACATTCTTCATTGGCCCATTAAATCATTTCCAAATTATGTTCCTGGGGTTAAATGGCATGGGCAATCTTGGGTGAAAAATTGAAGTATTCCATCTGAAAGTTGAAGTATTCCATCCGAAAATTGGGGCTCTGGGGTCTTCCAGGGTCTAGGTAGAAGAGGCAGGGCCTCTTAGTCTCTCCATAATCTGTAAGAAATGGGACTTTTGTAATACTTCCATTTATAGTCTCTTCTCCTTTTGTCATATTGTTTTCAAAAGTTGTTTCCTGCAAGCCATTATAATTTTTGGAGATAATCAGTTAAAGGTAAATCATTTTGCTTTTGCAGAGTTTGCTGACTGATGAGCAAGTGGCCAATGCTCCTGTGTTGATATTAGGAAATAAAATAGACATACCTGGTGCTGCCAGTGAAGATGAAATCAGACTTATGTTTGGTTTACATGGACAGACGACTGGAAGGGTATTTTCTATAATTACATTTGGTTTCCTGAAAAACCCAGAAGTTAACCCTTTGCCACACAATTTAGAGTTTATATGAGCTTAAGCAGGAAGGCCTTTGGAAACATTGTGAAAAAGGAGTAACCAGTATTTTTAGCTCACCTGAGCACGAAGTGGTCAGGATGAGCTATTGTGATCACTCACGGTCCATCAGAGTCCAGCGTCCGTTCGGCGTCCGTCCGTTGTCCGTCCGTTCGTTCACATTTTTAGCTCACCTGAGCACGAAGTGCTCAGGATGAGCTATTGTGATCACTCAGCATCCGTCATCCGTCCGTCTGTTGTCCGTCCGTCCGTCCATCGTCCATCCGTTCACATTTCTTTGTTTACACTCTAGCATCTACAAATATTAACCAATCAGCACCAAACTTGGTCAAAACATATATGACCATAAGATCTCGGATGAGTTCGATTATGGGTGTACCGTAATTCGCCAATGTATTCGGACACAATTAAATAATTATTTTTTTTATTGTCCGAATATTTATGAAATTACCGTTGTGAAAAAATGGGGGTGGCCGAAAGAATAGGTTCTAAATTATTTAGAAAAAAAAAGTGTGTCCGAAATGATAAGGGTAAGTTCTCGTGCGAATTTATTCATGGTAACATTATGTAATGGTAGTCAGAAAACATAATTACGTGATATAGCGTCGGAGCGGGTTTTTTTTTTTTTTTGTTCTTTTAAATGCATGTATTTTGTATAATTGCTTACCTTATTAAAATCCAGATAATTTTCCATCGATTTATAAGTTCAAAAAGAATAAAGCTGATTTCATTTACACCACTTTCTCAACACATGTGCACGTGTTCATCACAATACAAAAATTAAAGATGACGTAATGCGTTTCGGCGCTTTTGATGTTGCTAAGCTCCGGCTGTGTTTGTCTCACTTGGCATAAATTAGTCAATCAAGGAAGAGATTAAAGAATTGACTTTTTATTTGTATTTATCGTTAAACAGATGATTAAAAAATTAAATAGTTTGTTATGCTTACAAGTTTTCATTATGTCCAATCATATTTGTTCATGGAATTGTCTTAACTCCACCCCCATCTCCAACACGTATTAAAACGCAATGGCAGGAAATGAACAATCTCTCATGTTTTTGTTATCCAAACAAGCCCTGGTGTTTACGTGTCTGCAGTACAAGTCCTTTGAAAACACTGTGGGAAAAGGAAAATTGCTTGTAACAAGCAATTTTTCCTTTTCCCAAAGTGTTTTCTACCTGTTTGGAAAACTTTCCGCCATATTTGTCAATTTTAAAATTGTCGTCTGCAAACTCTTTCAGTTTGGAATCTAAAATCTGTCCTTTGGGAACGGGTTAACTTATTTAGCAGGATAAGGGCTAAAAGATTTTTTTTTAAATTAAAGTTTAAAACACTCCTTTGTCCTTTTATTCTTTCCCAGAAAACCATCCTTTTAATCTACATCTATTGCTATTTTTAAAAAAAAACACATATAGATCTACATTGCAATAATAGGATAGGAATTTCGCAAAAGTTGTGTGCACGAAGTAACTGGTGGTGGAGATCAGGATCGTACTGCAGGATCTCTGAAGTCTGATCTTTATCTACGCAGCTAAACTCACTAAGCCATTGTAAGTGAAAGTCATTATGACCAATAGTACAATGACAAGACCAATGTCAAGGGGATTTCAAGCCAGCTGTGTGTACGCATTCAACTTCTCAATAAAGGTGTGACGTAACGTTTTGTTTGAAGGAATATAGGATTGTTAAACACACAACTGCTCCCCTAATTGAAAGTTACACACTGACCTCGACCATCCACAATCCATGCAATAAGACAATAACATACTTTCCCCCCCTTACTCTGATACTGACTTTTTACACACAGTTATGAATAGAACACTACACTCGTGTCGTATGTTTTGTCTAGAGAGCAGAGATGTAAATCTCCAGCATTTTTATTGAAAGTTCATTGCTACTTAGTCTGCAAGTGATTAAAATAAATAACGTGTACGATGTGATACTATGGATTACTGGTAAATTAGATTTAAAAGAAAAGGTTTAGTATGCAATGTTATCAGCACACAAGATGCATCTTACAAAACATTATTGGAAAATGATACTTTTCAACAATCAAATCCTGCTTTTCCCACAATGTTTCCTACTAGATCTAGATCTATTATCAGCAATGTTAACCAGGATTGGACTGTGTCTAGCATTTGATTCTGGAAAAGTAGAATAGAAAGTTACTCCTCAAAGCACCCTCACAATGCTATTTGAATTTGCTACCAGTGCAAATCAAGATCGGAATGAACGAATAAAATCCTGGTCTTTGATTTACAATGTCTGCGTTGCTGAGACACTTTGAATGAAATAAATTACTTGTTTGGCTCGATCGCTTGGCTTATATGATCGAAAATAATCGCCGAGTTTAAGCGGCAATCTACAGGACGTTTTGAAGTTGTTTGAAAAAAAAAAAATGTAACTGATCATCGGCGAGCACACTTTGTCATAATTAATGGCTGTCCGATCTTTAGGAATATTAATGAAGAAGGCTGTCCGAAAGTTTGGAAAACTAATTTTGTGAACTGTCCGAAGTTTGGACATAAAATAAATTATTTTTGAAAATAATCAAGGGTGTCCGAACTTTTTGGGTGTCCGAATACATTGGCGAATTACGGTAATTGGACCAGAACAACTGGAGTTATTTGCCCTTGAATTAGAAAAATTGCTATATTTGACTTTGTTTACACTCTAGCATCTACAATTTTTAACCAAACAGCATCAAACTTTGTCAAAATACTTATGACCATAAGATCTCGGATTTGTTCAATTATGGATCTAATCGGACCAGAACGACTTGAGTTATTTGCCCTTGAATTAGAAAAATTCTGTAGAATAGTTCTTTGTCCTGAGCATAACTTTGTCATCTCCAGTCCAATTGACTGGAAACTTGGCTTTTGCAGTTGTTGCAATAATACGGAGTGCAGTGTGAAAGAACCATAACTCTGCCTCATACTGTCTACGAGTTATTTCCCTTTGTCATTTTTACGGCATTTTCTGCTTGTCCGGAATATAACTTTGTCATCTCAAGCCTGAACATCTTCAAATTTGGTATGCATGATTGTTGAAAAATTACGGAGTGCAGTGCACAAGAACCACAACTCTTCCTAGCACGAATTTTGAGTTATTCCCCTTTGACCTTCATTTTTATAGCATTTCTTGCTTGTCCAGAGCAAAACTTTGTCATCTAAAGTTGGAATGACATGAAATATGGTATGCTTATTTGTTGCAATATGTGGAAGTGCAGTGCACAAGAATTGTAACTCAACCTTGTGCTGTCTTTGAGTTATTTCCCTTTGATCGTCGTTTTTACAGCATTTAGTGCTTGTCCGGAATATAACTTTGTCATCTCAAGTCAGAACGACTTCAAACTTGGTATGCATGTTTGTTGCAATATTACTGAGTACAGTGCACAAGAACAATAACTCTGCCTAGTGCAGATTTTGAGTAATTCCACTTTGATCTTCATTTTTACAGTATTTCTTGCTTGTCCCGAACGGAACTTTGAAGTCTCAAGTCAAATTGACTTGAGACTTGGTAAACATGTTTGTTGCACTACCTGCCCTTTGTGATTATTATACATCCTTGACAACTGACAACTATTTGATTTGTTGTCTGCAAATACTATCAGTTTGGAGATTCTACATTTGTGTGGAGAGGTAAACAGTTAACTCTTTACCAAACGACAAAATTTAGACATGTCCAAATTGAAAGCATTAATTTTGTAGATGACAAAATAAAAGTGACTCGAAAATTATTTTTTTTTTTTCTAGAAAGGTAGAAAACATTGTGGAAAAAGGAGAAAATGCTGGTTACCAGCATTTTCTCCTTTTCCCACAATGTTTTCAAAGGCTTTTTTTCTCAGGGTTGTAAAAAGTCAGGATCGTTCGGTAAAGAGTTAAACGCTAATGAATAGAAGGACAGCTTAAATTCTTTTATTAGAAAAGGATAGAGTTACCATTATAAGAATAATACTTAACAACTTTCTGTTTTGTTCAATTTTTTTTTTTTTCTCTTTACCACGTAACGAAATTTTAGATCTGTCCAAATTGAATTGTGTTTGCAGACAATACAGTAAATGTAAATCAAAAATTGAAACTTATTTTTGGGTAGGAAACATATGGGAACAGGACAAATTGCTGGTTACTAGCATTTATCAACAATGATTTTAAAGGAATCTTCTCAAGGTTCAAATAAACTGTTAAAACTTGGGAACCTGGAAAACTTTGTGAAAAAACGTGAAAATGCTGGTAAGCAGCAGTTTCTCCTTTTCCCACGTTTTCTACCTTTTTGAAGACAAAAATCATAATTTTAACAATTTTGACCCTTTAGCAGACAATGCCGAGGTTTAACGACCCTTAGAAACAAAGCTTTTAAAAATGTTGTGGGAAAAGGAGAAAATGCTGGTAAGCAGTATTTTATCCTTTTCTCACAATGTTTTCTATCCATTTCCAAAAACAAATTCCACTATTTAAGCCTCATTTTAGTGGTCTGCAAATACTTTCAATTTGGACAATTTCACATTTCTGTGGTGTGGTAAAGAGTTGAATATTATTGAATAGAACTGCATTCCCACTGGGTGTTTTATTTGGGGGTACATGTGCGCACCCACCAGGTTTTGAATTGGAGGTACAAAGAAAAATTTGGGGTACAGTGTACCCCTTTGGTTTTGAATTGGAGGTACAAAGAAAAATTTGGGGGTACAGTGTAGTCCCTAGGTTTTGAATTGGGGGTTAAGAAATATTTAGGGGTACAGTGTACCCCCTAGGTTTTGAATTGGGGGTACAAAGAAAAATTAGGTGCTAAATGTAATGTTGGACTGTAGGTTGCAGGCGATTTGAACCGCCATATTAACCCTGTATCACACAATCCTGTGTTTTCACGACCCTGAATAAACAGCCTTTTGAAAACGTTGTGGGAAAAGTAGAAAATGCTGATTTTCTCCTTTTCCCACAACGTTTTCTACCCTATTACAGACAACGCTTGTAATTTGAGTGACCTGTAGTTTGTCGTCTGCAAATAGCTCTAAATTTGGACAAATACAAAATATTGTTGTTTGGTAAAGAGTTAAAGGCTTTTTTGTGTCACAAAGTCATGGATATTTTATTGTTGAATCATTAAAAATAATATTACTATAGCTCGGAATATTATATGGATGTATCATGTCTCCGGGGCATGGTCAGACTTAGGCATAATGGCAGTGTCAGTCAAGATTAAAAAACAGAACAGGGCCACGTTTTTTGATAGTTGATGGCCTTTGCTAAAGGATTTTTATACACCCGTCGAAGACGGGACGTATTATGGGATCACCCGTGGCGGGATGGGCGGACGGGCGGGCGGCGTCCCCGTTCTTTGTCCGGAGCATATCTCCAAAACTATGCTAGCTATGGTTATGAAATTTCATGGGTGGATAGATGTCATCAAGGCGGAGTGCAGTGCACAGGAATCATAACTCTCGCTTGCTTAATTTTTGAGTTATTGCCCTTTGTTGTTTTTCATACTTGAATTTTGTCCAGAGCATATCTCCAAAACTATACTAGCTACGGTTATGAAACTTCATGGGTGGATAGATCTCATCAAGGGGGAGTGCAGTGCACAGGAATCATAACTCTCGCTTGCTTAATTTTTGAGTTATTGCCCTTTGTTGTTTTTCATACTTGAATTTTGTCCGGAGCATATCTCCAAGACTATACTAGCTAAGGTTATGAAACTTCATGAGTGGATAGATCTTATCAAGGGGGAGTGCAGTGCACAGGAATCATAACTCTTGCTTACTGAATTTTTTAGTTATTTCCCTTTGTTTATATTCATACTTGAATTTTGTCCGGAGCATATCTCCAAAACTATGCTAGCTACAGTTATGAAACTTCATGGGTGGATAGATCTCATTAAGGGGGAGTGCAGTGCAAATGAATCATAACTCTTGCTTGCTTAATTTTTGAGTTACTACACGCCCGTCGAAGACAGGACGTATTATGGGATCACCCATGGCGGGTGGGTTGGCAGGCGGCGTCCATTTTTTGTCTGGAGCATAACTTTGTCATTTCCAGTCCGATTGACTTGAAACTTGGCATGTGTGTTTGTTGCAATATTACGGAGTACAGTGTGCAAGAACAATAACTACCTGGTGCGGATTTCGAGTAATTCCACTTTGATCTTCATTTTTACAGTATTTCTTGCTTGTCTGGAACGGAACTTTGTCACCTCAAGTCAAATTGACTTGAGACTTGGTAAACATGTTTGTTGCATTACCTGCCCTTTATGATTATTATACCCCCTTGACAACTGGCAGTGGGACGGGCGTATCTTGCGACAATTAGCCGCTCTTGTTGGCTTTCCTTTCTCAAAGTCTGAAGTACATTAGTGCTGCTTTAGAAAGGAAGCATAGACAGATTGAAACTCATTGTCGAAGACGATGCACATAGATTTAGCTATTTCAATTTCACAGGAGGGCAGGTTGATCAGGTCATTGTAAGCTTAAACTCTGTCAGATAAAGGCCGTGCCATGTTAGAGGAAAATAGAACAAAATATGAAATGAATGAATCACTTATGTCAATCTACCTACCGGTATCTCACATCTTGATGCTGTAAAACATTTTTACAGCTTTTGTTGTGATGACATTTTTCTGCGGTAGATGCCATACATATGTACGCAAAACGAAAATTACATGTTCAATTTGAGACTTGATTTTCAGCTTTTATATGTCAAAAAAGGTGTTTTTACCAATTACTGCTTATCATAATTTTCAAAAGAAATTAATAACTAAATTTCCTGTACACTTGGCAGATTTTGGCACCTAATCCTTAAAGAAAGATTGTAGCGAAATATTTCAAACAGGCAAGTGAGTTCCAAATATATACAGTGAAAATATGTAGTAACGGGCTTTAAACTTGAGAACATGGCCTGGTACCCACTTACAAGGGAGACTACCTCCGGTTTTTTTTTTTAAAGTTAGGCATGCGATTTGTAATTGTGTTTAAAGATGATCGCTACAGTTTCACCATTTTATGAAAACATTCAGAATTTCATGAAACTTTGTTTGGTGATAGTGTATTGTCAGATCTACAAAAATAGGAGATAAAAAAAGGGGGTCACCAGCTTTGGGGAAATTCTATGAATATTTCTTTTAGTACACCCTGCATTGCGGCTGTTCAGGATGAAATTTCACCTATGAAAACTAAGTCGATGTATATTTTTTTAAATGACAACAATTATAACCAAATTTTATGTCATTGTATTGGTGAAACATCAAATTTAATGAAAAAAATGATTTAGAGTATACTGAGTATCAATCTTAAAAATAACCCCTTAAACTATGGCTAAAACACCTTTATTTTGGATAAAAAACCAAAAAATACAAAAAGTGTATCTTTTACAGTAATTTTTAGCTCCACTGGCCGAAGGCCAGCGGGTTTATGTCATGGCCTGTTGTCCGTCGTGCGTCCGTCCATGCGTCCGTCCGTGTGTGCGTCCGTCCGTCCGTGCGTTAACTTTTTTTTAAAACGTCTTCTTCTCTGAAACTACCCATCCAATTTTGATGAAACTTCACAGAAATGATCCTGCCATGGTCCTCTTCAGAATTTCTTGAAAGAATTTAATTCCTTCAAAAACTCTGGTTGCCATGGCAACAAAACTGAAAAATTTTGAAAATCTTTGAAAATCTTCTTGTCTGAAACCGTAAGGCCAAGGGCTACCAAATTTGGCATGTAGCTTTATCTAGTGGACCTCTACCAAGTTTCTTCAATTTATAGCCCTGAGGTCAAAATTGGCCCCGCCCCGGGGGTCACAAGTTTTACATGGGCTTATTTAGGGAGAACTTTAAAATTCCTCTTCAACCTAGCCATAGGGCCTAGAGCTACCAAATTTGGCATGTAGCTTTATCTAGTGGACCTCTGCCAAGATTGTTCAAATTATAGCCCTGGGGTCAAATTAGGCCCTGCCGGGGGGGTAACAAGTTTTACATGGGCTTATATAACAAGTTTTACATGGGCTTATGTAGGGAGAACTTTAAAATTCTTCTTTGACCTAGCCATGGGGCCTAGGGCTACCAAATTTTGCATGTGGCTTTATCTAGTGGGCCTCTACCAAGAGTGCCCAAATTATAGCCCTTGGATCAAATTTGACCCCACCCCGGGGGTCACAAGTTTTACATGGGCTTATTTAGGGAAAACTTTAGAAATCTCCCTGTACCTAGCCGTAAGGCCTAGGGCTACCAAATTTTGCATGTGGCTTTATCTAGTGGGTCTCTACCAAGAGTGCTTAAATTATAGCCCTGGGGTCAAAATTGGCCCTGCCCCGGGGGTCACAAGTTTTACATGGGCTTATGTAGAGAAAACTTAAGAAATCTCCCTGTACTTATTCACAAAGCGTAGGGCTACCAAATTTCGCATGTAGCTATATCTAAAGGCCCTTCACCAAGAGTGCGTAAATTAAAGCCCTAGGGGGGAATTTGATTCACCCCGAGAGGTCAGAAGTTTTACATGGGCTTATATAGTGAAATCTTTAGAAATCTTTTTGTTACTAACCATATGAACTAGGGCTACCAATTTTAGTCCTGTTTCAGGGGTCTTTTGTTCAAAACCAATTGGCCAAGTATTGTAATGTTTGGCATGTAGTGATTTTACGTATTAGCCAGTGGAGCGATACAGGGCCATCATGGCCCTCTTGTTTTTAATGTTCTAATATTCAGATTTTTCTTATTTTTTCTATGAATAATATTCAGGTACTAAACTAAAAGAATCAGGCTTAAAACAAATAGGTCAACAGCCTTATTTTTTAAGAAAATGCATTTTAAGTTTTTGGGTGGAGCACAGACTAATGAGTAAATGTAGGGTTTGTCAAAGACATAGACATTATATGAAGTAAATTATCTCAATTTTTCAACAATACAACAACTCTTATAAGAATCAAGTTTGTTGCTCATAATAAACCAATCCATAGCATATAAATGTATTCCTGATGTTACCATATAACCCATTACCAAATAACTAATTTTGGACTCTTCTTAATTTGACGTGTTTGCAGACGCTAAACCAAAACCTGGTATTTATGTATCACAGTTCTTTGATGGATCAGAAATCATTGCGTGAAAAGGAGAAATCAATCATGGCAGCAATTTGTCCTTTTGACATCAATGTTTTCTAATGTTGTCTACTGCAGACTCATCAAGGTAAGGGATAACCTGGTAAAGGAGAAAGAGTTATGTACAGTTCCTCGTTTTCTGCAAGTCTTTACCAAGTGACATAATTTTGGACTAGACCAAACTGACAGCATCTACATCTGAAAAGATGTTTTAGCTCGACTATACGTCTGCCAGATAGAGCGTTAGTAGTAGCATCTGTGTCCATATTTCCGTTGTTAGGTGACGTAGTTAGGTGATTCACTTCGACCTTCGTTCCGATCTTTTGAAAGCTTAATTTCGTATTCTTGCCTCGCATATAATTATTTGACTTGATTCAAATACTTTTTAGCTCACTTGAGCACAACGTGCTCAAAGGGAGGTTTTAGGGGCACGCTATGTCTGTCGTCCGTCGTGGGGCATCAACTATTCTTTAAAGATCTTCTCCTCCTAAACCGCGCAGCCGATTATGACCAAACTTGGCTGGAATGTTCCTTGGGAGGTCCTCTTTAAAAATTGTTCACAGAATTTGATTTCATCAAAAACTCTGGTTGCCATGGCAAGCAAATGGAATTTTTCAAGAAATTCTTTAAAAATCTTCTCCTCTGAAACCGCTGGTCATATTTTGAAATAATTTCACGATATGCTCCTTGGGTGACCCTTTTCAAAAGTTGTTTGCGAAATTTTGATCCGTCGAAAAACATGGCAGTGGTGAGATTTTGAAATAATTTCACAGATATGTTCCTTGGGTGACCCATTTCAAAACTTGTTCACGAAAATTTGATCCGTCGAAAAACATGGCCGTGGTGGGGGGGGGGGGGGGCTCTTGGCGTCCAGCACTGTCAACAATTCTTTAAACATCTTCTCCTCCTACACCGCTTGGCCAATTTGGACCAAACTTGGCTGGAATGTTCCTTGGGAGGTCCTCTTTAAAAACTGTTCACAGAATTTGATTTCATCAAAAACTGTGGTTGCCATGGCAACCAAATGGAATTTTCCAAGAAATTCTTTAAAAATCTTCTCCTCTGAAACTGGTGGTCAGATTTTGAAATAATTTCACAGATATGTTCCTAGGGTGACCCTTTTCAAAATCTGTTCACGAAATTTTGATTCATTGAAAAACATGGCCGTGGTGGAAGGGGGGGCTCTTAGCGTCCATCAGTGTCAACAATTCTATGCAAATCTTCTCCTCTGAAATTGGTGGTCAGATTTTGAAATAATTTCACAGAAATGTTCCTTGGGTGACCCTTTTCAAAACTTGTTCACGAAATTTTGATCTGTCGAAAAACATGGCCGTGGTGAAGGGGGGGGGGAATTCTGATTCGTCAAAAACATGGCTGTGGTGATGATTGTAGGGGTGGTGACAGATTTTGAAATGATTTTTACAGGTGACCCTTTTTAAAAATTGTTCGCGAAATTTTGATCCGTTAAAAAAACATGGCCGTTGTGGAGGGGGGGGGCTCTTGGCGTCCAGCGGTGTCAACAATTCTTTAAACATCTTCTCCTCCTAAATCGCTTGGCCGATTTGAACCAAAGTTGGCTGGAATGTTCCTTGGGACATCCCCTTTGAAAATTGTTCACAGAATTTGATTCATCAAAAACTCTGGTTGCCATGGCAACCAAATGGAATTTTCCAAGAAATTCTTTGATAATCTTCTCCTCTGAAACCGCTGGTCAGATTTTGAAATAATTTCATGGATATGTTCCTTGGGTAACCCTTTTTAAAGTTTGTTTGTGTAATTTTGATCCGTCGAAAAACATGGCCTGGGTGGGGATGGGCATCTTTGCACTGTATGGACTTAAAGAAATTCTTTGAAATTCTTCTGCTCCTAAACCACTTGTCAGATTTTGAAATAATTTCACAGAAATGTTCCTTAGGTGCCCCTTTTGAAAATTTATTCGCGAAATTTTGATGTGTGAAGAAACATGGCTGTGGTGGGTGGAAGCTATTTGATCTCTGAGGACATGAAGAAATTCTTAAAAATTTTGTCTTCTCTGAAACCACTATTCAGATTTTGAAGTTATTTCACAGAAATGATCCTTATATTATACCCCTTATTTAGCTTAGGTGTTTTCAAAGAAAACATTGAGGTATTGACATAGCCTTGTTGGCATCATCTGCGTTGTTGTTGTTGTGCAAAAACTTTGACATTTTGTTATATCTCGGCTTCCACTCAACACATGTACTTAAAACTCGGAATAATTGTTCACTAGTAAAAAGCAACCCATACAAGGAGGGCAGTTAACTCCAAAATTGTTTTGTCCAAATTATGCCCCTTTTGCGATTTGGAATTTTATTTTACTATCCAGCAAGGTTCCAACAGCCAATCATTGGCACTCTCATGAGGTGCTCATGTTCAACTTAATATTTTTAGCCACTATCGGGCATGTGCTCTTGTTCAAGATAAGGTCTTTGGGTGACCTATCCTAAATTTTATTTTCAGAATTCTGATTCGTCAAAAACATGGCTGTGGTGATGATTGTAGGGGTGATGACAGATTTTGAAATGATTTTTACAAGTGACCTTTTTATAATTGCTTGGCAAAATACTGATTTTGTTTCCAAAATTTCAATACTTTAAAAAAAGTTTGTTATGGTCCTCTTAAAAATTCAGGTGAGCGATCCAGGGCCATCGTGGCCCTCTTGTTTTGTTTACACTCTAGCATCTACAAATATTAACCAATCAGCACCAAACTTGGTCAAAATGTATATGACCATAAGATCTTGGATGAGTTCAATTATGGGTCTAATCAGACCAGAACAACTGGAGTTATTTGCCCTTGAATTAGAAAAATTGCTATATTTGACTTTGTTTACACTCTAGCATCTACAATTTTTCACCAATCATCACCAAACTTGGTCAAAATATATATGACCATAAGATCTCGGATGAGTTCGACAATGGGTCTAATCGGACCAGAATGACTAGAGTTATTTGCCCTTGAATTAGAAAAATTGCTATATTTGACTTTGTTTACACTCTAGCATCTACAATTTTTCACCAATCAGCACCAAACTTGGTCAAAATATATATGACCATAATATCTTGGATGAGTTCGATTATGGGTCTAATCAGACCAGAACAACTAGAGTTATTTGCCCTTGAATAAGAAAAATTGCTATATTTGACTTTGTTTACACTCTAGCATCTACAATTTTTAACCAATCAGCATCAAACTTGGTAAAATACTTATGACCATAAGATCTCGGATGAGTTTGATTATGGGTCTAATTGGACCAGAACAACTAGAGTTATTTGCCCTTGAATTAGAAAGTTCTGTAGAATAGTTCTTTGTCAGGAGCATAACTTTGTCATCTCCAGTCTGATTGACTTGAAACTTGGCATTTGTGTTTGTTGCAATAATACAGAGTGCAGTGTGAAAGAACTATAACTCTACCTTGTAACGTCTATGAGTTATTTACCTTTGATCGTCATTTTTACAGCATTTAGTGCTTGTCCAGAATATAACTTTGTCATCTCTAGCCTGAACATCTTCAAATTTGGTATGCATGATTGTTGAAAAATTACGGAGTGCAGTGCACAAAAACCATAACTCTTCCTAGCACGAATTTTGAGTTATTCCCCCTTTGACCTTCATTTTTATAGCATTTCTTGCTTGTCCGGAGCAAAACTTTGTCATCTTAAGTAGGAATGACTTGAAATATGGTATGCTTATTTGTTGCAATATTTGGAAGTGCAGTGCACAAGAATTGTAACTCTACCTCGCGCTGTCTTCGAGTTATTTCCCTTTGATCGTCATTTTTACAGCATTTAGTGCTTGTCCGGAATATAACTTTGTCATCTCAAGTCAGAACGACTTCAAACTTGGTATGCATGTTTATTGCAATATTACCAAGTACTGTGCGCAAGAACAATAATTCTACCTAGCGCGGATTTTGAGATATTCCACTTTGATCTTCATTTTTAGCTCCACTGGCCGAAGGCCAGCGGGCTTATGTCATGGCCTGTTGTCCGTCGTGCGTCCGTCCGTCCGTCTGTCCGTGCGTCCGTCCGTCCGTGCGTTACCTTTTTTTTAAAACGTCTTCTTCTCTGAAACTACCCATCCAATTTTGATGAAACTTCACAGAAATGATCCTGCCATGGTCCTCTTCAGAATTTCTTGAAAGAATTTAATTCCTTCAAAAACTCTGGTTGCCATGGCAACAAAACTGAAAAATTTTGAAAATCTTTGAAAATCTTCTTGTCTGAAACCGTAAGGCCAAGGGCTGCCAAATTTGGCATGTAGCTTTATCTAGTGGACCTCTACCAAGTTTCTTCAATTTATAGCCCTGGGGTCAAAATTGGCCCCGCCCCGGGGGTCACAAGTTTTACATGGGCTTATTTAGGGAGAACTTTAAAATTCCTCTTCTACCTAGCCATAGGGCCTAGAGCTACCAAATTTGGCATGTAGCTTTATCTAGTGGACCTCTGCCAAGATTGTTCAAATTATAGCCCTGGGGTCAAATTAGGCCCTGCCGGGGGGGTAACAAGTTTTACATGGGCTTATATAACAAGTTTTACATGGGCTTATATAGGGAGAACTTTAAAATTCTTCTTTGACCTAGCCATGGGGCCTAGGGCTACCAAATTTTGCATGTGACTTTATCTAGTGGGCCTCTACCAAGAGTGCCCAAATTATAGCCCTTGGGTCAAATTTGACCCCACCCCGGGGGTCACAAGTTTTACATGGGCTTATTTGGGGAAAACTTTAGAAATCTCCCTGTACCTAGCCGTAAGGCCTAGGGCTACCAAATTTTGCATGTGGCTTTATCTAGTGGGTCTCTACCAAGAGTGCTTAAATTATAGCCCTGGGGTCAAAATTGGCCCTGCCCCGGGGGTCACAAGTTTTACATGGGCTTATGTAGAGAAAACTTAAGAAATCTCCCTGTACTTATTCATAAAGCGTAGGGCTACCAAATTTCGCATGTAGCTATATCTAAAGGCCCTTCACCAAGAGTAGGTAAATTATAGCCCTAGGGGGGAATTTGATTCACCCCGAGGGGTCAGAAGTTTTACATGGGCTTATATAGTGAAATCTTTAGAAATCTTCTTGTTACTAACCATATGAACTAGGGCTACCAATTTTAGTCCTGTTTCAGGGGTCTTATGTTCAAAACCAATTGGCCAAGTATTGTAATGTTTGGCATGTAGTGATTTTACGTATTAGCCAGTGGAGCGATACAGGGCCATCATGGCCCTCTTGTTCTTTGATAGCGTAGAAAACATTGTGGGAAAAGGAGAAAATGCTGGTAACCAGCATTTTCTCCTTTTCCTACAATGTTTTCAAAAGCCTTCTCTTTCAGGGGCGTTGAAAGTCATCATTGTGTGGTAAAGGATTAACCAATTACTCTATAGTCTAAGTTTAGAAATCTCTAAAAACCTTTACAAATCACACAAGAGTTGAAAATTTAGAGAACAGGAAAGTATAATTTTCTTATGGACTAGAGAATATTACAGGAAAAAGAGCATTTGCTGTTTGCTAGCAACTGTTCCTTTTCCCCCAGTTATTTCAAAAACACCTAGCTGCTGGAGTGTGAAAAGAAATGGGTCAAGAGTACCATTTAAGAGAAATACATTTGCATATTGTACTGGATTATAAAAGAGATGTGTGATTCTTGCTTCCTGTTGTATTGCAGACACAGTTTTATTGTCAAATTTCTGAACAACCTTTTCAAGAAATATTTTCTTATTACAAAGGTTTAAGCAACATTTAATTGGCACTTGTATAGCTGCATTTGTAGAGTCATTAAGTAGCAATAAAATTACAGACTTTACTGAAAGTATTTGCAAAGGACTGTTGAATGTGGCTCAACTGATAGGATTTGTCTGTGAAACGTTTGAAAATATCCCCTCTATTTGAAGTTTAATGTTAACCATATAGCGTAACACACAGTCATCAATTTATTCTTTAATAGGGTTTTTAGCCAGTAAAAAGATCCTTCAATATGAAGACTCTTTTGACAAAAAGGTATCCCAAAATATGCAACCATGTAGATCCAAGATCAGATTCCAGTGTTGCTAGCCTGATCTTTGTCTACTATGAAAAAAAAGTTTTCAAGCTGTTTAAATGCTCCAAAGAGGTAGCCTTGTTTATATTTCAGGGAACTGTTCCTCGACGTGAACTACCTGGACGCCCAATGGAACTTTTTATGTGTAGTGTTTTAAAACGACAAGGTTATGGTGAGGGGTTTAGATGGATGGCACAATATATAAATTAATACAGCAAGTCAAACATGCAGGAGAAATGTGGAGTGTTGGAGAAGCTGAACTTAACACGCAAGACCTATAGATATTTTGGAATCGCTGTGATTACAGAAAGGAGTTGATTTTATTTGGCCATTGCGAAAATTTTAAATACTTTGCCGAAAATGTGAATGATCTGCATATTAAATATATTCCTGTAACTGATAATGTACATATGCAAAGAATTAGTAAAGATATTTTGTACAGAGTATTTGAAGTGTTTTCCTTCCTTTTATTGGTCATACATTTGCCATCCGCCCTCCAAAACATGGACTTTTAGTTCAAAAGAGCACTGACGATAACAGTCTTATACAACATGGATGCAGAACTGAACGTCATCACAAGAAAAACAGCTTCAATCCAATCTTGACCTCATAAACAGTTTTTGCAATGTTTTACAATTTGTTCAATTAAGACACTCTCCTTTACTTTTAAATACGTCTCCTTTGTCTGGCATTTTTTTTTGTGGTATGGCTAAAGATATCCTGTGTGACAAATTGTTCAGAGAATAATGAGCATTACTTTACTCCAGCTTGCACCAGTATATAATGGACTCTTATCAAAGTTTGTTGCCATTTACATCATATGTTTTTATCTACCCTAGTCGATCAGAAAAACAGAGATGGTTATAGTTTTCTTTTGAAATTATTTATAGAATTCACCCGAACAAGTTCTTTGAATTACATATGTGTTTGTTTAAGAATTATTGTTCAATCACTTTATTAGCCAGATATATCTCTGAAATCTTTTCTCTTTTCTTTGTCTTTTTAGCTGTTGTACAAAGTGCTTTTACGTAACCCTTTACCACACAACCCCAAGTTTCAACGACTGTGAGAAAGAAAGCTTTGAAAACGTGGGAAAAGGAGAAAATGTTGGTAACCAGCATTTTCTCCTTTTCCCACAATTGTCAAGGCAATTTTCATCATTTGAGCCACCCTTGAAGTGTTGTCTGCATAGGATTTGACTTCTGATAAGTTGTGAGGTAAAGATTTAATGTTGCATAAGTAGAACTGAACATGTGTGAATTCTTTTTTCAGTAAGAATTTCATAAAAATGCAATAATCAGGTACATGCACCTTCACGCTGTGGACTTGTCTGTTGCTATGGTATCCATCAGATTCACAGGCCACCTCAGTAATAAGAAATATTAGAACCTATTGTCAATAAGCTGAGTAAATATAATTGTCTGATTTCGCTGCAAGATTAATTTTGTCAGTCAATCTTTTGTTTACTAAAATTGAAGTGTTACATATTTTTTGTGTTTCACAGTTAAAAAGAATCTAAAGAAGACAAATACATGTATATACTGGTGACTGTTAGAGCATTTGCATGTTTTATGAATTCAGTTGGAGGAGTGAAACAAATGTGCCTTATGTAAATCCAGATCTAAAGATGGTTTGGGTATTATGGGATTGAAAAGGCAACAATATTGACATTCATCTATAAAACTTACATTGTTGGGACTTGTAGTAATTTTCTCATCACAGCAATGTATGAGTTCCTACATGTACAGGTTTATATGAAGAACTTGTGTTTATAGAATTAATAACAGCTACTTATCGAGACTTGAAAACAATGTTGCAAAAGGAGAAAATGCTGACAAACAGCATTTTCCCCTTTTTCCACAATATTTTTTACCCTTTCAAAGACATAATTGAGCCAAATCTAATTTGTCATCTGCAGCTGCTTTTACTATGGGCGAGTTTAAAATTCTTTCATCTGGTAAACAGTTAACTCTTTACCACTCGATGAAATCATAGACTTGTCCAAATTGAAAGCTTAAGTAGACGACAATTTAAATGTGACTAAAATGAAGGAATTGTCTTTGGTAGGGTAGAAAACATTGCGGAAAAAAGGAGAAAATGCTGGTCACCAGCATTTTCTCCTTTTCCCACAATGTTTTCAAAAGGCTCCTTTCTCAGGGTCGTTAAAACTCGGGATTGTGTGGCAAAGGGTTAAAGGAGTCATACAGTGAGTTTCTGTGTAATTATTTCTCCAAGCTACAGTGAAGACATATTTCCAAGATGTTGCTTGAAAAGACATAATCACATGTAAGGTTATGTCCCATTTTGATAATCCACGTAAATCACATCTTGTACTTTGTGGATATTTATTACCACGTCTTGCAATTCTGTATTTTAAACTGTGCATGATATCTGATCAAGGTAGCTACAGACTTGGTAATCAAAGGCCTTTGAAAGCATTGTGAGAAAAGGAGAAAATGCTGGAAACCAGCACTTTCTTCTTTTCCAGCAATTTTTTCTATCCATTCAAAGACAGCTTAAATTGTTTATGCCATGTTTTATTTGTTTACAATTGCTCTCATTTCGGACAGGCTAGTATTAATGTTGTCATCTAGTTGAGAGTTAAGGATTGCTGATAGTCATTGTAAAGAAATAGAGGATATTTGAGTGGCTGTGCCACTTGTGAAAATATTACCGATGATGTTCACTCGATGAAATAAATTTCGATCTTTCACCGTAAAAAACAAATATTCTATTTATTTCATGCTTTTAACCCTTTCTGGGGGGAACTTATTCAAAATCCAGTACAGTTCTTTTCGGTTATTCCCCGTGGCTTACCCCCTCCACATAGCAACGCATTACAATATTACATCAAGCGCGAGAAATGTAAGGTAAATTACGTCATATTTCCATCTGGTTGTGAGGCACGCGCATTTTACCTAGGTAACTAGTACGCGGGAACAACTGTTTCCGCCTTCAGTTGAAGAGTCAGAATATAAAAATCGGTATTTTCACTGGTCATAGCCATGAAATATCGAAAAATATTTCACCGATATTTCTCGATAACGTTCCGGAAAGCATGAAATTAATTCTTTCTCATTTTTGCATTATTTGGACGATGTTTATACTGGAAAGCAACAAGTGGCTTGGATGGAGTGTGTGAAGTAATGGAAAGAAATCTGTATGAATTGTTGTATATGTGCACTGGCCATCATGGTGACTGAAATCATGTTGAAAATGACAATGTACGTGAAACAAAATACCATAAGTTGAACAGAGGAGGAATTATACTTTCAACATAGTATTATACAAGAAGTTTTATACTTGATCAACCTGTCAATGCTAGAATAAATATACCGGTTGAATGCTTATCACTACTAGTGTTTCGCATGCAGTCTAAGTCAAGATCAGACTGCACATATCTGTTCTTTAATCTACACTGTACAATATTTAGTGAGATATTTTAACTCTTTACCAAACAATCCCTGCTTTTTACGACCCAGAGGAAGAAGCCTTCTGAAAATATTGTTGGAAAAGGAGAAAATGCTGGTAACCAGCATTTTCTCCTTTTCCCACAATGTTTTCTACTCTTCTAAAGTCAAGTTTCAATTTTTGAGTTACATTTATTTTGTTGTCTGCAAATGCTTTCAATTTGGACAAGTCTAAAATTTTGTCGTTTGGTAGAGTTCAGTGAACCAATCTTTGAAGTGCAAAAAATGAGTCTATTCTAACGCTGTAAAACTTTCATGTCCATTTTACAGCTCTGTAGAGGCTAAATGTAAAGGACAATTGATTTCTAATTGTTATCTATTTCCCTCTTTCTTTCAAGTTCCAAATGCTTCTACATGAAGCTCACGTGGAATTCTGTAATAACTTCTAGTACCATGTGTAAAACAAAAGAATAAAATGTTTTTTTTATTGTTTTCATGTATTCAGAATATATGTATTTCATGGATGCTGAAAAAAAAAGATACTGGTTTTGGTAAGTAGTGGGTGCAAGTCCTTTGCAAACATATTTCATGATTAGAAAAGCTCCTTTGTTTTCCAAGTCTTTGCAGACCTCATCTATTGAAGGGTGAAAGTAAGGGGCCCAAGTGCTGGTGTTTCTTAACCCCTGGCTGACAATTTTTCTTAGGTCTTGCAGTCAACCGCTGTTGAAAATATTGTGGCTTAAGAAAAAATTGCTTGTAACAAGCAATTTATCCATTAGCTACAGCCCCTGCACAAGTATTCATCTTTTAACTGTTTATAAAACGATAAAATCATAGACTCGGCCAAATTCAAATTAAACCTGAATGCATGTTGTTGATTCTTATTTGTGATGGATATTTTAGGTTGTCTGCTGCAAACATGTTTTAGGAGGTGATAAGTACCCAAGATTTACCCAAGAACATAGGATTTGATAACTTACCTTGAAAGCAAGTTTAGAAACAAAAACATGCAGAAAGGGTCGATCCATCGACATTTTCATTCTGTTCAATTGACAGAATGAATTAGTGACTGTTTACCAGATGACAAAATTTTAGACATTCATATTAACAGTATCTGAAAACGACACAGGTGGCTTAAATAATGCAGTTTTTATTTCTTCTATGTCCCAGCTATTGCCTTACTTAATTCATGAAAATCCGAGTAGCTCCCCCTAAAACCAAACCAATATTCTTTCTGCCGTTTTACCCATTTGGATCCGTAATTACCAAACAATTTCTCGTTTACTTGTCAATTATTATGCTGAAACATTAAGGAAACAAAAAGGTGGTAAAAAAGATAGCCAAATTTAAAAAGAAATGGCTGGAATAGATTGAATTGATACAGATTCAGCAATTACCCAAAGACATAGGCGTTACATGGTAAATCTTCTACTTTCACGGATATATATATGCACGGCAGCAAATATTCTTTGGTTATCAAACAGATTAAGATCTTCATCCCCAAATAGAATGATATGGAGTGTAAATCTTGTAATTTATTGCTAATAAATGGGCTTAGACTAATTCACTGGTTATTATAAGAAAGGACATTCTAAAACGTAGTTTCTGGTCGATTCCACTGTACCGCATGTACAAAGTGACGATTACAGGTGCTCATTGAGACGGGTGCATCTGTTGCATAATCTGGCATGTATGATTTGAATTTTCCTGTCGCCAAGAAAGTAAAGCCTCCGTGGACATGATTTATCTACGTTTAAAACGGTAGGCCTTATTTAAAAGATGAAGATGATTCCGCAAACTTAATTCCATCTGTCATGGAATTCTAACAAGAGTTATGCGCTTTAAAGAACTGTATCTATGTATTTTGCCCCGCAACATATGATTTTCTTTTCATTTTTTTTCAGTATATATCATATCATTGGAAGGAAAATGGAAAAAAATCTGTAGGAAAAAAACTGTGGCCTATGTCCGTAAATGCACCCCGAATTCAGCATAATTAATGTTTTAATCTCTTCAAGATTGCTTTATGAATACGTTTGAAAATGGACAATCTTAATTTGGAAAATGAAAACAAAACAATGCAATTTCAAGGGCCAGTAAGTTTCAGAAAATATCGGATAGTGTAGATAAAAAATCAGAATTCACATTCTGTGCAGTCCACTCTGGTTCTTTACTGTCTGCACGAGTCAGCCTGATCTGTATCTATGACGGACCCTACCCGAAAATTATCATTTCCTCAATCTGAAGCATTTGGAACTCAACGACAGCCTTTTTACTCTAAATTCACCCTTACCTCGTTTGACAGGTCATGTATCATTGAACAATGCCTGCAGCCCGTCGCTGCTTCGCAAGTCTGAACACATATTGCACATGAGCTCAACATTCTCTGGGATTAACCCTTTTTCTCGTTTAGGAAAAGGCTGAAATGCTGCCACGTATTTCTCAAGTTGTGAACTACAGTTTCAAAGACCGATTCAATTATTTCAGCCACATTTGATTTATTGTCTGCAATGAATACTATAGATATGGGTGTTTCTATTTTATTGTCTGTCTGTTGAAAACGTAATAACTAGCCCATAAGCAAAACAATCAAATTCGCTAACCAGGTACTTTTTTTGTCCATTTGACCTAGACGTCAATGAATCCTAACATCATCTCTAATAACACCGTCTTACAAGGTAGATAACAACTATTCAAATTACATCGTGATATATGTGAAGAGTTGTCTTTCTTGGCTTTATTATTTTTTTTAAAACCAGCAACTGCTACCTGTATGAAAGACAAGTGGTGCAGCCTTATTTCTCTTTTGTGTCAAACATCAGCGATGAAATAACGGCTGTTGGGAAAAAAAAATTAACTTCGGTGTCTTATTTCACTGCAGAAATAGATCTAGCTTATGAATATAACCTAAGTAGATCTTGTGCTAACTCGTTAGACTTCATAGAGCAAAATGTAGTCAACAGTTCATTAAAAATCAGTTACTCCCCTTTTAGTTTGTATGGCGGTAAACACGTGAAAATCATGCGGTAAACTCTGTACCCAAAAGAAGCCATAGACATCGTGAAGTAAGCCAACTCTTTGCATTTCATTTTGAGTTGAATTTGGCAATTAAACCTCTCTCTTTTTTTTAAAAGACCTACAATTAATTTAATCAATCGGTTGATCTAGATTGTATACATTGGTCATGCAATCAGGTGGGCTGATTGAAAAAAACAATAAAGATTAATAGATCTAGTTTAGTTCTTGAACCTTGATGTATCTCTTTACCAGTTTACCTATTTACCAGACAACAAAGTTTTAGACTGATCCATGTTGAAATAATTTGCAGAGAACAAAGCTAGTGTGGCTCAAATGAAGTTATCTGTCCTCAAGCAGGTAGAAAACATTGTGGGAAATGGAGAATGTATGCTGTTACAAGCATTTTCTCCTTTTCCTAGGTTTTTCCCAAGTCTTATTCTGTAGGTTTATTAAAATACAGATTTGTTTGGTAAAGGGCTAGAACTAGATAGATCTAGAGTGGAGTCTAGATCATCTAGAGCAATGCACCAATTATTGACCGTGTAGGGCAGAAAGTGCATGTGGGATATTATTTTCAGCCATCATACAGTATGACTGCTTAACTCAGTAAACCACATTCTGATGTATGATAACATCGACACAGCATGTTTCAGGCCAGTGTAGCTATGTAATTGTAAGTTCTTGATGAAAAATGAATATGGAATGATAACGTGGAATGTGCTGTTGTTGTTGTTGTTTCTACAGAAAAGTTGGTGCACATGTTTATGTATATTTTATTTATAATAAAACGCACAGCTGCTCTGCCCGTTAATGCCCAGTCTACTCGCAATTGGGACAAACAAGGTGTATATTCTTCTGCCACTCTCATCCCAAAACACGAATTCGAGGCTATCTGCACATTCTTTATGCCATCTAGATAGACTGGACTCGCATGTTATCCACTAGGACATTTGCCAGGAGGAATTAAGACACAATGGGCCAACCTTGAACTCCTCTCCAAAATCGTCAGAGCCTGTGTCCACATCAAGGTACATCATCACGATCAGGCTCGGATGTAGTGTGAAGGTAATTTGTGGATGATAAAAAGAAGTGGAGACAACAACGCTTTTACTACTTAAACCATTCCATATAGTTTTAGTCTATTTTGAATATTAGTCATAGCCTACAAACGCTTTATATGAGGAATATTAAGCGGTTTTATCACAAAAAAGAAAATGTACAGGAAAAGGGGTTGATAATACAAACCCCCCCCCCCCCCCCCCCATGTTTTGTCTCATTTTTATTGAACCCCCTCATCGAATTTTTGTTCTGAAATTACTTGCACATTTTAGTCAATAAAAATAGTCTTATGGCCTTTAAAATAGAAAATTATGCATAAACAATGACTTAAATGTATTTTGAAATCAAATCGATAGTGAAAACTTTACAGGTTAAACCCCCCCCCCAATTGCGCCGATAATTTTTAGCTCTACTGGCTGAAAGTCAGCAGAGCATATGTCATAGAGTGGTTTCCGTCGTCCGTCTCTGTCTGTCCGTCCGTCAGCCTGTTAGTCTTTTTCTTGTTTACGCAATAAAGTCTGCATTTGTGGTCAGATTTTTGTAAAACTTGCACAGTTTGTTTATCTCATCAATAGCTTGAACCCTATTGATTTTGAAAAAAAATCCAACAAACAATATGGGAAAAGTAGCCATTTCAAGAAAAACATTTCCATTTTTTGTTTACATGATAAAGTCTGCATTTGTAATCAGATTTTCGTGAAACTTGCACAGTTTGTTTATCTCATCAACAGCTTGAACCCTATTGATTTTGAAAAAAAATCTGACAATAAGTATGGGAAAAGTAGCCATTCAAAGTTGAAAATTTCCATTTTTTGTTTAGGCAATGAAGTTCACAGTGTTGATCCAATTCTTTTGAAACTTGCAAAGATTGTTTGCTTCATCAAGGGATTGAACTCTACTAAAAGTGAAGAAAATGTAGTAAACTGTTCAGGAAAAGCAGCCATTTGATGACTTAGTATCGTTTACTCAACAAAGTCCACATTTGAAATTTGCTAGGATTGTTTAATACAAGGTGTACTGAAACCCTACCAAATTTGGCTGGATTCCAAACATTTAGTTTTGAGAAATTGCACTTCATTTTTTTTCACTGTTCAATTCACTGTGCCTACTTATGCTGTCTTAGTGGGTTCAAGCCCAGTTGCAAGAACACATTTTTGTGTTTTTTTGTGTTTTTTTTCTTTTTGCATCATGAATTCATAATGTATTCTAGCATAAAAGCAAAATCACTGCCAGTAGAGCGATTTCAGGCCCTCAAGGGCCTCTAGTTTATGAAAATTTTGTGACCATTAAAGACATTGATTGAAAATTTTACAGGTACTCTCCCAGAGGATTTTCTTCCTTTCCTGCAGGGCCGAATTTCGGCCCCATTCCCAATTGAAAAAAGTGTATTTTTTTCCCAATTCCATAAAATAAAATTCCCAATTAGACGCTAGAAAAAGAAAATAGTCTGATGTATCAGCCAGAGTTTTCCCTGACACACAAATTTGTGCGTTATTACTCATTTTTTAACTACATAACTTGCTAAAATTCATTGACTGTGGGCATTGACCACATTTCAAGCAGGAAATAGACAATCATCGTATTGTAGGTACGAAACTATTTGGGGGCGAATGAACTATAGACTGCGTCCGCATATTTTTACTCGATTCATGCATTGACTCAATCATCTCACTGTAAACCGTTCTTGGTTTAAATGTACAAAATAAAAAATACAGACAACTGTTAACTTCTACACAACCGCCTCACGTTTTGCAACAAGTTTTGAAAGGCAAAAATAGAGAACCCAGCTCTTAAATTGATAGTTCTGAACCAGGAACAAGTTATGAAAAATACCCGGCCTAATCTAGACCGTGAGGTTTTTTCCCCCTCTCAAATTTCGAGCGGTTGTGCTTCGTCTTTGTCTTAGCACAGGAATCAGCTGTATAATTTGTGAACAGAGCTTGTCGTCGGCCGAAATGGATACTCTCTAATAAAAACAAACAAATTCATTCTGGGACATATAAAGTCATCAATTATGGGTCATAAATTCAAGATGTTAATTAAAAAGCTGGTATCAGTGTGGCTGTGGGACTATCGACACATCCGAAGTCATATGATGCAAAAATCTAGTGTGAAGTTTCCTCTCCACAATTAATTTTTAACAGGTTTTTTCAATACTGATTAGGTCTACCACAGAATATGACAATTTATCAATCTTTCTATATATGTCAAAACGCACACAAAATCGTTTTCAGAGATTAATCGTCATGGAAAAAACAACACGAAAACACACGACAAAACAATTGTCAAAAAGACCTCAACGTATCAGAGGCTCTTCAAGCTGCCTTATTTAGCCTTGATAATGACTTATATCAGCTGACTTGCATACACAACATATAGAAAATAAAACAGCAAATAATTCCCCCGGTCATTCAAAAACATATCCTTATAAGAGAATTTAGCAATCCTACTTAACGGGGGGGGGGGTTACAACTTGGACCACTGGAACTAAATTAAAAGCCAGTACAAAGCACATCCACCCAAAAAGAAAGAAGTCGGGAAAAAAAGAAGCAGTATTGATTCAGTAGTACATTAAATGCCTTATTAAGTTTATTGTAAGGTTAAATGTGTGTTACAAACTTTTTATGTTTTGTCTATTATTTTCCCAATTTTGACATTTTGTCGATGCTTTTTTTCCCAATTTGGCCAGGGGCCTTTTCCCAAAATGCCTGGATAAAGCCCTGTCCCACTATTTGCCCTAATTTATTTATTATGAAAATTTTGTGACCACTAAAAACACCAGTTGATTTTTCAAAAGGATGATATCTTGTGACGCAAAGAGTGACGTCATGATATTATTTTTTTGTCATTTCATGTTAACAACCAGTAAGACTGTAAATAACGGATCCGAAGCAAAGGTTCGATAATAGAAGAGGGTAGGTAATGTATGCATTTACTCTACTCTTTATGAAAATGAAATTCCTGAACTGGAAGACTGTTCAAACTGATAAAGTTCTAGATCTTAGTAACTAGAGTGGTGTCAGATGTTTCCGCACAGCTTAGCAAAATTTGTTGCCTTGATTTTAATTATGCTCAAAACGGGCCAGGCTATGAAAATTCAGAAACCCCTATTCCAACCTGTTGTTTATTTTGGGGCCACGATGTAAGCATTACTAAAATCAGGGCGATATGAATCAAGAAAAAATTTCAACCTGTGTGATTAATTTCCGGACATATCAGGATTTCCAGATACAGTGGAGGGTATTTTGGGACACTGATTTTTTAGAAAAAATATCTTGTAAAACCCTAAAACTGGAAGGCATAGAGCTTTGATATTTGGTATGTAGCATCTGCTAGTGGACCTCTACCATGTTTGTTCATATGATGCCCCTGGGGTGAAAACTGGCCCGCCCCAGGGGTCACAAGTTCGAACATAGGAACAAAAAAGGGAAAACTTTAAAATTCTTCTTCTTTGAAACTGGATGGCGCAGAGCTTTGATATTTGGTATGTAGCATCTCCTAGTGGGTCTCTACCAAGTTTGTTCATATGATGCCCCTGGGGTCAAAACTGGCCGCGCCCCGGGGGGTCACAAGTTTAAACATAGGAACAAAGAAGGAAAACTTTAAAATTCTTCTTCTCTGAAACTGGAAGGCATAGAGCTTTAATATTTGGTATGTAGCATCTCCTAGTGGACCTCTACCAAGTTTGTTCATTTGATGTCCCTGGGGTCAAAACTGGCCACGCCCCGAGGGTCACAAGTTAGAACAAAGGAACAAAGAAGGAAAAGTTTAAAATTCTTCTTCTCTAAAACTGAAAGGCGTAGAGCTTTGATATTTTGTATGTAGCATCTCCCAGTGGACCTCTGCCAAGTTTGTTCATATGATGCCCCTGGGGTCAAAACTGGTCCTGCCCAAGGGGTCACAAGTTTGAACATAGGAACAAAAAAGGGAAAACTTTAAAATTCTTTTTCTGTGAAACTGGAAGGCGTAGAGCTTTGATATTTGGTATGTAGCATCTCCTAGTGGACCTCTACTAAGTTTGTTCATATGATGGCCCTGGGGTCAAAACTGGCCCTGCCTCGGGGGTCACAAGTTCGAACATAGGAACAAGGAAGGAAAACTTTAAAATTTTGCTTCTCAGAAACCTGAGAGTGTAGAGCTTTGATATTTGGTATGTAGCATCTCCTAGTGGACCTCTACCATAATTTGTCCATATGATGGCCCTTGGGTCAAAACTTTCCCCGCTCCGGGGATCACAAGTTTGAACATAGGAACAAAGAAGGAAAACTAAAATTCTTCTTCTCTGAAACTGGAAGGCGTAGAGCTTTGATATTTGGTATGTAGCATCTCCTAGTGAACCTCTACCATAATTTGTCCATATGATGGCCCTTGGGTCAAAACTTTTCCGCTCCGGGGATCACAAGTTTGAACATAGGAACAAAGAAGGAAAACTGAAATTCTTCTTCTCTGAAACTGGAAGGCGTAGAGCTTTGATATTTGGTATGTAGCATCTCCTAGTGAACCTCTACCATAATTTGTCCATATGATGGCCCTTGGGTCAAAACTTTCCCCGCTCCGGGGGTCACAAGTTTGAACATGGGAACAAAAAAGGAAAACTTTGAAATTCTTCTTCTCTAAATCTGGGAGGCGTAGAACTTTGACACCTGACCACAACATGTTCAGTGAGTTCAAAATTGGGTCACCTGGGGTCATAAACTAGGTCACAAGATCAAATTAAAGAAATACCTTGTGGGCACTCTAGAGGCCACATTTATGGCTCAAATGACCTGAAATTTAGTCAGAATATTTGTCTTGCTAAAATATCGGATGAGTTTGAAACTAGGTCACTAGATCAAATTAAACAAATACCTTGTGGGCACTTTAGAGGCCACATTTCTTGCTCAATTGACTTGAAAATTGGTCAGAGTATTTGTCTTGATAAAATTTCACATGAATCTGAATTTGGGTCAACTGGGGTCATAAGCTAGGTCACAAAGTCAAATTAAGAAATACCTTGTGGGCACTCTAGAGGCCACATTTTTTGCTCAATTGACTTGAAAATTGGTAAGAATGTTTCTCTTAATGAAATCTAAGATGATTTTGAAATTGGCTCACCTGATGTTATAATCTAGGTCACTAGGTCAAATTAAAGAAATACCTTTGGGGCACTATAGAGGCCACATTTCTTGCTCAATTGACTTGAAAATTGGTCAGAATGTTTGTCTTGATAAAATATTGGATGGGTTTGAAATTGGGTCACCTGGGGTCATAATCTAGGTCACTAGGTCAAATTAAACAAAAAGCTTGTGGGCACTCTAGAGGCCACATTTATTGCTCAAATGACCTTAAATTTTGTCAGAATATTTGTCGATGAAATCTCGGATGAGTTTGGATTGGGGTCACCTGGGATCATAAACTAGGTCACTAGGTCAAATTATAGAAATACCTTGTGGGCACTCTAGAGGTCCCATTTTTAGCTCAATTGACTTGAAAATTGGTCAGACTGTTTTTCTTGATAAAATGTCACATGAGTCTGAATTTGGGTCAACTGAGGTTATAAACCAGGTCACTAGGTCAAATTTAAGAAATACCTTGTGGGCACTCTAGAGGCCACATTTATTGGTCAATTGATTTGAAAGTTGGTCACAATGTTTGTCTTGATAAAATCTAAGATGAGTTCAAAATTGGGTCACCTGGGGTCATAATCTAGGACACTAGGTCAAATTAAAGAAATACCTTGTGGACACTCTAGAGCAGGGCTCCGGAAAACCGACAAAATGCCGGTCCAGACCGATTTTTGAGTTGCCGGACCGATTAGAATTGCGAAAACATACCTATAAATCGGTCCGAGTTTTTCAAAGCAATTCTGGATCTATATTTGCGTATAACACCAACTGTCAATAAAAATCCACAAAACACAGCTAGGGTTCAGGGTTTTCACACATTACATCCAAGCGTGGAGAATATCCGATAACGAGTTTACCCGCAAGGCACAGATTAGGTGATTCCCCGCACGTGGACTGGTTCTTACGTTGTGTTCGCAGTTGGCCAATATTTTTGTTTCAGTTTCATGCTTGATCGAGCAAATGATATCGAGTTTGCATAATGTATAATTGGTGCTTGTGAATGGGGTTTAGAACCGACAATAATTTTAAACATGTTTGAAGTTTGAGGCCGCGTCTTTAAAATACAGGTCATCAAACATTGCGACAATTTTAATTGCCGCTACTCGTGAAACAAATTTGTAGTACTCAAAAAAAAAGAAAAGCGTATAAAACGAGACGAGTATGGCTGTCTATTGCTGTTCGAATGAAATCGAAATGGCTCTACAACAGAATATCTTTGCGATGTTCAAAAAGTCAAATGACAGGCTTGTCCTAAAAAGCAGCAAACAGAACCATGAACTAAAAACGAAAACTAAGAAAAGAAAGCTTAGTCACGGCAATTCCATGGAACAAAATACAAAGCAGGCAAAGACTGAAGATACTTCAGCTAAAAAGTCATTTAAAAAATCTTGGTTAGACGAGTTTAAGTGGCTCAAGTTTGAAAATGACGCAATGTTCTGTTCTCTGTGTATTTTGCACAAAAGCAAGTCAAAATTCTTACTGTCTGGCTCAAAGAATTTTCGTATCTCTACATTACGTGAGCACGAGAGCAGTAGCGGGCATGTAAATTCTGTACAGCTTGACACAGAAACTCAGTCGAAAAAAATACCATCGGTATCAGATTGCATAGTAAAAGAATTCGACAAAATAGAAGCCGCTGTATGCAGGCTTATTAGAACGGCATATACTGTTGCTAAAACGAACTTGCCAATATCTATGTACTCAGAGCTCTGTCAACTGCAATTATGTAACGACACGTGCTTAACGAAAAACCTCTATCAAGAAGACAGTGCTTGCTCTGAATTTATGTCTGATTTCTGATCATCTTGATGAGACACTCTTGGTGAAATTAAGAAATAGCCCGGCGCTGGGGCTAATGGTGGATGAAAGCACTGATCTAGGCCTAGAAAAACACATGATAGTATTTATCAGTTACATCGATAATGGCTCCGTGCAAACCAAATATTTGACTTTGATTAAGTTGGCATCTGCAGACTCGAGTGTCGTTTATAATTCATTAATAAGCTACTTCAGAGCCTGTGACATAGATATTTCCACAGTTTATGGGTTTGGTTCCGATGGTGCTGCTGTTATGACGGGTAAACACAATGGTGTTGCCAATTGACTGAAAGAACAAAACCCGTACATGCTGTCAATGCACTGCGTAGCTCATAAACTTGCTTTATCGAGCCTTGATGCTGCAAAATCAGTGAAAGAAGTGAATTACTATGAAGGAGCATTGCATTCAATACATGCATATTTTAGTCGATCAAGTAAAAGACTTGAGGACTTAAGAGTCTGGCAGGAAGTTTTGGATGACCCAAAGATTAAACCTTTAGCCGTCCATCAAATCAGGTGGCTTAGCTTTGCAAATTGCGTGACTAATGTCCGCAGATCATTTAAGTCTCTGTTAAAATCTCTACAGAGCGATAGCGATGACGATCAGATGGCTGAATCACTCTACTGTGCCATGTCATCCTACAAATTTTTATTTTTAACTCACTTTTTTAGCGATATAATGAGTGATATTGCTCAGGTATCACGTAAATTCCAAGAACGGAATTTACATTATTGTGACCTGCACGAAACTCTAGTTGCTGTGTGCGATTCTATTGAGCAACAATATTTGGTTGAAGAGCCAACCTATGGTAAAAATTTAGGTGAATTCTTAGAACGTTACAGAAATGCGCAGACATTTCACGATTTTGAAATAAAACGCCATCCCAGGGATGCTAGGCTACCCGTAGTCGTGTCTGAATTCTCATGTATTCTCAAAGATAGCATACAGAGTCGGTTTCCTCGGCTAGAAATCTGGGATGCTCTTTCTATCTTTAACCCAGAAACGTTCCCTAAGTCAGTTGAAGAAAAGGCCAAATTTGGCTCTGACAAAATGAATGTTCTGTTGGAGCATTTCGGTGAGAAAAGGGGACCTAATACACCCCCTGTGTGTGCTGATGTCGCAAAACGAGAATGGTCACTGTTCAAGAATCACATGTTCGCAAAATGCGGAAGAACACCAGCCACCGAAAAGCAGGAAAGGCTGACAATGTCTTCCCTCGCCGAGGAAATGCTTTCAGCAGAACATTTTCAAAGGGAATTTCCTAACATGACAAAGCTTTTAGCTATCAGCAGAATACTGCCTGTCAGTTCTGTAGAGTGTGAACGTGGGTTTTCAAAGCAGAACCTGATCAAGACACGACTGCGATGTAGTCTGAGCGTCGAAATGTTGGACAAATTGATGCGAATTTCTATCAATGGACCTGCACTTCCTGAATTTGACCCGTTGCCAATATTTCGCGCTTGGCGTACTAGAATGAGTGCAGGTCGTCACATTTTCAAAAACTCAAAAGGCCAGAACAAACTTTTATAAGTTTAATCTGGACTTTGCTATATGGTAACATTTATGTATATTTCATTGTAAGAATTTAATCAGGATTTAATAAATTAATAAATAAAATGAAAAAAAAAAAAAAATCCCCTGTTGAAGACGGATGTGTTGGGCCTCGACGTGGCACAGGGGCGAACACTGCAATTGAATTATGATTGTGATCAAGCAGTGGCCAACTGCAACACAACGCTATTGGATGTATAAAAATTGACAAAAGAAAAACGTTGAATGAATGAATAATTTTAATTGTCAAATCGACGTCGATGGGCACCTTCTGCTACATTGCCGGAAGTGCAATTTTATACATAACCGGAAGTGTAGGATGCCATGCGTAAACAAGGTACGACTGTCAACTATGCTTTACTATTGAATATTCGTCTGCGTATGTCATTCTCAATCATGTAAGCTTGAACAAAAATCCATCACAAGAAAGAGAAACCTGCAACAGAAATTGATATATATTATGACATTTAAACCAGGCAACGATCGGGGGTGGGGTAGGTCAGAGACATAAACATGCCACTTTATTTATATGCCTCTGGGTACCGAGTAGGGGTACAATAGTATTGGAGGAGGGGAAGGGGCCGGCCTGGACCGATTCAGATTGAAAAATTTCCGGAGCCCTGCTCTAGAGGCCACCTTTCTTGCTCAATTGACTTCAAAATTGGTCAGAATGTTTGTCTTGATGAAATATCGGATGAGTTTGAAATTGGGTCACCTGGGGTCATAAACTAGGTCACCAGGTCAAATTAAAGAAATACCTTGTGGGCACTCTAGAGGCCACATTTATTGCTCAATGTACTTGAAAACTGTTCAGAATAATTGTCTTGAAAAATTTTTGATGAGTTCAAAATTGGGTCACCTTTGGTGATAAAGTAGGTCACTAGGTCAACTTAAGAAAATTCCTTGTGGACACTCTAGAGGCCACATTTTTAGTTCAATTGACTTAACAAATGGTCAGAAATTGAATTATTCACGTGGAGTGAAATTTCGCCTATTGACTCAAGTGAGCGATCCAGGGCCATCATGGCCCTCTTGTTTTATTCCGTCGCGCAAGTTCTCGAACTTGATGGGGGAGAAATCGCGCAAAGACGTTGTTGGTCGCGCAAAAACAAGAAACCACTTCACGCAAAAAAAAAAAAAATGGGCCCTAGTCAGTTAATTGAAACAGAAGGAAAGTCCAACGAAGCTTCCCTACATCGATCGATATAAACACTCGTCGCTATTTTTAGACTATTTGTGAACAGTAATTCCAAATGGTGTCCGATCTCGATACTGAATTCTTTGTAATAAGCAGGGAACCAAGGGAATCACTATTCTCTACGCATGCACAGTGAATGTGTAGGTACATGTGTTTCCAGATTAAAAAAAAAATCATAGTACATTCGCGTGGTGTGTTCAACATTCTGACAGGTGTGTTAAAGTAGGATTAAATATGCCACTGAAACGAATTACAAACTTTGTAAAGGGATTCGTTTGATCAGAAGATGACACAAGACCCCGCTTTTGATACATCGAGTGAAAAAAGCGAAGAACAAATTGAAGGTCATTCGGGAACTGCCACGGTCAAGTGAGGGCAATTTGTCAGAACTGTAAATCAGTTAATAATCATTCAAATTGAGGAACCATCATCAGCACTGTTTGATTTTGAAACTTGTGTTCTAGATCTAGATCTAGTTTGGAAAGGAAAAATTCAGTGTTCCCACTCACGCAAATTATTGTGTAAATCATGTTATAGAATTGAAATTCACTTAACAAATTTTGGTTACATGCAAGACCTCAGCTAAGAAAAAATGGGAAAAAAGCCATTATCCGCTTACCTTGTGTAAAATGAAAAGTTTTGAAATTACTTGTTACCCTTATTGACAACTTTTAGTCAAATCATGCGGAAACACTTATCCATAAATTAACGGACATGAAAAATTGATCGGTCCAAAGAACGCGGAAACTCATGACAAAACAAAATGTTCTTTTTGACATTGTCTGATCAGAGTCTCTTAAGACTGTCTTTTAAGCTTTTAAATGACTTTAAGCAGTAAATTTCCACAAATATCTTAATATAACAGACTTTTTTGCTGCAAATCATCAATATGGATTGCTTCACCTCTAGTTTAGAACCATTATTGTCATACCTTCAAATATGAAATCTTACCCCCAGATTTACAGCTCAGGGGGTAAGTGTACCCTTGAAATAAAAAGCTAGTGGGAACAGTGAAAAAGGAATGGCGTTTTTTTTTTCAGTAGATCTATCACACCAGTGCATGAAACCCAGGTAATTTTCTTGAATGATTAAAGTTTTGTCATTCCCCCCCTTTTGCTAATTCCATGGGGGAGCTCCCCCTCTTTGCAGAAATCCTAGATGCAACACTGCAAACGCTATTTTCAAATTTGTTTTCAATACATATGAACCAAGCATTTCTATAACAAATAGCACAAAAATCTTTACAAATAAGAAAATAGTAGCATAAATACCACAACAAGTACCCACACTGCGGCTCACATCAAACGAAAATAACATCAGTGTTAAGTTTAAGCGCCTTTGTTAAAATACTCTTCATAAAATTCAACGCATTTGCGATGTTGTTTAATCCACAACTGGTCAGAAACTGTCTTAAACTGTCATTTCTGTCAGACCTGTCTTAAAAGCAAATGTAGCAGACATCAGCTGATTGCTGGGATCAAACTTTCAACCTTGAAAAATTTATCTTCCTTAAGCTGCCGGAAGTTGGCAAAGTCTATGGAGCCAAATCTGGGAATTTGTAAATCTGAGTAGAAATCTCCACCTCTTTGGACGAAGGAGCCCCAAGTGTTTCCCATATACTGGACTGCCGCTTTCTTACGGGTTCACAGAAGTGTAACCACCTCTCATCCGTTATAAAAACAGGATCCAACAGGGTGTTGTCTGCTTCAACTCGAGCAAGTAACTCCAGTGTGAACCTTCTCTGTTTGTTTTCATCAGATAGCAAAATTAATGTGGAACCCATCCCGCACAGAATCGTGACATGTTCACTTGTCCTTAAGTATTCTGTGGACAAAAGACCTTGAAATGGCGGTTGACGAAGATATCTCTCTGACTGTTAGTCTCCCATCTGCGAAAATGCATCTCTTCCTCAAATCACACAACTTTTTATCTAAAGAAATTGGCCCACGACTTCGTGCTTTCTACTCTTCCTGGCTTCGTCAGCCCTTTAGTTTGTTTTTCTGCTATGCCATTTAAAGGGTAGTGCTCGAGAAATGTTTTTTAAACTTTTCAGTACGCCAAATTTGTTTTATAGTCTGGACGAGTGTCATCCCAAGATCGGCACAAAATTGTATAACTGTCTGCTGCGACACAAGATCCTCTGATGTCATCATTTGAAATTTCCTATTTTCTACTGATCTTTTTCGTTTGTCTATTATGTGGTCTGTTGTTTAGTCGATCACATTCAAATTTTCTGTGATGAAGTCAAACTTTCAGAAGAAAACGTGCATGTAATATGAAGCAGAAATAATATCAAATATTGAAAATAGTAAGTGATGTATGCCGCGAAATGACACCTCCATATCAATTTTGTGACTTTAAAGTAAAAATAAAGCTAACATTTTGTTGGAGACTTAATACAAAGTGAAATAACATCTTCATATATAAAATATGTGAAAATGAATGTCCTGACGCTAAAAATGGCCTGATTATACAATTTGTCACGGAGTTTTGGGACAACCCTCGTACATATTGTTTTGTATCCACATTATTTTCAGTATAATGTACGACATAGTTGAACACAGAAGGGAAAATGGAGAAAGAAAGAATAAATCTTGTACTCTGGTCATGTTCTTAATGCAATCTTCAAAGTTTTCTGGTAGAGTACCAATGACAATAAACTGAAGAACCAAAGTTTTAAGGTATGTTCTGTGACTAGATTGTTATCATAGATCTGTCACCAATGTCGGCTCAGGGTTCCCACTGAGCTAGATCTACTGGGATCCTACTGTTGTTCATGAAAGAAGTTATCTCTGGTTTTAGTAGATCTAGTTGCTATCCCAAAGGAACCAAGGACAGCTTCAAGATCAGGCAGAGCATGCAGTTTTCTTCATTATGTTGACATTGTAAGTCCACAGTCAAGGATAGTCCCTGGACAAGTAGGTCAAAGTAACATCAGAAATATCCAAACTTAAAAAAAAGTTAAGATACTATATTTAATTTTATATCTAATATTTTCTTACCAAATAAAGTCAAATAACTCCTTACCAGCTAGATACCTCATCTTACTAGAGGGTTAAATCGGGATTTTTAAATCTTTACGAAACGATAAAATTTTATTCTCATCAAAACTGAAAGCGTTTTAAGATAAGAAATCAAATGTATTTTAAATGATGAGATTAAATTTGGACCAGGAGAAAACATGTCGGGAAAGGGAGAAAATGCTGGTTACCAGTATTTTCTCCTTTTCCCACAATGTTTTCAAAAGCTCACTTGTTCAGGGTCATTAAAAGTGGGGATGGTGTGGTAAAGGTTTAAGTAAACGGATAAGGTCTGAACAAAATTTTTGTCCTTGGACAAGCAAGAAAACTTGACTTTCCACACTCCTGAAAGTAGTTCCAGGTAGGTTTTGTTTTATTCTAATAGCATTTTTTCCATTATTTTCTTTGTATATATTTTGTCAGTGGACTCTTAACTCTTTCATTACCAAACAAATAGATTACAATTTTTTCACCAGCTGTTCTGCTGCAAGATGAAGAGACAGTTTTTGTGGTATTTGTCGAAGACAATACCACTATGAGTTCAATATTGAATTTTGAAGACCATGTATCGTATTTTGTCCAAAGCCGAAGGAAATAAACGGTATTAAACTCAATTTTTCTCAGACAAATGAGTTTTTCGGTAGCACTTAGATATGTAATTGGAAATGGCATGTTAAAATACACTAGGTGAGGCAATCGATCGTGAAAATACTAATTTTTGATGGAAAATAGCTTCACTAGCTCATAGCCTTCTATTGGCGCAATGATACAAAATTTGTCTACCGATCACTTGGTCCTGGGCTTTTTCGTTCCAAAACCAGTTCGTCCCATGGCTTGTTCATCCAATGATTGCGCGCTACTCCATTTGATTGGGCATGAATATTTATAGATCGAAATAATTGACTCTAATGTTGGGAATTAAATATTGATGGCCAAAGATATTTCAAAATCAAATACCACTTCAGGATTCTCAACGCTTTGATTTTATCTAGAATAAATAAGCGTATACTGTAGATTGATCAGAGATCAGTGTGCATGTTCTGTGCTGCCTGATCTTAAGCTTCACTATGAACTAAAGCTTTTTGTACTGTCTATGGTAAGGAAACAGCTAAACCAATCCATCTTTTCACATCACATCAGTCTTGTGTTACTAGAATTTTCAATTTCATTTCAGTATTGTTTAAATGAAAACAACACCTGTGTAAATATTAAAAATAATTAAACAAGGCAACTGTTTTTTGAAGACCAGCTTTGCAAATTGGGAAAAAATATTCTCTTTAACCGTTCACCACACAATCCCATGTTTTAACCACCTTGAAGAAAGAGACTTTTTGAAAATATTATAGGAAAAGGAGTAAAATGCTGGTAGCCATCAATTTCTTCTTTTCCCACTATGTTATCTGCCCTTTAAGTTACAAATCCTATCATTTTAGTCACATTTCATTAATTTTGTCTGCAGAAGCTTTCAATTTGGTATAAAATTTTGTCATTTGGTAAAGAGCTAGAACTCTTACAGAGGCGATCTGCTATTCAGTACTGATGTCTGATCTTGGATCCACTCGTGCAGTTTTTTTCGGATTTGTATAGCAAATTTGTTTAGCCATACTGAGACTGAACAGTCTTATGAACAAAGTCCGTAACAAAGAAACAAATGAAGAAATGCATAGCAGAAATACAGGGACCGCGCATGATTTGAACCTAGAACGCCCGGACGAAAGGCCAACACCATAACTACTGAGCTAAAGAGAATTCTCCCTAACGCATTTGTTAGGTATTGTATTTAAATCGGGATGAAGCCATGCATGAAGAAGTGGTCTCCCATAACAACAGGCTGTAACCAAATACATCATGCATAACGACACATGTGCACTCACTACCAGTTATGAATAGCTGGTCTCTGCTATGTTACTGGTTTGACCTGAACCAAACAGACTGTTATACATGTTAAGCGCTCTACTCATTCTACTTTCTGTAGAATCCACTTTTCAGGACTTTGAGTCCTTTGATTTCAATTTGTTTGACTTTGCAACTATCCACATTTAAAAACATGGTGGCAAAATGAGAAATTAGTGACAAGCAGCCTTCAACTATCTACAGTGTTTTCCATCTTTAGTCTGTGTCAAACAATCTTCAAGAAGCGCTTTGAAAACATTGTGGACACAAGCATTTTCTTCTCCCAATTTTTTGTTATCCTTTAACTCTTTACTAAACAACAAAATTATAGACTGGTCCAAATTGAAAGCATTTGCAGATGACAAAATAAATGTGACTGAAAAATTGAAATTTGGTTTGGGAAGAGTAGAAAACATTGTGGGAAAAGGAGAAAATGCTGGTTACCAGCATTTTCTCCTTTTCCCACAATGTTTTCAAAGGTTTTTTTCTCAGGGTCGTTAAAAGTCGGGATTGTGTGGTAAAGAGTTAAAAGACTACCCCAGGCATCATTTGAGCCACATTTTTCTGCAAATGCTGTCAAGTTGGTCAAGTCTAAAACTTTGTCCTCTGGTCTAGACTTAACAATAAATTTTTTCCCTTCAATAAGGGTCCTTCTTGAATATGGATACTTTGTCTTGTCATAGATTTGCCGAGCCCCGGTAGCTTAGTTGGTAGCGTGCAGGACTTGAGAACGGGGTTGTGGGTTCAGTTCCTTGCTCGGCCAATTTCTTTCTGAGGATTGATGATAGTCATTGCGACAAGATTCATTCCTCGCCCACTGTTGACCACTGTCTCCACAATGGTTATGTGGGAAAGCAGCCAGTGGCTTGGAAAGAAAATTGTGCGGAGTATTGGTAAAAGAGACTCCAGGAAAGCATGGATAGGTGCACTGGCCGCTACAATATAACTGAAATAATGTTGAAAACGGCGTTTAACACCATAAAATCAGTACAATCAATTGTCATAGATTTTGATGGAGGCTATAGTCTGTGCAGTAATGGGCTAGAAAAGTGTATTTGTATATAAATGGATTATCCCTCTAACAACCATTCTCTTGTTTGAACAACCCCAAGAAAGAGGGCTTTTTAAAACATTGTGGGAAAAAGATAAATTGCTGATAACCAGCATTTTCTTATTTTCTCACAATGTTTTCAACCCTTTCTAAGAATAGATGCCATAATTTGAGCTGCATTTTGATTTGACATCTGCCAAATGCTTTCAATTTTGAAGAGTTTGAAATTTGGTCGTGGGGTAAAGAGTTACCCTTTACCAGATGTAGACTTGCCCAAATCGAAAGCATTTGCAGACGATAATTTACATTTGGTTCAAATGATGGAATTTGTCTTTGATAGGGTAGAAAACATTGTGAGGAAAGGAGAAAATGCTGGTTACCAGCATTATCTTCTTTTCCTACAATGTTTTCAAAAGGCTTCTTCCTCAGGGTTGTTAAAACATGCGATCAAGTGGTAAAGGGTTAATTATGGAAAAACAAGCCTGCTTTACACCAGTACACCTGCAAAAGAACCAATAGAATAAGTGCAGTGGGCGTTGATCAGTGTATCACCTCATACCAGTACCAGATCACCTGATTAGTGGATTAATGTCGGATGATCTCTGTTTGAATTGCAAACAGATGGAATTTCCTTTACTACTTTTTGAAATGTCTTTAGTCTAAAACTTTAAAACACTTTAGTCTAACACTTGAAAGTAAGAAGAATCTGCAGAAATTGTTATCCATCTGGAAACAAAGAAGAGTTGATTATTAGTTCTTAACCCTTTATTATAAGGCATTATGTGAGACATGTCAAAGTCAATAGCAATTGTAGGCAGCATTGTGAATGTGGCTCAAATCAAAGGATCAATCTCTGACAGGGTAGTAAACATTGTAGGAAGAGGAGAAAATGCTGGATCCCAGCATTTTCTCCTCTTCCAACAATGTTTTCAAAAGCAGTTTTCTTGGGGTAGATAAAACACAGGGTTGTTTAAGAAAGGGTTAAACTTCTCAATGATTGATTGATTGATTGTATGGTGTTTAACGCCATTTTCAACATTATTTCAGTTATATGCTCTTTTGGAGTTTCTTTTACCAGTACCCTGCACAATTTTCTTTCCAAGGCACTGGCTGCTGTCCCACATAACCATTGTCAAGAAAACGGTCAGCGGAGGGAGAGGAATGAATCCTAGGCAATGACTATGATCAATCCTCGGAAAGAAATTGGCCGAGCCAGGGATCGAACTCACGACCCCCCATTCTCAAGTCCTGCACGCTACCGACTGACCTACCTGGGCTTGGTGTTAAACTGCTAAAACAGGTTGGATGAAAATTTGTAGCTGGCAGTTTAAAACCTGATTTTGCTTAACAAGGTTTCCTTTTTTTTTCTCCAAACAATTTCACCATAAAGAACAGTGGTGATTTGAGATCATGATATCGTTCCATACAGTCTGATCTTGATCTACACTGTATGCAACAGCACATAGAATTGTGCCATGCAAAAGTGTTGCAAGTCCAAGGCTGCTATTGTCGGAATATCTTGCAGTATCAGAGAATATAGATCCGAGATAAGACTATTTTCTGTGCTGTCTGATCTACAAAATCTGCACATGCTCTAAGCTTAACTCTTTCCCACAAACAAAAATTCCAACACACCTAAATTAATAGCATTGAAGATGACATTGTTGCTCAAAGGATGATTTCTGTCCTTAAAATGGTTGAAAACATTGTGAGTAAAGGAGAAAATGCTGATTACCAGCATTTTCTCCTTTTCCCACAATGTTTTCAAAAGGCTTCTATCTCGGGGGTCGATAAAACTTGGGACTGAGCATGGAGTATGACTATAGTCTAAGTTTTTTTCTTAACCCTTTACCACACAATCCCGACTTTTAACGACTCCATGAAAGAAGCCTTTTAAAACATTGTGGTAAAAGGAGAAAATGCTGGTAACCAGCATTTCCTCCTTTTACCACAATGTTTTCTACCCTTCCCAAAACAAATTTCAATTTTTTAGTCACATTTATATTGTTGTCTGCACATGCTTTCAATTTTGACAAGTCTAAAATATTGTCGTTTGGTAAAGAGTTAACCCTTTACCAAACAATCCCTGGTTTTCACGACCCTGGAAAAGAAGGCTTTTGAAAACATTGTGGGAAAAGGAGAAAATGCTGATAACCAGCATTTTCTCCTTTTCCCACAATGTTTTCTACCTTTTCAAAGAAAAATTGCACCATTTGAGCCACACTGAAATTGTTGTCTGCAAATGGTTTCAATTTGGACAAGGCTAAAATCTGTTGTTTGCTGAAGAGTTAACTCATAACAAAACTGTGGACTCATCCTTATTGAAAGCTTTTGTAGACGACAGATTATCCCTTTACCACACAAGCACAAGTTCTAATGATCTTCTGGAAGAAGACTTTTACAAACATTGCGAGAAAAGGAGAAAATATTGGTAATCAGCATATTTTTCTCCTTGTTCCACAATTTTTTTATCCTTTCAAGAACAAACTTTTTCGTTTGAGCAGCATTTAATTTGTCATTTGTAAATGGCTTACCTCTTTACCAAATGACAAAATTTCTGACATGTCTAAATTGAAAGCATGTTTAAATTGAAAGCATTTGCAGACGACATAAATGTTACTTCAAATAAAGGATTAAATTTTTGTCCTTCAAAGGATAGAAAGCATTGTTAGAAAAGAAGAAAATGCTGGCTATCAGTATTCTCTCCTTTTCCGACAATATTTTCAAAAGCCTCCTTTCCCAGGGTTGTTAAACGTTGGGATTGTTTGGTAGAGTTAAAGGCAGAAACATGCCTTGGATTAGAAAACATCTTGGATAAAGGAGAAAATGCTAGTTATCAGCATTTTGTCCTTTCCTCACAATGTTTTACAACACTGTATTTTGTCATTTGGTAAAGGATTGATAGGATTGTTAGGAAAAATTAAACAAGGAACTATCATGACAGGTTTATTTATCACAATTTATTTTGTGAAATGTTATCAATATATTTTGAACCCTATCTTGGTAAATAATATTTTTCTTCACCGAGTCAATTGACTTGAATTAACCCAATACTGCACAATGCTGACTTTTAACAGTTCTTGAAAAGAGGCCTTTTGAAAACACTGGGGGAAAAGGAGAAAATACTGGTAACCAGCATTTTCTTCTTTTCCCACAATGCTTTCTATCCTTTGAAGGACAAATCAAAGGATTTGTCTAGCATTTTCTCATTTTCCCACAATGTTTTCTACCCTATCAAAGAACAATTACACCATTTGAGCCACATTGAAATTGTCTTCTGCAAATACTTTTAATGCTTTTCCTTGACCCTTGTTTTACTCAGTTTTGACCCCAAAATTTTCTAAAAGTCACCTGAAATTTTAATAGATGCTTTCTTTAAAAAAGTGTAGGGAAACCCTGAATATTGGAAGTTGAATTCTGTACAGAACATGCAGTCTTGATTCTATGAACCAGCACTGTGGTTAGCTGTGATGTTTTGTCTCAGCAAGTCAGAAGACTAGTTATTCTTGGAATTTTGAATTGTACCAATTCATTCAAGCAAGTGATCCATTTTCCGTTTTATTTGCCGGTATCAATGAAAGTGATCAACCCCCATCCTTGAAATGATTTATTCTTCATAATCATTTGTGATGGATTTAGGGTGGTGTGAAATTAGTTTTTGCAGAAATGAGCGAAGTTTTAACTCTTAACCAAATAACAAAATTTCTCTTCTTGATCTCGAAAGTATTCGCAGAGGACAACCTTTATAGGGCTGAAATGATGGGATTTATTTCTCAAAGTGAAGAAAACATTGTGGGTAAAAGAGAAAATGCTTGTTTCCAACACTTTTTCCTTTTCCCATAATCTTTTCAAAAGCTTTCTCCCTCAACTTGTTAAAACTCAGGATCATTTGTAAAGTGTTAAACTTACACTTGTCTCTCAAAGAGATGAAAACATTGTGGTAAAAAGAGAAAATGCTGGTTTCCAAGACTTTCTCCTTTGCCCATAATCTTTTCAAAAGTTTTCTTCCTTAAGTTGTTAAAACTCAGGATCATTTGGTAAAGGATTAAACTTATAACCCTTTACCAAATGACGTCAAATACATGTAGTATTCTTTTTGCTCATATTAAACTCATTTACAATTGACACATGAGAGTTAGCTAATAATTATGATGAAAAATTTAACATGAAACCACACAGTCCAGAGTTTTAACAACCCTGAGGAGGAAGACTTTGAAAACATTGTGGGGAAGAAAATGCTGGTAACTAGCGTTTTCTTCTTTTGCCACACTTTTGTTATCAGTCTGTCAAAACAAATCCAATCATTTGAAGTACAAGTACTTTTACTTGTCCTAGAGCTACAAATAACTTTCAATATGGAGGAGACCAAAATTTTGTTATCTGGCAAAAAGTTAAAAAGAGTATGTTATGGTGAAAAGGTAAAATGTTGGTTAACAGAATTTTCTCTTTTGACCCTACCATGTTTTCATAGGTACATTTCTTAATGGTCCTTTAAATTTGAAATTTGTTTGGTAAAGGGTTAAGTTTAAAAAAGGATTGGTGAACTGTGCATTTTGTCAATGAGTTTGTGCACTTCTATGTTTTCATTGAATGTAATAGGTGTATTTGACATACCAGTTTTTTGTAAAGTGTTATTGGATTATGCAAATTATAGCCTGTTCAAAATAGATTAAGTTTAATTGCAGATAGGACATTTTTTTACAGATATTTGACAAGAAGTTATCGGGGCAATCAGAGTAATTTTTGTCAATAAAAATTTGTTGAAACATCAGTTTTTGCCTGTATCATACTTTAAACTTGAGGGTTTTCTTGTCTATCTTTAAATAGTTAGGGAAATACCAGTATTTAACTCGTAAAGTGCCTCACAAAACTATAGTTACTTTTGACACCAGTCTACACAAAAATGAGACTGCATAAAATATTTAGTCTGATCTTTGATCTACACTATCTGCTACCAGCATACTGAGATACTCTGTCTAAAAGTAGCTATGAAATGGTATTGAATTAAAAAAAATGCTTTCTTTTTTATTTGTGGCTCTAAAAGTTAATGAAAATGTTTATGTTAGGTCTTTTCTGAACAACAGAATTTGGGACTCAACTCAATGGAAAGTATTTGCAGATGACCAAATAAAAATACCTCAAATTATGATTTCTGTCTTTAATAGGGTGAGAAACTTGATTGGAAAAGGAGAAAATGCTGGATACAAGCATTTTCTCCTTTTTTCCTTTTCCTACAGTATTTTTTAAAGTGTTCTTCTTCAGGGTCATTTAAACTCAGGATTATGTGGTAAAGGGTTAAGTAAATGGAAAGGTACTTTCAGTAAGTAAAAAAAGACCAAAATATATTCAATTAGTAGAGTTCTAGTACCATGATATTGCAACTTCAAGGCTGCTTTGTAATATTGGACAGTTCAGAGCCATGTTCAAAATGCAACATCTTTGCAATTCAGGGTTAATAAAAAGTTAAACTGTCTGTATTTCAGTTCATTTTGGAGACAGTGAAGTATTTGTTGAAGGTGACAAAGGATTATGCCATGGACAAGGAACAACTGAAAGGAGTTTAGGAACAAACAGGTAAGTCTGAGGGGTTATGTGAGGGAATTGCTCTATTTATACCCCCACAAAACGAATGTTTTCGGGGGTATACTGGAATCAGCCTGTCTGTCCGTCCGTGTGTTCGTCTGTGTACAAAATACTAATAATTTTGTGTCGCGAATTCCGCCTACAGTTTTCCTTCAATTGTATTGAAACTTTGCACATATATTGATCATATATTGAAGGTTTGCAAGTGTCAACTCCTCCTGGTTAAGGAATTATCTCCCCTTGAACTTGACACTTTTTTTTTCTTAACACACATCTGTCTGTAAAATACTAGTAATTTTGTGTTGCAAACTTCTACAGTTTTCCTTCAGTTGTATTTAAACTTTGCACATATATTGATCATATATTGAAGGTTTGCAAGACGCAATTTTCAAGTGTCAACTCCTCCTGGTTGAGGAATTATCTCCCGTTGAACTTGACACTTTTTTTTTTTCCTTAACATCCATCTGTCAATAAAATACTAGTAATTTTGTGTCACGTACTCCTCCTACTGTTTTCCTTCAATTGTATTGAAACTTTCCACATATATTGATCATATATTGAAGGTTTGCAAGATGCAATTTTCAAATGTCAACTCCTCCTGGTTGAGGAATTATCTCCCCTTGAACTTGACACTTTTTTATACCCCCGCAAAACGAATGTTTTCAGGGGTATACTGGAATCAGCCTGTCTGTCCATCCGTCCGTGTGTCCGTCTGTGTAAAAAATACTAGTAATTTTGTGTCTCAAACTCCTCCTACAGTTTTCCTTCAATTGTATTGAAACTTTGCACATATATTGATCATATATTGAAGTTGTGCCAGACGCAGTTTTCAATCATCTACTCCCTATGATTCAAGGGTAATCTCCCCTTGAACTTAGAAATTTTTTTGTTAAATTGCCTGTTTCTGTCAAACCGCTGGCGGGGGTATTAAGTCACATTCAGTGACAGCTCTAGTTTTATATGACTTAATAGGTAGGTTGCTGTGATGCAGTTTTTTGGGCTTCAGATAATGTTACTAAATATGTGTAGCAGAAAAACAAAATCTGCAGTAGCTCCATTAATCATTTAGCAAAGTCTGTTAAATATTTCATGGTCAAGGACCTTTATTTCTGCGCCATGATCTTTGTTAAGGGGGTTTAATGCAAAACAGTATCAGCCCATGTCAGCGGTAGCAGTCGGCGCTGGCTGACCTGTGTTGAAACTTTTTGCTTTTGGTCAATTTTCTGCATGTCCAAGGACCATTCTACTTTAGGATTCAGCGATTTGTTTGACAAAGTAGATTATATGAATCCATTAATATGTGATGATTTGCTTTGTATAATGCATCAGGAAGATACATTAAACCCCCTTTTGCTAGAACATGGCTCATACTATACACAGATATATTCAATTCATTTTATGTGTAAAAATAGAGAAGTGAGATCCAAACTTCAAAAATTAAGATTTACTTTTGCTTTACAAAAATCCAGGTCTTGTTTGGTATCATAAGTACAGAGAAACTGTACCTTCAGGAACATAATTATTGACTTTTTACTCTACAATCCAGAGTTTTAATGATTCATGTGAATGATTCATTTTATGATTTCATGTGGAAAGAGGCTTTTGAAAAAAATTCTTGGAAAGGGAGAAATTGCTTGTTACCAACATTTCCTCCTTTTTCCGCACTGTTTTCGCCATTTCGAAGACAGATTTCATTTTTCATTGAATTGAACTTGATATCTGCAAATACTTTCAATTTGGTGGAGCCAAACATTTTGTCATCTGGTAAAGAGTTAAAGCTTCAACTTTCTAGAAAAAATTCATCTCGGGTTACATCATTAGAAGAAAAAAAAATACTGGTAAGATAACCTAGATGGTGTCCTGATTTCATTTTGATTGTACAAACTTTGGATAAAATCTGGAAAGGTCATCAAATTGTCTTCATGCCTGGTCCCTAAGGACAGTATCTCATCCTTATCAGGCTAGGTGTAACTTTAAGCTCTTATATGAAATGCCATAGCTGTCAAAGTTTTACAACTCAACATTGATTTTCAACCCCATAATGTTATGTACTGAGCAAATCACATGCCAGGTAGACATAGTAACAGGTCTGTCCTGCAAAATGGAATCTCATATTAACAAAAAAAACTCAAATTATGTTAATATATGACAGCTATGGCATTCTGTACTCTGAGGTTTGTTTATGTTGATAGCATTTGCGGAGGACCAATTGAGTATGGCTTAACTCTTTATCAAACGACAAAATTTTGGACTAGTCCAAATTGAAAGCATTTGCAGACGACAAAAGAAATGTGACTCAAAAATTGAAATTTGATTTAGGAAGGGTAGAAAACACTGTGGGAAAAGGAGAAAATGCTGGTTACCAGCATTTTCTCCTCTTCCCACAATGTTTTCAAAAACTTTCTTTCTCAGGGTCGTTAAAAGTCGGGATTGTGTGGTAAAGAGTTAAATGATAGAGTTAGGCTCCTCAGGGTCCTATACATACATGGGTTCAGGATTAAACTGATATAGAAACCCTACGGCTGCCATGGGCAACATATGTAGCTTTTACATTTAATTTAAATCAAGATCAGACTGCACAGGACTTAATGACTGAATTTTGACCAAGACCATGCACTACTTTCTTTTTGACAGTATGGTTTCCTTTTCATTGGACCTGACCTTAAACTTAAAGGTGAATCAACCTATATCATGCTAAGGTGCTTTTGGGCCTAGTGTAGATTAAGATAACACTTGAAAGAGTGAGCAGCCTGATCTTGGAGGAACTCTGTTTAAGTATCTCGCTTGGCATTCTGGCCAAAATATTTTTGAAAATGCGTAACTTTTTAGTATGTCTTACGTTCATTCAGCCGGGTTAGGTTTGATTTTTTAGTGCTTTTCTTTATTCTTTTATGTGGAACTGATGGGTGACCCAGAATCTACTGCACATCATCAATGTTATTCATACATGTACTAGTTTAACGATTATAATTTGTGGCAGACAACTTTGGAAGCATGCTACTATAAAGGGACGAGAGTTTTGAATTGGAATCTAGCTTTTAACTCTTTACCTAATGACAAAATTTTAGACTTGTCCAAATTGAAAGCATTTGCAGACGACAAGTTAAACATGACTCAAAAATTAAAATTTGTTTTGGGAAGGGTAGAAAACATTGTAGGAAAAGGAGAAAATGCTGGTTACCAGCATTTTCTCCTTTTCCCTCAATGTTTTCAAAAGTCTTCGTCCTGAGGGTCGTTAAAACTCGGGATTGTGTGGTAAAGGGTTAATACTTTAATCCTTTAGCAGAAGACAAAATTTTAGACTTGTCTGTATTGAATGTTGTTGCAGACTACAATGTAAATGTGGCTCAACAGTGTAGAAAATATTGATGGAGAAGGAGGAAGTGCTGGTTACTATGAATCTCTTCTTTGGTGAGAATTTTTTTGAAAAGCCTTTTTTCATCAGGGTCTAAAACATGAGATTGTTTGGTAGAGGCTTAACCATTTACCACGCAATCCCGAATTTTAGTGACCCTGAGAAAGAAGCCACTTGAAAACATTGTAGGAAAAGGAGAAAATGCTGGTAACCAGCATTTTCTCCTTTTCCCACAATGTTTTCTCCCCTTCCCAAATCAAATTTCTATTTTTGAGTCATACTTGTTTTGTCGTCTGCAAATGCTTTCAATTTGGATTAGTCTGAAATTTTGTCATTTGGTAAAGAATTAAGACACCTAGATAAAGATAGTAGGCTTCGAAAACTAGTAAATGCACTTGATGTTGGAACTATGACGGCGGGTAAACCTGCTGTCAAAAAACAATTCAAGACATGCCATTGCTAGTTTTTGTAGACAAATTTTGAGTAATTCCTCAGAATTTCTATCAGGGCTGTTGTGTCATCTTGACTTGTTGTTCTCATACTGACTCATATTCCATTTCAGAGCCATAAATTTGTTCTCGGTAGAGTTTTGTTCCACTACATTTATTTGTCAAAAAGAGAAAGAAAAGGGAAGAAAAAAGTAAAAATCCTGTTTTTTCATAACCACACCTTAGTCTCTTCATTTTGAGCAGTCTGAAAAAAGTACATCAACCCTTAACAACAAAATCTTGACTTTGAGAAAGAACACTTTTGAAATTGTCATTGGAAAAGGAGAAAATGCTGGTATCCAGCATTTTCTCCTTTTCCCACAGTATTTTTTACTCTATAAAAGACAACTTCACAATTTAAGCCACATTTCACTTTCATCAGCAGATACTTTGGGTTTGGACAAGTTTATAATTATCGGTAATGGGTTTAGGGGATTGATCATAATAGTAAAAGTACATTTATGCTTTTTCAAAATGATCAGGTGTTTTTACAACCGGAGGGAAGCATTTGTAAAGGAGGAAATTTTGGGAAAACTTCAATATCTTTCAAAAGTGAGCCAAGATTAACTCATTACCACACAATCCCAAGTTTTAACGAGTTTTAACGAAAAAGGCTTTTGAAAACATTGTAGGAAAAGGAGAAAATGCTGGTTACCAGCATTTTCTCCTTTTCCCACAATGTTTTCAGAAGGCTTCCTCCTCTGGGTCATAAAAACTAGGGATTGTTTGGTAAATGGTTAAAGCATATACAGCCAACAAATAACATATGTTTAGGATGATGGTAGTTGTCTTAGAAAGGACAGAAATTATTGTAGGAAAGGAAAAAAAGGCCGGATACCAGCATGTTCTAGTTTTCTTACATTGTTGTCAAAACCCGTCTACTTTGGGGTTGTTATAACCTAGGATTGTTTAGTAAAATGTTGAAAGAACCATTTCTAGCCTAATTTAGATGGATTTTCCAAATTCTTAAGTAACATAATAGCTTATTGCCTAAACTAAATGGTTCAGCCAATCAGAAATTGTGTTAATTTGTAGATCTGGAATAAGACTAGAATGCAACTTAGAAGGGTTGTTAAATGTGAATCTGATCTCTCTCATCATAGAATTACAGCACCCAAGGCTCTTTTCTATATTTTGTTGAACCCTTTACCACACAATGTTGAGTAAGAAACCTTTTTTGAAACACTGTTGGAAAAGGAGAAAGTGCTGGTTACAGGTATCTTCTCCTTTTCTCACATTATTTGCTACCTGTTCAAAGACAAATTCCAACATTTCAACTACATTTAAATTGCAAATTCAAATCTGCAAATGCTTTCAATTTGAACAGGTCTACATTTTTGTCATCTGATAGGGAGTTAAACATATCTCAGGATCTACCATTAGAAGAAATCATTTACAAAATAAAGAAGAAACACAAGTAAGCATCAAAGCTGGACATGTATCTTTTTGAAGCTCTGATTGTCCTGAAGGTTGAGTGAATTTAGGACATAGAGAAACTTGATCAATTACATGTTATCAAAATTTAAAGACTTCAAAAGATTGAGATACAGAGAAATTAGCAATTTCCCTGTTTCTTGCATTTTTTTTTCAGATTCTATCCATTTTCCTTCTTCTAAAGCCACTAAGCTAGATAGTACCATAGTTCAAAATTTGCATTATGGAGTAATAGTTCAAGCAGACGGATTTTGATCAGCCAGTCATTGAACAGTAAGTCCATCATTATTTATTATTCTTTATTTGTTATGATTTTATGGCATGTTATAAAATTGTTGAACTTCGAGTGACCAGCAGTTTATTTGCCATACATGATTTTGGTCAACAAATTTCAAAATTTTGTGGTCAATTTTGAGAAGATACTAAAATAGTACTTCTGATATACACTTAATAATAGATTATTGCAGTCCAAAATAGATACGCTGTGAGAAGAATGACACTTTACCAAACAGTAAATTTCTAGATTTTTCAAGTCCCATGGGATTGAAAGATTTTATGGATGATGAATGTGTTTCAAAAGATGTTCTATATATTTGAAAAGGTAGAAAACATTATTGGAATAGGAGAAAATGCTGGTTACCAGCATTTTCTCCTTTTCCCACATTGTTTTCAAAGGGCTTCTTCTTAAATGTTGCTAAAACATGGGGTTTTGTAGTGAAGGGATAAAGGATCAGGTGGAGCAGTGAATCCACACTTTTAACACCTGCAGACATTTTTTCTTTGTCATGCAGCAGACCACTTTTGAAATCATTTTGGTGAATGAAGATGCTCATTACTAGCATATTCTTCTGTTGCCACTATGTTTACCCCTATTTTCTCATATGCAACCTTAATTTATGTTGATTTTTTTTGTTGTTATTTAACAAGGATTTTTTTATTATGTCATAATAAATGAGCTCTTGTATTAACTCTGTACCAGACAACAACAGACTTGCAGTCACATCTTGGATCTGTAGTGACCACTTATAAAGTCAAGCCTGTAAGATAAGAAATCTTGTCGTCACATCTTGGATCTAGACCGACCACTTATAAAGTCAGGCCTGTAAGTTAAGAAGTCTTGCAGTCACATCTTGGATCTAGACCGACTACTTATAAAGTCAAGCCTATAAGATAAGAAATCTGGCAGTCACATCTTTGATCTAGACCATCCACTTAGAAAGTCAAGCCTATAAGATAAGAAATCTGGCAGTCACATCTTTGATCTAGACCATCCACTTATAAAGTCAAGCCTTTAAGATAAGAAATCTGGCAGTCACATCTTTGATCTAGACCATCCACTTATAAAGTCAAGCCTGAAAGATAAGAAATCTGGCAGTCACATCTTGGATCTGTAACTTCCACTTATAAAGTCAAGCGTGTAAGATAAGAAATCTTGCAGTCACATCTTGAATCTATACTGTCCACTTATAAAGTCAAGCCTGTAAGATAAAAAATCTTGCAGTCATAACTTTGATCTAGACCATCCACTTATAAAGTCAAGCCTATAAGATACGAAATCTTGCAGTCATATCTTTGATCTATACTGTCGACTTATAAGATCAAGCCTGTAAGATAAATCTTCCAGTCACATCTTTGATCTATACCATCCACTTATTAAATTACGCCTATAAGATCAGAAATCTGGCAGTCACATCTTGGATCTACTGTCCACTTATAAAGTCAAGCCTATAAGATAAGAAATCTGGCAGTCACATCTTGGATCTACCGTCCACTTATAAAGTCAAGCCTATAAGATAAGAAATCTTGCAGTCACATCTTGGATCTATACTGTCCACTTACAAATTCAAGCCTATAAGATAGGAAATCTTGCACCCACATCTTTGATCTATACTGTCCCCTTTTTAAGTCAAGCCTATAAGATAAGAAATCTTACTGAGTTTCAGTTGATTGTATTTTTGGCCATCAAAAAAGGGCAAGTTTATATATTAGGCACAGAAAGAGTTGAACTGAGTTTGACTTTTTGATAAGAATTCCAAGAGAGGGGAAAACGAAATATTCAGTTGAAAATGAAAAGACTCTGTCAAGTTCATATAATTTGTGAAGCGATAACTTTAGCCAGGTGTGATCATCATAGGCTATTGATGAAACAGATAAAATAGTGACACTACTACTATATTTTCTGTCCCTCCCCTCAGGCCTGGGGTATTTACAAGTTAACTCTTTACTAGGTCCCAAAAGTTCAAATGATTCCATGTAGAAAACATTTGCAGATTTCAAAATACATTTGGCTGCAATGATGATATATGCCTTGGAAAAAGTAGAAAACATTGTTAGAAAAAGGAGAAACTGCTTACCAGCATGTTCTCTCTTTTCTCTCAGTGTTTTCTAAAGCTCTCTTCTTTAGAATCGTAAAGACCCAAGTAAAGGGTTAACTCTTCACTGGTATTGGCACCATAAGTAGCCCTTGCAGATTGCAAAGGTTAAGATCAGACTGCACAGAAAGTACACTCTGATGTTAGATCTTGTCCTACGCAGTTTGCTACTACATCACAAATTATGAATGAAAATTCTCAATTTGAAGTGGATTGTGTTTGTAGCGCTCAAAAGAAGTTGAATCTGTTGGAAAGAAAATGAATTTTATTGACAGTGAAAGAGTTAAAAGTGAGCGTGGGTAAAACTAGTGAACCATACTGTGGTGTGATCGGTAACAGTCAGCAGGTAACATCTTCTCTTTTGCTTTAGCTTTATTCGGCTTGAACTATATTTTGACCATACTATAACTAGCATGTAGCTTGCGGTGTGAAATGAATTTAGATTTTCTGGGTCAACTTAAATATTTGATATAAGGAATTTTTTGTTAGAATAGTTCATAAAACACAAGAGAATGTAGAGCATGGATCAGACTGCATGTTCAGTACAGCCTGAGGCACTCCATACAATATGACCTTGATCTTAAGTCTGCATAAGCAGCATATGCTGCTCCAAGTGTTAAGCCTTAGAACACCAAATAAACCGAACAGACTTTTTTATGTCTAGAAGCAAGACCCATGTACTTGCAATATCATGGTTGCTTTTGTCCAAAGTGTTTCAGGAAAGCAGACAGTGTAGACCATAAATCAGACTTTATGCTTGTGCTGTCTTATCTTGGTCTACACTGTCTGCAAAGGCAGATGTGAAAGGCACTTTAAGGGTTAGAACTGCAGAGACTGTTGAGAAAACATCAAGAAACATCACTAAACTGCTACTTATGAGCAGTCTCTCCTATTGCTCTTAAGTGTCCAAGATATTGAGCCATTCTTGCTAAAAGCAACCCTTTACCAAGCAACCCTTTATCAAACAATCGTGAGGTTTTACAACCCAAAAGGAAGATGGCTTTTGAAAATATTTTCAAAAAACAAACATTACAAAGACATTTCTCCTTTTCCAAAATTGTTTTCAAACCTTCCAAAAACAAATTCCATCATTTGAGCCACAGTGGCTGCAATTGCTTTCAATGTAGACCGGACCAAGAACTGGTTAAATCTTTAAAGCAACAGTTAAGACTCTTCCAAATTGAAAGCATTTGCATACGACAAACTTAGTGTAGCTCTAAATGATTTCTGTTGTTGAAATGGTAAAAAATGTTGTGGGAAAATGGAGAATATGCTGGTTACCCACATTTTCTCCTTTTCCCACTATGTTTTCAAAAGGCTTCTTGGGGGGCGGGGGTGTTTAAAACTCGGGGTTGTATGGTAATGGGTTGAAGATATTTCTATTTTAATTTTTTGTGTTGGGCTTTGTCCACTCAACTTTGATCTGGGTTGGGTATTGATGTGCATATTGACTTCTTTGTCAGAGCAGCCATTCACACATGCATGAGCTAACTCTTTACCAAACTGTCCCAGGGTTTTAATATTCCTGAATAAGCCGTCTTTTGAAATCATAGTGAGCAAAAGAGAAAATGCTTTTACCTAGCATTTTCTTCCTCTTGCACAATGTTTTCTACCTGGTTAAATACAACTTGTTTAATTTAAGACATATCTTATTTGTCATCTGCAGATGCTTTCAATATGGAGATGACTGAAATTTTGTCCACTAGTAAAGGCTTAATTCTTTACCAAATGAAAAATTTTGAGCACACCCATATTCAAAGAATTTGCAGATAGATATGTAAAAGTGACTCAAATAATAGCATTTGTCTTTATAAGGGTACAAAATATTGTGGAAAAAGGAGACTTTGTCCAGGTAACCAGCATTTTCTCATTTCTCTCACTACTGTGTTCAGAAGCCTTCTTCTTAAGGGTCATAAAAACATTTGGATCTTAGGGAAAAGGCTTAAAGGGCTTCGACCTCAAGTTGACCCTCATTACCTATTCCATATCAGCTGGGTTCTATCATGTTCATTAGGGAAGTGGTCTTATGTTTTGATAAGGGACTGATTAAAACAGATGGAAGGAGTAGTTTATAGTTGTAGTGCCAAAACCATCAATGAAAGAACAGACCTGTTTTGACCAGGGGATAGTGTGTGTTTTGACATGGAAAAAGATGCTTCAGAGGTTTGCATTTCTTGACTTGTTATTTTCACTCAGATTTTTCCTAAAACTTGCTACAGTACTAACTACAGCTTTTCCTGCATCTGACTGCAGACTGCTTGTAAAAAACATCCTGGTTACAGGAGGAATTGGTAGCTTGTAGCCAGCTTTTGCCTCAATGTTTTCATACAGGAAGAGGACCAAATGCTGGTTACTAACTTTCAAAATGGACAAGTGTAAAATTTTGTTGTCCAGTAAACCTCGGGATTGTGTGGTACAGGGCGAGAGATATTTCTAATTCAAATTTTAGTCTTGTGCTTTGTCTACTCATCTTTTATCTGAAACAGGGTATTGATGTTCCCGCGATGTTGTCAAAAGTATTATTTTTCAGTGTGGTCCAATGTCAGGATTGTGTGGAAAAGGGTTAACTCTTTACCACATAAGAAAAATGCAGACTTGTCCCAATTGAAAGCATTTGCAGACAACAATTTAAATGTGGCTCGATGGATGGAATTTCTTTGATAGGGTAGAAAATATTGTGGGAAAAGGAGAAAATGCTGGTTACCAGCATTTTCTCCTTTTCCCAAAATGTTTTCAAAAGGGTTCTTCCACAGGGTCATTAAAACTTGGGATTGTTTGGCAAAGGGTTGAGGATGACATGATAAGGGGTGCACAGAGAGAAAAAAACAAACTAGAAAAGGAAAAGTTAAAAAGTTAATTCAAGAGCTTCTGTCAAATTAGTCTTAACAAATTACATGTTAGGCTTTTGAAATTAAGCTTTTTGAGATAAACTTTTCAACTTGCTTGCTACAAGTAATTTATCTCTGTTACCCTGTTACTCTCGTATGCATGTTTAACTCATTAATGAATGACAAAATTATAGACTTGTCCAAAGTTTTAGCATTTGCAGACGACAAATAGAATGTGGCTAAAATGATGTAAATTCTTTCTGAAATAGTTAAAAACATTCTGAGAAAGGGAAAAAATATTGATAGCTAGAATTTTCTCCTTTCTGAAAATGTTTTCAAAAGCCTTCTCTCTCATGGTCAATGAAACACAGGATTGTTTGGGATATGCTTTAATTTGCATGACTTTCTGCTGACTTCTTTGTCTTACAGCAGATGGCTTCTGAAAACATAATAGCAAAAGAAGAAATTATTTGTCATAGAGTTTTCACATGCCTTCATGTGTTTTAACCCTTTGTCACGCAATCCCAAGTTTTAATGACCCTGAGAAAGAAAGCTTATGAAAATATTGTGGGAAAAGGAGAAAATGCTGGTAACCAGTATTTTCTCCTTTTCCCATAATGTTTTCAAACCTTTCAAAAATTCCATTGTTTGTGCCACATTTACTATGTCATCTGCAACTGCTTTCAATTTGGACCCGTCTTAAATTGTGTCATGAGGTAAAGAGTTAACCCATTACCATACAATCCCGACTTTTAACGACCCTGAGAAAGAAGCCTTTTGAAAACATTGTGGGAAAAGGAGAAAATGCTGGTAACCAGCATTTTCTCCTTTGCCCACAATGTTTTCTTCCATTCCATAAACAAATTGCAAATTTTTACTCACATTTTTGTTGTCTGCAAATGCTCTGAATTTGGACCAGTCTAAAATTTTGTTGTTTGGTAAAGAGTTAAGAGACAGTGGTGAAGAGGTAGAGCCAAGGCCTCTCACATCAGAGATTGCAGATTCAAATCTTTTGATGAGTAGGGTCAACCTTTGGGACCACCCACTTCCTGGTGGGAGGAGTGATTTGGTTTCCAGGAAACAATCATTTAGAGTAATTGATCTAGATTAGATAAACTGGTTGCTCAATCAATTTAAGAAGTATAATCAACCTTTTTAGGTTTGCAATTTTTGAGGGACAGATCTAGTAACTGCCATAGCTCTGTTGTTGTGGTGTTGTGCATAAACTTTAACATTTTTGTCAAATCTCTGTTCTTATTTAACCCTTTACCACACAATGACGACTTTTAACAACCCTGAGGAAGAAGCCTTTTGAAAACATTGTGGGAAAAGGAGAAAATGCTGGTAACTAGCATTTTCTCCTTTTCCCACAAAGTTTTCTACCCTATCAAAGAAAAATTGCGTCATGTGAGCCACTATGAAATTATGGTCTGCAAATGCTTTCAATTTAGAAAGGTCTAAAGTTTTGCCGTGTGGTAAAGGTTTAACCCTTTACCAAACAACAAATTGAAAGCATATGCACATTACAATAAAAGGTGACTAAAAATTGAAATTTGTTTCCGGAAGGGTAGAAAACTGTTGGAAAAGGAGATAATGCTGGTCACCAGCATTTTCTCCTTTTTCCTATATTGTTTTCAAAAGGCTTTTCTGTTCATGAAAAGTCAGCATTGTGTGGTAAAGGGTGAGGATATTTACTTCAAACTTCGGCTACTTAATTACTACCAAAAGGGAAACATACACCAGAAGAGCAATTTTAACACAGTTATTCCCCTCTTTCAATATAGAACTTTCACTAGAACTGTCTCTGAGAAAGCAACCACAGACACTAACACAGGGTGCTCTGATCTTAAACATAATTCCAGTTTAAATATTTTACAAGGACAGTTTCATAGTGGTCTACTGTATTTTTTGTTAACTCCTTTCCTCACAGTTGCATTTTAGTAACCCTGAGGAAGAGTGCTTTAAAAAACTTCATGGAGGAAAATCATATGAACAAATTCTGTCATTCCAACCCCATTTAATAAGTCACATGCACACTTTTTAAAGTTGGACAAGCCTAATATTTGACTCGTTTGGTAAAATGAGGAGAAAATTTAACTACTTAAATGAATAAATAATCATTGAGATAGTCTTATCTCTTTACCAAACGACAAAATTATAGACGTATCCAAATTGAAAGGATTTGCAGACGACAAATTACATGTGGCGAAAATAATTAGATTTGTCTTTTAAAGGGTAGAAAACATTGTGGAAAAAGGAAAAAATGCTGGTTACCAGCATTTTTTCCTTTTCCCACAATGTTTTCAAAAGGTTTCACCTTTAGGGTCGCTAAAACTCGGGATTGTGTGGTAAAGGGTTAAGTGATTATTCATAATGAGGATAGATTATTATTCCTGAGAAATAATCATAGACATGCTGGCATTTGAAGCACCCTTTACAACTATTCCTTACAATATTGCCAGTGTAGTTTAGGATTAGACTGCACAAATGTGCAGCCTGAGTATTAATCTACAGTGTCTCTGTAGCTGGAACACTAGATAGACAAAAATCAACCTTAAAATTGCTCTTATTTGTGTTTTATCATATCACTGAAAATGTCTGTTGTTTATTCAGGGCTTAAAGGGTTAACTGTGATTGCCCCTAATTAGGGAGAAAATCATTTCCATAATGACAGTCCAAAATCATGGATGAGTATTTCTATCCTTTCTTGTCATACTAACCCTTTACCAAACAACAAAAATTTGCCTTGCCCAAATAGAAAGCATTTGCAGACAACAAATTTAATGTGGCTGAAATCTTTGCAAAGTGGAAAACATTTGGAAAAAGGTTACCAGCAATTTCTCCCTTTCCCACAATGTTTTTGAGAGCCTTCTTCCTCAAGGTTGTGAAAACTCGGGATCATGTGGTAAAGGGTTAATTGCCTTCTACTTTGAGTCCAAGAGCTGTCGCCAAGCCTCGGTAGCTCAGCTGGTAGCATACAGGACTTGAGAACAGTGGGTCGCTGGTTCGATCCCTGGCTCCGCCAATTTCTTTCAGAGGATTGATGATAGTCATTGTGACAGGATTCGTTCCTCTTTCACCGCGTACCATTGTTTCGATGATAGTTATGTGGGAAAGCAGCCAGTGGCTTGGAAAGAATATTGTACCAAGTACTGGTAAAAGAAAATACAGGAAAGCATGGATAGATGCACTGGCCGCCTCAGTATAAGTGAAATAATGTTGAAAATGGTGCTAAACACCATACAATCAATCAACCAAGAGCTATCTTTTTATTAAGTATTTACCAGACAACTTCATTTTGGATTAATCCATTACAAAAGTCATTTGCAGACAACAAAATAATTAGACATAGATCAAATACTGTAACCTCTCTTTGAGAAGGCAAATATCAAAGGACTGAAAGTCCTGAAAAGCAGATATGTGGAACAGTGTTTAGCTATAATATGGTTAGATGAAAAAAAGATTTTTCCACATAAAACATGTAATTGATTGGTAAAGTCAGCAATGGCGAAGAAATTTAAGTTGTTTTGCCAGGGGTGCAACTCAATAACAGTTTTATTACTTTTTAAGTTGTAATTTGATCCATTTTTCTGCCATGTTTTTTTTTCCTGATTTACAAATGTATACCTATGTAGGATGATAGTAGCAAAAGCGACGTCAAGGTGTACCAGCTAAAACTGAAAGTAGACTGAGTAGAGCGCAAGTGTGTTTGACAGAACTTTCTTACTGTCAGACCAATCACAGGAGGTGGATTAGCTGTACACATCACTAAAAAAACCTAGTAGGAAAGGAAAAAATACTGGTAAAAAACACTTTTTCCATTTACCATATTGTTTCCAAAAGGCTTCTTCAGGTTTATTAAAACAGGATTGTCATATCCATCTTTTGAGCAATATTTAGTTTGTCGCCTGCATATGCTTTCAATTTTGACCTGGCTGAAATTCGTTGTTTTGGTAAAGGGTTTATTTGAAGTCTACAAATGCACATCAACCTCCTTTTGCTGTTCAACAGGCTTGCTTTCTGAGCCATTGAGCCGTTTCAGTATTAACTGTTACCACACAAACTCGAGTTTTAACAACCTTTAAAAAGAAAGCTGTGGAAAACACTGTGCTGGTAACCAGCGTTTTCTTCCTTTCCCACGATGTTTTCTACTCTGTCCAAAACAAATTTCAATTCTGGAATCACATTTATTGTCATCTTCAAATTTTTTGATACTGGACTGTTCTAAAATTTTGTTGCCAGGTGAAGAGAGAACCCTTTTCCAGAAGACAAAATTTTATACTTGTCTAAACCCAAAGGATCAGATTTTGCAGGTGACAAGTTAAATGTGGCTCAAATTGAAGAATTTTTCTTTAATAGGATAGAAAACATTGTGGGAAAAGGAGAAAATGCTGGTTACCAGCATTTTCTCCTTTCCTCACTATGTTTTCAAAATGCTTCTTTCTTGTGGTAGTTAAAAGTCAGGATTGTTTGGTAAAGGGTTAATTTATGATGGTTTACCTTTATAGAGGCTTGCACATCTTCAGTTGGAGTAGATCAAGATCATATTGAACATAAGGTGCTGTCTGATCCTTGATCATCACTGTCGGATAATTTTGAGATACTCTAGCTGAAACAGCCATTATGCTGTGTCATTATTTTCAAGGGCATTTTTAAGTCTGGTGTTTAAGGGTTCACCTATTTTCTCCGTTTCATACACAAATTTGCTTTTCCAAATAATTGTTTAAAATTTTGTTGAAAATAACATTGCTTGTCACCAACAATTGCTGCTTTTCCCACGGTTTCTTTATGAGAAATGTATTTTCTATTCTCCGAATACTTTTTCTGCTTGTTACTTACACCATTTTTATCAGGTGTGAGATAAGCTTAAGGGCAATGGGTTAATATATTTCCTGTGAATACTGTTTTTTCACCTGTAGTGAAGCATTAAATTGTGGGAATCAAATTGGGTTGCTGAAACAAAGTAGGGAAAACACTTTGATTGAAATGAAACTCTTTTGATAAATCATGAAAAAGACTTCAGCAGCAGACCATAAATAACTCATTTCTCCTGTCTATAATATGAAAACTCAGGATTATTTTAGCACTTGCAGTGCTGATTGTGGGTTGAATTTCTCAGCTTTGTAGATAGAACTCAAACAGTTGAAGAATGAAAGATTGACACCATGTGAATAGAGATTTTTTTTCATGAAGGAATTTTTTGAAAGTAAAATGTTTCAATTGGGTCCCATATCTGGATTTTCTGCAGATGACAATCTTGTTTTTCTGCAGATGCGAAACTTACCGTAATTGATAAAAAATGTGAACATGCAGAAAGAAACCACGAAAGACAACAAAATTTCAGACTTGTCCAAATTGAAGGCATTTGCAGATGATATATTTAATTTGGCTCAAAATATTGACTTTGTCTTTCAAAGAAGAGAAAATGTTGTGGAAAAATGAGAAAATGCTGGTCACCAGCATTTTCTCCTTTTTCCACAATATTTTCAAAAGCCTTCATCTGCAGGGTTATCAAAACTTGTGATTGTTTGGTAAATGGTTAATCCTGGGGCTCAAGGACAAGTAAAGGTTTATTAGCGGAATGCAGTCAAGATCAGACTTAACCCAATATCTACAACTGAATTAAGTTCTCTGATAGGGTAGAAAACACTGAGGGAAAGGGAGAAATTGCTTGTTACCAGCAATTTCTCCTTTTCCCATAATGTTTTCAAAAGCTTTAATCTCCAGGGTCATAAAAACATGTGGTTGTTTAGTAAAGCTACACTACAGGGTACCATTAGACATGCTTTTATGTGTTAAAGGCCGCAATATAACTGAAATAATGTTGAAAACGGCGTTAAACACCATACAATCAATCATGTGTTACAGAGAAAGAAAAGGAGTAGTATTTTGGAAGAAAATTAATTTGTACTTTTCTCAGTTCTTTAAAAAAACATTGTGGGAAAAGGGGCACCCTTTGGTTAAAATCAAATGCTTCTTTTCTTACATTATTTTTTCAAAGTTTGCTTCTTCATGGAGTAAAAAGTTGTATATGCCTGGAAATGGTTAATTCTTTACCGAATAACAGAAGTTTAGACAGGTCCAAGTTGAAAGCATTTGCAGATGACAAAGTGCACATCAAAAATGATGGGATTTGTATCAGAAAAGCTAGAAAACAGTGGGAAAAGGTAAAAAATACTGGTTACCAGGATTTGCTTTTTTTTTTCATAATTTTTTCCAAAGCCTTATCCCTGTGAGTCAAAACTTCAGGGGTGTGTGGTAAAGAGTTAAGCAGGTATTAAATGCTATGTTTATTCCTTCGTTATCTAAGAACAAGGGGAAGCAAAGCAGAAGTTAAGGAAATGAAATAATTAGACAAAAAGGAAAAATTTAGAAAAAGTAAAATACTTGATTGACCTAGTCTTAGACTTAACCCTCTCTGGAACAATCCTGACTTTTAATGGTCCCAAGGCAGAAGGCTTTTGAAAACATTGCAGGAAAAGGAGAAAGTGCTGGTAACCAGCATTTTCCCCTTAACCACAATATTTTTTGCAAGACAATTCTATGATGAGTAACAATTGATGCATAACAGCAAATTAATACTTTTGATTTGGATAAGTTTAAAATTTAGTTGTCTGGTGGGAATTCAAGCACAATGAAACAGTCTGGCCTACATCAAAATTGTTTATACCAACTATCATATTGATAATATTGAAGCTCTATATACCCATGGCTTGATGCCAAATAACTATTGCTGTAGGAGCTCTGAAAAATGTTCACTTCTTTTTGAAAACTTGTGAATTTCTTGCTATTGAAAACAGATTTTTAAAACACCTTATGATGCTAATTACTGTAGTTACTGCCTCTAGTTGACTGTCTAGATCAGAAGGGGGCTGTTTAGAAACTGCAGTCTAATTTAGGATTGTTGTTGTGTTTAATTTGGAAAAAACTAAAGCCATATATTAAATTTTGTGCTTTTATTTTTAACTGGCTGAAAACGCTTATTACAGTTGTTTTCATTCATTGTAACAATGTACTGTGGATGTTTAGTTACACACTGTGCCTCATGTTATTCAGTTATTCACAGGGCCAGATTTTTTATATAGTTATTTGCTGAGCAGTCCTACGTACAAGCCCACTTTCTCTGAAAATCCCAGGTTCTAGTGGAACAGTTACCTTGTCAAGCATCCTGATAAGACTGTGTAATTTATTGCATGTAATTAGTCCCAACCAGTCTGACCAGAAACTCTATTCTCTGGGTCATTCTGTGAAACTTGATCCTAAAACTGATAAGCCCTGGAAAGTCTTGCATTGAGAGCACTTGAATTTGTCCAGTTCCAAGAAATGATTTTGAACATGTTTCAGTCCTCTTGCATGTTTGGTTATATGGGATGGTTGACTGTAACAGTCTTTTTATTCATTTTTTTACTAAGCCTGATGTTTTTCAGTTACTCAGCTTGAGTTTATTCAGTTATTCCCAGAGTCTGATTTTGTACAGTTATTCACCAAGCCTGATTTTATTCAATTATTTACTTTCAGTTATTTACAGAGCCTGATTTTTTTCAGTTATTTACTGAGCCAGATTTTGTTCAGTTATTTGCTGAGCCTGATTTTGTTCAGTTATTTACTGAGTCTGATTTTGTTCAGTTATTCACCAAGCCTGATTTTATTCAATTATTCACTTTCAGTTATTTACTGAGCCTGATTTTGTTCAGTTATTTACTGACCCTGATTTTGTTCAGTTATTTACTGAACCTGATTTTGTTCAGTTATTTACTGAGCCTGATTTTGTTCAGTTATTTACTGAGCCTGATTATCGTCAAGTCGTGTTTTATTGTCCTTGTGGTCATTTACTGGCTTTTAAGTAGTTGAAAAAACAGTGCTAAATTTTAAATACCAAATATTCCTTTTGCCTAAATGTTTTCATATGCATTTGTTAAATTAGTGTGTTTATTACATGTTTTGCAAGAATATTTTTGTAGCTGCCTTCTGCAAATTTGTTTCAATGGGTAATGATTCATGTTTAACAAATCTGATTTGTCGCAGTGCTGCATCTTCCATTAGATGAACAAAAGATATGCCAGGAAAAAGGACAATTTGTGGAGATTGAGGGTTTCAGGATAAATAGTTTTGAGATGACTGATGCCTTAACCCTTGACTTAAGACTTGTCCAAATTGAAAGCATTTGCAGATGGCAAATTCATTTTTATTTAGATGATGTGATTTGCCTTTAGAAGGGCTGAAAACATTGTTTGAAAATGACAAAATGCTGGTTACCATTTTTTTTGCTCCTTTTCACAATATTTTAAAAAGAATTTTTTTTTAAGGGTCGCAAAAACTCTGAATTGTTTTGAAAGGGTTAAACAACTTTAGTTGCCTTTGCAGCTAGTGCAGATCAAGAACATACTGCACAGAATGTGCTGTCTTATATTTGACCAACATTGCTTTGCGTAGAAATTCAAAATGAAAGCAATCTTGAAATTGCAATAATTTGGATCCTGTTTCTAGGCTGAAATATCTGTTGGCTTATTTATTTGTATAAAAAGTTTAAATCTTTACCACACAGTACCGACTTTTAACGACCCTGAGCAAGAAGCCTTTTGAAAACAATGTGAGAAAAGGAGAAAATGCCGGTAACCAGCATTTTCTCCTTTTCCCACAATGTTTTCTGCTCTATCAAGGACAAATTGTGTCATTTTTGCTACCTTTAATTTGTCGTCTGCAAGTGCTTTCAATTTGGACAAGTCCAAAATTTTGTCGTTTGGTAACAAGTTAAAACAGATTAGCAGGAGTTCAAGGGGCAGACAGAAATAAACACTAAAACTCTGGTTTATTCTCTCACTTTAATCCAGGGCCAGATAAGGCACACAAGTCTTTTGTTATGTTTTCTATGTCTGATTGAACAGATTTTAGACCACCCCAGGATGGTTACCAGTTGTACCAAGCCGTAACTCTTTACCAGACAACAAAATTTTAGGTTACCAGCATTTTCTCCTTTCCCCACTATGTTTTCAAAAGCCATCTGTCTCTGGGTTGTAGCTGAGCCTGGTAGCACAGTCGGTAGTGTGCAGTACTCAAGAACAAGGGGTCTCTGGCTCGGCCAATTTCTTTCCGAGGATTGATGATATATAGTCATTGTGACAGGATTCATTCTTTTCTCACCACCGACCATTGTTTCCACTATGGTTGTGTGGGAAAGCAGCCAGTGGCTTGGAAAGAATATTGTGTGGAGCACTGGTAAAAAGGAACTCATGGAAAGCATGGATAGGTGCACTGGCCTCCGCGATATACAGTAACTGAAATAATGTTGAACAGCGGTAAACACCTTACAATTAACCATCTCGGGGTTGTAAAAAAGTCAGCTTTTTGTGGTAGAGAGTTAATGTGGTGCCTTTCACATCTGAAGTTGCATTAAAGGTCCATGTAGATCAAGATTAGACAGCATAAAATGTGCAGCTGGATCTTCTATCTACCCTGTCGACTTTGCTGAGACATTCTGGACAAGAGCAAATCCTGATATTACTGTTCATAGGGTCTGCTTCCTACATCAAAAACGTCTGTTAGGTTTAACCCTTTACCACACAATGACGAGTTTTGACGACCCTGGGGAGGAAGCCTTTTGAAAACATTGTGCAAAAAGCATTTTCTCCTTTTTCCACAATGTTTTCTACCATTTCAATGACAGAAATTATCTTTTCGGCTACATTAATTTTGTCATCTTCAAATGCTTTCAATTTGAATGAGCCTTTACTCTTTACCACACAAGTTTTAGGCTGGTCCAAATCGAAAACATTTGCAGACGACAAATTACATGTGGCTCAAATGATTGTATTTGTTTCTGAAAGGTTAGAAAATATTGTGAGAAAAGGAGAAAATGCTGGTTACCAGCATTTTCTCTTTTTCCCACAAAGTTTTCTAAAGTCTGCTCTTCCAGGGTCATTAAAACTCGGGATTATGTGGTAATGGGTTAATTGTGGTGTGGGAAAGAGTTAACCCTGTCCACTTTGCCCGAGATAGTAGCCTTTCTTATCCACACTTCTGTCTTTAAATAACCCTGATAAAGAGAGCTTTTGAATACATTGTAGGAAAAGGAGAAAATGTTGGTTACGAGCGTTTTCTCTTTTTACCACAACATTTTTTTACCTTCTAAAGACAGTTACAGTCATTTCAATCACCTTACATTTGTTGTCTGCAAATGCTTTCAATTTTGGCGCATCTCAGTTTTTGTCGCATCTCAGTTTTTGTCGTCTGGTAAAGAGTTAATGAATCTTGCCATGGTGGGAATATGTCTTAATCAAATCAAATTTATCTTGAGTTATTCTAATTTTCTAGATTAAAGTTTCCATGAAAACTCCCTAATCTTATGTGCATTAAGTCTCATCCAAATGACTTAATTTTACACTTGTCTGAATTGAAAGCATTTCGTGGATGAAAAACTGAAATGTGACTCAAACAGTGGGATTGGATCTTGAAAGGGTAGGGAAAAATCTAGGTATAAAGATAGGTGAAAATGCTGGTTTCCAATCTTTTTCTCAGTTTCGCACAATGTATTCAAAAGCCATCTTTGTCGGTGTTGTTAAAATGCTGTATTGATTGATAAATGGTTAACCCTTTACCAGAAATTTTTGTGTTCTAACAACCCCGAGGAAAATGGCTTTAGAAAACATTGTGGGAAAAGGAGAAAATATTGGTATCCAGCATTTTTTCCTTTTCCCAAAATGTTTTCCACCCTTTCAAAGATTAATCTCATCATTTGAGACAACTTTGATTTATTATCTGCAAAATAATTTGAATAAGTGTAGAATTCTGTCATTTGGTATAGGTTTAAACCTTGTCCCTTATCCTGAACTCTTACAATATCCTCTAGCAGACAAAGGCAGTCAACTGAGACAAAATAAGAGAAATCATTCAAGATAGTCATCTTTTTCATTTATTGCAATCTGGTTTTTTGTTGCAAACAGATGTTGAGCTTTATTCTAACAGATTAGTCAAAGCCCTTTGAAATTTGGGCTCAAGATTTTGGGGTAAAAAGCAATAAGTAAGCTCTTTCTCAGACAATCCGATGCTTTTACAACTGTTAGGACGAACAGATTTGAAAACAGAGAGAGAAAATCAGAAAATGCCCGAAATCAGCATTTCTCCCATGTCTACCAGTTTCCACACTTTGAAAGAAATTTCCCATCATTTAACCCATTACCACACAATGACGACTGTTGACGACCCTTGGAAAGAAGCCTTTTGAAAACATTGTGGGAAAAGGAGAAAATGCTGGTTACCAGCATTTTCTCCTTTTCCCACAATGTTTTCTACCCTGTCAATAAACAATTGCACCATTTGAGCCACACTGAAAATGTCGTCTGCAAATGCTTTCAATTTGGACTGGGCTAAAATTTTTTCGTCTGGTAAAGGGTTAAAAGACAATAATAATTTTATTGTCTGCCAATGCTTTCAGTATGGACTATTGTTCTGTCTGGTAACCGATTAACCCTTTATCACACAATCCCGATTTTGGACGACCCAAAGAAAGAAGGTTTTGGAAAACATTGTTTGAAAAGGAGGAAACGCTGGTAACCACCCATTTCTCCATTTCCCGCATTTTTTTCTGCTCTCTCAGGCAACTTGCATCAGTTTAGCTATGTTTAATTTGTTGTCTGCAGATCCTTTGAATTCAGATGAGCTTAGAATTTTGTTGTTTGTTTACGAGGTAACCCTGGAAAAAAGGCTTTTGAAAACATTGAAGGAAAAGGAGAAAATACTGGTAACTAGCATTTTCTCTTATTCCCACAATATTTTCTACCCATCAAAGACAGAAATCAGCATTTTGACCCATTTTGTTGTCTGCAAATGTTTCAGTCTGGTCTAGTCCAAAATTCTGTTGCTTAGTAAAGAGTTAAGAAAATAGGAAAAAGCTCAATTAGCCCCTTACTATGCCAGCTAATATTAGAGCAACCCATGAACTTTTAGAGGTAACCCAAAGAAGAAAATGATAAAGGAAGATGGCTGCCTCTAATGAATTCATTGAAAACATATTGGGATTGGAAGTAACTGCTTGTTACTTGTAATTGCTCAGATTCCCACAATGTTTTCAAATGCCACTAAAGGTGTAAAAGTTTGTGCAGTTGTAGGGTTGTATAGTAGCAATCTCAGAAGAACCAAAAGCCTTTGGGAGAAGGATTTGTTTTATCAGTTGGCCTGATTTATGAATGAAAAAGTGTTTTATTGAAATACAGGGCAAGGGCTTTGAGATATGAATGAAATACTACTACATCACCCTAGTACACTTTATGTAATCACTCCAACATTCTTTATGTAATGATAGTTGTGAATTTTATGAATGAAATCTGTACTTGGCGGCAGATGAATAAAAAAAAAACAAGGCTCAAATGGTGGAAATTGTCAGAAATTGTCGTATTTTACTTCTCAATTGCCTTTCACTACAATAGTTGCGTCTTTGACCTGTGCAGATCAAGACCCAGACTGCACAGAACATGCAATCTGATTTTTGTCAACACTGTGCACTTTGGTTAAACATTGTAGACAAAAGCTACCATGGAATTGTAATTATTTTAGTTTTAACAACCCGAAGAAAAAGCCTTTTGAAAACCATTTGGGAAAAGGAGAGAATGCTGTTAACCAGCATTCTCTCCATTTTTTCCGCCATGGTTTCCACCCTGCCCAAAACAAATTTCAATTTTTGAGTCACACTTATTTTGTCATCTGTAAATGCTTTGAATTTGGACTGGTCTAACATTTTGTCCCTTGCTAAAGAGCTACAAGGGTCAGTCCACTTATCAGGCTTACCTGATATTTGTTCTGGACATTCAGTCATATCTAATGTGGTCATATAATTGACACTTAAACCCTCTACAAAACAATCCTGTGTTTTAACAACCCTGAAGAAAGAGACTTTTGAAAACATAGTGGAAAAAGAAGAAAATGCTGGTTACCAGCATTTTCTTCTTTTCCCACAATTTTTTTACCCTTTTCAAGAACAGATCACATCATTTGAGCCACACTTACTTTGTCATCTGCAATTGCTTTGAATTTGAATGAGTCTAAAAGTTTGTAGTTTGGTAAATAGTTAACCCTTAGATTGCTATGAATTGAAAATGAAATTGACATTCTCTTCATACAAAGAGCCCATTTGTGGCAATGTTATGGCTGTTGCTGCCTGAAAATATAGTACGTTGTAGATTCAAGATCAGATTGCATTATTTTTTGGTAATTCATCATTAGTATAATGTCCAATGAAGGGCCTTAAGATTTTCTAAGTAAGCTAAGTGGACTCCCTTTCCTTCATTAAATTTTAGAAAACTATTGATTCATTGAAGCTCACAATTAGTTGTGATGGGTAGAGTAGTTACAATAACTTTGCCTAGGGGTGCAGAACGAAATGAAATAATTAAGAAAAGTCAAAAATTTTTTTTTATGAGTGTACCAGTTTCAAAGCTATTTTTCAGAGTTACTTGGGGACAAACATTTCTGACAATTAAAATTCACAATCACACAGATGATCTGTGCTGTCTGATCTTGATCTATGTATCCATAAAAGAGGTTGTGTTCTGAGTGCTAAGATTTTCAACAAAGCCTCAAAACCAGTCTCCATACATTATTGTGCTTTGTGTGTCGCTTTTTTTCCTGGCTTTACTTTCGTGTCCCAAGAGACTCCAAATTTTACATATCTTGAAATGGGTCAAGATAAAAGATCTTTTTCTTTTATGTTCAGTTAATGATTGAAAGGTCACAATGGTTAAATACTTTTGACACATTTCTCTTGAGCTATTTATGGCTCCTTTGTTTAAAGGGACGAAGTTTATTTGGGATATAATATTTAATGGATTTTTATTTCTACATGGCATCAGTTATGGGTATGAGTCTTCTTTTCATTGAGTTCTCAATAATATATTACCTAATCAGCATATTGTTTGACAGCACTCTTGATTGTGGACTGAAACAATGGTATGGAAGACAAAAATCTTAACACTTACTAATTATGAAAACAGAATTGAAGATGAAACCTAGGGAGGAATGGAGAGTCTGCTTTGTATCTTCATCCCCAATTTCTCTATTCATCACAATGTATTCTCTTGTGATGTAGATGTGGATAATTTATTAACTATTTATATTGCACTTGACCAAATTGAAAGCAATTGCAGACGACCAAAAAAAGTGTAGTTCAAATGATGATTTACGACTGATAGGATAGAAAACATAGTGGGAAAAGGAGAAAATGCTGGTTTCCAGCATTTTCTCCTTTTCCCACATGTTTTCAAAGGCCTTTTTCTTCAGAGCTGTAGTAAAGTATTAAACCAGCAGGCATAGGCAAAGTCTGTTCTCTTTATTCTGTGAGCAGTGCTTCCTAATGTAGCTATCTGTCAGTCAGTTTTGAGGTCTTTGATCACACAATGATTTTGCATGCTGATCAGGAGAGTAGACAACAAGAAATAACAAGATAGCAGTCTCTTTGTTTGTTTGTATTGGGAGTTAAACACCGTTTTCACAGCTGAAGCCATATCACGGTGGTCAGTGCACCTACACATTTGTTTCCTAGCTTTCTCAAACCAGTACTCAGATGGCATTTTGAGGGACACCTATAATTCCAAGCCACCATTTTGTTTTTGAAATCCCTTTAGAGGTGAATGTCTATCCAATGAAAATGGAGCAACAAAAAAAATGTTTTGTACAGACAGATGTATAGACTGACAGCTGAAGACCATACCTGTATTCCCCAACATTAATTTTGACCTCAGATAAGTTCTGCATTATCATCTTACCGAGCAAAACACTTACACAAATTATGAGACGAAGTGTCATGCACAAGAACCATAACTCTGGCTTGTATATTTTTCGAGTTAGTTCCTTTGATTATTTTCTTTACTCTGTAACTCATTTTACGTACAATTTCGTGTCCGCTCTGTAACTTTAAAACTGTTACAGATATCTTGATAAAGCTTCATACATTTGTATTTTGCACAATAAGATGATGTGCCATGCACAAGAACTCTGGCTTGTATGTTTTTTGAGTTATTTCCCTTTCATCATTTTCCATACAATTTCGTGTCCGCTTTATAACTTAAAAATCACTAGAGATATTTTGATGAAACTTCATACAGTGAGATGCACAGAACCATAACTCTGGTTTGCATATTATTTCAGTTATTTCTCTTCGATTATTTTACTTTATATCAGATACTCATTTAGTTCGACTGACTAACTAACATTAACTTTCACCGTGTGTTTGCATTGTTTTTCCTCAACTTCGTATTGTTTTTCCTCACTAGTGCTCACTAACTTTGTATTGTTTGACCTTGCTAGTGCTTTTAACTATATGCTTAACTTCTTTATTTTCATGAGCCATTTATTTTGCCATTTTTTGGCAAGAAAGAGAAACTTCCTAAAATAAATTGCTGATGATTTGTTTGTATATACTAACATTGTCAATGCTTTGCCTAGTTATGTAGTCTGCAATGCCATGAAAATATTTACTTTCACTTTGTGTTTGCTACCAATGCACATGGGCTTAGCCTGTGCTAGTGCTCTTATCTATACTGTCAACCTATTTCTTTTCATGAGTGCCTTATTTTCCTGATTTTTGTGTGAAAGAGGAACTTGTGAAAATAAATCCATACTGTACATTGTGATTGCTTTGCCTAGTTCTGTAATCACCCAAAAACATGAAAATAAATGGCCGCAGAGAAAAGGTTGGTTTACAATATTATTTGCTTTTCTTTTATGAACAGTTTATCATTCATCCATCATTGATTGATATCGGCTTGAATAAAGCGTGCACACGTAAGAAAATTTTACGAGGCTAATGGTGCTGACATGACCTCAAATGTATACGTGGACATTAAGCAGAAATCAAAATCAGATCCTCACGAGAAAACCTGTTTTCAGGGTTTCTTCCAAGACAAAATAAAAACTATTCTGTGCGAGAAAAACTACCAAGAAAGTTGAAATTTTGAGTATACAAAATAGTTGCCCTACTCTCAAAGCAACAACCAAAAAATATGTACATCAAAAACTGGCACATCTCCATGCTGAGCTGCAGATTTATTGTTCACACATGCTAAAAGCAGAATATCTCATGATAAGGCTCACCTATTATTAACCTTGATAGCTTTTTCCTTCAAGATCATTTTAATCGAATTATGAAGTCAAATTGTATTCCCAGTACTTCTTGTCAACGTAAGTCTAAGCACAGCAATTGCCACAAAACATTGAAACACAGTTCACAGCAGAAAATCTGCTTTTTCGCATATGCAAAAACAAACATGCAGATCAGCAACGCTTTGTTTTCCCTTTTTATGGAGTACAATCCCACTACTTGTGATATCTGGAATTTCAAGCCCCTAACCATCTTCTGTGGCTGTACAGCCTTTTGTGTCAACTAGATTGTTTGCTCTAAAAATGACCATTATTTCAATTAGAAATTGCCTTGGTGACATATCAATCCTTCTGACACCAAAAAGGGGGGAGACATCTGTTTTTTTTGAGAAAAATAAGTACTAGTTTTGTTTGAAAATCCTTGAACGAGTTGACCAAGATATGCAGCAGACACAAAATTAAAGGTCACAATTATGCTCTCTAAGTTATGTATTTTCATGTTCTTTCCCTTCAGGGGTCGTTAAAGTCTGGATTGTATGGTAAAGACTTAACAGAGGTGGCCACAAAGACAAGGTTTTGAGTAGACTGATGCCTCTCATTTATGTACTTTGCACTAGTTCTGTGAGATTATATCAGCCATGTTCTTTGAAAAAGGGGTTAAATACATCTGTAAAAGGTATCAACCCATGTGAGCCTGCATAGATCGCACCGGGTTGACCCGGGTTGAAACTTTTTGCTATTCGTAAATTTTCTGCATGTCCAAGGGACATTGTACCTCAGGATTCACCTGATTGTCGCACAAAATGGATTTTATGAATCCATTATTATGTGATGATTTACTTGGTATGATGCATGACAGAGATGCATTAAACCTCCCTTTTCCAGAGCATGGCTCATTTGTATGAGTAAAGGGTTAACTCTTTACCACATGACAAAAATGTAGACTTGTCCAAATTGAAAGCATTTGCAGACGACAATTCAAATGTGTCTCAAATGATGGTATTTGTCTTTGATAGGTTAGAAAACATTGTGGGAAAAGGAGAAAATGCTGGTTACCAGCATTTTCTCCTTTTCCCACAATGTTTTCAAAAGGCTTCTTTCTCACGGGTCGTTAAAAATCGGGATCGTGTGGTAAACAGTTAAGAGAGGATGTAGTTGAGAAGATATTGTAAACAGACAGACAAACATGTCATTAGCACCTGTTTATCTAGTGCATTTCTGTGTCGCACAGATGTTCCTTGCAAATTGGTTGATTGAGAACTGGTGTTTTATGTCAAGGACTCCCAGAAAAAAACAGTCCTTGCAGATTGATTTTGTCCTGCTAAATGATTGAAATTGATAGTCAAAGTCAATACTAAAAATGCAGGTACTGTAATTACAAAGCTGTTTTTGTCAGAATATCTGGCAAAGAAGGCGACAGTGTAGATCCAAGATCAGAGTGTGCATTCTGTGCAGTTTGATCTTCATCTATACTGTCTTGATAAGTAGATAAATCCTGTTTAGAGCCTCTAAAGTGTACAAGTCTACATAGGACGGATAACCTCTTTTTACCAAAATTTTGTATCCATCCAAATGCATTGAAAGCATTTGCAGACCATTAAACATTTTCAAGTTATGGAAATAATCTTTGTGAGGGTAGAAAAAAAAGTTGGAAAAGAAAAATTGCTGGTCACCAGTTTGTACATGAAGTCTGGTGCTAATACAACTTTTAAATCAAAGTTTGTAGCTTCAGTCCATGTTGCAGAGCTTTCAACTTAACTCTTTACCAGATGGTAAAATTTTGAACTGGTCCAAGTTCGTAGCATTGAGAGACAACAAATTAAATCTGTCTTAAAGGATAGAATTTGTTTTTGAAAGGATAGAAAAGATTGTTGGATGTGGAGAAAATGCTGGTTACCTCCTTTTATTAAAAGCTTCATTTTTAGGTTCGTTAAAACAAGGAATTGTTAGATAAAGAGAAGAGTGATTTGTGTATTAATGGTTGTTCCTGTTGCCTGCTTTAACTCTCTACCAAATGACAAATTGTAGACTTGCTCAAACTGACAGCATTTGCATATGACAAAGTAAAGTGTCTTAGATATAGAATTTGCATTTGGAAGGGAAGAAGATAATGTGGAAAAGGGTAAAATGCTGGTTAACAGTGTCTTCTCCTTTTCCCATAATTTTTTCAAAAGCTTCTTTCATAAGCTTCATTAAAACTTGAGAGTGTGTGGTAAAGAGTTAGTTCTGCTAAAATATGGTTTTACTGTGTCTAATGGGCATCTCTTGTAAGCCAGCAACCTGTATTAGTATGCATTATACATCAAGATCCCATAGACTATAAATATGTTGGAAAACTTGAACTAAGAATGCACCTGTCGTAAGCAAGCACATTTGAGTATTCCTCAGGCGCTTGCTTAATACAGGTTGGACTGTATTTGGTCAAGTTTGGCTGGAGGAAGCAGCTTCATTAAATACTTTAGATTGGTTGCCTGGTTAATCTATGTTTCTTTATTTTTTCGAGTAATGTATTCTGTTTGGGATATCTGAGACTTGCATTGGCACCAAGGTTTTCACGCTGTTTAAATTTATGAAGAACGGTTACAGGATTTTCATTGAAGGGCCTCTTGATGGATGGTCATGGAATTTATTCTTGGTGTCTTAGCATATAAATCAAGAGTACAGAGACAAATTATGGTATCAGAAATGCATTATGACTGTTTTTTCAATCATCATTTACAAAGGTATTTCAGACTTGAGTCAAGTTTGTATGTTGTGTGCAGAGATGCCTCTGTCTCAACTCTTTACTTGACAACAAAGTATGGGACTGGTCTGAACTCATTGTATTTACAAATAGCTTATCAAATATGGCTCAGAAGATAGGATTGGCCCTAAAAGGGATAACAAAACATTTTGAGAAAAGGAGAAAATGCTGGTTACTGACGTGTTATCCTTTTCCCTTATTATACCCCCACCTACGAAGTAGAGGAGGGTATACTGGTTTCACCATGTCTGTCTGTCCATCCGTCTATCTGTAGACTTTTTTGTTTCAGCGCTCTTAAATCAAAAGCCGTTTGAACTAGGACTCCAAATCTTTAAATAAGTGTTGCTCATGACCCAAGGTCACTGTTTTGGGGTCATATGGGTCAAAGGTCAAGGTCACAGGTGAACTTAATTTGGAAATTGTTTCCATGCTCTAACTCAATAGCTGTTTGACCTAAGATCCGAAACTTTATACAAGTGTTGCTCATGACCTGAGGAGGTGCCGAAATTTTTGGGGTCACATGGTCAAAGGTCAAGGTCACTGGTGATCTTTGTTATGAATATCATTTCTGTGCTGCTTCAGTGACAAGGTGCTCGTGGCGGTATTTGAGGTTTTGTGACAGTTCTAGTTGCTATTCTTTTTTTTATTTTTCTCCTCTAATTTTTCTACCTTTGAAAGACAAATTCATTCATATTATCAATATAATTATAGGGTAACATAGCCAAAACATTAACTACTCCATAACAAAAATGGCAATGAGTTATGAAAGCCTTAATATATTTGACACTGCATTGCAATGAAATCCCCTAGTAGAGATAGTTGCACTTGATTGTTTTGCATATATGATACCATATTGATTTTTGTTTAAGCATGGTCCTGGCACTTGCCTCATTGGTAGCTTGGCTGTTTTTAAAGAAAACTCTCTCATAGTTCTATAGGCGTCAGCAACATTGTCATGAGAAAACTGTTTTTCATATCTCTGTTATATTGAAGATATTTACTTCAAACTTGGGCTTGTAGTAACTGTTGTTAATTATCAAAAGGAAAACCCATGTTGTTAACAACTATCAAAAGGAAAACCCATACATCAAGGGCAGGTAACTCTGAAATATTTTTTGCACTGTCGTGCAACTTTTTCAAATTTTACACAGAAAAATCAACTGCAGCCAAGCACTGGCTATCACAAGCAGTGTTCTTGTTGTGAAACAGCCTTGAAATTGCAATATGATGTAGTTTCCAAAAAGCAGGAATGTCTGTTTGACTCTGTAGCAGTGTAATTCTTTAACACACTACAAAATTTTAGACTGGTCCAAATTGAAAGCATTTGCAGACAACAAACAAACGAAAAACATTGTGGGAAGAGAAGAAAATGCTGGTTACCAGCATTTTCTCCCTTTCCCACAATATCTTCAAAGGTCCTGTTCCTAAGGGTCGTTAAATATCGGGATTGTATGGTATAGGGTTAATGGTTGGCATCTGTAACGTCTGCCATATTTATTTGATAGATGGAAGGAAATTGCCAGCATTTTGAGAAATTGCACAATTCCACCAGGTACCAGTAGATGTCATAATATTTTATTCTTATACTTTTTACATCTATGCTGTCTAACTTTTCACCAGATGACAAATTTTAAGACTTTTCCTAATTAAAAGCCATTGCAGATGACAGATGTATCACAAATATTTGGATTTGTCTTTGAAAGGGTAGAAAAATCAATTGGAATCATAGAAAATGTTTGGTTCCAACATTTTCTCCTTTTCCCAGGGCATTCTCAAAAGCTTTCTTTGCAGGATCTTTTAAGCATAGAATTGTTTGGTAAAGGGTTAACTTGTTACCAAACATCAAAATTTTATACTTGTCCAAATGGAAAGCATTTGCAGATGATGCTATAGATGTGACTCAAACATTGAAAGCTGTTTTTGCAAGGTTAGAAAACATTGTGGGAAAAGGAGAAAACGGTGGTAACCAGCATTTTCTCCTTTTTCCACAATGTGTTCAAAAGCCTTCTTCTTAACGGTCGTTTAAACTTCGGATTGTGTGGTAAAGGGTTAATCATGTCAGCTTCTCTGCAGCAGGAAGTTAAAAGATGGGCTGGAAAAGTGTTCTGCTGTTATTGGATAAGGATAATGGATCTTGCAGAAAGCAGTGTTTTTATCTTGTCTGCTTTGCCTCCAAAAGACTTGCAGGAACTTGTTTTGCCTTTTTTTGACACAAAGCTGTGGAAAAGTACTTTTACCAGACATCTCTTTACCACAGAAGAAAATTTTTGTTTAATCCAAAATGAAAGCAAATGCAGTTTGAAAATGGAGAAAACATTGTGGGAATAGGAGAAAATGCTGGTTACCAGCATATTCTTCTTTTCCCAAATTTTTTTCAAAAGGCATCTGTCTCATGGTCATTAAATCTTGGGATCAAAGCACTTAGTAAACCCAACACACATATTGCTGTCTTTGATAAAAAACCCAAATGATAACAGTATCAAGGTTGAGCTTGTCAAAAATGTCTCAGCAAAGCAGACAGTGTAGATCAAAATTGATCTTGCACATTTTGTGCAGTTTGATCTCGATCTACATGGGCTGCAAAGACAACAAAAGTAGTGAAAGACTCTTTAAGGGTAAATAAACTAAGTTGTAGCTTGGGATCAAATATGCTTGAACTCTTTACCAGATGACAAAAATTTAGATATGTCAAACTTGAAAACATTTACAGAAAATAAAATAAAATTATATGACTCAAAAATTAATAATTGTTTTGGCTAGGTAGAAAGCATTCTGAGAAAAGGAAAAAATGCTGGTTACCAGCACTTTCTCCTTTTCCTCCAATGTTTTCAAAAGCTATCTTTTTCAAGGTCTTTGAAAGTCAGGATTGTGTGGTAAAGGATTAAATATATCAAAAGCAACTGTACACCAATGCAGTGCTCTTGTAGGTTCCTTTCTGGTGATTCATAGTTGTCAAAAAAACTGGATGACAATTAGACTGTTTCTGTGGCCCTGATAGATCTTGTCATTGCTGCTTGGATTTTGTGCTTTGTCATTTCATGAATGACAAATCTTCCTCTTTCTAAAGATAAAGTTATTAGATTTACAAGCCATGTAATTAAAACTTTCCAAAGTAAGTGTGTATTTTTTAAGATCAATGACAGGACCCTTTGCATTTGACAAGTTCATAGTTTTAGATGTTTATAATTATATGTACAGACTTGATCAAGACAGCCACATACAGGACACAAAGTATTGGGTTGTATTCATTGACCATTTTGATTAAATTCTGAATTCCAAGACCAATGGTCTGTTTGGCTGAGACACTGTCTGGACCAATCAACATTCTGGTGGTGAGTCTTGGAATTAGAAACATAATGGTAAAAATGACTCTCTGCTGCAGAGACAGGGGCATGATAGTAGATTGTTGACAGCTGACATTAGAGTTTCCAGGTTCAAATCCTGTGATGAGTGGGCTCAACATTTGGACCTATCAACATCAGGGGCATTAGTACTTGGTAACCCTTTACGGAATAGTCCTAAATCTTAATGACCCTTAGTAAGAAGCCTTTTTAGAGCACAGTTGCAAAAGGAGAAAATGCTGATAAACAGCATTTTTTCCTTTTCCCAAAATGTTTCCGCTTTCAAAGACTAATCCCATCAGCTGAGCCACATTTATTTTGTTGTCTGTAAGTGCTTTCAATTGCAATGGTCTAGTCTAAAATTTTGTTGTTCGGGAAAGAGTTGAAGTTTCCTGGAAGTAACCAGCTAGATTGGATCATACAAGATAAAGATGTTTAACAAACAGTGTAAAATAAATGAATTGATTTAAGTGAGCTAATCTGGAAAAAAAAATATCAGACATTGAAAATTCAAGACCAGACCTCAGCACTGTATGCTGTCTGATCTTGATCTACATTGCCTACAAAAGCAAATAAAATTATCCAAAGCATGGGAAGAATGTAGGTAAAAATGTCAGAGGTAAAAATACCAGATACTAAAATGCCAGAGGTAAAAATGTTAGAGGGGTAGTAAGGTCATAGGTAAAAATGCCAGATGTATTAACAATAGTACATGTATATATATGGGAAAAAAAGCAGTAGCCATTCAGGTTACCTCAGTTGGTCAAGGTGTAGCAGGTTCGAAACCTGGTCGGAACACACTTATTTCTGGCCTCTGAATCATCTGAGAAAGCAGTCAGTGAAAATCAAGATTGGTTTATGGACAAATAGAAGAAATGTGTGAGCTAAGATCGCATACTATAATCTGGGATACTTTTTCACTGATGTTTTTGTCAGGATTGCACTGTTTTAAAAGGAAACATATGTTTGGGAGAACTTCTTTGAAATACCCATTTATCGTAATTCATGAACAATATCGCACTAACTGATAACTCATTGTTTTTATTCAGTTTTTACCAGAAAAGATCAATGGAAAAACAATGACGTGAATGTAAAAGTTATATATAGCATCTACCGTTTGTTTAGAAAGCATCACACATTGTGACAAAAGAAAAAATTATTCTTTTGCTCCAGTTCATTTACATGTTTATAATTTACACAACAGTCTTTTTGTGTCCAGCAGCAGATGAAATTTGTAGAACACTGTAAACAAGAAATTGCCAATAATGTGCTCATAATGAGCAATTTCCTCTTTTGTTCCAATGTTTCCTCATTTATGTTACAACAGTTTAAACAAGTTATCCGATATCAATTGAAGATGCTATGGTGTGATGTACATGGACATATATCTGGTGAGAGGTCAGAGGCAAATGCTTTTTGCTAAAATAGGTGTGTTTCAACATGGTATCAAATCTGCAACTGAGCTAGCTTTTTCCCTACACATTTGAAATAGTTAATACATCTGGCATTTTTACCTATGACATTATTACCTCTGGCATATTTACCACTTTGGCTCTGACATTTTTACCTCTGGTATTTTTACCTCTGGCATTTTTACCTCTGACATTTTTACCTCTGACATTTTTACCGCACACCCATGGGAAGGGTTAACCCTTTACCACATTATCCCGAGTTTCTACGACCCTGGAAAGAACCCTTTTGAAAACATTGTGGGAAAAGGAGAAAATGCTAGTAACCAGCATTTTCTCCTTTTCCTACTATGTTTTTTACCCTATCAAAGAGAAGTTTCATCATTTGAGTTACATTTGTCATCTGCAAATGCTTTCAATTTTGACGAGTCTAAAATATTGCCATATGGTAAAGGGTTAAAACAATAATATTTATCATTAAGTCCTGACTTTGATGATGTACAGATTTATCCATTAGACAGGTTGTATGTCTCTGACATTGTTTATGAACCGCCTGGTATTGTTTTTGCTTTGATAACAAGGCAGGAAAAAGCTAATGGAAAGAACTGCATAAACAGATTATCTTAAGCCATAGTGCCAGATAAATGAAATGAATTATATTTATCGGTAAAACAGACCAAAGCATTGCAACTTCTAGGGGATGTAAACTAAAATGTCTACAAAAGCCTGACAATTAGAATCTAGAATCAGGCTGCACACTCTGAAACTACAGATGTTGCATTTTCAAAGTTTCTATCGAAATATTAGGCATATAAACAGAGAAGGTACAAGTTATTCTGTCTACTTTTGATCTACTCATTGTCCACCTTGAAAAAGCTATCATCAAGTTCAGCATTTCAAGGGTTAACTCTTTACCAAACAACAAAATTTTAGACTGGTCCAAATTGAGAGCATTTGCAGATGACAAAATAAATGTGAGTAAAAATTTGAAATTTGTTTATGGAAGGGAAGAAGACATTGTGGGCAAAGGAGAAAATGCTGGTAACCAGCATTTTCTCCTTTTCCCACAATGTTTTCAAAAGGCTTCGTTCTCAGGGTCGTTAAAAATCAGGATTGTGTGGTAATGGGTTAAATTTTGTCTAGCTTACTATTTTACTAAAGAATTTTTAAGTTTTTGGGTATGACTTCACATAACTTTATGCCTATATTCAGATTTACATTATCCATAAATCCGTTTTGAACTTAGCTACACAAATATTAGTAAAATGCAAAACTTTGACTTGCACAAAAACTTAAGAAATTTTAGACTTATGGTTGTGTATTCACTGTAGTAAAAAGGTCCTGTGATTCCTAATGTAATTTTTGGAGAACTCATGTTCACAAAAGTTATGTGGTATCGGTATCAAAACATGAATGGATATTAACCGTTTACCACACAATCCCGAGTTTTAACTACCCTAAGAAATAATTCTTTTGGAAACATTGTGGGATAAGGAGAAAATGCTGGTAACCAGCATTTTCTCCTTTTCCCACAACATTTTCTACCCTCCCAAAGGCGAATTTCTATTTTTGCATCACAGTTATTTTGTCGTCTGCAAAAGCTTTCAGTTTGGCCAAGTCTAAAATTTTGGCGTTTGGTAAAGGGTTAAATGACTTAATAATTACAGATATGGAAATATAATAAAGAAATCTATGACAACAAAGTATGCTCTTTTTTAGTAAGTTTCTCCTTCTGCCAGTATGGTTTCAGAAGCTATCTGTATCATAAGCATCACAGCCATCTGCATTTGGGAAAGGATAAGTTTTCAGATTTCATGCTGTTGAAACTGTTCCCTCCATAAACACATTTATGGAGAGAGCCTGTCTGAAAACATTCAAATGTTATACGGATTATTAAAATAAATTAGCCCTTTATCAAACAATCCAATGTTATAATGACCCTAGGGAAAAGGCTATTGAAAACATTGTAAGAGAAGGAGAAAATGCTGTTAATAAATGTTTTCTACCCTTTCTCATGCAACTTTCCCTATTCAAACCCCATTTTATTAGAGATCTACAAAATTTTATGCTTTCAATGTGGACAAGTCTAAAATTTTTGCCATGAGGTAAGGAGTTAAGGTCTAATACACAAATACATGTTATAAAACATTGTGACAGAAGGAGAAATTGCACATTATTAGCAGTTTCTCCTTCTTTAATGATATTTTTCAAAGGAAGTCTCCCCCAAGGCAAGGCAAAAAAGATTTGTGCTAGATGCAATGTATTATGTTTATTACATGCTGGGCCTGTTTAAGTGGTTGCATTAGAGCTAACTCTTCTATTTATATATTTTCTGACTTGTATTTAACCCAATTAGATTTAAATTACAATACAAGAGCCCTGTGGGACACCCTTAACCCTTTACTACTTAATTACGAGTTTTAACAACCCTGAAGAAGAAGCCTTTTGAAAACATAGCAGGAAAAAGAGAAAATGCTAGTAACCAGCATTTTCTCCTTTTCCCACAATGTTTTCTAACCTATCAAAGACAAATTCCCTCGTTTGAGCCCCATTAAAATTGTTGTCTGCAAATGCTGTCAATGTTGACAAGTCTACATTTTTGTTGTGTGGTAAAGAGTTAAGAATGAGATGGTGACCGAATTTCAAAAAAACAAAAGAACTTAAGTTTTCTCGAGTATTTCAATTTAGAGATTTTAACCTCTTAAAGTTTTTACAGGACAACAAAATGTCCAAATTGGAAGCGTTTGCAGATAACAAATCAAATGTGACTCAAATGATTAAATTTGTCAATGAAAGGTCAGAAAACATATGGGAAAAGTACAAAATGCTGGTTACCTACATTTTTTTTAATTTTTCCACAGTGTATCTAGAGCCATCTTGCCCGACCGGGTAGCTCAGTAGTTAGCATATCTGACTCGAGACCTGGAGGTTGCGGGCTCGATACCCGGTTGCAGCAAAGATCCTTTCCGGTGAGTTTTTGCCTCTCACCTCTGATGCATGTGAGAAAAGTTGTCAGTGGCTTTGGAAAGAAAGTTGTGCAAGTCCTGGTGTAAGAAAGCCAGGAAACACATGGGTGCATCACTGACTGCCATGATATGACCTAAGCTGTTAAAATGGCATTAAACTGCAATACAAACCAAACTAGAGCTGTCTTCTTCGTAGTTGTTAAGACTCGAGATTGTGTGATGAAGGGTTAACCCTTTGCCAGACAACAAAAATTTAGGCTTGTCCAACATGAAAGCATTGATTTTGTAGCTCACAAATTGAGTGTTAGTCAAAAAATGGGATCTTTCTTCAAAAGGGTAGAAATCATTGTGGAAAGGAGATAACACTGGTTACTAGCATTTTCTCCTTATTCCACAGTCTTTTCAACGTTATTTCTTTCTCAAGGTTGTACAAACATAGGATGGTAAAGGGTTTATAGCTGTAGAGGAAAGGAAAATTCTTTGGAATTATTTTTGCATTTCTATACCACTCCAATTTGATGCCTTCTTACAAAGTCCTAGACCAAACAAGATGTCATCAATAACATACAAGATTTTTGCTTATGTGTAAATTAATTGAGTGACCTATGCAAATCAGGCTTATCTTTACTTATCCCAATGCAACCTTTTTCATCCTTGTGTGTTTTTTGCAGGTTTTGGAGGTCAATTAAAGATCTACAAACAGAACTTTTTCATTGTATTTCCTACTGTGACAAGTAAATAGCTATGAGTGTCAAGTAAATTAGCCACATGGATCTGGAACTGACTTAATGACTGGATGCAAACAGGCCAGAAAGGATCGAACCAAATAACCAGACTTAACTCTTTACCAAATGACACAATTCTAGACTTGTCCGAATTGAAAGCATTTGCAGACGAGAAATGAAACATGCCTCAAATGGTGGAATTTGCCCTTGAAAGTGTTAAAAACATAGTGGGAAAAGGAGTTACCAGCATTTTCCCCTTTTCCCACGATGTTTCCTAAAGGCTTCGTTAAAATCTGGGATTGTTTGGGTAAAGGGTTAATCACCTGATTGGACCATTTTGCTTCAATCTTGTCTTGACCAACTAAGTTTTATCTTTTGTTGCTACATATTCCACATTTCTAGTCTGTCAGTGTTTTCAGTACTTTGATTTTGGCAGAAAGTGTTTGACATTATGACAGATTAATTTTATTGGGCCAGAATGCCTGTCTTAAGTTACATACCCATAAAAATTTGATCCAAGTAAAGGTCACTTTTGTGAACAGTGTGGATCAAAAGTGATGTCTGATCTTGCAACTGTTTTAAACAGACTAACCAAACCACCACAAAATTGTGGCCTTTTGGCTTAAAAATATCCATTGTCTTTTTGTTGTTATTCACCCATGTTTTTATTTCATGCTGGTTTTTAAAAGGCCTGTCAATCCATGTGGCATTGAGGTCATTGTTAACCCTTTACCTAATAATCCTGTATTTTAATGACCCTGAGGAGGCCAGGCTTTTGAAAACATGGAGAGAAAGGGAGAACATGCTGGTAAAGAGCATCTTCTCCTTTTCCCACCATGTTTTCTTAACTTTCAAAGACAAATTCCATCATTTGAGCCTCATTTGTCATCTGCAAATGTTTTCAATATTCCAACACTAAATTTTTGTTGTTTGGTACAGAGTCAAGGGTGTTTTGTATTACCTGACTGTAAAAGGCAGATCATGAAAGTGAAATGTTTTGGCTGGGGGAAAAATAATCCTCTTTAATGGTGATTAACGGGCAGTCTGACCTGGGTCAGCATGGTCCAAGTCTTCTCTTATTACCTCCTAGTGGCATTGAATTCTTTTGCAAGACGAGTCCAATTTTAAGAGGATTTGGAGATGGACAAATTAAATGTAGCTTACATCATGATTTTTGTCTTTGAAAAAGTAGAAAACATAGTGGGAAAACGAGAAATTTCCTATGATGTTTCATCACATTCCTTCCTCAGGGTCATTAAAACACAGGATAGGTCGGCCCTTGAGGCACTATATACAACCGTGGATTCTTTTACAGAGTATGGATCAAGATACTATTGCGTAGAACATGCAACCTTATGTTGGATCTAGACTCTCTGATATTTTTTTTGAAAATTTTTGGCAACAATACTCTATGATCATGTAGTCAGTCATTTCTACTGATTGGAAATGCCCAGATAATTTGTTCATTCTTTCAGTAGAATGCTAAACCCTTTCCCACACTACAAGCTTTAAAACCCTTCAAATTCAAAACATCTGCAAATGAAAAACTCAGAATTGGTACAATTACGCTAAAGATCTCTGACAGGGTAGAAAATATTGTGGGAAATAGATAAGATCCTGCTTCCAGTATTTTCTTCCCTCCGTGTATGCAAAAGCTTTTTTCCATAGGGTCTTTAAAACTCTGGACTGTTTGGTGAAGGGTTTAGTTGATTTTGAATTCTAGGAAGCATTATTGCATAAAATGTGCCTTTCGGGGCCGTTACAAGCATGTATTATTGGGAAAAAACCGGGTGTTAACGGGAGAAAACGTGCATCAGTTGGTAAATTCACGTGCCTTTAATGCTCGGCTTTGTACTATCAATGTCGTGGATCCAGGCCTACCTTGTAAACAAGGTTTGTTCTTGTCAGAACTTCCCTAGACTCTGACCAACAAACTGTAGGAACTTGTACCATATTAGATACTTTTTATGGCTTGTCTTTGATGATACTAGTACACCACAAACAAAATTTTCCACAGAATCTTAGTCTAATCGAGATCTGAACAAAAAATCACTTGTGAATTGTACTCTACACCAGCTACGTCCCACCCAGTCTTTAACGTGATCGGCAATTCCTTCGTATGATATATAGACCTATCCCTTTGACATCTTTCAGTTACAGAAATTCATACGTACTCATTTGTCCTAGTTGTAATCATCCAAACCTGTGCAAGTTTATCCCACCAGAAATCCACTCTATTAAAAATCATTAGAAGTGAATTTACATTGAGAGAATCAAAACTGGCATATAGGACTAATGGCCCTTCACTGCTCGTAACAAAAGCTCCTTCGCCGACTTTCGGTTTTGACCCATTGAGGTCCAGTACATTTGAAGTTCGCTTATTTGCATTTCTATGGAAATACTTTTGCTATCATGGCAAATTATTGCCAAATATACTTTTACTTTATGCAATAATAGTATTAATTCACGTGTTTTTTGGTGGTTAACTTTCGTAAAGGCCCTCAAAATACTTTCTTTAACTCCCCCATGCTTTGCACTCGGGCTTTAAACCATTTTTCAGGCCTCTGTGAATGTTAACAACCTCAAAAACATGAATTAACCCTGTATGCTTCAAAACCCTACAGCTTCAAAAAAAATAATAACCTCTTATAGCAGCTGTTTTTGAAGAAACAGCAAGGTAATGTCATATGCCTGACATGGTTTGAAGATAATATGTGCTTCAAACTTGGGCTAGCTCACGGTATCAATCAAAGGACTCGAAGCCCTGAAAAGCTTGTTTGATGAGCAGTATTTTAGCATTAGCAATGATATGGAAGGATGAAAAATGGCCCTTTCAGTACATGTAATACGTGTTTATAAAATTACTGGATGGAACATGCAGAATTGAAAAGTTTGAGTTGGTCAGCCAAAGTAAGAGTGGTGAACTGACAAGTTAGCACATCAATCTTAAGTGCTTTTCTGCTGGTATTAGGTGACCTAAGTGTAGTATATATAGTAGCAACTATGGTGAGGTTAGGATGTATTGACTTAAACTGCAAGTAGAATGCATACAGTACACAAGTACCTGCAGTATTTGGTTAGTATTTGGTTTCAGTCAGATTGATCGCAGTAAGAGGATTTGCTATACAAATCCAATAAAAAGGGAATCAATCCATACTAGAAGGGCAGGTAACACTCAAGATAGTTTTGACTCAGTTATTGCCCCTTTTCCACTCACAGTTTTCACTGAAAAAGCAACTGCAACCAAACTTTGGCATCAGAATGCTGTGTTTCTGTTACCATATATGTCTCCCATGACAATTAACCCATTTTTACACAATTCCCAGTTTAATGTCGCTAAAGAAGAAGACTTATGAAAACTTTGTGGGAAACAGAGAAAATGCTGGTAACAAGCTCAACCAGCATTTTCTCTTTTTTTCTCGCAGTGGTTCAACCCCTTTCACAGACAAAACCAATCATTGGGGCCCCATTTAAGTCATTGTGTGCAAATGCTTTTGGACATGCTTTTTGCTAAAGAGTAACAGCATGTTTTTTTTAATTAATTTATCCAATCATTCACATGTACAGAAATGGAAACAATATCATAGCTTCCAATCATAATTATAATCTTTAGGGTCTATGCCCCAACTATTGTTACTATTACAGGGTGCACAGATCAAGATCAGACAGCATGAAATGTTAAAATGGTGATCTACAGTGCTGGTTTAGAACAGATCTGATGACCAAAACCAGCCGCAATAGTTACCCAGATTTGTCTTTTTACCAACTCAAAATGTCTTATTCATTTTGTTAATCCCATGCTCAGTATGTACCCTTTACCACTCAGTCTTGAGTTTTAACAACCCCAAGAAAGCCAGCTTTTTAAAACATTGTATGAAAAATAGAAAAGTCCTAGTAACCAGTTTTTGCTCCTTTTCCAACAATGTTTCTTGCCCTTTGAAGGATAAATTCCATCACTAAAGCCGTATTCAATTTTTTGGCTGCAAGTACTTTCAATTTGGAAAAATCTGTAATTTGATCAGCTGGTAGAGAGTTAATTAGGATTCCCTAATGTGTTCTTACACAAGCTTTTACCCTGGCTAAGTAATTGTAAGCTACTTTTTCCCCTGTAATGTCATTGAAATTTAATTGCCTGCTAAATTAACTTGTCTGACTGATATATAAGTAGATAATAATTGCCTTGGAGGATATATACTTACTGACATGATCGAAGGCAATTAAAAATCATTTAATCCTTTAGCAAATAATCCCAGTTTTAAAGACCCCAAGAAAGAAGGCTTCAGAAAACATAGTGGGAAAAGGAGAAAATGCTGGTAACCAGCATTTTCTCCTTTTCCTACTATGTTTTTTACCCTCTAAGCGACTAGTCCCATGATTTCATCCACATCCAATTTGTCATCTCCGAGTGCTCTCAATTTGGACTTGCCTAAATTCTGCCCGTGGTAAAGAGGTAAGATTCTGCACTTGTTGAAAGAAGATTACTGGTAACAGGGATGGCTAATTTAGATTCTGAATCTTTACAAGTTTACTTTTGTATAACAACAAGGTTCAAGCAGGAACAGGCAAACCCCTAGTTGTAATTTTGAGAGCTCTCTTCCAGGAGATTTGAATCTCAAAATTACTGATAGCTCTTGTGACAGGAATTATTACACTTATCCAGCTGCTACGTTGTTGTTTGGACTCGATATGAGAAAGCAACCAATTGCTTGGAGGGAGTGATTTTATAGCTTAGCCCTTTCAAAAAAAAAAACAAACTTGAGACCCTTCCGAATTCAAAATAACATCTGCAGATGATGAATTCAAAATTGGTACAGTTGATCTTAAGTTCTCTGATGGATTAGATAACATTGAGGAAAAAGGAGGAAATGCTGGATTCCTGCATTTCTACTTTTACCACCATGTTTTCAAAACTTTCTTCCTCACAGTCAATAAAACACGCTGAGCCCCGGTAGCTCATTCGGTAGGACTTGAGAACAGAGGGTTGCTGGTTCAATCCCTTGCTTGGCCAGTTTCTTTCAGAGGATTGATGATAGTCATTGTGAGAGGAATCATTCCTCTCTCACTACTGACCATTGTTTCTACGATGGTTATATGGGAAAGCAGTCAGTGGCTTGGAAAGTATATTGTGCAGTCTACCGGTAAAAGGAAATCCAGGAAAGCATGGATAGATGGATAGGTGCACTTGCTGCCATGATATAACTGAAATAATGTTGAAAACGGAGTTAAACACCTACCAATTAATCAATCAATCAATCAATCAATCAAACACAGAATTGTTTGGTAAAGTGTCTAGAAACACTGGGAATGCAGAAAAGGTGCATTTCAGCACAATAAAGGCAGTATTTCTATACATTGTTTGCATAAGAATCACAAGAAGCTTTGTTGGTCATTGTAGATCAAGATCATCCTGCACAGAACATGTGGTCTTATCTCTGATCTACACTATCAACTATTTCATTCTTTGTAATGACCAATCTGTCTCTTCATCATCAAACATAAAATGTAGCTGTAGGAAAAATTGTGTTTATTTGGTAGTAAAAGAGTTCAACTCTTTACCAAATGGGAAAACTTTAGACTGGGCAAATTTGGAAACTCTTGCAGACAACCAAATAAATGTGACATAAAAATAAAAATTTGTGTTTAGAGGGATAGAAAACATAGTGGGAAAAGGAGAAAATGCTGGATATCAGCATTTTCTCCTTTTCCTACCATGTCTTCAAAAGGCTTCTTTCTCAGGTTGGTTAAGACCCGGGATTGTTTGCGTTAAGAGTTTACCCTTTAATCATACAATTCTAAGTTTAAATTAGCCTGAGGAAACCGCCTTTGGAAAATATTGTGGGTAAAGAAGGAACACCATTCTTTTCCCACAACGTTTTCCACTCTTTCAAAGAAAAGTCCTATCTTGTAAGCCACATCAAAATTGTTTGGCAAAGGGATTAACAGAACAGACTACAGAGCAAATGAGAGAGAGAGATAAATTTCAGTTTGAAGGTAGGAAAAAAAATATTTTAGCTTGGCTGTTTTCAAAGAAAACCTCAAGGTATTGTAGTAGCTCCAAGGTTGTTGTGCTCTGTGTCGTTGTTGTGCAAAAACTTTGACATTTTGTACTATCTCTCTTATTACTGAAGATATTAACTTCAAACTTGGACGAGTTGTTAGCTGCAGATAACCATCAAAGTATTTTTGACACAGTTATGCCCCTTTCTCCTCTTTTTCTATTGAAAATCAAACTGCAGCCAAGCTTTGGCATGAGCATGCAGTGCTCTTATTATCAAAATGTACTGTTTGATATAATTATGTTGGCTACATTATTTGGGTGGGAAAAAAAAATGTTGCAGGCGGCAGTTTTGAAGATTGATACCAAGTCATTCAGTCATAATGTATTTGATGCAGTTAAGATTTTTACCCCTTTTGGAGATAAAAATCATCATTTGAGCTACATCTAAATTATCGTCTGCAATGCTTTCAATCCCTACTTTTAACGACCCTGAGAAAGAAGCCTTTTGAAAACATTGTGGGAAAAGGAGAAAATGCTTGTAACCAGCATTTTCACCTTTTCCCACAATGTTTTCTATCCTTTCCAAAACAAATTTCAATTTTCCAGTCAGATTTATTTTGTCGCCTACAAATGCTTTCAATTTAGACTAGCATGAAATTTTGTCATTTGTTAAAGAGTTAAGTCTAAAATTTTTGTCCTCTGGTAAAGAATCGCATCATCAAGGTTTGTAGGGGGCTGCTTTTTTGTGAATGAAGGATTAAAAGGGATAAGAGATCAATACCTGTCTTTTGGGTGATACAGCTGCCTGCAGATACTTAATTGGACAAAGTTGAGCAGCACACCACTGGATCTGCTGTGCCCCCTGTCAATTTGACAACAAACTTCCTTTCACATTTAAACCTTTCCCATACAGTCCTGAGTATTTATGACCCTGAGCCGGAAGGCTTTCGAAAACATCAAGGGAAAAGGAGAAATGCTGGTAACCAGCATTTTCTTCTTTTCCCACATTGTTTTCTACCTTATCATGGCACGTCGGCTCATTTGTACAAATTTAGAATAAGTTGCTTGCTGATATTTCGAACTCAAAGGAGCCTACATTTTGTTGTTTGGGAAAGGATTTAAGTCTCGGACATCATAAATCATCGAGATGTATAATGGATAACTGCTAGAAAAATGTCATGAACTATAGTTAATATTTTAGTAAATTATTAATGGAGTAGATCATGTATCAGGTATTTAGGAAAAAGATTTGAATTGTATGTTGACCTGAGATGTAGATTCAGAAAAAAATCAATGTATACTTTTCAGTTCCCAAAACAAGAAGCCAAGCTTGATGGGTCAGGCCATATTACACCATTCTGTGCAGTCTGATCTTGGTTATACCCAGCCTACACTTTGGGAATTTATTAACATTTGTTGCTATTAGGGTTAATTTTCTTTGATGATTGCTTTCTGGAACTTTTACCACGGATTACATGGTGATGTTGGTAGCTCTGTACCAAATGACAAAATTTTAGACTAGTTCAAGTTGAAAGCATTTTCACACGACAAAATAACTGTGACTCAAAATTTGAAACTGGTTATCAGCATTTTCCTCTGTTCCACAATGTTTTCAAAAGCTTTCTTTCTCGGGGTCGTGTTTGGAAAGGTAGCAAATGTTGTGGGAAAAAGGAGAAAATGCTGGTTATGAGCATTTTCTCTTTTTCTCACATTGTTTTAAAAAGCTTTCTTTGTATGGTAGGTAAAGAGCTTTAGTTTGAAAAGTGGACCCAGCTCATCTCAAGACTTAAACCCAGAGCATTTGATGGGATGCCTGTGCAATTGCCTATATGCCACAATATAAGAAAACCCCTCATAACTGGATCACTCACATTCTATAACCCTTTGTCACACAATCCCGACTTTTAACGACCCTGAAAAAGATGCCTTTCGAAAACATTGTGGGAAAAGGAGAAAATGCTGATAACCAGCATTTTCTCCTTTTCCCACAATGTTTTCTACCCTTCCCAAAGAAAATTTTCATTTTTGAGTCACTGTAATTTTTTCGTCTGCAAATGTTTTCAATTTGGACTAGTCTAAAATTTTGTCGTCTGTTAAAGAGTTAAGGACATAAATGAACTTTGTTTTAAGTCTTTATCATACAACAACATTTTAGACTTGCCCAAATATAAAGCATTTGCAGACAACAAATTACAATTCATACAACTAACCTGAAATTTTAGAAAACATTGTGGGAAATGTTTTCAAAATGCTTCAGTTTTCCTCAGGGTCATTAAACCCTGGGATTGTGTGGTAAAGGGTAAAATGTCTAGCCATATCACTTCGCTAGAGGGTTGCTTCTATACATTTCTTACAGAGAATTTTTTAAGCCAGGGAGAATTAATTGTACATTTCAATCCTGAACTCCAGTCAGTTCAATCATGGATCGATGTCCATTGATTAATTGGATTAAGTTCTAATAGGATTAATTTTCTACCATTGAATTTCTGTTTTGCAGTGAAAGACCATTTGTGACAGATTTAAAGTTTTTAAATTTGTAACTGATTGTAAATGTGAGTGTTATTTATGTTTGTTGAAATTGAAACGGTAAGTGAGTATTTTGACATGTTTTATTTCTATCAGTGTCTAAGTCATTACAATGGGCAGGATAACTTTACCCTTTGCTACATGACAAAATTTTGGACAAGTTCAAATTAATACCACTTGCAGACAACAAATTTGATGTTGCTGAAATTATGGAACCTTTGTTTGAAAGGGTTGAAAACAATGATGGATAAAGAGAACATACTTGTTACCAGCATTTTCTCCTTTCCCCACTATGTTTTCAAGAGTATTTTCCTCCAAAGTTGTTTAAATTGGGGATTGTTTGGTATTTGGTTAACATTCTTTGGTTGACATTGCAGATGAAGATCAGACTGTACAGAGTTTTTAAATTTTCTCTGTCTGATACTTAGTGGGACTGTTTTTTGTGCTGACTGAAGTTAACTCTTTACCCATCTATGCTGGGTTTTTTTCTTGCGACCATGAGGAATATGGCCTTTGAAAACATTGTGGGAAAAGGAGAAAGGGCAGTCTGATCTTGGATCTACACTGTCCCATAAATACTGCACTAATTTTTTTCTGATTAAAAACAATTACAGCAAAAAAAAAGTGTTTTTGCCTGTGTCTAGAAAAATTTATATTCTTTATCTAGCAGTTTGATACTTTACCACAGAACCCAGGTAACAACCCTGATTAAGAAAGCTTTCGAAAATTTTGTAGGAAAAGGAGAAAATGTCTGTGACCAGGACTTTCTCCTTTTCCCACAATGTTTTCAAAGGCAAATTCTATCTTTTTAATCCACTAATACTTTTAGTTTGAACAAGCCAAAAATTTTGTTGTCTTGTAAAAAGTTGCTGTTAAATTGGCTAGATGACCCATAATTTTGTTTGGTATCTGAGTAACCCTTGGATTGACTGACACAACAAATATTGCTCTTTGGAGCAGTGTAGATCAAGGTCAGGCTGTTCATAATGTGCACCTTGCTCTTTGATCTACTTTGCTCATTATCTTGTCAGAATATTCTGTCCAAAAACAGTTTTGAATTTAGGAGAAATGAATCTTTTCATGTGGTATTCCCTTATCAGTCCTATCTACCATGAATCATATACTACATTACTGTCAGTAATTTTGTACTTTGATTATGAGGGTGGTCAAATTTCTGTCCACAATTTCCACTAATGATAATGGTTTGTGAAAAACCTCATAAAGGTTACTCACAGAGGTCATTGTCATTTCAGATGTGTGGGAACATCATAATGCTGTATCTATCCTTTTTCTCCTCAAAACTTTAAGGGATAAGGCTTTTTAAAAACATTGTGGGAAAAGGAGGAAATGCTGGTAACGTGCATTTTCTCCCTTTCCCGCATTGTTTTCTACCCTTTGAAGGAAAACAATTCAAGTTTTTGGCAACATTTGTCATCTACAAGTATTTTCATTCAATATGGACAAGCATAAAATTTTGTTCTGTGGTAAAGAGTTAACCCTTTCAATGATATATAAATAGAACTGACATTTTCTGTTAGTAGATTAGATACATGTTTCAAATTTTGAGGTTGTTCTTGTCAGAATATCTTGCTGAGTGGAAGACAGTGTAGGTCCAAGGTCAGGCTGCTTGTTCTGTGCAGTGTTATCTTGATATACACTTTTCTCGTTATGTTAAATCTGTGTTCAGGGCTCAAATGATTAATATTTTTCTTATGCTTTGGCTGCAATTGAATGGAGTCTTGTTTCAGTTTTTCTGCAATAATTTTGCAAAATTTACAATTAAGAAATAAGTTTTTTTTTTTATGTATATATTTCAAGCAGAATTTGATAAAAGCTTTTGCAAGCTTGTTACATGTAAATTATTTTTTTAAAGACTTAGATTATTTTGTAGACTGCAAAAAATGGATTGGATCAATAGCTGTACTGTACATTTATATCATAATATACCGTAGAAAAGTCTGAAACATTAATTTTGTGTGTGTGTTGGAAGGAAGATTCTCAAAGTCAAAGAAAATAGCCCCCAGTCCCAGCCCACCCTGTTCCTTCTTGAGAATAGAGCATTGAAATAGCAATCCATGGGTCAGTTCTGCTGTCTTGCAAAAAGTATATATGTTTCACATATGTAGCACATTAACATGCTAAGGGTTACAGAGCAAAAGGTTATATTGATGTATGTGGAATGATAATATGCATCTTTTGGAATATAAAATACTGTTTACTTTCAAATGTCATGATTCGCATGAGTATACTGTAAGTGCCTGATCCTGTCATATTCAGCGCCTAGCACACCAAATAAACAAGAAGAACATTTTTAGTCTAAAAAGGAGACCCAAGATTGCAAGTTCATTAATGCTTTTGTCTATTTTATGCAGTCTGATCTTGATTTACGCTGGCTGCAAAGGTAACTGAGGCTGTGAAAAGAACTTTAACCCATTACCAAACAATCATGGCTTTTAACGACCCTGAGGAAGAAGGCTTTTGAAAACATTGCTGGGAAAGGAGAAAATGCTGGTAACCAGCATTTTCTCCTTTTCCCACAATCTTTTCTACAATATCAAGGCCTACTTTCTTCATTTGAGCCACCTTTAATTTGTCATCTGCAAATGGTTTCATTTTGGACATGTCCGAAGGTTTGTCATTTGGTAAAGAGTTAATTCTTTCGCTTGCCTTTTTCAGTATGGGTTTTTTGTACACCCCCAGGTACTGGCAAAATCTTAAAACTAGGGGTACACTGAAAAAATGGGTGTGTAACTGTCAAGTTTTGTGCTGCTTTCATGTAATACCTCTCTTTCAAAGTTTTCATGAAAAGAATAATGGTCCTTACTATGTTCATGTCTAGAAAGGGCCAATTATTTAGCTCACCTGAGCACAAAGTGCTCATGGTGAGCTTTTGTGATCGTGCTTTATCCGACGTCTGTCGTGCGTCGTCCCTCATCAACTTTTACCTTGTGTACGCTCTAGAGGCCACATTTTCAGTCCGATACTCAGGCAGAATGTTTTTCTTGATGATATCTCTAACGAGTTCGAAAATGGGTCATGTCGAGTCAAAAACTAGGCCACTAGGTCAAATCTTAGAAGAACCTTGTGTACACTCTAGAGGCCACATTTTCAGTCCAAAACTCTTGAAAGTTGGTCAGAATGTTTGTCTTGATGATATCTCGGACGAGTTCGAAAATGGGTCATGTCGGATCAAAAACTAGGTCACTAGGGCAAATCTTAGAAAAACCTTGTTAACGCTATAGAGGCCATATTTTTAGTCCAAAACTCTTGAAAGTTGGTCAGAATGTTTGTCTTGATGATATCCCGAATGAGTTCGAAAATGGGTCATGTCGGGTCAAAAACTAGGTCACTAGGGCAAATCTTAGAAAAACTCTGTGTATGCTCTACAGGCCATATTTTCAGTCCAATGCTCTTGAAAGTTTGTCAGAATGTTTGTCTTGATGAGACCTCAGATGAGTTCGAAAATGGGTTATGTAGGGTCAAAAACTAGGTCACAAGGTCAAATCTTAGAAAAACCTTGTGTATGCTCTAGAGGCCATATTTTCATTCCAAAACTCATGAAACTTTGTCAGAATGTTTGTCTTGATAATATCACGGATGAGTTTGAAAATGGGTCATGTCCGGTCAAAAACTAGGTCACTAGGGTAAATCTTAGAAAAACATTGTGTACGCTTTAGAGGCCATATTTGTAGTCCAATGCTCTTGAAAGTTTGTCAGAATGTTTGTCTTGATGACATCTCGGACGAGTTCGAAAATGGGTTATGTTGGATCAAAAACTAGGTCACTAGGTCAAATCTTAGAAAAACCTTGTGTATGCTCTAGAGGCCATATTTTCATTCCAAAACTCTTGAAAATTGGTCAGAATGTTTGTCTTAATGATATCTCAGACGAGTTTGAAAATGGGTCATGTAAGGTCAAAAACTAGGTCACTAGGGCAAATCTTAGAAAAACCTTGTGTATGCTCTAGAGGCCATATTTTCAGTCCAAAATTCTTGAAATTTGGTCAGAATGTTTGTCTTGATGATATCTTGAATGAATTCCAAAATGGGTCATGTCGGGTCAAAAACTAGGTCACTAGGGCAAATCTTAGAAAAACCTTGTGTATGCTCTAGAGGCCATATTTTCAGTCCAAAACTCTTGAAAAATGGTCAGAATCTTTGTCTTGATGACATCTCGGATGAGTTAAAAAATGGATCATGTCGGGTCAAAAACTAGGTCACTAGGTCAAATCTTACAAATACCTTGTGTATACTCTTGAGGCCATATTTTCAGTCCAAAACTCTTGAAAGTTGGTCAGAATGTTTGTCTTGATGATATCTTGGATGAGTTTGAAAATTGGTCATGTTGGGTCGAAAACTAGGTCACAAGGTCAAATCTTAGAAAAACCTTGTGTACACTTTTGAAAAAGATTTAGAATGGATCGTGTTTAGTCAAAAGGCTCAGGTGAACAACTTCAGGGCCGTCATGGCCCTCTTGTTTAAGGTTCTGCATTCCTTTTACGAAGCTCAAAGACGATTTACTTTTTTTTGCTGGGTGGTTGTGCCTTTTCACATATAAGACAATGCTTAGTTTTACTTCAATCATCAAACCATAGCCAAGAAAAGATGTTCAGCCAGCTTGATTGAAACCTTTTCTCCTGACCTTTGTGCGAAGATTTCACGGTACTTCTCTATCTTCATTGTCACCTGCAGCATTCGCCATATATGGCTTTTCTGAAAGCAGTGTCTTCCACAGCTCTGAAAATTTTGACTGGTACGACATTGTTTTACAGTTATTGACAGACAACAGAAAATGATGTCATTAAAAGCTAAATGCAATGATTCGTATATGTGCATCTATAAATAATGTAGAGTGAGAACTGGTCTTGTATTCTGTACTATTATAATATAGTGTTGACACAAATGTAGGGTACCAGTATCTATTTTCAGAGAAAAACTGGGATTCCTTAATACACATTTTGATGTTGAGAAAAAAATTGTTTCATAGAGGAATCAGCACCAAACTAAAAAAAATGGCATTTTTGCAAGCACTGCACATACAGATTTTGATTTGTTTTTATACTTTTTATGTGTTTTAACCACTTTGTACATGGTTAACATGCATAATGTACACAAATGGGAACACTGAGTTAACTATACATTTATTGTCAAAGATGAGTATCACAAAGCGGACAGTGTAGATCCAATATCAGAATGCATATTCTTTGCAGTCTGATATTGATCTACGCTGTCCGCAAAAGCTTCACATGACCCCACTGGCAAGGAATGATTTGGGGTTGATCCTTGCTTGAGCCCTGCTCTTTCCTCCATTGACCTTTTCTATGTTCCATCTGGGTTGGAGTGATTACACTTAAATTCCTGGTTGGGCTAAACATACTGTTGTTTTTCTCCATACTAGCTTTGGCATTGTACATTCATTACTTCAGTTTTGTTGCAGCAGTGGTACAGGTTAGCTCTTTCACTGCTAGTTGGGGCTTAAAATATCTTTAATGAGTGGTTTAGAGTATCATCAGATAGCACAGTATGTGCACTCTGATCTTGGATCTACACCGTTTCCTACCTGGTGCCAAACTATGATCAGAATCATTTTACATTGCATTTTCTTCTTGTTTCATGATTATTTCTTCCCTAAATTTGTTGTTTGCAAATGCCTTCCTTTTAGAAAAGTCTTTAATTTTGTCTTTTGGAAAAGAGCAAAGGGGGATATTTTTTTGCCAAGAAATGAATGTCTTCTAAGTGCTTCACTAAAACTTACGATTTTGCTTTTCTCTAGATTTTTAAAGTCTGTTATGGCCTTTATAACTGTCTAGAGTAATTTGGCTCAAATTTCTCTGTAACATTTTTGTGTTACTAAAATAGCTTAGAAAAATTCTTAGTTTAAAAAGAAAAAAACTTTTTTTTTTCAGATTGTGACAGTAAATTGAGTGAATCTTGAAGTTGACTTCCACATAAATATTTGGAACTACCACTATTTACTGGAATTTGAAACAACACTTGGGTAAGTGACAAGCTCTTTTTACAGGCACGTGACCCATTTTCTTAACTGATTACCACACAATCCCAACTTTTAACGACCCCGAGAAAGAAGCCTTTTGAAAACATTGTGGGAAAACGACAAAATGCTGGTAACCAGCATTTTCTCCTTTTCCTACAATGTTTTCTACCCTTGCCAAAACAAATTTAAAATTTTCAGTCACATTTATTTTGTCGTCTGCGATTGCTGTCAATTTGGACAGGTCTAAAATTTTGTTGTTTGGTAAAGAGTTAATCTTTGTGGTGCTTAACACAGTATTTAACCCTTTACCAGACAATCCCTGGTTTTTAAGACCTTAGGAAAGAAAGCTTTTGAAAACATTATGGGAAAAGGAGAAAATGCTGGCAACCAGCATTTTCTCCTTTTCCCACAGTGTTTTCTACCCTATCAGAGAGCTTAAGCTTAGTTCTATCAATTCTGAATTTATCGTCTACAGATGTTTTGAATCTGAAAGAGTCTGAAATTTGTTGTTTCGGAAAGGGTTAATTGCTGATGTGGACAACTTGACCCTTAGAGCAATGAAAAAACCCAACATGGAGTTTCTGTCCAGAAATTAGACCTATTTAAGTGCATTTCAATGGTTCCTTTCATCTACAGTATTTCAGCAAAGCGGACAGTGCAGATCAATGATCAGACTGCTCATTTTGTGAATCGTGAATGCTATTTTTGATATCAAAATGAATCGTGATTGGCGGTAAAATCGATATTCTGAATTAGAGCAACGTCGGGTATTGTTGACCGTCGGCAGTTATCATCAATTCTTTATTGTGTCCTTTAATTCCATGAAAGATGAGCAAATTCCATTTTTATGAAGTAATATATGACGTCAATATTTTATCTCATCACCGTGCTGGAAGTAAACAGTACTCTGTAAGTCCCAAAGAGTAAGTAAAATTGTACAATATTAAAATTTCCCAACATTAACGTCTACAATAAGGAGGGTGGTGACTTTTGCCAGCGCATAGCGCGTATTGAAATCTGCTCGATTGCTTGAATCTAAATTTAGATACGAGTTTAAGATATAGAATAGTGTTCGCATCACAAAATCGAGCGTGTTTTGCCCGCCATAAAGCAGCTTATTGATGTGTCGTAAACTGCCAACACTAATTTATGCGATCAGCAATTATCGACAGGTTAAGACATGAATAAAAGAAATAATAATTAATATGTATTATATAATATATAACCACAATTCCCTTTTTTCTTTCGGGTTACAGCTATGTCCAGACAAATTTTGGCTTGAAAACTCCAAAACGAGTTCAATACTCGCCGACTAAAATGTCAAGGGCCATAGAAATGGTGCGCAGTGGCGCAGTGTCCAAACATCTTGTTTCATGATATTAACAACATGTACCTGTTCGGCCTTCTTTTGCGGTTGTACTTATGTTATGCGTCAAGTTTTATTTTAATTGCTTTATATTAGATCTAACTCGGCAAAGAGTATTGGAACAAAACCCGTAATGACGAGTTAAAAGAGGAATATTGATGTTTAATTTATGAAAATCGAATACCATGTCGATAATAGACGCAACCTGTCGATATCACCCTACAAACCCTTATGTAATGTCGGCTTTATTTGCTACCATACGCAACTTGGTGCCATTATTTTATATGCATAAATCAGTAGAGTATCCGCAAAATAAACCACTGATAACTTCTGTTTGTATTTAAAGCAGCTGTTATCGACACCACACTTTCCAATTTCTTAAAGTGTCGATAATACCCGACGTTGCTCTAATACAGAGGGTTTTCGTGGCATTTGTCGAAGACAATGCCACTTTGAGTTCAATATTGAATTTTGAAGTCCATGCATCGTATTTTGTGCAAAGCCGCAGGAAATAAACCCAATTAAACTCAATTTTTCTCAAACAAATGAGTTTCTTGATAGCACTCAGATATGTAATTGGAAATGGCATGTTAAAATACACTGGGTGAGGCCATCGATCGTGGAAATACTTCTTTTTGATTGAAAATAGCTTCACCCGCTCATAGCCTTCTCTTGGCGCAATGATATACACAAAATTTGTCTACTGATCGCTTGGTCCTGGGCTTTTTTGTTCCAAAATCAGTTCGTCCCAGGGCTTGTTCGTCCCATGATGCGCGCTACTCCATTTGATTGTGCATGAATATTTATAGATCAAAATAATTGATTGTAATGTTGGGAATTAGATCTATACGACCAAAGATATCTCAAAATCATAGTTTTCAGGTACAAACTTCATTTTATTCGATATATTTATTCTCTCTACCCATCATGCATCTACTGTCAAGGGATGTTACTCCTGACTCTTTTTGAATGATCAAAGGGAGACCACCAATATACAAATAATCCTTACTTTGTCATGAGTACAATGGCTTCCTTGACAAATGCCACTACAGCGTTTTCAACGCTTTGATTCAAATGGCAATCACACTTAACAGTTGGTACTGACTTAAACTGGTGTGGAATGTTATCGTTGTCCTTGAAAAATTCCATGTTCTTTATGCCAATCACCCACTTTCGGAAAATGTAATGCCCCCGAGGGAGTTGAAAAGAGACTATACAAAAGTCACAACTCTGCTGATTTTCTAACTACCTCTTACCTCGTCCATATCAAGGAGGTTTCCATTTTAAAATAGAGTCAATCGCTTGATTTTAAATATGGCTGGGCTCATGAAATTCAAATATCAGCAAGGAAGACAACAATCACTGTGAAGTTATTTGCCTCTGACAATCTGTCAGTGAAAACTGCCTAAGGGAATCGATAAACCATGTTAAAAAATAAATTTACATACTATGTTTTTCAACAGACATAATTATTATATTTAGAAAGATTTCAGTAGAAAATTGTGTATTTTGTTTTTGTTTGCAAAGTGATGCCTTACGATTTTAAGAATGGTAAAGCGGTCTGTATTCGGAGAAGAAGTGTACCTTGTAGATGTTATCATTCATCATATTTCAGCCAGGGAATTTGATCAAAAGAGGTTGTTGAATGCATACAACTCTGCTTTTTAGGCCCCAGAATTGTGGCAAGCCTGTGTTTTTTTCCCCAAAAATCGCATATATAGGGTAGGATAAGGCCCCTGCAAAATTTGTTAATTAAAGTTACCAATATAACCAAAAAAATGGTATTAATTCCAGTTTTTAGCTCACCTGAGCACAAAGTGCTCATGGTGAGCTTTTGTGATCGTGCTGTGTCTGGCGTCCGTCGTGCATCGTCCGTCGTGCGTCGTCAACTTTTACCTTGTGTACGCTCTAGAGGCCACATTTTCAGTCAGATACTCATGAAACATGGTCAGAATGTTTGTCTCGATGATATCTCAGACGAGTTTGAAAATGGGTCATGTCGGGTCAAAAACTAGGTCACTAGGTCAAATCTTAGAAAAACCTTGTGTACGCTCTAGAGGCCACATTTTCAGTCAGATACTCATGAACCTTGGTCAGAATGTTTGTCTTGATGATATCTTGGATGAGTCCGAAAATGGGTCATGTCGGGTCAAAAACTAGGTCACTAGGTCAAATCTTAGAAAAACCTTGTGTACGCTCTAGAGGCCACATTTTCAGTCAGATACTCATGAACATTGGTCAGAATGTTTGTCTTGATGATATCTTGGACGAGTTCAAAAAGTGGTCATGTCGGGTCAAAAACTAGGTCACTAGGTCAAATCCTAGAAAAACCTTGTGTACGCTCTAGAGGCCACATTTTCAGTCAGATACTCATGAAACTTAGAATGTTTGTCTTGATGATATCTCGGACGAGTTCGAAAATGGGTCATGTCGGGTCAAAAACTAGGTCACTAGGTCAAATCTTAGAAAAACCTTGTGTACACACTAGAGGCCACATTTTCAGTCAGATACTCATAAAACTTGGTCAGAATGTTTGTCTTGATGATATCTCGGACAAGTTCGAAAATGGGTCATGTTGGGTCAAAAACTAGGTCACTAGGTCAAATCTTAGAAAAACCTTGTGTATGCTCTAGAGGCCACATTTTCAGTCAGATACTCATGAACCTTGGTCAGAATGTTTGTCTTGATGAGATCTCGGACAAGTTCGAAAATGGGTCATGTCGGGTCAAAAACTAGGTCACTAGGTCATATCTTAGAAAAACCTTGTGTACGCTCTAGAGGCCACATTTTTGGTCCAAAACTCTTCAAATTTGGTCAGAATGTTTGTCTTGATGATATCTTGGACAAGAGTTTGAAAATGGCTCATGTCAGGCAATAAACTAGGTCACTGGGTCAAATCTTAAAAAAAAAAAACCTTTTGTACGCTCTAGAGGTCACAGTTTCAGTCCAAATTTCTTGAAAGTTGGTCAGAATGTTTTACTTGATGATATCTCAGATGACTTCGAAAATCGGTCATGTTGGGTCAAAAACTAGGTCAGTAGTGCAAATCTTAGAAAAAACCTGTGTATGCTCTATAGGCCTCATTTTCTGTCCAATACATATGAAAGGTGGTCAGGATCTTTGTTTTGATAATATCTACAATGGGAAAATTGGCTATGGTTTGCTAAAAAGTAGGTCACTGAGAGAAATTCTAGAAAAATCTTGTGTATATGCTAGAGGCCAAATTTTCAGTCCAATAATTATGAAAGCTTAGTAGATTGTTTGTCGTGATATCTCAAAAGAGATTGAAAAAATGGGTCACGTTTGGTCAAAAGACTCAGGTGAGCGACTTTAGGGCCATCATGGCCCTCTTGTTTCCATTAAGAAGAGTCTTAAATGTATTTAAATGGGATACTTTCAGCTAATGTTTTAAAGTCATTAACTTGTTTCCAGCTTGATAAGTCTTTCCATAACTATTTTTATATGCCCGTCGAATTACGGGATCACCCATGGCGTGCGGGTGGGCTGGTGGGTGTCCGGCGTCCAGTTCTTTGTCCGGACCATAACTTTGTCATCTCAAGTCCGATTGACTTGAAACTTGGCATTTGTGTTTGTTGCAATAATGTGGAGTGCAGTGCGAAAGAACCATAACTCTACCACGTGCTATCTTTGAGTTATTTCCCTTTGATCGTCATTTTTACAGCATTTTCTGCTTGTCCGGAGCATAACTTTGTCATCTCCAGTCCGATTAACTTGAAACTTGGCATTTGTGTTTGTTGCAATAATACGGAGTGCAGTGCGAAAGAACCATAACTCTACCTCGTGCTGTCTTTGGGTCATTTCCCTTTGTGATTTTTACAGCATTTTCTACTTGTCTGGACCATAACTTTGTCATCTGTACTCTGAACATCTTCAAATTTGGTATGCATGATTGTTGAAAAATTACGGAGTGCAGTGCACAAGAACCATAACTCTTCCTAGTACGAATGTTGAGTTATTCCCCCTTAGATCATCATTTTTATAGCATTTCTTGCTTGTCCGGAGCATAACTTTGTCATGTTAAGTAGGAATGACTTGAAATATGGTATGCTTATTTGTTGCAATATTTGGAAGTGCAGTGCGCAAGAATTCTAACTCTACCTCGTGCTGTCTTTGAGTTCTTTCCCTTTGATTGTCATTTTTACAGCATTTAGTGCTTGTCCGGAATGTAACTTTGTCATCTCAAGTCAGAACGACTTCAAACTTGGTATACATGTTTGTTGCAATATTACGGAGTACAGTGCACAAGAACAATAACTCTACCTAGCACGGATTACGAGTAATTCCACTTTGATCTTCATTTTTACAGTCCAGTTCTTTGTCCGGAGCTTAACTTTGTCATCTCCAGTCCGATTGACTTGAAACTTGGCATTTGTGTTTGTTGCAATAATATGGAGTGCAGTGCAAAAGAACGATAGCTCTACCTCGTGCTGTCTTTGAGTTATTTCCCTTTGATCGTCATTTTTACAGCATTTTCTGCTTGTCCGGAATATAACTTTGTCATTTTTAGTCTGAACATCTTCAAATTTGGTATGCATGATTGTTGAAAAATTACGGAGTGCAGTGCAGAAGAACCATAACTCTTCCTAGCACGAAATTTTGAGTTATTCCCCCTTAGATCGTCATTTTTATAGCATTTCTTGCTTGTCCGGAGCATAACTTTGTCATGTTAAGTAGGAATGACTTGAAATATGGTATGCTTATTTGTTGCAATATTTGGAAGTGCAGTGCGCAAGAATTCTAACTCTGCCTCGTGCTGTCTTTGAGTTCTTTCCCTTTGATCGTCATTTTTACAGCATTTAGTGCTTGTCCGGAATATAACTTTGTCATCTCAAGTCAGAATGACTTCAAACTTGGTATACGTGTTTGTTGCAATATTACGGAGTACAGTGCACAAGAACAATAACTCTACCTAGCACGGATTATGAGTAATTCCACTTTGATCTTCATTTTTACAGTCCAGTTCTTTGTCCGGAGCTTAACTTTGTCATCTCCAGTCCGATTGACTTGAAACTTGGCATTTGTGTTTGTTGCAATAATACGGAGTGCAGTGCAAAAGAACCATAACTCTATCTGGTGCTATCTTTGAGTTATTTCCCTTTGATCGTCATTTTTACAGCATTTTCTGCTTGTCCGGAATATAACTTTGTCATTTTTAGTCTGAACATCTTCAAATTTGGTATACATGATTGTTGAAAAATTACGGAGTGCAGTGCACAAGAACCATAACTCTTCCTAGCACGAATTTTGAGTTATTCCCCCTTAGATCTTCATTTTTATAGCATTTCTTGCTTGTCCAGAGCATAACTTTGTCATGTTAAGTAGGAATGACTTGAAATATGGTATGCTTATTTGTTACAATATTTGGAAGTGCAGTGCACAAGAATTTTAACTCTACCTCGTGCTGTCTTTGAGTTCTTTCCCTTTGATCGTCATTTTTACAGCATTTAGTGCTTGTCTGGAATATGACTTTGTCATCTCTAGTTAGAACAACTTCAAACTTGGTATGCATGTTTGTTGCAATATTATGGAGTACAGTGCGCAAGAACAGTAATTCTACCTAGTGCGGATTTTGAGTAATTCCACTTTGTTCTTCATTTTTAGCTCCACTGGCCGAAGGCCAGCGGGCTTATGTCATGGCCCGTGGTGCGTCCATGCGTGCGTACATCCGTCCATCCGTGCGTTAGCTTTTATTTTAAACATCTTCTTCTCTGAAACTACCCAGCCAATTTTGATGAAACTTCACAGAAATGATCCTGCCATGGTCCTCTTCAGAATTCTTGAAAGAATTTAATTCTTTCCAAAACTCTGGTTGCCATGGCAACAAAACTTAAAAATATTGGAAATCTTTGAAAATCTTCTTGTCTGAAACCATAAGGCCTAGGGCTACCCAATTTGGCATGTAGCTTTATCTAGTAGACCTCTATCAAGTTTCTTCAAATTATAGCCCTGGGGTCAAATTTGACCCCGCCCTGGGGGTCACAAGTTTTACATAGGCTTATACAGAGAAAACTTTAGAAATCTTCCTATACCTAGCCATAAGGCCTAGGGTTACCAAATTTTGCATGTGGCTTTATCTAGTGGGCCTCTACCAAGAGTGCCCAACTTATAGCCCCGGGGTCAAATTTGACCCCACCCCAGGGGAGTCACAAGTTTTACATAGGCTTATGTAGAGAAAAATTTAGAAATCTCCCTGCACCTAGCCATAAGGCCTAGTGCTACCAAATTCTGCATGTGGCTTTATCTAGTGGGCCTCAACCAAGAGTGCCCAACTTATAGCCCTGGGGTCAAAATAGGCCCCGTCCCAGGGATCACAATTTTTATATGGGCTTATATAGACAAAACTTTAGAAATCTCCCTGTAGTCAGTCATAAGGCCTAGGGTTACTAATCTTTGCATGTGGCTTTATCTTGTGGGCCTCTACCAAGAGTACCCAAATTATAGCCCTAGGATCGAATTTGACCCCACTCCAGGGGTCAGAAGTTTTGCATGGGCTTATGTAGTGAAAGCTTTAGAAATTTTCTTGTTACTTACCATAAGAACTTGGGCTACCAATTTTAGTCCTGTCTCAGGGGTCTTATGTTCAAAACCAATTGGCCAAGTATTGTAATGTTTGGCATGTAGGGATTTTACGTATTAGCCAGTGGAGTGATACAGGGCCATTATGGCCCTCTTGTTACAGTATTTCTTGCTTGTCCGGAAAGGAGAGGAGACATTCATGCCTATTTCATTCACTTACATGATTTCTGCCGTACTACTATTTTCCTCTATCTGCCCCTAATGATTATTATTCCCCCTCGACAACTGGCGGTGGGACAGGCGTATCTTGCGACAATTTGCTGCTCTTGTTTCAGTTGGGAACCAGTGCTAAGTAACTAAGTAAGATGTTAAGTATGCAGTTACTTCACAGTTTACTCACATAAAATGACTGAGTTGAAAATATGAAAGATCGGGTTGATAATAGTTTTAAGCTAATCTTTTTTCTCCTTGAATCATATGATTTATGTAACAAAACAAAAGATAGTGGTGTCTGGTTTTCTTTTTACAACTGATTGTCTGAAAAATGTTGTTACTGAAGCAGCAAAACACAACAGTTAACCATTTGGTCCCAACTTTTTGAAAGTGTCTCATATTTTAGGTTGTCTGTTGTTGAAGAAAACATCAAAGTATTGTGATTACTGTGTTGTCGTATGTGTCTGTGTCTTATGTCACTGTCATAGTTTAAAAACTTTCTCATTTAAACTTTGTCATTTCCTCATACTTCTTTTGTTATATTTGAAGATAGATATTTCAAATTTGGGCTAGTTGTTAACTATCAAAAGGAGAACCCACACCAAAAAGGCAGGTAACCCCCAAAATATTTTTGACACCGTTATGGCCCGTTTTCAACTTAGACTTTTCACTAAAAAAAGCATCTACAGCCAAGCATTGGCACCCACGTGCAGTGCTCTTACTTAACTCTTTACCACACGACAAAATTGTTGATTTGTCCAAATTGAAAGTATTTGCAGATGACAATTTAAATGGGGCTCAAATGATGTTGTTTTTGTTTTGATGAACTAGAAAACTTCGTTAGAAAGGGAGAAAATGCTGGTTACCAGCAATTTCTCCTTATCCCAGAATGTTTTCGAAGGGCTTCTTTTTCAGGGTCGTTAAAACTTGGAATTGTATTGTAAAGGGTGAAAAAGTATGGGGGCCAGATCTTCACCTTGTTTAAATCCTGGAAGAAATTGCAAACTATTGTTGTTAGTTTGTATGGTGTTTTATGGTGTTTAATGCCGTTTTCAACAATATTTCATTTATGTCATGGTAGTCAGTGCACCTATCCATACTTTTCAGGAGTTTCTTTTACAAGTACTTTGCAAATTATTCTTCCGAGGCTACTGACTGCTTTCCCAAGTAATCATTTTCAAAAAAATGATCAGCAGTGTCGCAATGACCTTCATCAATTCTTGGAAAGAAATTGGCAGAGCTGAGGATTTTAACCAGCGACCTACTAGTCTCAGTCCTGTACACTTCCAACTGCGCCACATGGCTTGGCTAATGTTGTTAATGCTACGAATGTTCACCTTTTATGGTGACTATATTACTTTTGGGAAATTAAATAGAAAGGTGATTGAATGACTGATTATTTTCAAACACAAATGACTAGATACAAAACAAGAAGATCTCTCATATTTCAATTTGTTCTGTGTTTAAGCTTCACTTCAGTGAATAAGGTGAGCTGCCCTTTCACACTTCTGAATTGTTTTGTGTTGCTTAACCCTTTACTAAAGCAGACGATTTTGGACCTGCCCTAATTCAAAGCATTTGCTGGCATCAATTAAATGTGAAGAACTTAATGGGATTTTTCTGTAAAAGGGTAAGAATCTTTATGGGAATAGGAGAAAATACTGGTTCTCCTTCTGCTGGATACCAGCATTTTCTCCATTTCCCACAAAGTTTTCAAAAGCACTCTTTCTGTTAAAACTTTGGATAAATGGTTAACCCTTAACCAAACAATCCTGACACTTCACCACTCTGAGTCGGAAACTTTTATAAACTTTGTGGGAAAAGGAAAAAAAGGCTGGTTAGAATCTAAAAGTAAAAGCTTGGTTATAAATTTGGACAGTCAAGGATGCATGATTGAACAAAATATTCTGTCATTATGTTTAACCCTTTACCAAACAATCCCAAGTTTTAAAGATCCTGAGAAAGAAACCTTTTGAAAACATTGTGGGAAAAGGAATGCTGGTAACCAGTATTTTCTCGTTTTCCCACAATATTTTCAACACAATCAAATGCAATTCCATCAGTTATAAATACCACCTTTAATTTGTTGCCTGTAAATGCTTTGAATTTTGAGAAGTCTTAAATTTTGCTGTGTGGTAAAGAGTTCAAATACAGTCTGCTGCAAGTGTCTAAGTATTTCATTAAGAGGCACAAGTTCAGTTGTTCTTTCTTAACATTTCAAATTGGAACCAACAGTTTTATATTCTTAAAATAGATTTGTGATTAAAAAAGTGAAAACTGCAAAGAGTAGGAGCTAATGGTGCAAGTATTGTGTGAAAATGCTCAGGAATTTAAATGCTGTAAGTTGTTTTAGGGTTTTACGATGCGCTTATGCTTTAATCCTTTACAAACTCCCCCCCCCCCCCCCCCACACACACACACAAGGAAATGGACTTTGGAAAACATTATGGGAAAAGGAGAAAATGCTGGAAACCATAATGCTATCTACTTTTTCAGAGGAAATTTTCATACTTTTATTTGGTAAAGAGTTTATTAGTGAGTTGTTTTCCTCTTATCTTGCTGTCAATATCTTATGCCATGATCTTGGTTCATCTTGATTACCTAATTTTTGAAAGATGCCGGCAAAATCCCTTGCTGCCAATTTCACGGGTAGAAAACTTCATATTCAGAGCCACTGGCTCTGACGAGAAAATGTTGTGTTGGTCTTCCGTTTCTGAATATGTCGGCTGAAAAACAACCAAAAAACAGGTAAGCTTGTCATTATTTGTAATCATGTGTTCTTATGTCTTTGAAATTCCAAAAAAGGAGAATGTCATGCAATGCTCTGGGCTTTCAACGTGTTTTCTACACTACGGAAAGTAGTAACAAGTGTACGATGTTGTCTGAATCATTTGTGGCGTGCGTTGACCTTAGCTAAAATAATACGTCACGGACCTAAATTCAGTCCATTATTGCCATATAATTGGCAATTAAAAGAGAGTCTTGCTGTCCCAGAAGCGTGAATTAATGTCTTGAAATGTTACATTTACTGCTGGGAAAGAATGGAAAAGAAATAGCACAAAAAATGATGAAATAAAGAAGGGCTCTGATTATGTGGACCGGCTCTGAACATGTAAGTCGGCACCGATTGATGAGGGCTTCCTTTCAAAAATTTAGTTTTCTGTAAAAAATTACTTGGGAAGTAGGCTTTGTTTTTCCGTTAATACCTTTTAGTCTGAAATGTAGTACTTTTGTTGGATGGAACATGACCGAATTTATGAAAATACAAAGGACTGGTATTGTCACAACTGAAAAATCCTGTCGAACATTAGTCTATCTGACTTCTGAAAATACTTTTGTGTAGCTTTTGATTAACAGCATGGTCTATACATGTATATAGCATTTGTCATGCTTTCGTCGTAAGTGCAGCCCACATGTAAGCAAAAATAATGAAAAATATTTGGCATTTTCGGAAGACTATCTGGTCTTGAAACAGTCATTAAAAAGCTAAATGGAAAATGTACCGACCGTAGCAGAGATATTGAATAGAAAACGAAAATTTTTACAAAACGTGAGAAATACAATTGAGCTATTTGCATTACACGCCTAGGGTATATGTGTGAACACTTAACTCTTTTCAACACCTAACACGACACAACAGTATGTCAGGTGTGTGGGGTATATTCAAGTCTTTACCCCCCAAAAAAATCAAATTCACAAGCACGTCAAGACCAAAAAATGTTGATAGATCCCTGATTTTGATTGTACTCACTCAGATCTTTCAATGCTAAATTAACCAAACGCATATTAGATCAGAATATGTCATATATTAGTTATTTTCTAAGCCGATGATAAACAAACATCCATCCAAGCAAACGATCACGTTTTGTGCAGTCTAATATTGATCTACACTGGCTGCAGAACTAATTAAAGTTGTGACAGGCACTTAAGGGTTCATAATGAATAGCTTCGAGTTATTTATTTTTCTTTTTCTGTCCTAGATTTTTGTATGAATGTCCTAAACATTGTCGTTTGCACTTGTTTCAGAAATGTCGCGCCGACCCCTCCCCATTTCTAATGTAGAAATCATTCACTTTACGCCGTAATTAGATTGAGATTCTAGCTCTAATATCATGATATAATGAGTGTGTATGCAAATTAGCTGGTTTGAGTCATTATTTAGGAGAAAAAGGCAGTTTGAAGGGTCTTTGAGATTATGTAAACTTGGCACCTGTTTTGTTGTGGGTTTTCATGTTTTGCCGTTCAGAGTAATTTTGATTAAGTAAAAAGTAAAATTCTGAAAAAAAAAAAAAACCTGTGTATCGTCATTTTTTCGAATAGTTTAGGGAATTTTCATGGTGTATTTTACGTGTATATCTGCTTAAAGAAAGCATTAAAAGTCTTAAAGTTTGAAAAACCTTGCTCCGAAAAAAAATCCGATCTCTGAAATCCTTTTAAGCATGTGCAGACGAAATGGATACGAATAAAACGGGACAATTCGCAGTTTTTTTGTTGTTAAAGACTTGTATATACCCCACCCACCTGACATACTGTTGTGAAGTGTTAAGTATTAAAAAGAGTAAAGAGTGTTCACAGATATACCTTGAGGCGTGTATTGCGAATAGGTCAATTGTATTTCTCACGTTTTGTAAAAGTTTTTTTTTTCTATTCATCATCTCTGCTACGGTCGGTACATTTTCCATTTAGCTTTTTAATGACTGTTTCAACACCAAAGAGCCTTCCGAAGATGCCAAATATTTTTAATGATTTTTGCTTACTTGTGGGCTGCACTTACGACGAAAGCATGACAAATGCTACATACACGTATAGACCATTCTGTTAATCAAAAGCTACACAAAAGTATTTTCAAAATTTAGATAGACTAATTTTCGACAGGATTTTTCAATCGTGACAATACCAGTCCTTTGTATTTTCATAAATTCGGTCATGTTCCATCCAACAAAAGTACTACCTTTTGGACTGAAAGGTGTTAACAGAAAAACAAAGCCTACTTCCCAAGTAATTTTTTACAGAAAACTAAATTTTTGAAAGAAAGCCCTCATCAATCGGTGCCGACTTACATGTTCAGAGCCGGTCCACATAATCAGAGCCCTTCTTTATTTTCATCATTTTTTGTGCTATTTCTTTTCCATTCTTTCCCAGCAGTGAATGTAACATTTCAAGACATTAATTCATGCTTCTGGGACAGCAAGACTCTCTTTTAATTGCCAATTATATGGCAATAATGGACTGAATTTAGGTCCGTGACGTATTATTTTAGCTAAGGTCAACCCACACCACAAATGATTCAGACAACATCGTACACTTGTTACAACTTTCCGTAGTGTAGAAAACACGTTGAAAGCCCAGAGCATTGCATGACATTCTCCTTTTTTGGAATTTCAAAGACATAAGAACACATGATTACAAATAATGACAAGCTTACCTGTTTTTTGGTTGTTATTCAGCCGACATCTTCAGAAACGGAAGACCAACACAACATTTTCTCGTCGGAGCCATTGGCTCTGAATATGAAGTTTCCTACCCGTGAATTTGTTTCAAAAACACTGCAATCAAGCCCATACTTGCAGTGTTTCTCCCAGAGTACGTTTTTGAGGCAATGATTTCTTAGCTGACGCACTAAAATTCGTCGTGTGCATCTTTTCTGACGCAACCAAAAAAGATCAGCTCAATCAAAACAATAGTTTATTATGCACGCCATGACGTCAAGCCGAAATACTAAGGGGCAAAATAAGGTTCGTATGCAGAGAAAGATTTCGTATGCCATGATTATTTTATAGTGAGAGTTTATGATACGATGCCCAGTGTCTGAAACTGATTTTATTGATAAATATCTCCCAGTACTGCACAACAAAGAATTAAAGAACATGAATTGCTACCAACTGGTATCTCTCTGACACAGTCACACATTTGAAGCTCTTATTTAGTAATAATTAACTAGGTAGGGAATAACTATAGGAAGGTCAATTTGTCACCTTGTTTTAAACCTGTACGGTCTGTGTATTCTAGACGCTTTCCGAAACAGAATAGCAGGTAAACCGAAAAAGAAAAACAGAAAGGACTTGCAGACTGTTTTGTTGTCCCTTCCACAAGTAAACACCTCGAAAACATGAAAAAAATGAAAAATCAACAAATGCAACAAGTATCCGGGTCTTGTCAGACTAAGAAAAATATTTTTAGTTCCGAGTCGGAGGAGTTACAGGGAAAGGTCCCTAAACGTGAATTTATGTAGCTTTAAAAAGACACTTATAAAGGTGACCCTCAAGATTTTTGTATGACCCCCAAAAATTTGGAAAAGGGGTCACAAATGACCCTCAAAAATTTGAAGCTGGGAGAAAAACTGTACTTGTCGCTTCTTAGGTTAGACTTAAGGTATGGGAATTTCACATCAGTTTAACTCTTAAAGCACAGTCATACTAGACCAAGTTCCCACTATGTCAACTTGTCAACGTAAAACAGGTCCAACACAGTACGAACTTGTGTGGCGTAGAAGGAAAGCAGAAGAAACTGATAAAGACGCAATACAATCTTTATGGTCTTGTCTGACACTGGTGGATTTTAAACATGTTTAAAAAAAAAAAAGACGTAGGGAGGATGTGATTGAATCCGTATGCAGTAAGGACTCAGTAAGTATGTGGGAACAATGGCATTGAAATAGTACCAAAGGTTCATAAACCTAATATAGTCTTCATAGACAAAGTGCAAATCTGCTATGGATAGGAAGGATTGTACTGTTCTTTGAAAAATAACTTGAAAAATGAATGAGAACACATAGATCATGGACTTAACTATATAAGATCACGAAGGGCACAGTGAGAACTTGGACATGTGCAGTAAGTGCATGTTATGATTTGAAAGTTCTTAGAAAGTTACAAAAACGCAAAGGACGTAGTGCATGCTTGATCAAGAGTACAACAAAACTTAGCTGAAGCTTGTTAGATGTAATGACATCTTAGTAAAGATGTAGAACCAACTTAAAAACTGTGTATTTTCATTTATTTCATACTGTTTTCCCTGCATTTTTCAAGTTTTAAGAAATTAGTAGGGTCTTTGTGAACTATGTCTGATTGTGATGGGGCTTTACCCAATGTTAAAAATTTAGACTGGTCCAAATTGAAAGAACTTCCAGATGACAAAATAAATGTTTCTCAAATGATAGGATTGTCTTCGACTGGGTAGAAAAAGTTGCGTAATAAGGCAAAAATCTTAGTTAACAACATTTTCTTGTTTTCCCTCAGTGTTTTCAGGAGCCTTATTCCATGTGTTTGTTGAAACACGGGATTGTTTGGTAAGGATTAGAGTTGAAAGGTTATTTTTGTGCTGTGAAAGCCTTGTACAGAGAGCAAAGTCATTTTGTTTAAATGACTTTGTGAAGGAAGGCTTTTGAAAATATTTTGGGAAAAGGAGAAAATATTTGTAGCCAGCATTTTCTCCATTTTCCAAAGTATTTACTGCCTGTATGGAAGACAAATCCAAGTTTTTTAGCCACATCTGATTTGTTGTCTGCAGATAATTTCAGTATGGACAAGTTTGATACTTTGTTGTCTGGTAAAGGGTGAAATACCAGGATGGAGGCTACAAGTAATCCTAGTAACCTGTCATTGCAGTACTATATAGTTGTTGCAGGTTAGATGCATATTCCTTTAACCCTTTACCAGACGATAAAATTTCAGCCTTGCCCAAATTGAAAGCATTTGCAGGCGACAATTCAATGTGGCTCCAATGATGCAGTCTTTCTTTGATGGGTAGAAAACATTGTGGGAAAAGGAGAAAATGCTGGTTACCAGCATTTTCTCCTTTTCCCTCAATGTTTTCAAAAGGCTTTTTTCTCAGGGTCATTTAAAGTTGGCATTGTGCGGTAAAGGATTAAACCTTAGACAACTAAGTTAATCAGATGACATCAAAGTGTTACAAGCTTGAGGCAGCGATTGTCTAGGCCTAACTATCTCCAATGTTGGATGCTAACAGTGCCATTACAGTGTGACCAACAGCATAGTTTGATCTGTGCCAGCTGTCTGATCTAATACTGTCTTAAAAAATACCTTATATTGCTGTGCTATATACAGGCATAGAAGTGGAAGAAAGGCTAGTATGTATTAACACTTTACCAAACAATCCCTGGTTTTTACGACCTTGAGATAGAAGCCTTTTGAAAACATCGTGGGAAGAGGAGAAAATGCTGGTAACCAGCATTTTCTCCGCTTCCCGCAATATTTTCTACCCTGCTCAAAACAAATTTCAATTTTTGAGTTACGTTTATTTTGTCTTCTGCAAGTGCTTTCTATTTGGACCAGTCTAAAATATTGTCATTTGGTAAACAGTTAACCCTTTACCACTTAATCCGACTTTTAACGACCCTGAAAAAGAAGCCTTGTGAAGACACTGTGGGAAAACGAGAAAATGCTGGTAACCAGCATTTTCTCCTTTTCTCACAATGTTTTCTACCCTTCCCAAAACAAACTCTGAAATTTGAGTCAGATTTATTTTGTCGTCTGCAAATGCTTTCAATTTGGACTAGTCCTAAAATTTGTTGTTTGTTAAGGAGTTGAGAATGATGTCTGATGTGATGGAAAAGGTAGAATTTTTAGTTGGGCTGTTTTTGAAAAACATGTTGAGGTGTTGCTGTAGCCCTGTTGTAGTCTGCACCGTTGTCTGGTCATAGTAGGGCAGAAACTTTGACATGTTCTGTATCTCTGTCATTACGAAAGATATTTACTTCAAACTGGGATTAGCTGTTAGTTATCGAAAAGATGTGCATTCCTGATCTTGAATAATGACATGTCTGGTTTACAAAGGAAGATATTGTGGCAAAACAAGCCTCAAAGCAGTTTTCTAACACTTGAAATGTCTGTAAACTGTTTCATTTCTAAAGATAAAACCCCTACCTCTTTGAATGACTGAAATTTCAAGCTGCTGAAATTCAGAAAGGATTTTATCTCGTAGGCTTTTTTGTTACTGGCAGAAAACTGAATTTCAAAAGTAGGTCAAAAGTTGCCAGGTTGCTCTATCTTTTACTTCACTTTTACATGGTTTTGAAATTCATTTTTCTGCCAGCGATTAACACTTGGACTGACGGTACAATAACAGATTGTCATCTTTGCATCAATTTCCATACTTTTAAATGGTACGATTTATATTTAAATGCATTCTATCACCCAATGGTATGATTTATATTTCATTGCATTTACTTTTGGCAACTACTAGGCCTTTAACTAAAACAGGAAACAATTTAGATCAAAGATTATGATTGCATGTTCTGTGCATTCTGACTGTGATCTGTATGGTCTGTGCCTTCTGGTCCTGTCCTCCACCTTTAGCAAAGCAATCTTTAGCAAAACATTTTTGCCCATCATGAAAATGGAATATTTGAATCATTTTGTCATTTCAGACTTAATTTATCATAACTGCAAATTTATCATGAGTGCAAGTCATTATTACTGCAATAAACTTTCAAGTTCTCATACTTGCAACAAAAAGGATTCCTGTTTTATCCCTTTACCAAACAATCCCTGGTTTTACGACCCTGAGATAGAAGCCTTTTGAAAACATTGTGGGAAAAGAAGAAAATGCTGGTAACCAGCATTTTCTCCTTTTCCCACAATGTTTTCTACCGTGCTGGAAACAAATTTCAATTTTTGAGTTACGTTTATTTTGTCGTCTGCAAGTGCTTTCAATTTGGACCAGTCTTAAATTTTGTCGTTTGGTAAAGAGTTAACTCTTTACCAGAAAATCAAATTTTAGATTTGTTCACATTGAAAGCATTTGCAGACAAGTCCAATATGCTAGAAATTACTGGATTGTTGAACGTGCTTGATACTAGCATTTTCCCATTTTTCCATGTTTTTTTAATGGCCTTCTGCCTCAGGGTAGTTAAAATTTAGAATTGTGTGGTAGAGCATTTACTAAATGTTTACCCAACAATCCCATATTTTTTCCCAATCAGCACCTAAAGTTTTAGGTGAAAATGAATGCTATGTGTATTCTTTAAGAGTTTTGCTATTGCATTTTATCACTGTTTTGTCAACCTTTATACAACAGAAAAAAAAGAGAGACTGAAAAATCCTGTGGTGCTAAAAACACAGGATATGGGTTGTAGAGTCCTCGAAGCTAAAATTATCCAATGTACTTTTAGAAAAAAGGTCATTTGATTTTGTAAGCCCTATATCAAACAATCCCCAGTTTTAGCAACCCCAAGGTAGAGGTTTTTTGAAAACATTGTAAGAAACGTAGAAAATACTAGTAAGTAACATTTTCTACTTTCCCACAATGTTTTTCTACCCTGTCAAAGAATTTCAGAGCATTTGTACTACTTTCAGATTTGTTGTCTGCAGATGCTTTCAATTTGGAAGAGTCTAAAGCTTGTTGTTTGGGAAAAGTTTAACATTATAGCTATGTGTAGAGTGAAATGCTCCTTGCAGGTGTAGCTTAATGTGAAAGAAAATAGTTTTAAAAACACATTAGAAAATGGAAAAGAGTCAGTGAAGTGACTTATTTATGTGAATTATTATTTAAAAAGTATTATAAAACATATGCACTTTTAGTGAAAAAAGAAGACAGAAAATGAATTAACTTGCAGTCTGATTTTGGATCTACACTGTCAGTTCAGATATTCTTTTTAGAAAAAAAAAGCTTCAAAATTGTGATACCTGCTTCTTTTGTACAACCAGACAAGGTCCGTAATTTATCTGTCTAGCTCTTCAAAGGATACCCTGTTAACACAAAATCCTGCGCTTTAATGACCCTGAGAAAGAAGCCTTTTTACAACATTGGGGGAAAAGGAGAAAGTGCTGGTAACCAGCATTTTCTCCTTTTTAGCTCACCTGAGCACAAAGTGCTCAAGGTGAGCTTTTGTGATTGTGCTTTTACCTTGTGTACGCTCTAGAGACCATATTTTTAGTCCAATACTCATAAAACTTGGTCAGAATGTTTGTCTTGATGATATCTCAGATGAGTTCGAAAATGGGTCATGTTGGGTCAAAAACTAGGTCACTAAATCAAATCTTAGAAAAACCTTGTGTACACTCTAGAGGCCACATTTTTAGCCCAAAACTTTTGAAGATTTATCAGAATGTTTGTCTTGATGATATCTCACATGAGATTGAAAATGGGTTATGTATGGTCAAAAACTAGGTCAAATCTAAGAAAAACCTTGTGTACACTCTAGAGGCCACATTTTCAGTGCAATACTCATGAATCTTGGCCAGAATATTTGTCTTGATAATTTCTCAAATGAGTTTGAAAATGGATCATGTTGGGTCAAAAACTAGGTCACTAGGTCAAATCTTAGAAAAACCTTGTGTATGCTCTAGAGGCCACATTTACTGTCCGATACTCATGAAAGTTGGTCAGAATGTTTGTCTTGACAATATCTCGGACGAGTTTGAAAATGGGTCATGTCAGGTCAAAATATAGGTCCTTAGGTCAAATCTTAGAAAAACCTTGTGTACGCTCTAGAGGCCACATTTTCCATCCAAAACTCTTGAAAGTTGGTCAGAATGTTTGTCTTGATGATTCCCAGATGAGATTGAAAATGGGTCATGTCTGGTCAAAAACTAGGTCAAATCTAAGAAAAACCTTGTGTACGCTCTAGAGGCCGCATTTACAGTGCAATAACCATGAATCTTGGCCAGAATGTTTGTCTTGATAATTTCTTGGACGAGTTTGCAAATGGGTCATGTCGGGTCAAAAACTATGTCACTGGGTCAAATCTTACAAGAACCTTGTGTACCCTCTAGTGGCCTCATTTTCAGTCAAATATTCATGAAAGTTGGTCAGAATGTTTGTCATAATAGTATCTTGAATGAGTTTGAAAATGGGTCACATTGGGTCAAAAACTAGGTCAGCAGGTCAAATCTTTAAAATAGCCTTTGTAGCTCTAGAGTTACCATTTTCTGTCCAATATTTATGAAAATTAGAGTGTTTGTCTTGATGATCAATATGATGAAAATGAAAATGGGTTATATTGGGTAAAAAACTAGGTTGCTATGTCAAATCTTGGAAACCTCGTTTACACTCTACGGGCCACATTTTCTGTTCAATACTTATGAAAGGTGGTCAGAATCTTTGTTTTGATAATATCTACAATGGGAAAATGGGCTATGCTTGGCTAAAAAGTAGGTCACTGAGAGAAATTCTAGAAAAAGCTTGTGTACAAGCTAGAGGCCAAATTTTCAGTCCAGTAATTATGAAAGCTTGGTAGAATGTTTGTCATAATATCTCGAAAGAGATTGAAAATGGGTCATGTTTGGTCAAAAGAGTGAGGTGAGCGACATCGGGGCCATTATGGGCCTCTTGTTCCCACATGTTTTCTATCCTATCAAAGGCAAATTCCATCATTTGAGCCACATTTAAAATGTCGTCTGCAAATGCTCTCAATTTGAACAAGTCTATGTTATTGTCATTTGGTAAAGAGTTAAGGAAAGGAAGGGGTTCTTGGTTTGACTTTGTCTCTAGTAAATAAAACATGAACTTGAACTATAAATACTACAAATCTATTTGTAGTATCACACTGAATATTTGCCAAAAACTAGCTCAAAATTCAAAGACTTAGTGTTACTCAACTCTGTACCAAATAAAAAAAAGTTACAGTCATCCAAATTGAAAGCATTTGCTGAAGACAATTTAGATGTGGCTGGAGTTATGATATTTTACTGTGAAAGAGTAGGAAACATTGAGGAAAGGAGAAAATGCTGCTCACCAGCATTTCTTTTCCCACTGTTTTGTAAAGCCGCCTTCTTGAAGGTTGTTGAAACTTGGGATTGTGTGGCAAAGGGATAAAGCTGTGAAGTTGGCTGACAGAACCCAAGTACAACAACTTCCATGCAAAGAGATCCATTTTGATCCACCATCTGCAGTAGATACCATTTGAAAAATAATATTTCAGTGGGAGAAATTGCCCATTCTGAACAGTTTCTCCCATTTTCATACTGTATTCCCTAATATACTCAACATTGAAATCTATTTTCCTCATTTTGAAATGTTAATTTTCTTCGGTGCTAGACTATTCATAGGGATCTAAAAACCCTGAGGTGAGGTGAAAGGGTAAATGCCTGGCAACACCCTAGTACTTTATTGCCATTATTAAATGTCTGGAAGATTTTTTTCTGTGAGTGGGAGGAATGAAATAGGAACAATTCTGTAGATATTTGCAGGAAGCTTAATTAATCATAATGCAAAACTTAACCCTTATAGAACTACTCAATCCCTTACCAAACCATCTCGGGTTTTAACGATCCTGGGAGAGAAGCCTTTGAAAATATTGTGGGAAAAGGAGAAAAGGCTGGTAATCAGCATTTTCTCCTTTTCCCACAATGTTTTCTGCTCTATCTAGGACAGATTCTGTCATTTTAGCCACCTTTATTCTGTCATGTGCAAATGCTTTGAATTTGGGAAAGTATAAAATTTTGTCATTTGGTAAAGAGTTTATTAGTTTTGCAATTTCCAGGCTGACTTGAAGTATATCAAAAAATAGCAAACAGTGTAGATTCAAGGTCAGACTGCCATGTTCAATGTATGATCTTGATAATCATTGTTCACAAAAACAACCTAAATTTCTTAAGCCATCTAAAAGCTAAATTTTAGATTGTCTACAAAGAGACATATGAATCATCCAGTACTCGGAAGTCAGGGACATCAAGATTGCTTGGATCTTACTGCGTTTTTCAAATCCTGTTTTACACATTGCATACTTTAAACATTTTGATATGCCCCGCAACAAAGTTTGGGACCAGGGCCTCGTTTTACAAAAGTAGTAACGAACAAAATTGGATAAGTTTTACGTAACTATAGTATGGTGGCATATTTCTGCCAAGAGATACGAGATATTTATCATGATTATTTTAGAAATCTATTGCGATAAATCAAAGTTTCCTGGAAATTTCATCTTTTCATTTTACCTAGATAAAATTTCCAGGAAACTTTGATTTATCGCAATAGTTTTCTAAAATAATCATGATAGTTATCTCATATCTCTTGGCAGAAATATGCCACCATACTATAGTTAAGTAAAACTTGCATAAATTTTGTTTTTAACTACCTTAGTAAAACGGGGCCCAGGTCTTCTGGAATGAGATTGTCCATCCTTTTGTCTTAAGCTGCAACATGTGTCTTCATCCTCTCATACAGTTTACAACCAATTGTCTGAAATTTTAATATGAGCCTGCCCATCATGTGAATTTTATGTACCTGCAGTTTTCGTTATGGTGGTTTGTCTTTTACAGGAGTTATGCCCCGTTAGAGTTTGTTTTGTATTTGAATGAAGTTTTATGTGGCTTTCAACAGTATTTTGGATGAACATGTCACAGAAACAGCACACTAATTCATAATGATCCTTGGTTTTACAAGCAGTAGGTTGGGGCTTTGCTATATAAGGACAATCTAGTATAAAAGCAGAAACAGAAGTGCAAGTGAGGATTAAACTGAGGAGCACTGTGCCATACAGGACTCTAATGATCAATTCACATGAGCTAACAGTGCCACACAGGACTAATGATCAATTCACATGAGCTAACAGTGCCACACAGGACTCTAATTATCAATTCACATGAGCTAACAGTGCCACACAGGACTCTAATGATCAATTCACATGAGCTAAATTTGTTTATAATGAAAGTAGAAGAATAAATCAACACTGGCCAGGATTCACAGTTGCACATAGATGTATTAACCCTTTACCACACAATGACGCCTTTTAACGCCCCTGAGAAAGAGGCCTTTTGAAAACATTGTGGGAAAAGCATTTTCTCCTTTTCCCACAAAGTTTTCTACCCTATCAAAGAAAAGTTGCGTCATTTGAGCCACTATGAAATTGTCGTCTGCAAATGCTTTCAATTTGGATAGGTATTAAATTTTGCCGTGTGGTAAAGGGTTCATTCAAATTATGTTTATCAAAGGCAATTATCATCTTTACATCTTTGCCTGTCATTTGCATGAGCAACTGTTGTTTATTTAGCTGTTTATGAGATATTAAACCTTATGCTTTTGCAGACATTGTGCATCAGGATCAAGCTGCACAGAATGTGCAGTGAGATCATGGATCTACTCTGTCTGACATGACAAGATTTTTCTGTGATGATGAAATCTCAATATTTGAATTTATAATTTGCAAAAATGTCCATTTTATTCATTCAAAAGTTTAATCCTTTGCCAAGCAATCCCAAGCTTTTAACAACCTTGAGGAAGAAGGCCCTTTGTTAAACATTATGCGAAAGGAAAAACATTCTGATATTCAGCATTTTCTCCTTTTTCCAGGATGTTTTCAACCTTTTAAAAAAAAAATAATTGCTATTATTTGAGCCACATTTAATCATTTAGTCATCTGCAAATGTTTTGGATTGAGACATGTCCAAAATTTTGCTGTTTGATAAAGTGTTAAGGGTTAATGAGAAATTGGACCAATTTGTCAGAATCAACAACTAGAAAGCATGAAAGAGAACTTTGATTAGCCCAGCCAGTATCGGTGTCAGATCAGAAAGTTCACACTGGTACTGTTGAGGTGCATTAAAAGGTTACTTGTCTTGGGTTTCAACAGTAATCCCTCTTGCAACAGAACTCTGTTTGGAATCTGTAGAGCGTTGAATGTTCAGATCCAGTTTGCATTTTGTCAAATTATGTGGAAATACTAAGGAACCTTGTATTTGTGCTTTTAAATTATTAATTATGTACAAACCTCTCGTTTACTGAGGGCGACATTAGGTCTATTGGAGAACTGCAGTATGATATTGCTTTGTATACATCTGACAAAGTTTTTAGTAGGTTAAAGACAGATATATTAAGCATTTTTTCAAACATGCAGGCTAATCTTGGATTAACAGTCAGGTAATTCCCAAGATATTTTGGCAGTTTGCAATATTTTTTGTCCTTCATATAAGCATAAATAATATGGCTTCATAATTCAGCTATCTAAGGGTTAAAGAAATCATGCATGTTCTCAGCCTTTGGCTTTGTTCTGTAACTCTTAGCCTTTGGCTATGTTCTGTAATTCACCATTATGAATTAATATGAAAATTCTGGGACTAGCCAGGAGATTATCTGTGATAGAATGCCTCAGCCAATCAGATTGCTTGTTTTGGAATTTAGAATACAGCTCCTACAGTTGATGAATACAGCTTTTGTATGGTGACAGTGGATATGTTCAGTTTTCCAACTTTTTTTTAATCAGAAACAAAATCTTAAGACTTATCCAAATTTAGAGCAATTGCAGACATCTAAATTAATTAGATAAAATTCAAATGATGAGTTTTGTCTTGGAATTGGTAGACAACATTATGGGAAAATACTGTACTGGCAACTCGAAATTTTACCTTTCCCACATTTTTAAAATTATTTTTCCTCAAGGTCTTTAAAACACAGGACTGTGAGGTTACTGGATAGAGTCAGCAGGGTCAGGGAGTTGTAAAGACAGTTACAGATAGTTATCACAGCTATATATTTTTGTAAGAAGTGTAAGATCAAATCAAATATTTAGGTTGATCAAAAAATGGTGTAATTAAATGACCCAACATTTATGACGGGAATAAATGTTTTATGGATGTTTTTTTTACATCACTAGATCTGAGGAAGGTCAATTAAGTGTGTATGGTGAATTTATGAGTTATGAGCATTTGTATTTTAGCCTGCAGATGTCTGTAATTCTTTAAAAATTTGCAAATGTTTGGAAAACATTGTGGGTAGAGGAAAAAATTCTGTTAGCCAATTCTTTCTCAGTTTGTCTGCTACAGACAAATTCCATCATTTGAGCCATGATTTGATATGTCGTCTGCAAATACTTTGAATTAAGACATGTTTACAATTTTGTTTTCTTGTAAAAAGTTCAGATCTTTGTTAACCATTTCAAGAGAATTAAGAATTAATAAATCAAGAATGAAACTTGAAAAGTCTTTAGAATAAAAAAAAAAAAGACAGATTGGAATTCTATGCAAGTAATCTTCACTTAACAAAACGAAATAAAGCTACATAATTGTCAAAAGAAATTGACTATGTATTCATACCATTTTCTGTAACAGTTTATCTCCCTTGATTATAACTATATACTGCAACAGGTTTAAATTAGTGTAATACAGAGTTTTGTTTGCAGAAAATGATTTCATTCATAATGATTTATTTTGGTATATATAATTATATTCATCAGTTTTATTTAAACCATAGAGCACCAAATAAACCCAATAATTATTTTATTTTTTTAGAAATAAAACCCAAATAATTGCAACTCTGGGGTTGCTTGTGCCCAGAATGTTTTCAGCAAAGAGAAACAGATCAAATATTAGCATGTTTTGTGTAGTCTGATCTTGATCTACACTGTCCACAAAGGCAACTATAGTTGTGAAAGGTGCTCTAAGGGTTAACATGAATTTATTTTTGTATCAAACTCATACATAATTTGTTCCCAAACTCCCCTATTTTTTCCCAGAAAAGATGTTTTCAGCTACACAACTCTAGCAAATTTCCTGTCAAAAACCACATGAGTTTATTGATACTTGACATGACTGATCTGTGGACATACATCTTTTATGTGTAAATGTTATCTTGTTATGTATAAAAAATCACTGCTGTAGGCTGAATATTTCTCTATGAGATATAGAGAAATGGATATCCAATTCTAACTAATAAAGTGTTGCAAGACCAATTTCTGTTTATTTGCCTGTATGCCAGTTGAGCCATATAGGTTCTTCATGGCCCTCTTGGTAGCACTTTTCATTGCTCTTATTAAAGCCATAATTATTTTTCAGGACAAGAAGAAACTGCTAAAGGATGCAATGTAATTGCCTAAAATTTAACTCGTGGAAGAAGTAAAACTCATGATTTTTTTTCTGGTACACTTGCCGAAACCTTCTAGAGGTGAGTACAGCTGGTTTTTGCTTTATCGACTTTTGATAAATTTAACTATTAGAACTTCAGAGCAATACACTGTGAGGTATTACAACCTCAACAGGCTTGCTATTGAGACCTGCTTGGCTTTTTTTGCCAAATTGTACTAACCTTTGTCATTATTTGGCACCATTGCTTTAATCAGAAAGTTGAAGCAACTGGTCTTTTTCCCAATAATATTGATTTTGCTATGAATTGTCTTTGATCAGGGATGTAAAATTCCACTCGCCTGCTCACATTAGCGAGTGATCTTTGACTTTGGGCGAGTACAAGAAATACCTGACTCGCCCAACCAGGCGAGTGCATTTTCTGACATATTACATGCACTTAAAGTCTGTAAAATTTGGCAAAGTTTCAGTTGGAGAACTGCTAATCAAATGGAAGTTTACATCACTTATTTGAGGTTTTGTCCATTACATGCATTACCCACATTTCAATTTCAATTTTGCCACCCCCAATTTGCATCAAATCGCTACAGCAAACCAATCTGGTATCACGTAAAAGACTTAGTCGCTGCCCATAATTTCTAAAAGCCACGCTTTGATTCTGCATTATATACTGGGTATTTAGCAATGACCTCGGGATGACTCGGAGTAAATCCGGCTGTCTACGCTTTAGTATTTATTTCTTTTCTTACAGAAATAGCTGAGGGAATTCCAAACTGGTCCAGTGGTTTTCTAAAAATATTCTGAAGAAGTGGCATGATCTATTTTCCGTTCAATTGAATTCCTACAGATGCATTACAAAGAAGGTTATGTAAGAAGATAATTACATAAACAAATTAGGTTGATTTTGCGCTCGAACGGTAAGTCATTTAATCAGAAAATTTGATTGTGCAGATAACCCTTTTTAGTAGCAGTGTACGGGAACACATGACTTTCAATTCTATTAGAAGAATATTTCACAAAAAAAAAAAGGGCGAGTGAAAAACTCTCCAGAGCGATTAACCTTTAACACCTACTCGCCCTGCCGGTTGAGTAGATAAAAAATTAATTTTACATCCCTGTTGACGGTAGGACATTTTCTTTTCTTTCAAATGTTTATTGTTTGTTCATCTCCAAATGGCCTATGAGATCAAAGATTCAACCGTAACTACACTTTCCTTGTTTTAACGACCCTGATAGGAGAAACAATGGTAATCGGCATTTTCTTCTTTTTCCACAATGCTTTCTACCATGTCTCAGATACATTCAAACATTTGAGCCACATTAAATTTGTGAAAGCTTTGTATTTGGATGAGTCTAAAATTTTGCCGCCTGCTGAAGAGTAAATAAACACTAGCAGGAATTTTCATTTTGATAGTTTTGTCATTAATGCTATTCCGGATTCTATCACTTTATCAGACTAGAGGAATGCATTTCTTTTCTTTCTTGTCAGTCTCCAGTCTAAGAGATAGTATTATCACTATGAGAAGATTCTTTTATGCATTTTCCACATACCATCGTAATACTCACGGTAAAATGAGGTATTTAAGAGTTTAAATTAAGATTGTTCTTAATCCCTAAAGCACTGAATAAAATCAATGAACATTTTCATTCTAGGATAAGACTGAGATAATTGCAAAGTCATGGCTTCCTTTCATCTGTAGTGTTTTAGCGAAGTGACAGTGTAGATCAAAGATCAGACTGAACGTTTTGTTCAGTCTATCTTGTCTACACTGGCTGCAAAGGTAACTATATGGTGAAAATCACTTTCAAATGAGTTCAGACATCAAAGGTTAGTGAATAACTTGTCTTGATATTAGCCACTGACATTGTAACTATGTTCTTCTGATTCTGGCTGCTTACTGGAAGAAACAAATTATAAGATGATCTTATGAGGGCCAAACCATTGAAAGTGGTCAGAGAACACACATCTTCAGGGAGGGCAATATCTGTCAAGGACAAAAACATTGAAAAGACACCTCTTAAGAGGGCCAAATCATTGAAAGGACACATCTGTAGAGGGCCAAATCATGTAAAAGACATACCTCAAGAGGGCCAATTCACTGAAAAGAACCAAATGGTTTTAAGGACACATCTGTAGAGGGTCAAAATATTTAAAGAGGACATCTTTTCAGGGTCAAATCATTGAAAGCACACATCATATTAAGAGGACCGAATCATTCAAATGACATAGCTTTAGAGAGCCAAATCATTTAAAGGACACATCATACGAGGGTCAAGTCATGTAAAGGACACATATTAGAGGGCTAAACCAGACAGTCATATATTTTAACTCTTTACCACACAATCCCGACTTTTAACGACCCTAAGGAGGAAGCCATTTGAAAACATTGTAGGAAGCCATTTGAAAACATTGTAGGAAAAGGAGAAAATGCTGGTAACCAGCATTTTCTCCTTTTCCTACAATGTTTTCTACCCTTCTCAAAACAATTTTCAATTTTTGAGCCATAATTATTTTGTCGTCTGCAAATGCTTTCAATTTGGACTGGTCTACAATTTTGTCGTTTGGTAAAGAGTTAAGAGTGTCAAAATTTATCATTGAAAAGAATATCCAGCATAAGCTAAAAGCAGAGTTTTCAGTAAGCAATAGTGAAAATGCTACCAAAAACTCATGAGTATTGGCTGGAGGTCAAGGAAACCAATTCTTGTAGCCACATAAGTTATCTTCAGTAGAAAAAATCAAACCTTCACACTTATCAAAAAACAAAATTTTAGACCTATCCAATTGAAAGTATTTCCATGTGGCAAGAGTAAACATTGCTATAACAATTGGATTAATCTTTGAAAGGGTAGAAAATAATTATTATGGAAAATGGAGGAAATGCTGGTTACCAGCATTTTCTCTGTTATCCCCTATGTTTTCAAAGCTTTCTTCCTCAAGCATGATACAACTAATTATTGTTTCATAAAAGGTTAATTCGTTCTGAGATAGAAATTGATAGACAATTTGGATAGTTATTTAGTAATCTTTTACTATCTTGATTTGTGACACTTGTATAATTATTTTTCATATAACAGATGTTTTGTTGGTATTTTACCATGGTGGTCATAGGGTTGTCTTTCCCCTTGTAGTGATTTAACTCTTTACCACACAATCCCAACTTTAATGACTGTAAGGAAAAAAAAGCTTTGGAAAACATCGCGGGAAATGGAGAAAATGCTGGTAACCAGTATTTTCTGTTTTTCCCACAATGTTTTTCAATCATTCAGGTACAAAAACAATCATTTGAGCCACATTTAATTTGTTACCTGCAAAGTTTTAACTATTTAGGAGTTTAAATATTTGTCAGTGGCAAAGGATTGATTGCTTATGCATACAATGTAGGTCAAGACTAGACAGTGTAGGCTAAGAGCAGACTGCACAAAATGGATTTTCTCAATCAGAAAGACAGACTAAAAAAGAATACTGGTTATTCCCAGTGTCTTTCCTAAATCACAAAATAACAGAAAGGCTAGTTCCAAGGAAATACTGCATTGCCATGTTCTTTAAGTCTGATCTTGATACTGATGTTTCTGTTTTTTTTTAATGAAAATGTTTATTCACACAATGCGAGTTTTAATGGCTTTGAGAAATGAGGCATCTCAAAAAATGATGGAGAAAAAGGAAGAAAATGGTGGTAACCAGCATTATGCTCTTGTTTTATAATATTTTGTATAACTTTGAAGACAACTCTATTCACTCTAGCCATACTTAATCTGTCAAATGCAAAAATTAATGCTTTGTTGTTAGACAAGGCTAAAATTTGTTGTGTGGTACAGAGTTAATTGCTCTTAGGGTAATGAAGAAAGGGAAACAGGTGTGTCAGTTATCCATAAGAGGCTTTGAGCATCCATTAAAGATCATGACCCCACAAGATTTTATAGTAAATTTATCTGATTTCATAGTAAAGTTGCTATAATTTTATTCCTAAACATACCTTTTTTCCTCAACCCATTCCCAAACAGTCCCATGTTTGAAAGACCCTGAGATGGAAGACTTGAAAACATAGAAGAGAATGGAGGAAATGCAAGCAACCAGTATTTTTGCTTTTTCCCACAATGTCTACGCTTTCAGAGAGAAAGTCCGTTGTTGGAATCAATTTGTTGTTTTTACACACAGTTAATTTGGTGCAGCCTAAAATTTTGTAATCTGGTAAAGAGTTAACCCTTTACCAAACAATCCCTGGTTTTAACGACCTTGAGGAAGAAGCCTTCTGAAAACATTGTGGAAAAAGGAGAAAATGCTGGTAACCAGCATTTTCTCCTTTTCCCACGATGTTTTCTACTCTTCCAAAGTCAAGTTTCAGTTTTTGAGTCATGTTTATTTTGTCGTGTGCAGATGCTTTCAAGTCTAAAATTTTGTCATCTGGTAAAGAGTGAACTCATTACAACCTTTGTATGAACGTTTTTGCCTTTGATTGTGGAAAAAGTAAGAGCAACAGCTGCTTTGCCCCAGTGATTATAATATGTATTAAACCTTTAAAAAATGCTCTGAAGTTTTAACAACCCTTTTCCACAGTATTTTATACCCTATCAAAGACAGAAATCATTATTTGAGCTACATTTAATTTGGAATGTAGGACGTTTTGGCCACGGACGTTTTGGCCATGGACGTTTTGGCCAGCTAAAAATACAAAGTAGGATGTTTTTGCCAAATTTTAATTTTGTGAATTTTTGCCCCATTAGACATGATTTAAAAGCATTGTAGGAAAATGAGAAATTGATATATTTGACATATATGAAGTATTGGGTTAATTTCTTTTAAAAAAATCTATTAATGAAGTTGCAAATAGTTAACTTCTTTTTTTTTTTAATTGATTGGTGTTACTGAATAGAACTGCTTACTTTCAAGTGTTATTTTGCTTTTATACTCAGCCAAGGACGAAACTGTATTTGATGATTGCTTTAATTGCCAATTATCAACTCTGTCAGGTAATAATGATTGAACAATAACTTAAAATTTCTATTTGCAACAATATTTTGCAACAAAGCATAAAAAAATGTAAGCAGTTTATCGAAGATTGCAAATCAAAAGTCAAACTGTGTTTTGGCCAAAATGTTATCTTAAAGCAAAAAATGCATGAAATGAACTGAATATGCTTTTCTGCATCAAAAAATGTATACTTAAAAGTACAGAGAGTTCATTTATTGCATTTTTCTGTGATAAAAAGCATTTGGCAAAAATGTCCTACTTCACACATTTAGCTGGCCAAAATGCCCGTGGCCAAAATGTCCTGACCAAAACGTCCTGGCCAAAATGTCTGTGGCCACCTTTAATTTGTTGTCTGCAGATGCTTTCATTTTATACTGGTCCAAATGTTTTTAGCTCACCTGAGCACAACATGCTCAAGGGGAGCTTTTAGGATCACCCAGTGTCCGTCGTCCGTCGTGCGTCGTCAACAATTTTTTAAACATCAACTACTCCTAAACCGCTGGGCCAATTTGGACAAAACTTGGCTGGAATGTTCCTTGGGAGGTCCTCTTTAAAAACTGTTCACAGAATTTGATTCCATCAAAAACTTTGGTTGCCATGGCAACCAAATGGAATTTTCTAAGAAATTCTTTAAAAATCTTCTCTGATGAAACTGTTGGTCAGATTTTGAAATAATTTCACAGAGATGTTCCTTGGGTGACCCTTTTCAAAAACTGCTCGCGAAATTTTGATCCGTCAAGAAACATGGCTCTAGTGAATGGGGGCTACTTGCACTATACAGAAATGAAGAAATTCTTAAAAATTCTTCTTCTCTGAAACCGCTGTTCAGATTTTGAAATAATTTCACAGAGATGTTCCTTGGGTGACCCTTTTCAAAAACTGTTCGCAAAATTTTGATCCGTCAAGAAACATGGCTCTGGTGAATGGGGGCTACTTGCACTATACAGAAATGAAGAAATTCTTGAAAATTCTTCTTCTCTGAAACCGCTGGTCAGATTTTGAAATAATTTCACAGAAATGTTCCTTGGGTGACCCTTTTCAAAAACTGTTCGCGAAATTTTGATCCGTCAAGAAACATGGCTCTGGTGAATGGGGGCTACTTGCACTATACAGAAATGAAGAAATTCTTAAAAATTCTTCTTCTCTGAAACCACTGGTCAGATTTTGAAATAATTTCACAGAAATGTTCCTTTGGTGACCCTTTTCAAAAATTGTTCGCAAAATGCTGATTCGTCAAGAAACATGGCTCTGATGGGTGGAGGGGCCCACTTGCACTATATGGACATGAAGAAATTCTTAAAAATTCTTCTTCTCTGAAATGGCTGGCGAGATTTTGAAATGATTTCACAGAAATGTTTCTTGGGTGACCCTTTTTGCAAATTGTTCGAGAAATTTTGATCCATCAAGAAACATGGCAGTGATGGCTGTGGGCTATTTACACTATACAGACATGAAGAAATTCTTAAAAATTCTTCTTCTCTGAAACCGCTGGTCAGATTTTGAAATAATTTCACAGCAGTGTTCCTTGGGTGACTTTTTTCAAAAACTGTTCACAAAATTGTGATCTGTCAAGAAACATGGCTCTGATGGTGGGGGCTATTTGCACTACAGGGACATGAAGAGGAATTTCTTAATTCTTCTCTGGAACGACTGGTCAGATTTTGAAATAATTTCACAGAAATGTTCCTAGGGTGACCCTTTTCAAAATTTGTTAGGGAAATTTTTATCCGTCAAAAAACAACAGCCAATTGTTGGCATCTGCATGTGGTGCTCTTGTTCAACTTATGTTTTTAGACACTATTGAGCATGTGCTCTTCTTCAAGAAATTGTCCGTGGGTGATCTATCCAAAAATTTATTTGCAGAATTCTGATTCATCAATTCATTGCTGTGGTGATGATTGTAGGGGTGGTGACAGATTTTGAAATGACATTTACAGGTGACCTTTTCAAATTTGCTTGGCAAAATAATGATTTTGTTTCCAAAGTTTCAATACCTCAAAAAAAATTGGCTATGGTCCTCTCAAAAATTCAGGTGAGCGATCCAGGGCCATCTTGGCCCTCTTGTTTTGTTTGGTACAGAGTATAAATATAGTTACATATACTCTATACAGTGGTTACCTATGTTTGTAATTTCAATTGCTACAGTGTTTGCTAAAGCACCTGATGCTGCCCTCAGCTTGGGAAAAGTTTGTTTCTAGCTGGATTTATGGAAGCCATAAAAAATTATGTACTTTGATTGCAGCCTGTTTTTAAAAAAGCATTTGGAACCTTTAGAGTGCCTAGGAAACATTAACAGACATTTTTTGGTCTAGATATAAAAAATAACTGTAATGTCAAGGTTGCTCTTACCCACAATGTCTCAACTATGGGGACCATGTTGATCTAAGATCAGACTGCATCTTTCGTGCTGTCTGATCTTTATCTCCTTTGGCTTCCAAGGCTAAGACTGTTTTGAAAGTGGCTGGGCTTTAAGGGTTAGAATTTATTTTATGGTAACTAAACAGGTGAATGGGTGTTAATGTAGCCTTTTACTGCCACATAGGACATAAAAGCTGTTCTTTGAGGACAAAGAAGATCAAGATCAGACTGGACAGAATGTGCAGACTTGACTGGCTTGGCTGTATGGTGTGGCTGCAACTTGATTATTAATTGACCTTAGAGTCTTCATTATTACTCAGAAAAATGAATGGTTGGCCCATTTTTTACCAAACAAAATTGTAGACTTGTCCGAAAGCATGTGCAGACAACAAATTATTACTCAAAACAAAAAATTTACCCTCATTGTTTTCAAAAGCTTTATTCCACAGGATCATTTAGTAAAGGGTTAAGAGGATATAGAGGAATAGTTCTGCCTGTCTGTTGTTTAGTACATAGATATAGTTACAATTTCTCCTTTTGCTATTATGTTCCTTAAAAAAAACACTTGTAAACTTGTCGCCAAGTTTTTGTCATCTGGTAAAGAGTTGATTAATCAAAGATATTGTTTGAATTTTTCTATTGCTGGTGCACCAGGTGTGGAATCAACTTCACTAACACTTCTTAAGAGGCATGATCACTTGGCAAGGGAAGTTTCAAATTAGAGCAGCTTTTATGAGCCAAATCATTAACAGGGCAAAGCATAAATTATTTCATATCACTTTGAACTGGCTTTGGTTTCTGATAATAAATTGCATCACTGCACTCATTGTAACTTTAACCTTTAGTAGTACTTCATACACATATTTTTTGTTCTCTCAGCCAAAAAGGGGAACTTCAAATATATGATGAAGTTGTACTAAGGATAATTTTTCAGTCATTATCATGACTCCCAAATGTTTTTCAACTCTTCACCAAACAAACAGCAAAAGGCTGGTTATCTGCATTTTCTCCTTTTCCAACAATGTTTTCCAAAGCCTTCTCTTTTAGGGCCGTTAAAACTTCAGAATTGTGTGGTAAAGTATTAATCTGAGTCATCTAAAGGTATCGGGTAAGTAAAGATTAACTCTACCGAATGACAAAATTTTGGACATATGCAACTTTAAAGCATTTGCAGTCAACAAATTAGATTTGGCAGAAATGGTTGAAATTGTTTTAGAAAGGAAAAAAAAATGTAGTGGGGAAAAAGGGATCAGCATTTTCTCCCTTGCCCACAATGTTTTCAAAGGCGTTCTCTCTTAAAGTCGTTAAAAGTCGGGACTGCTCAGTAAAGGGCTAAGATCAGACTACAGGGACGATAATCTACAATGTCCCCAAAAGTGCATTGGGTCAAGCAGAGCAGCCTAAGGATTAACTCTCTCTTTACAATAGACAAGAAGCTTTGTGGACCCATAACAAGAGTAACAAATGAGTCATGAAAGCCTAAATAATTATGTATACTTATTATAAGACACTACATGACAACAAAACATTATCTCTTTTATATTAATACAGATGATTGCTTTTGATTGTACTTTGTATATGTGGTTACATTTGATTCATATAACGATTTTTGCTGACACCTGGTCCAGATAGTAAGTCTAAATGTGCCTTTAAACCTTTACCACTCAATCCTGAGTTTTAACAACCATGACAAAGAAAGCTTTTGAAAACATTGTGGGAAAAGGAGAAAATGCTGGTAACCAGCATTTTCTCCTTTTCCCACAATGTTTTATATCTATCCAAGGACAGACAGAATAATTTAAAAAACATTTGAATAGTCCTCTGTAAATGCCTTCAATCTGGACAAGTCTAAAATTTTGCTGCTTGGTAAAGGGTTAAATTTAGAAGTTCTTCTAAATGGAAATAAGAATTTTTAATCGTTGATTACTTTCAAAGCCATCTCAGTCGGGATATCTAATAAAGTATTATACAAAGTGTAATTCCAAAATCAGATTGCACATTTTGTGCAGTCTGATTAGGATCTATAACATCTGCAAAAGCAGCAAAAGATTTCACTTGGGTTCTTAGTCTGTCATGAATGGGATAAATTTTGGATTTGTAATAAGCCCTCTTTTCCAGCTGAGAAACACAGAAACCCTTACAAATTACTTTATTATGACTGCATATTATGACTGTAATAAGCTGTTTCTGATTGAAGTGAGATTTCTGATAATTTTGATTTGTATTTTACTACTGTTAGAATTAGGTGAGCATGATAAAAAGTGCATCTGGCTTACCACTTTATTCACAGTTGCTCTAAAAATAGATTTTGTTCGTGACCTACTTTAGAGTTGTTGTAAGAATCAAGAAGTGATCTACAACAGAGAAAAATTTGAAATGTCTTTTTTTTTTTAATCAAATTAATATGGGTTCTCCATGGCTTTTTGATGAGGCATTTGATTTATAATTAGGAATTCATGATTCAAAAAAAATCTGCCAGTGTTGGTCATAATTATGTAGTGTCCTTTGGCAAGCCACTATGTAGTTCATACCTAGTGCTGCTGAAACCCAGGTAAATTGGGAAATTTGAATTTTGAATTTTAACATGACAAGTGTAAACACAGTGCAACGAAAGCATGGTAAAATCTACGTTATTCTATATAGAGTGACGTCATTCTATATAGAGTGACGTCATTCTGTATAAAGTAAGTAAGTTATTCAATGGAATGTAATCTGCATCCGCGTTTTTACTCTTAGTATGAACTAAGAGTTGGTCATGTTAGAATCGAAATAATTTTCTTTCTATCGTGGTTTATCGTGATAACCACATTGTGAGTTATGAGGCGCAATGAATAAACCACACGGGCTATTACCCTCGTGGATTATTTATTGTGCCTCATAACTCACAAATGTGGTTTATTGAACGATAAACCACAATTGAAAGAAGATTATTTCTTAATTGAATGTATTTTGTAAAGTAATTGATTGAAGTTGGTAATCATATGACTCTTTTTGTCCTTGTATTTGAGAACTTCTGTTTTAAAGTGCAGGATTTGTATGAGCAAGTTGAAGCAACATGGAAGAAAATGTGGCCAATGGAGAAATTGATTTTGATTTCAAAGAGAAATCATTTCTTCTGTCACCATAAAGTGCCTTCAAGTATGCTAATTACTTATTATGTGTACCCTGTTCAAAATGTATGTTATGTCTTCATGTAGGAGTCCTTTGAAATTCGAAAAAAGATTCCTGACTTACTAAAATTATGTGGCATTGGTCAGATAGAAAACTTATCTTTGTATCTGTTCACTCTTTACCAAATAACTACATTTTGGACTTGTCCAAATTGAAAGTATATGCAACAAAATGAAAGTGATGCGAAAATTGATATTTGAATTTGGAAGGATGGAAAACATCGTAGGAAATGGGAAAAAAAGCTGGTTACCAGCATTTTCTCCTTTTTCCTTAATATTTTCAAAAGTCTTTTTTTTTTTCAGGGTCATTGAAAGTGGGGATTGTGTGGTAAAGGGTTAATACTTTCAAGGACTAAGAGAAGGAAATAGCTCAACTCTTGACCAGGTAACAAAGTCCTAGACATGCCCATATTGAAAGCATTTGCAGAGGACAATGTAAAAGAGGCTAAAATCATGGTATTTGAAGGTGTACAAAACATTGTTGAAACAGGAGGAATGATGGTAACCAGCATTTTCTCCTTTTCCCACTATATTTTCAAAAGCCTTTTTCCTTTTGGTTTCTTAAAGATACATCCATACAGCTAGAGTGAAAAAAAACGCTGTTAAAACTTGGAAGTGTGTAGAATGGCTCAGCTGTGTCAACATGGTTAAATTACTGGAAGCGACAAGACTGATAGCTTTGAAGGCCTCCAAAACATGAAATGCATTTTCTATCCACCTTAATCTGTGTAACCTTGCAGCCATCAGGGGCAAAATTTGGCATGAAGTTATGAGAATGATTATAGTTTCATAAAATAAGGATGAAACCGATTAAAAACTGGCTGAAGTATAGATGTGCTTTTGGATCATGGGGCTTTTAACCCTTTACCAAACAACAAAATTTTAGACTTGTCCAATTGAAAGCATTTGCAGACGACAAAATAAACGTAACTCAAAAATTAAAGTTTGTTTCCAGCAGGTTAGAAAACGTTGTGAGAAAAGGAGAAAATGCTGGTTACCAGCATTTTCTCCCTTTCCCACGATGTTTTCAAAAGGCTTCTATCTCAGGGTCGTAAAAACCAGGGATTGTTTGGTAAAGGGTTAAGTAAAGTTTTAGTGGCCTAAAAATTGTAATCTCAAGGCTGTCATTCGAAATGTCTGTATAGGTCCAGTACCCAGTCCATGATTTTTGGAGTCTGATCTTTACCTACACTTTCTGCAAAAGCAACAAAAGTTGCACTTGGACCTTTTTAGGTGCACTTAATGAAAGAGTAATGATATCACTAGTTGCCAAGGAAATTGTGAATGGAATTTGAAAGGAGGGATTAATAAAAGTAAAAACCCACCATTTGTCATTGTGTCAAAACATGTCTTATCTCTTTTACTGGCTTTGACACCTTTCAAATAGAAAAGCTTACACTTCTCTGAGCAAAGCACAACTTTGGCTGCATTTGCAGACAATGAAAATCAGCATCAGGCTTTACAGAGCACAAGGATAACTGGCCTTGTTGACCTGACTAAATCTGTTGAAAATGGTATTAAGCTCCAAAGAGGTAAAACATCTTAGCCATTTGATTTGTTTGGTTAATGAAGATGTTTTGTAACCTTGTGAGAACTGTTATTGTGATACAGTTAAAATACTGTTGAAATTGGCATGAAACAAAATGATTCTGGCATAGTGCATTACAGGATTCCTTCAAAGACTTTGAAAACTATGGTTCCTTTTGCAATAGAACTGGCCAATATTGAACATCTTTTTAACAACCTTTCCCAACAAAATTACAGGTTTGAATCTCTACAAATTAGCATAAAATTAATGGTCCTTGGGTGGACCTCTTTTAGAATTCTTGATATATTTTTGATCTGGCGAAGAAAATGGCTGCTAGGGGCTTAGAATAATTTTACTTCATAACAATCTACACGAAAGCTTAAACACTGACAAAGGGAAATAACTCCTGTTTTATTTATTACAGATCATTGTAGTTAGTTACCATTTATCTCCCTTGATCATCCAACTGTAACATCATTGGTATTGTGTATTCAAGGTTTTTTGGACAGAAAATGTTCAGTTTTCAGCCAAACAGATCTATTCATATGTTAATGGTTATGCTCAGGTTAGTTGAATATCTAACATGAAGTGAGGGTTGTATCATTCCAGCTTTTGTTTCAAAAAAATTACCATACTTTTCTTCTGAGTTTTGGAAATCTTCTTGTCAAATGCTGAGTTCATCAATATTTGGTATGATTGACACATGATTAGACCTGCTTTCTTCACTGACATCATTGTGTCATGAGAAAAAGGTTATGACTTTTTCGGGAACTAGGCCGATTTTGTGCATGAAATCTGATTGCCATACGAACTTGTAAAAGTTTAGTTTACTTGTTGATGTCATTTAATTGTATGGCTTGTTTTTTTTTTAAAGGCAGGTGAACAATACAAGGCCATGAATGCCCTCTTGTTCTGATTTAACATCAGGTAATCTGTGTTATCCTGGTGAAGAAATAATCTTTCAACTAATTTAAAAGGTTTATCCAATTAAATGAAAGTATACATAATATCCCAACTTCACAGGTGTGCTTACAAACCATGTGCATGCTACCTAGGATTAACCCTTTACCAAGCAAACCTGTGTTTGGAAACATTGTGGAAAAAGGAGAAAATTCTGGTAACCAGCATTTTCTCCTTTATCCACAATGTTTACACAGCCTTTCTGAGGGTGATTAAATTTTTTTAATGCTTTTTCCTCAATGTTTTCAACCCTATCAAAGGCAAATCCCATTGTATTAGCCACAATTTTTGTGGTCTGCACAATCTGATATACTTTGAACTTGGACAGATTTAAAATTTGTTTCATAGAGAGTTAGTGTTTTAGATGCTTTGCACAACCTTTGTTTCTGTTGCAGAACATAATTATGAACAGTGATCAGACTGTAGGGATTTCTGTTGTTGAGTCTTTGCGAACCAACAAATTTAGGATTTGTCCATATTAAAAGCACTTGCACACAATTCATTAAATGTGGTTTTAATTATAGGATTTCCATATGAAAAGATTAACCCTTTACCAAACAATCCCTGGTTTTTACGACCCGCAGATAGAAGCCTTTTGAAAACATTGTGGGAAAAGGAGAAAATGCTGGTAACCAGCATTTTCTCCTTTTCCCACAATGTTTTCCACCCTGCTCGAAGTAAATTTCAATTTTTGAGTTTCGTTTATTTTGTCGTCTGCAAGTGCTTTCAATTTGAACTTGTCTAAAATTTTGTTGTTTGGTAAAGAGTTAATGCTGGTTACTTGTATTTTCTCCTTTTTCCATTTTTTTTTTCATCCAATAACCTTCTCTCTTAAAGGGTAACTCTGGGCCAAAATTTTTATTTCAAAATTAGATAAAACTATACTAGAGTATGTTAACAAAAAAAATCTTAGCGTTCTGTGATGCTTAGTTCACGAGATATAGAGGTTTAAACTTCGGATTTTCACCTGTCTGAAAGTCGCTAATTGAAAAAATCGTGACTTCCGGTAGTCTGCCGTGACGTCACAAGTGTGAAAAGATATGGTCGCTATATATGAACTAACACAGAAAACTGAGAAAACTGCATGAAATTTGCGAAGATATAAATCGCTTTATCACGTTTCAGTCACTTGTCTACTGCAGAATTTCAATCTCTATCGCTCTTACATCTTACTACAATAATAGGAAAGAAATTTTAAATGAATTAGCCTAGTGGAGATAGTACTTATGAAAAGGAAAAGTTATTCTTCTAGTGGGGAACAAAACTTTTTTGAAATTCATTTCTTGAAGTTATTTCAATTATACCACAGTCTCATCGACGAATTTTGATAGATAGATAAAAAAAAATAAGAAATGATAACTTCAGATAGTTGAAATATGCCAAAAGTCTCTTCTACTAAGTGGTAGAAGGAACGTTGCAGTGTGTAAAGGAAATCATTCGAGTACAGTTCTAAGGCTGTTTCTACCAAATATAGGACACCGTCGATCATTGAACGGTCTACACATCCTGTGCAGTCTGATCTTGATCTACACTGTCAGTGTCAGCATTTTACATGTCTCCTTTAGCTTGGGAAGAATTAAAAGCCTTGATCTACCTTAGAAATCATATCCTGTCTTTAACATTCACAAACAACATTAAATCCGGCACACATCCTAAATTTGCAGTTAAAGTTGAATCCATTTTTTTTCACTCGATCTTCATTTATTTTCCTACATGTTATTTTCACAATTTCAAATTTGTTTCTTTCATCAACAATGATGTTAAAAGATTATCTGAATAGCCTCCTGCCTTCCTGCCCTCCATATCAAGCAGTAAATGTTTTTGATCATCTGCAAAATACAGGGTCAGTCCATTTCCTAAATACTGAGACATGTTAGGCGTAAATTTAAAAGGAAATATCAACGCGGACAAATATTATTTGGCTTTTTTTTCCGTATTTCTCGCTGTAATCACGTACGAGATAACAGATGCTGACCATAAAAAATTCAGCGTAAATTAAAAATTTATTACAAACTTTACACAAAAGTTTAGTGCGCCAACCTTTTATTTTGAGAAAAGAATTGTGTGTTCCATCAATGTAAAGGGGCAGAGGGTTAATTTGGCGCCACTTTGATGTTGGTATCGTATCGTCGTCGTCTCACCTTTTTTTTTGCAGCTAAAGGTTAACAAGCACCTGTCATAAACATGCCATGAACAAATTTACTCTTTTGTTTTCATGACCATATTGAACCCTTTTTCTTATAAAATGTAAATGGAATTTGGAATTTTACACAGGTTAAATGGGTAAGTCGAATGTCATAACTTTTGTATTTTCCTCATTCACATGATCTTAAATAAAAAAAAAATCCCTTAATCTGCTTGTCGAATTTCTATTCTAACTACCCTCCAAATCTCTCTCTCTCTCTCTCTCTCTCTCTCTCAGTAACATGAAAGAGATGGATAATCAACAGTGAATTTACCATTGACTTCTTGCCCCATTTCAATTTCTGTGTTGCCCCAAGGCTGCTGAGTGCGGCTCGATGACCTTTTGCGAACAATGTATATTAAGATCAGACTGCACAGAACGTGCAATCTGATGTTATGTACAGTGTCCAATACGGAGATATCTATCTCCAAAAACTAGCAGTATTCGAACTTTTGCAATCGGCATGAAGGTTTATTTAACCTGTTGAGGATTAATGGTAGATCTGATATTAAGCCACGTCATTCCGTTTAGACAGACAGACAGACAGCAGACTGACGAATAAATAGTCATCTCCTGGCTCTAAATAGTGCTTAAACTCGGCACCTGGGTTACGATAGGGATTTTTGTGACCAAAAAAAAATATCGTCTCCCGACATGAGGGAGGATTAGGTTGTGAGAAAAAAGTCAGTATCAGAGCAAATTAACAGTACACAGAAGCCGAAATAAATGTGTGGGTCACACTTCCTATGTCACATCCGGTTTATCGAAGATTTCACAAACTCGCACAGGTGTGCAAACCACATTTTTACTAATAACTCTCTTTTTACGAAAGACATTAAAATATGGTTTTCAATTTTAAGATTGTTTTCATTTAAGGATTCTTATATCCAAAAATAGCTTTGGTCTGGAGTTACCCTTTAAGGTCTAATACACAGGGTTATTTTGTGAATGATGAAAGGAATTATTAACCTTTTAGCATCTATTACAAAATTGTATACTGGTTCATTTTGAAACCAAGGTTACTTATGTGGTTCAATATTAGTGAGCCAAGTCCTGGTAGCTCAGTCGGTAGCACAATACTCTTTGAAAGTGTACTGGTGAAAGAAACTTCAGGAAAGCATGGATAGGTGCACTGGCCGCAGCAATATGACTGAAATAATGTTGAAAATGATGTTAAAGACCATACAATCAATCAGTTAAAATTGATGAAATTTGTCTGCGAAAGCATGGGAACAACAACATTATCGGAAGGTTAGAAAATGCATACAGTAAAACTCTGATATTGCGAATTTCAGGGGACCGCCAGATTTAATTCGCTGTAAGCATAATTCACTATATCGATAGTGCAAACTTCGCTGTATTTTGGGACTCAAATATGGCTACATGTACATGCAGTATAACTTTTATTCAACGAATGAAACCTAGTCCCAGCATACCTTTTCATGAAAAATAATTCCGTATTTATATAGACAATAATTCAGTACACAATGTAAACGTTAGTCAATAAATTATTTAGCATTAAAAAAGTCAGTCATTTGTCTTTGTTTTGAATCTGCTGTTTGGCGATTTTCAAAAAATGCTTTCATTTTTTGCAACATCTTGAAAAAGTCATGCGGCATTTCTGACTGACATTCAAAAGCACGGTATAAACAGTCAATAGCGGAAATAGTTTGTTCCATCGTGGGCATGACTAAAACCTCCTCCTCTTCATCATCACTCGAGTCGTCCTCCGAAATTGTGGAAATAGCAGAGACAATGTCGTCTGCTGACCTTGTCTCTGTAGAAACCAAATCAGCATCAATCATTGTGAAATCATCCGCTGTGACATCACATGATGCAAGTTGCATCCTCGAAGCAAGACGGGATAAAGACACATTTAAGACGGGTCGAAATTGAAAGCATCTGAAGACGACAATTAGTCAATTTGTGGTCAATTTATACATTAGGCGGTAATTATCGATCGATAACACAGTCACCTGTTTGGACGCACATAAAGCGTAACAATTTACACAAGGTAGCAAAAAGGTGTGAACAACTGACTATGATTACAAACCCTTGACCACTTCGCTCTACAGCAGGTATTTTCATCAGTTTTAAGTAAGTCGGGACCGGACTTTTGATTCGCAATATGGAAAACTTCGCTTTATCAAAATTTGCTGTAACAATTATATTTCATATGTGCTAAAGAAGCTTTTGTTCGGGGAATTGATTTCACTTTGTACAAAGCAGGAATTCGCAGTATCAGAGTTTGTTATAAATATGTTTTACTGTATATTCTTCCCTTTTCCCTCAAAGATTTTTTCAAAACCTATTTCCCTCAGGGCTGTAACATGGAATAGTATGGTAAAAAGGTGAATGGAATAAAGAACATGCTCCAGGATTAACCCTTTACCACACAACCCGGTGTTTAAACAACTTTGAGGAAGAGGACTTTTGAAAACATTGTGTGGAAAGGAGAAAATGCTGGTAACCAGCATTTTCTCCTTTTTCCACAATATTTTCTACCATTTCAAAAACAGATTTTTTTTTAGGTCATTTGCAAGTACTTCCAGTTTAAATGAATACAAAATTTTGTTGTTTGATAAAGGTTTTTAAATGTGTTTACCTTGAAATTCAAAGGGTTTCGGCAGTAGGGCAGTAGTGGTGAGTCAGTGCTATCTGGATTTACATATCTAGGTTAAATCTTTTACCTTCTTGTCACTGCAAAAGTAATAAAAATTTCATTCAAGTCCTCTGAGGCTTTTTCATTCATAGAACAGAGTTTTCCTGTTTATTTAACCCTTTTTACAAAATGATCCCATGTCTTAGCCGTTATCGTGCCAAATCTAAATTGTTTGTGATAACAAACTTAGTTAAATTGAGATTGAATACCTAGATCAATATAACTGAGACTAGTGATAGAGAGCAGAGCTGCGGTACCTCATTCGGTAGCGTACAGGACTTGAGAACAGAAGGTCGCTGGTTCGATCCTGGGCTCGGCCAATTTCTTTCCAAGCATTGATGATAGTCATTGCGACAGGTTTCATTCCTCTCTCACCGCTGACTAATGTCTCGATGCTGGATATGTGGGAAAGCAGCCAGTAGCTTGGAAAGAATATTGTGCAGAGTACTGGTAAAAGAAACTCCAGGAAAGCATTAGTAGGTGCATTGGCCACTGCAGTGTAACTGAAATAATGTTGAAAACGGCATTAAACACAATACAATCAATCAATCTAGTCATACAGCAGTAGAGAGGGTAAAGCAAGATCAGACTGCATGTATAGGCAGGCTGATCTTGATTCACACTCTCCACTTCATATATTATGTTATCTACAGTAAAAAACTGTTGTGAATAACAGGGTAAGAGATTTCTTTGACAACCAAAAAAGTATTGATTAACCCATGGCCACATGATCCAGAGTTTTAACAACCCTTGGAAATTACGTCTTTTGAAAACATTGTGAGAACAGGAGAAAATGCTGGTAACCAGCATTTTCTCCTTTTCCCACTATGTTTTCTGACCCTACAGAAACAAATGAAATCATTTTACCCTGGGAAATTAAGTCTTTTGAAAACATTGTGAGAAAAGGAGAATATGCTGGTAACCAGCATTTTCTCCTTTTCCCACTATGTTTTCTGACCTCACAGAAACAAATGAATCATTTGAACCACATTTAATTTGTTGTCTGCATAATTTTATGCCTTTACTTTCGACCAGACTACAATGTTGTGGAGCCGTAAAGACTTGATTAAGAGTTTCTCTTCTGCTGTAAATACTGTTCAAATAAAGCGGTGTTGATTTTCTTTTATAGGGTATTGTAGGGAACAATTAGATCAAAGATTTGACTGCACATTCTGTGCAGTCTGATCTTAACTTATGCTGTCTGCAAAAGCTATTTGTGTTGCCCATGACATTGGAAGAGTTGGTGACCCTCTGAAACAAGACTTTTTGAGACTTTGCTGAAAAAGGAGAAAATGCGAATAGTCAGCAGTTCCTCCTTTTCCACATTGTTTTCATTCTTTTCGAAGATAAATTGCCTCATTGAGCCATATTGAGTCCATCACCTGTAAATGCTTTCAATTTTGGTGAGTGTTACATTTTTGTCATTTGGTAAAGAGTTAACTTAATCTTTTTCCAACTGTTAGGCAGGCCACTGAGGATGTACCTTGCAGAATGGTTAGAACAAGATCAACCTTGACATACATGCAGTCTAATTTTGGTCTGCTCTATTCAGCTTCTCTATAAAATATTATAGATGTATATCAATCTAATGGAAACTTGACCCTAAGAGTGCCGAATACCAACCTGCACACTAATGCAGTCTAATCTTGGTCTGCTCTATTCAGCTTGTCTGTAAAACATTATAGATGTATCTAAATCTAATGGAAACTTGACCCTAAGAGTGCCGAACAAACCCAGATGATATTTTTAGTCTAGAAATAAGACCCAAATAATCACTATTTAAAGGTTGCTCTGGTCTAATGTGTTTCAGTAGAGCCGACAGTGTAGATCAAAGATCAGGCTGACGTTTTTTTGCAGCTTGATCTTGATCTACACTGGCAGCAAAGGCAACTATAATCATGAAAGGCTCTTTAACCCTTTACCAAACAATCGCTGGTTTTTATGACCCTGAGATAGAAGCCTTTTGAAAAGATTGTGGGAAAAGGAGAAAATGCTGGTAACGTTTATTTTGTCGTCTGCAAATGCTTTCAATTTGGACCAGTCTAAAATTTTGTCGTTCGGTAAAGAGTTAAGGGTTAACACAATATTTTTTCTGTGAGAGTCAACAAAAATTATTGCAGTGTAATAAAAATGTTCCAAAAACACAGCTGTTTCAGTTTCCAACTTTTTACCACAAGACAAAATTTTAGGCTAATCCAGATTGAAAGCCTTTGTAGAAGGCAAACTAAACAAACGTGGCTCAAATGACAAAATTTTTCCTTGATAGGGTAGTAAACATTTTGGGAAAAGGAGAAAATACTGGTTACCAGCATTTCCTCCCACAATGTTTTCAAAAGGCTTTTTCCTTCGGGTTATTAAAATTCAGGATTGTGTGGTTATATAGTTAAATCCTGGTCCAGCACTATAAAGGTTAAAAAAAAAGGACTATGGAGAAACTGAAAGAATCAGCAATTTTTCTGTTTTTCAGGCAATATTCTTTTCACTTGCCCATCTGGCATGTGAATTTTGGGGCATGAACACAAGATGGGTTATGAAGGATTATGAGACGATGGGATAATCTCTTCCGCATGTTTTTTTCTTTGCTACTATAGTATTTTCCTTTGTACCAAAGGATTAAATTTTTAATGATAGACTCAGCAATATCTTGAAATGTAATTAACACTTTCTTAGAAAAGGTACTTAACAGAGGTCACAAGTTGTTGTCTTTGGCATCAAAAGGGACACTTTTTAAAAATGAAGGTGCTGTCTAGAACTGTAATAGCTTCTATACAAATGATGAGGAAACTAATATGGTAGAAAACACTGTAGGAAAAGAGAAAATGCTGGTTACCAGCATTTTCTCCTTTTTCTACAATGTTTTCGAAAGCTTCTTTTCCTCAGGGTCATTAAAACTTTGAATTGTATGGTAAAGGATTAAGCTCCCATTCCATGCAGAGCTAAAGACTATTGTTATTCTTATCTCTTGTGACAATATCCGGGAGTGAGAGAGGCTTGCCTGAAATGTATATTTGCTCTAATATACTTCAGCATGGACATCAACTAGGAGAGTCTATTCATAAAATGTACATTTCCTCTAACATGTTTTTACAAGGATATCAACCCTTAACCAAGCAATACACGTACCATAATTATTTCAATAACCCTAAGGGAGAAGGCTTTTGAAAACATTACGGAAAAAGGAGGAAATGCTGTAGACCAGACAAAATCATTTGAATAAATTCCAATTTGTCCTCTGTGAATGCTTTCAACTTGTCTAAAAACTGGCCAAGACTAATTTTTTTGTCATCTGGTAGACTAAACTCTTTACTACACAATCCTGAGTTTTAACGACCCTGAGATGATGGCTTTTCAGAAAGCTTGTGAGAAAAGGCTGGTAACCAGCATCTTCTCCTTTTCCCACAAGGTTTTCTAAAGTTTTACAGACAATAACCACCATGTGAGCTAAATTTAGCATGCTGTCTGCAAATGCTTTCAATTTAGACCAATCAAAAGTTGTGTTGTTTCGTAAGGAATTAAAACACCTTCTCTAACCTTTAGTGCTGTAAGGGTTCAGCAAGGATATGGTCTTAGCATTTACTCTTTATGACCTTGTCCAGTCTGAATAGAATACTTTACTTTCTTCAACAGTAAAACCTGTTTCGTTTGGTACAAGGATGCATTTTCAATAGTATGAAAAACATTGCAGGAAAAGGAGCTGTTGTACCAAGTAATTTGTCCTTTTTCCATGATGTTGTTATAAATTAGTCCTAAGCTGGGACACGAAAAGGTGTATTTTAAAGCAATGGAGTAAATTTTATCGAACAATCCCAAGTTTAAACTACCCTTAGGAAGATAGCTCTTGAAAGCATTACAGGAAAAGGAGAAAATGCAGATTTCCAGCATTTTCTCTTTTTCCCAAAATGATTTTTTTTTTCACCTTTCACAGACAAATCCCAGTAATTGAGCCACAACAAAATTTGTGGTCTTTTGATTTAGACAATTCCTAAATATTTGGTAAAGCGTTAACAATGGATTCAACATCCTTTTAAAACCAGGATAACCAACAGGAGTTTTATTCTTAATTCAGGGGTGCATGTGAAAACATGCTTATTTGCAGCAAATTTTTTCGTGTGGTACAAAGTTTTCAAAGACAAAAAAGTCATCTGCAGGTCTTAATATTTTAACCACGGGAATACATAAATATTTTTATCTCTTTTATCAGGTGAAAAAATTTTTAGACTTGTGCTCATTTAAAGCATTTAATTTTGTAGACAACAAATTGATTGTGTCTAATACTATGGAATTTGTATTTAAGAGGGCAGAAAACATGTTGGAAAAAGAAAATGCAGGCTACCAGCATTTTCTTCTTTTTCCAGAATGTTTTCAAGACCCTTCTATCTAAGGACCGTCAAAACTACAGGATCATTTTTTTTTTTTAAATAGTTACGCTTTACCAAACAATCCCGAGTTTTAAGGATCCTGAGGAAGAAGGCCTTTTGAAAACATTGTGGAAAAAGAAGAAAATGCTGTGAACCAGCATTTTCTCCTTTCCCACAATGTTTTCTTCCCTGCTGAAAACAAATTTCAAATTTTTAGTCACATTTGTCGTCTGCAAATGCAATGAATTTGGACGAGTCTAAAATGTTGTCATTTGGTTAAGAGTTAAAGAAGTAGACATTTTGAGAAAGGATCAAACAAAAAATTTAGCCTAACAATGGGGAGGCTTCAGTTGATACAATGAAAGGAGTGATTTGCTTAGTTGCTCACCATCAATCCATCAAGTACAGTTGAGTGGTTTGTAACTAAACACTAGAAAAATATGACCAATTAAAGTACATTGTTACACTGGTGCTGTCCACAGTTTGATGGCCGTCGGTTGAACTTCACTGGTATTTCTTTGATATTGGATATTTTTTAACCCTTACATTGCTGTGCAAACTATAGGTAATTTTTTCGATGGCGTAGTTTAAGATCAGACTGCACAATAAATGTGGTCTGATCTCTGGTCTAATTTTGTTTGACATAGTTATATTGTTTGATAATTTGTGAAAGTTTGCTTTAAATTTGTGACAATGGGCTTCTTTAATAGGCTCAAAATATTAGCAATGTGAGAATATATTCTTCTAATTTTGGTTTGACTTGATTAAGTTTAGCCTGTAAGGATAGTTCAAATAATTATAAGCAAAAAGAAATAGATGAGGAAACTGGGTACAAAAATATTGTGACAAAGGAAGAAAGTGCTCTTTTGCAGCAACTTTTCAATTTGACTGGGTTTTTTCCGATGATTTCTTCTAGATAGAGCAGCAGAGGAAAGTATCCATATGAAGTTAAAATCTTAGCTCTTTGTTGATGGCTTCCTTCTGATATGATTTAGTCATAGGTTTTCTTCACTTGATGTCACTGTTGTTTATTTTTCAGTGATCACACATTGTAGCAGCGGCTTAAAAAGAATTTCTGGTACATGTGTAAGTGTTTTTGCAGTTTAAATTTAATGTTTGTTACCCTTTACTTAACAATCCCGCATTTTCATGACCCTGTGAAAGAAAGCTTTTGAAAACATTGTGAAAAAAGGAGAAAATGCTGGTATCCAGCATTTTCTCCTTTTCCCACAATTTTTTCTAACCTATCAGAGAGCTTAAGCTCATTTGTACCAATGCTGAATTTGTGGTCTGAAGATATTTTGAATTTGAAAGAGTCTAAAGTTTGTTGTTTGTGAAAGGGTTAAAATACTATTCTGTGTCTTGACCCTTTTTCAGACAGCAAAATTTTGGACTTGTCCAGATTGAAAGCATTAATTTGCAGACAACAAATAAATGTGGCTCAAGAGATAGGATTTGTCTATGAAAAGGTAGAAAACATTGTAGAAACGGAGAAAGGCTGCTTAACAGCATTTTCTCCTTCTCCAACAACGTTTTCACAAGCGATTCTCTTCAGTGTCATCAAAACAGGGGACTGTTTGGTAAAGGGTTTAACTCTTACCAAACGACAAAATTTTAGACTTCCAAATTGAAAGCATTCTCAGACGACAAAATAAACATGACTCAAAATTGAAACTTGACTTTGGAAGAGTAGAAAACATTGTGGGATAAGGAGAAAATGCTGGTTACCAGCGTTTTCTCCTTTTCCCACAATGTTTTCAGAAGGCTTCTTCCTCAGGATCGTTAAAACCAGGGATTGTTTGGTAAAGGGTTAAAGACTCAAAACTAGATTGTATGTAGAGATGCAGAGTTGGACCAAAACCATAACCCATTATCCAATTGTATTAGATGTATGTTATGATTGTTATTGTTATTCGAAAATCTTTTTCAAAAGCATGTAAAGCCTAATGTATCAACCTAGTTTCTAAATGCACTGGTTAGAGAAAAAACACTTCCAGCATTTTGTTTAGTATTAAATTAAATTACTAAATCATCATTAAATATGCTCATCTTTATACACATTTTTAACAAACAACAAACAGGAACAAAGCATATGGATAAAAAAGGTCAGAAATTTGTTCATTGTCTTACGAAAATGAAAGTTCGCAATAAATGCATAGCTCAAATACAAACCGCACATGGCGGGATTCGAACCCGTGTGGACAAATATCCTCGAGGTTTAAAAGACCAACACCATAACCACTGAGCTAAAGGGAATTCTCCCTAACGCAGTTGTCAGGTATTGATTTTTATAGGGAAAAGCTATGCAGTAAGGAAGGAGTGATCTCCGTAACACACCCCCTCTTAAATGTCATCATTTTGATGATAGAAAGCCTAATTAGGCAGTAAGTCTATTAATTAGTCAACAGATGGCTCAGTGGCCAATCCCGGACGAGCCTCCAATTTCTGTTACGAGACAAGCGTAAAGAGAAAGAATATCAGCAACAAGCCTTTCACAATTAACAATATTTATTAATGAGTATAGACAAAAGAGTACAATAAGAGTTAAGTTTGAATGAAATTGTGACAATTTTTAATCTTAGAACAAGAAATAGACTGTATCCCTCAAAATTAAGAATTATGTTTAGACTAAAAATAGTATGAAATTTCTGGTTCCTAAAACCTAACTTAACAATAGTTTTAACTTGCAAATAGATATGAGCAACCTGTATTTAAAGAAATAGATAATTGCAACTTCCAGATCTATATTCCAATTTAAATCCCAACAGTTTTCACTAATTCTGTATCCTCAAAGCCACAAGTTGAAATTCAAAATCAAAATCCACCAAGCAAGTCACTCCTATTTATATCAGCTGGAAAATTCTAGATTAGTCTTTTCTAGAAAGATGACAACATGGATTGGTAAATAACTTGTTTACTAACAACCGGTTTCTAAAAATAACCACAATGGAATAACCAATGAATGTTCTTTATGTTTCTAGAATACTCTGTATATAGAGTGAAAGTGATAATGAAAACAGGTTATTTTATATTTATATAACAATTGATATGATAGTATTACTTTAGAAAGCAGTATTGTACAAGAATGGAAATAACTGAAGAATCACAGTCTAGTACAGATAACTGAACCCGAAGGTGATTCTGATTTTTGACTGGTCGCCTCTTGGCACAGAGATGATCGTGAAAAAAATAGTTGAAATCTCTCTGCACAGATTTTTTTCGCACGTTTGAACTCTCATAATTGAACAAAACTAGGATTTGAACATACCTGTTCCTTGCATATTCATTAATCCATACTTTGAAGTATAAACATTTTCAATTTAAATGCTAAATGTAAGAAAAAACAGTTTATTTCATCTGTTACTTGAGGTGTTTACGTTCATGAAAACAGACTCAAAATGGCCCCCACGCACAATAAATTTCGTCACGTTTTTTTTTTTTGAGATTTACATGTTATAAATTAATGACTTCTATAAGCGCTTTAGGTAATGAAAAGTTTAATAATTTGTCTTTCGTTATGTTCATCACTAAAAGTTTACTGCATTTCACTGCAATACAAATTAAACCGACAAAATAGAAAGTCAGTACTGGAAAATTCATGATGGACTTGAGATGAAGCAGTGCACAGTAAATATCCAGATATGAAAACAAGCACTGTAAAAGTCTCATTATTGAGACTAAATCACCATCTACTAATGCGCACAGGAATAATTGCTAAAAAAGAAAAGCAAAAGGAATGAGCATAGAAAATCTCTCGGGAAAATCTAATTTTTTTTTTAAGGAAAGAATAGAATTTTTTTTCCGGGAGATATGAAAAAAAAAACCCTTATCACACTCTATGAAAGCGCAAAGTGCTTTCATACATAAGTGTGATTAGATTTTTTTTCATACCTCCATGAAAACTAAAGAAATTCTCTTCATTCCTTATAATTCAATATCAAAGACAACAAAATACGCTCATAAATAATACCGTTACAATTTGCATTTTTTCTTGTAGATCTAATATTGCAATTTCTACTTTCTGATGCACATTTCAATTAAAAAAATTTTCATAGCGTGGGACAACGGCTCGTTCATGACATAAAAATGTGTAATTCATGACATCATCATAGCATTGAACATTGCAGAGTTAGTGGATCTATTGACAGAAGTTTAATACCCTGGAAGTAAGTTGAAAAATAGATAATTCATACCCAGCAAACTGACAATGACCTTTAAGTTTTTCTTTTGGACTTTATTAATTTGTTGGATATCTTTTTCAATTCATGATATTCAGAGAAAACAAAATTAGCTATATTTTGAACTTGGTCTTGGTCTAAAATTAGAAGGTAAAACATTATGAAATCTCATATACAGTCATGTTTGTTTGCATTAGTTTTACAGCAAAAGTAGTTACATCACTGTATGATTCTTTTTCATGGAGCTATGAAATTTTTTTTTGCAGCCAATCAGAACTCGCCAATATTTGTTGAAACAAGTAATATTGAATTATTAATCAATGAAATGACTGGATAAAAATCTATGGTATCATACCTTTTTTTGCATATTATGACTAGACTTTGTCTGCAAATAACCACAGACATGAATCCAGGTGATGCTTTACAGGGACACCAGGGTACATATTTACCAACCATTCTTAAGAACATTCTTTGTCTTATTCTCCAAAGTTTTCAAAATTTGAAAGTAACACAACTTCTGATTGGCTGAACCAAATGGTTTAGCCAAGCAGAAGTTGTGTTACTTTCAAATTTAGGAAATTCTGGAGAATAAGACAGAGAACGTTCTTAAGAATGGTTGGTAAATATGGACCCAGGCTGGCTTTTCTTGAATCCATAAATTCACCAGACTGATGATCTTTTAATAATGTTAATTCAAACAATTCAGTCTTGATAGTCTGTTTAGCTGTTAGGAACAGGATAATTATTCATGAAGAATGATAAAAGTGAAAGCCTAAATTGGCTTATCAGTTCAGTATGGTTTGTATCATGTAATCACAGAAGTAGAGGCTGGTCTGTTATTTCATGATTATTTCCTGTTTAACTCTGAACATGCAACACACTACATAACATGCTTTTGTGGACAAGGTAGACTAAGATCAGACTTCACATTCTGTGCAATTTGATCAGTGTTTTTCACTGTCCGATGTATTAAGAGATATTTAGGTCCAAACAATTCTGAAGTTTGCCAAGGTGTTTTTTTCTTCACTTGTTGAAACTGATGTGTTTCAATAGTGCCCTTGGGTCTAAGAGTTACATTGAAAAAAGTAAAGTCTGCAAAGCAGGTAAACTAATTGTCACTTATGACAGTAATTGAATTTGTTTGAGGCCTTTTACACCATAAACAGAGATACAGTGTTAACTCTTTACCAAATTTTGGACTGGACCAAATTGAAAATATTTGCAAACAAAGAATTAAATGTAGCTCAAAGGCTGGTTTCTGTTTCTGATAGGGAAGAAGACATTATGGGAAAAGGAGAAAATACTGGTAACCAGAAATGATCATGTGACATTCCCACAAGCCTCCATAAAATACTAGCACAAATTTTACAATTACCTTAAGAGGCCACTTTTTCGGTAAAGAGACTTCTTTTTGGCATCTCTGAATGAGCTGGCTTTTGATTTATATTTTGGTACTGATATCTAATGAATAAATATAAATTTGTGATTGGCCAAAAATTTAGACCTGTTTATTCTATAGCCCCCTGCCTATTTGTTGGCAAATTTACGCAGTCTATCTTTTTTAAAGATATTTCTAGTTCACACATCTCTCTCTTATTCATCCATGGTTTGCTAGCTATCTTAATTTAAATCGTAAATCAGTCTTAATTTAGTTACAAAACATTTTTGAAGTCCAGTTTAAATCTTTGCATGCAAACAATCTTCCTATGTTTAAGCCTTTGTCACCCAGTCCCAAGTTTCCACTACTGCAACAGAGAAGGCTCTTGAAAACATTGCAAGAAAAGGAGAAACTGCTTTTACCAGCATTTCCTCCTTTTCCCACAATATTTTTTATTCTTTCCAACACAATTTCCACCATTTGAGCCACATTTGTTATCTGCAAACTGCTTTTAAAAATGTCCAAATCACTGCAAGGATTAATCCTGTACCAAACAATGCCGAGAATTAACAACTAGTAGAAAATTGGCTTTTGAAAACATTTTTCAAACAGGAGACATTGCAGATAACCAGCAGTTTGACAATTTCCCACAATCTTTCTAGCCGTTCAGAGACAAAATAATGTTTTCATTTGAGATACAGCATAGACTTGGACAAGAGTAAAATTTCATTGTCTGCTAAAGAGTTAAGTCTTTGCCAAGCAAACCCTAGTTTTAACGACTTAGGAGAAGAAAGCGTTTGAACACAGTGTGGGAAAAGGAGAAAATGCTACATTTTCTGCTTTCTCCACAATATTTACTACCCTATTGGAGAAGTTAAACTCATTTGCACCAATTTCAAATTAGTCTTATGAATATTGTTTTGAAATTAGATCAGTCTAAAATTTGTTGTTTGGGAAAGAGTTAATTAATTTGCTTCACTGATGAACACAGCGCCAGATTTTAGAAATGCTTCATTTCATGTAATAGTGACTATAATAGTGAATGATTTCTGTATTAGTTGAAATCATTACACGGTAACTTTACTAGTAGGTAAAATGTAAAATTACCAAGTACCCCATTTTTACATGTAGTTTTGTTTATGTACAAGCTTGCACATTAATTAGTTTTGTAGATATTTATCAGGAAGATAATATTGCCAGAAACACCTCAAGTGTGAATATAACAATTAACTCAGACTGTGTATTCCCGTTGTGATGATTATCTAAATTGTGGACTTGCCTAATAGTTTGTCGGCATTTGACCTGCCAAACTTTGAGACTGTCTCTGAGCACTGAGACCCTGTTGAGACCCTGTCACTCATAGTACAGCATTATATCTGTGTCCTGTTGTGTATCTAGGGATAAAAGCACTTGACTCTTTACCAGACAACAATGTTGTAGACTTATCCATATTAACTCTTTATACCATGCAACAAAACTTTAGACTGGTCCAAATTGTAAAGATTTGCAGACAAGAATTAAGTATAGCTCAAATGATGAAATATGTTATAGAAATGGTAGCAAACATGGAGGGAAAAGGAGAAAATGCTGGTAACCATTATTGGCTGGTACATCATCCCTAATCTGTCCTCCACAGTTCATCTTTTCTCTTATATTCCAGAATGCATCATCCCTCATGTCCTCTAGAGTACATCATCTCTGATATTCTCCTGGGTACATTATCTCTGGTTTCCTCTAGGGCTGATCATTTTCATATCCTCCAGAGTTCATCTTCTTTCTTATCCTCCAGAATGGATCGTCCCTCAAGTCCTCTAGAGTACATCATCTCTCTTATCGTCCAGAATGCATCATCCATCATGTCCTGAGTACATCAGCTGATATTCTCCAGGGTACATTATACCTTGTGTCCTCCAGGGTACTGCTTTAAGCTGTGGTCACACCTTACTTAGTTGACCGTAGGAGGGAATGAATGTAGATGGCAGTAGTTGAATGTATTAAATGTAGTTGATCGTAGTTACAGGTAGATAGCCGTAGTTCAACCTAGTAATGAATGTAGTTTTAACTTATGGTTTGTCCATTGTAAGTGCATAATTTTTGAACATGTTCGAAAATTTGTTATGGTTAACTATGATGTTTTGACCCTACTGTGACCCTAGTTTGAATGTAGTTGACCATAGTTAACCATAATTAATCACCCTACTTAACCCTAGTGTATTTAATACGTTCAACTACAGCCAATTTCTACTACGGTCAACTACGTAACATGTGACCGCTGTTAAAGTACAATGACTGCAGCTTATCCGTACTGAGTAGGCACAACCTCAACGTTTAACCTTAGCTTAATGCAGTTGACCTTAATTTAACGTAGTTGTACATACTTAGGACATAGTTTATACATAGTTTAATGTAGTTAATCATAGTTAGACGTAGTAATACCCTACTTAATCCTAGCTACTTTGCATGCAGTTGAATGTAGTTAACTGTATTTACACATAGTTCAACCTACCTAGACTTCCTATATTTCCTCTTATTGCCAATTTTGAACCTACTATGAACATACTTTAACCTAGTTGACCATAGTAACACTACTGCAGACTGTGTTTGAAATGAACTACAGACAACTACGTGCATGACTGTAAATGTGGCCATGGCTTTCATGTCCTCCAGGGTACATCATCCTTCATGTCCCCCAGAGAACATCATCCCTCGTGTCCTCTAGAGAACATCATCTCTCGTATCCACCAGGGTGCATTCTCCCTTATGTCCTCCAGCGTACATCATCCTTCATGTCCCCCAGAGAACATCATCCCTCGTGTCCTCTAGAGAACATCATCTCTCATATCCACCAGGGTACATCATCCCTCATGTCCTCCTAGGTACATTATCCCTCATTTGACTGTGCAGGCTGACCTTGGGTTGATACTTTTTTTTCTCTAAATGCATCAAACCTCAATTTCATAGAGCATAGCACAATTGATTATGCTTAGTGTTAAAACTACTACAGTTGCATAGATTTTAGGTTGATAGCTGTCAAAATTGTTATCAAGGAATATCTTTATGCCATTTGTGCAATGTGGATAATGTAACAATTAGACAGTATCATAATGTCAGGATTGTTTCAGGTGTTATTTTGATATCAATTGACAAAAATATACGGCCCCTATTGTGTGCGAGGCCATTCATGTTGCAATAATGTTAAGAAGCATTAGAGGGCTTAAAAAAGAAATTTACGTATTCAGCTTATATAGTAGATAATTATACTAATTTATCTGTATGCAATTTAGCATTATCCTCATCATTATTTTAGTTGTATTGCAACAGACAGTGCACCTGTTCATACTTTCCTAGAGTTCTTACTTCAGTACTTAATGCAATATTCTTTTCAGGCAACTGCTGCTTTTCCATATAAACATTGTAGAAACAAGGTAAGAGAGCAATGAATCCTGCTGCAGTGACCATCATCAGTCCTCTGAAAGGTTATACCCAGCTGGATATCTAACAGGTAACCGTAGGTTTCAAGCCCTGTACTTTACTGACTGAGCTACAGGGCTCAGCTTTTTCCAATGTAAAGGCAGGTTTGATTGGAAAATAAATCAAACAGTGTAGATCAAGGTCAAACTGCACTTAAACCTTTGTTGTTAGCTCCACTGGCCGAAGGCCAGCGGGCTTATGTCATGGCCCGGTGTCCGCTGTGCGTCCGTCCGTGTGTTAACTTTTATTTTAAACATCTTCTCTGAAACTATTCATCCAATTTTGATGAAACTTCACAGAAATGATCCTGCCATGGTCGTCTTCAGAATTTCTTGAAAGAATTTGATTTCTTCAAAAACTCTGGTTGCCATGGCAACAAAACTTAAAAATATTGGAAATCTTTGAAAATCTTCTTGTCTGAAACCATAAGGCCTAGGGCTACCAAATTTGGTGTGTAGCTTTATCTAGTAGACTTCTATCAAGTTTCTTCAAATTATAGCCCTGTGGTCAAAATTGGCCCCGCCCCAGGGGTCACAAGTTTTACACGGGCCTATATAGAGAAAACTTATGAAGTCTCTCTGCACCTAGCCATAAGGCCTAGGGCTACCAAATTTTGCATGTGGCTTTATCTAGTGGGCCTGTACCAAGAGTGCCCAAGTTATAGCCCTAGGGTCAAATTCGACCCTGCCCCGGGGGTCACAGGTTTTACATGGGCTTATATAGAGAAAACTTTAGAAGTCTCCCTGCACCTAGCCATAAGGCCTAGGGCTACCAAATTTTGCATGTGGCTTTATCTAGTGGGCCCATACCAAGAGTGCCCAAATTATAGCCCTGGGGTCAAATTTCGCCCCGCCCCGGGGGTCAAAAGTTTTACATGGGCATATATGGTGAAAACGTTGGAAATCTCCCTGTACTTGGTCATAAAGCCTAGGGTTACCAAATTTTGCATGTAGCTTTATCTAGTGGGTCTTTACGTAGAGTGCTCAAATTATAGCCCTAGGGTCGAATTTGATCCCACTCCAGGGGTCAGAAGTTTTACATAGGCTTATATAGTGAAAAATTTAGAAATCTTTTTAGTGACCATAAGACTTAGGGCTACCAATTTTAGTCCTGTTTCAGGGGTCTCATGTTCAAAACCAATTTGCCAACTATTGTAAAGTTTGGCATGTAGTGATTTTACTTATTACCCAGTGGAGCGATACAGGGCCATCATGGCCCTCTTGTTTTTGTTGGTCCATTTTAATTATTCAGCATTTTAGCAGTTTAACACAACTATATCAGTGTTTCAGTTCAGTATCTTGGCTCTCTCAGGAATGGGCTCTGGTTCTAACTGAAGATTGTCCCTATGGTGGACTTAACTTACCCTTGTAAAGTCTGTCACAAATCAGATGTGGTTTAACCCATTACACTATCAGGAGTTTCAACAACCCTGAAGTAAAAGCCTTTTGAAAACATTGTGGGAAAAGGAGAAAATGCTGGTAACCAGTATTTTCACCTTTTCCCCCAATGTTTTGCACCCTTCCCAAAAAGAGTTTCAATTTATAAGTCACTTAAAGGCCCGGTAAAGGCCAAAATATCAAAGCAGGTGTCATAAAACATTTAAAATAAAATACCACCATTTAAAAGTATGAAATAATTGTGGAGATGACAGTCTGTTATCGTGTGGTCGGGGCATATGTCAGTCACTGGCAGAAAAAAGAATTTTAAAATCAGGCAAAAAAAAGTAAACAAAAGACACAGCTACCTGGCAGGTTTTAACCCAGTTTTGAAATTGATTAATCTGTCAGCCACTAACACTTGGACTGACCGTACAATGACAGAATGTTATCTTCACAATAATTTCCATTCTTTTAAATGGTATGATATAAATTCAAATGCATTTAAACACCCGCTTTGTTTACTTTTGGGCTTTATTGTTACTTTTAATTTTGTCATCTGCGAAATAGTGCTTTGAATTTGGTAGAGAGTTTAAACCCAAGATAGACCCTGACTGTCAGATTATAATTGCCCCCCCCAAAAGTCTGTCAGGAATCAGCTGTTGTTTAAACCAAAAATTGTCCCTGTGGTGGACTTAAACCACTCTTTTCAAGTCTATCTGGAATCTCTTTACCACACAATCCCGACTTTTAACGACCCTGAGAATGAAGCCTTTTGTGAACATTGTGGGAAAAGGAGAAAATGCTGGTAAAAAGCATTTTCGCCTTTTCCCACAATGTTTTCTACCCTTCCCAAAACAAATGTTAATTTTTCACTCACATTCATATTGTTGTCTGCAGATGCTTTTGATTTGGACAAGTCTAAAATTTTATTGTGTGGTAAAGAGTTAAACCTAAACTTTTCCCTGTAGTGGACTTCGATTACTTCTCTTAGGTCTATCAGGAATCAGTTGTTATTTAAACTGGAATTTTTCCCTGCAGTGGACTTGAAGTACTACCCTTAAGTCTATCAGGAATTTGCTGTGGTCTAAACCTAAACTTGTCCCCATGCTGGACTATGATTACTCTCCTAAAGTCATTCAGGAAATGGGTGTGGTTTAACCTCAAGGTTGTCCCTGAGGTACATTCATACTACTCCCCCAAAAGTTTATCTGGAATCTGCTGTGATCAAAACTCAAGTTTGCCATAGTGTTGGACTAAATTTACAACCAAAACAACGGAGACAACTATGCAGTTTTTAAATGTGCATGCCTTTCATTACAGCTTTCCTGTACAATAGCAGTAGGTTATGAACTGTATGCTGATGTGTTAGGGTTTCCTCTGTGAGGATTTTACAAAACCTATATTGATGTTGCAGGAACAGTTGATCATGAAGTTGATAGACAATTTAGGGTGGGTCTGTTATGGTTTGGACGTGATTTCATGTGCCTTGAAAACAGCTCTCAGGAAAATCTGAGGAGATTTTTCAGCCATTCATGATCAAAATCTTGCTTGTCAGTCTTATCTTTTGCAGCCCGTCTAAAATGGTGTGAATTTTATACTTTGGTTTGTCAGATATTTAAATTTTGAAATGTTAAAAAAAAAATCTGGCTTCTTATTTTTAGTTGCTTAGATGTTTACCATAAGCAAAACTTTAGACAGATCCAACTTTAAGGTGTAAGCAGACGACAAAACATGGCTCAAATAATGATTTCTGTAAGATAAGGTAGAACAAATGGCCTGAAACATGCGAAAAGGAAAATTCAGACATTTGCAAGTGTTGTCCCAGATCAGCCTGCGCAGTCCACGCAGGCTGATCCGAGATGACGCTGTCTGATCGTGTGTGATTTTCTGTTTCACGCAAGTCTACTGTAGGACAAAATCTAATGTTGACGTGGAGTGCCATCTCGGATTAGCCTGTGCGGACTGCGCAGGCTGATCCGAGACGTCACTTTACGCAAATGTCCGAAAGTCCTTTTTCGCATATTGCAGGCCATATAAGCCACCAGCATTTTCTCCTTTTCCCATAATGTTTTCAAATGCCTATCTAACCAAGGTTGTTAACAGTAAGGATTGTGTGGTGAAGGGTTAGTCACACACTTATCAGATTCTGTATTTATGTTTATGTTAAGTGGTGATGAATTCACTTGAGTGTCCTCTTTTGCACACAACAAAATTTTAGACTTGTCTGAATTTAAAGCATTTGCAGACGACAAGTGTTGCTCAAAACATAGAACATAAAAGTTGTCTTTCAAAGGGTAGAAAACATTGTGGGAAAGGAGAAAATGCTGGTAACCAGCATTTACTTCTTTTTCACAATGTTTTTATTTTTTTCTCAGGGTCTTTCGCATTGACTCTGGTACAGGGTTACCAAGGTTTGTTTGTCGTGTTTGCAAACAAATCAGAAAGTAATGAAAGGGATATATTCTTTGGCTCAAATGGTAGAATTTGTCTTTGAGAAAGGAGAGGATGTTGTGGGAAGTTGAGAAAATATGAGATACCTACAAGTTTTCTCCTTTTTATACGCCCGAAGGGTCTTATTATGTTATGGCCCTGGTTGTCCTTCCATCCGACTGTCTGTTCGTCCATCCATTAGCAATTTCTTATGTGTGCAACTCCTCCTACAGTTTCCATTGGAATAAGTTCAAACTTACCACAATGAATCTCTGTGATGTGTAGTTGTGCATATGACTCTTTACATTTGGATGGCTTTAGTCATTCTAGAGTTATTGCCCTTTGTTATTTTTTATACTTAAATTTTGTCTGGAGCATAACTCAAAAACTATTAGAGGTGTAAACATAATACTTCATAGGTTGATAGATCTCATCAAGGAGAAGTGCAGTGCACAGGAAACATAACTCTTGATTGCATAGTTAAGGAGTTGCCCTTTGTTATTTTTCTTACTTAAATTTTGTCTAGCACATAACTTGAAAACTACATGAGATATAAACCTGAAACTTAACAGGTTGATAGATGACATTAAGGAGAAGTGCAGTGTACAAGAACCATAACTTTCAGTCCCATAGTTTAGGTGTTATTGCCCTTTGTTATTTTTTATACTTAAATTTTGTCAGGAGCATAACTCAAAAACTATTAGAGGTGTAAACATGATATTTCATAGGTGGATAGATCAAATCAAGGAGAAGTGCAGTGAACAGGAAACATACCTCTTGATTGCATAATTAAGGAGCTATTGCCTTTTGTTATTTTTCTTACTCAGATTTTGTCTAGCACATACGAGTAACTTGAAAACTACATGAGATATAAACCTAAAACTTCACAGGTTGATAGATGACATTAAGGAGAAGTGCAGTGTACAAGAACCATAACTTTTTGCCCCATAGTTTAGGGGTAATTGCCCTTTAGTTTTTTTCTTACTTAAATTTTGTCAGGAGCATAACTCAAAAACTATTAGAAATGTAAAAATGATACTTCACAGGTGCATAGATCACATTGAGGAGAAGTGCTGTGCACAAGAACAAATAACTCCATGGTCTCATATGTGATCCCTAACTGTTCAGTGTCTAGTTCTTTTACCATACATTCTTCATTTTAACCCATTTCACTGACAAGCCCCTTCGGGTGTATATGTGCAGCTCTGCGAAGCTCTTGTTCCACAATGTTTTGTAACCTTTCAAAGACAAATTCCATAGTATGAGTCAAATTTAATTTGATGTATGCTAATGTTTTCAATTTGGACAAGTTTAAGACATTTTGTTGTCTGGTACAACCCAAGAAAAATGTCTTACAAAACTTATGTGAAATACACATACACACTCCTGCCCCTACTGACTTGTTTTTGACAAGCGCAGTCGGTAGCATACAAGACTTGAATCCAGAGGATGGCCGGTTCAAGTCCCCAGCTTGGCCAATTTCCTTCTGGGGATTGATGAGTCATTGCAACATGATTCATTCCACTTTCATGGCTAATTATTGTTTAAATGATGGTTATGTGGGAAAGCAGCCAGTGGCTTGGGAAGAATATTGTTAAAAGCGCAGGTAAAAGAAACTCCAGGAAAGCATGGATAGGTGCACTGGTTGCTGCAATAAAACTGAAATAATGTTAAAAACAATATTAAACCCTAAACAAACTATTGGTCTAGTATATTTTTAGTGTAGTTTTTGCTCTTACCAATTTGATTGGTTCTTAAATTTTCATACAATTATGAAGTAACAAATTCATGGCCAAAGTGTTGATCTATAGGCGTAACTGATCCATTTCTCCTTACCAAATTTCCAGATCACAATTAAAATCAAAGACATCTAGAGCACAGAAATTTTCATGTAAATAAAAACCAGTGATGATAATAACTAAAAAAAGTGGCAAATAGAGGATTTTCTGAGTAGGAAATATTTTGCTGTATGTCACAATGATATTTAAGGCAGAGTCATGAAGATGATTAAAGTGTTACTTGCATTTGTGACAGGTTTAATAACTCAAAAAACACAAAAAATTAGACCTGTCAGAATTGGAAGCATTTGCAGAAAACAGAGTAAATATGGCTAAAATGATGAGATTTATCTTTTGACAGGATAGATAGCATTGTAGAATTTGGAAAAAAGGCATGTTACCACAATTTTCTCCTTTCCCACAATGTTTTCAAAAGCCTTCTTCCTCGCGTTTGTTTGGTTAAGGATGAAGCAAGGAAGTTAATATTCTAGAACTGGGCGGCTATCTTTAACACCCATTAATTGTTTTTGTACTGTGTTCCCTCATATTGACAATCATAATCATGATAATATAGTTTAGTCAAGTATTTTTGTTTTTGTGATTAACCCTTAAAGTGCCTTTAATGACAATAGTTGCCTTTCCGGCCAGTGTAGACCAAGATCAGGCTGCACAAAACGTGCAACCTGATCTTTGATCTACACTGTCTGATTTGCTGATACACTGTAGACAAAAGCAACCATGAAATTGAAACTATGGGGGATGTATTTCTAGGATAAAATTTTTTATAGGATTTAATGGGCATTCTAAGGGTTAACACTATTCAGCACTAAATCAGCTATTTGACAAGGACAAGTGCATCTGTTGATGTATTTCCCGAGTTTCTGCACTAGTACCACTACCAAAACCTTTCCCTAACCAAAAAACAGTGTTTTAGCACTGAGGCAGCTATGAGAACCTTGAAAAAAGACTTGCATCACCCATAGTGTATTACTGATGAAGATAGTGTGGATCAAGATCGGAATGCACAAAACATGTCTGATCTTGATAATACTTTCTTTAACACTTTCCCAATCACATGTTGTAACAACCTTGAGGAAGAAGCCTTTTAAAACATTGTGGGAGAAAGGAAGAATTATGGTAACCAGCATTTCCTCCTTTTTCTCCACAATGTCTCTACCCTTTCTATCAGAAAAACCCTATTATTTGAGTCACATAGGCATAATGCTTTCAAATTTAAAATTTTTCAGCTGGTAAAGAATGAACTGTCATTGTTGTAATAATGGCGAGAAAAAACAACAACAAAAGAAACAGCTTGATTCCCTGCAGTTAACTCTTTACCAAATGAACATAATTTAGACCCATCCAGATTCAAAGCATTTGCAGATGATGATTTTAGTGTGTCTCAAATGATGAAACTTGAGTAGAAAACATTTAGGGAAAATGAGAAAATGCTGGTTACCAGCATTTTCTCATTTTCCCACAATGTTTTTGAAAGGCTTCTTCCTCAGTGTCGGTAAAAGTCGACATTGTGTGGTAAAGAGTTAAGGCAGGCAGGCAGGCTTATCAGGAGTTTATATTTAGAACAAAGTTGTTGCACTCACAGAGGGATTGTAATCATTTGTGGAACTGAGAAATTTTAGACTTCAAAATTTAAAGTGATTACTTAATTTGTCAGAAACCTGACCTCCACATCCCACATCCGCCAGATCATGAACTCTTCAGCAAACAATCAAAAAAGGCATTAAAAGTACATTGTGAGAAAAGGAGAAAATGCTGGTGACCAGCAATGTTTTTTTACTGGTTCAAAAATGAATTCCCTCTTTTGAGTCTAAGTCAAATTGCTGTCTGCAACTGTTTCTAAGTCGAACATAATTCAAATTTTGATGTCTGGTAAAGGGTTTTATTTACATACTAAACAACCATTTCATTTGGATCTTTAAACCTTTGCAAACTATGTATCTTGAGGAATAAACTTTTGAATCATTGTGGGAAAAGGAGAAAATGCTGGTAACCAGCATCTCCTTTTCCAACAGTGCTTCCAAAGACAAACTCCATCATTTGAATTGCATTTAATTTTTAGCTCACCTGAGCACAAAGTGCTCAAGGTGAGCTTTTGTGATCGTGCTGTGTCAGTCGTCCGTCCGTCGTCAACTTTTACCTTGTGTACGCATTTTCAGTCAGATACTCATGAAACGTGGTCAGAATGTTTGTCTTGATGATATCTCGGACGAGTTCGAAAATGGGTCACGTTGGGTCAAAAACTAGGTCACCTGGTCAAATCTTAGAAAAACCTTGTGTACGCTCTAGAGGCCACATTTTCAGTCCAGTACTCTTGAAAGTTGGTCAGAATTTTTGTCTTGATGATTTCTCGGACAAATTCGAAAATGGGTCATGTCGGGTCAAAAACTAGGTCACTAGGTCAAATCTTAGAAAAACCATGTATACACTCTAGAGGCCACAGTTTTAGTCAGATACTAATGAAACTTGGTCAGAACGTTTGTCTTGATAATATATTGGACGAGTTCGAAAATGGGTCATGTCAGGTCAAAAACTAGGTCACTAGGGCAAATCTTAGAAAAACCTTGTGTACACTCTAGAGGCCACATTTTCCGTTCAAAACTCTTGAAAGTTTGTCAGAATGTTTATCTTGAAAATATCTTTGATGAGTCTGAAAATGGATCATGTCGGGTCTAAAACTAGGTCACTAGGTCAAATCTTAGAAAAACCTTGTGTATGCTCTAGAGGCCACATTTTTAGTCAGATACTCATGAAACTTGGTCAAAATGTTTGTCTTGATAATGTCTCAGATGAGTTTGAAAATGGGTCATGTCAGGTCAAAAACTAGGTCACTAGGTCAAATCTTAGAAAAACCTTGTGTATGCCCTAGAGGCCACATTTTCAGCCCAAAACTCTTGAAAGTTGGTCAGAATGTTTGTCTTGATAATATCTTGGAGGTGTTTGAAAATGGGTCATGCTGGGTCAAAAACTAGGTCACTAGGTCAAATCTTAGAAAAACCTTGTGTACGCTCTAGAGGCCTGATTTTCAGTCAGATACTCATGAAAATTGGTCAGAATGTTTGTCTTGATGATATCTCGGACAAGTTGGAAAATGGGTCATGCTGGGCCAAAAACTAGGTCACTAGGTCAAATCTTAGAAAAACTTTGTGCAGACACTATAGGCCACATTTTCAATCCAATACTCTTGAAGTTTGGTCAGAATTTTTTTCTTGATGAATTCTCGGACGAGTTTGAAAATGGGTCCGGTCAGGTCAAAAACTAGGTCACTAGGTAAAATCTTAGAAAAACTTTGTGTACGCTCTAGAGGCCACATTTTCGGTCAGATACTCATGAAACTTGGGTCAGAATGTTTGTCTTGATGATATCTCGGACGAATTTGAAAATGGGTCATGCTGGGTCAAAAACTAGGTCACTAGGTCAAATCTTAGAAAAACTTTGTGCACACTTTAGAGGCCACATTTTCAGTCCAATACTCTTGAAATTTGGTCAGAATTTTTGTCTTGATTATATCTTGGACGAGTTCGAAAATGGGTCATGTCTGGTCAAAAAGTAGGTCACTAGGTCATATCTTAGGAAAACCTTGTGTATGCTCTAGAGGCCACATTTTTGGTACAAAACTCTTGAAATTTGGTCAGAATTTTTGTCTTGATGATATCTCGGACAAGTTTGTAAATGGGTCATGTCGGGCAAAAAACTAGGTCACTAGGTCAGATCTTAGAAAAACATTGTGTACTCTCTAGAGGTCATATTTTTCAGTCCAAATTTCTTGAAAGTTGGTCAGAATGTTTGACTTGATGATATCTCGGAAGAGTTGAAAAATAATGAATGTATGGTTAAAAACTATGTCACTAGGTCATATCTTAGAAAAACCACATTTTCAGTCCAAAACTCATGAAACTTGGTCAGATTGTTTGTCTTGATGACATCTCAGATGACTTCGAAAATCGGTCATGTTAGGTCAAAAACTAGGTCATTAGGTCAGATCTTAGAAAAAGCCTGTGTATGCACTATAGGCCACATTTTCTGTCCAATACTTATGAAAGGTGGTCAGGGTCTTTGTTTTGATAATATCTACAATGGGAAAATTGGCTATGGTTGGCTAAAAAGTAGGTCACTGAGAGAAATTCTAGAAAAAGCTTGTGTACATGCTAGAGGCCAAATTTTCAGTCCAATAATTATAAAAGCTTAGTAGAATGTTTGTCATAATATCTCAAAAGAGATTGAAAATGGGTCATGTTTGGTCAAAAGACTCAGGTGAGCGACTTCAGGGCCATCATGGCCCTCTTGTTGATGCCATCATTTGAGTTGCATTTAAATTGCTATCTGCAAATGATTTTAATTTGGACAAGTCTAAAACTTTGTTGCCCAGTAAAGTAATGATTAACATCTAGGCAATGAGCATGACTATTGCACTTCCTGGGCACACACAAGATTGATACCACCCAGAGTTGCCTGCATAGTCCTCTAAGATGGCAAGACTGAAGAAAATAAAGTAAAAGGCCAAAACCTTTCAGTGAAAAGTACACCTGAATATAGTTATTTTCATAGCAGATTACTGGATTAGAATCATGAAATACTTCTGAGGATTATCCATTCTTAATTGAAAGGATTTTTTTGCCCCTTTTTTAGCTCCACTGGCCGAAGGCCAGCGAGCTATTGTCATGGCGTTGTGTCCGTCGTGCGTGCGTCCGTCCGTTTGTTCGTCCGTTCGTCTGTGCGTGCGTCCGTAAACTTTTTCTTTAAAAAACTTCTCCTCAGAAACTATTGACTGGATTTTTACCAAATTTCACAGGAATGTTCCTTTGGTGGTCCTCTTTCAAATTCCTTCAAATAATTGTGTTCCATGAAGAATTCTGGTTGCCATGGCAACCAAAGTAAAAAACCTTTGAAAATCTTCTCCTCCCAAACCGCTATTTGGATAGCATTATTATTTTGCAGGAATGTTCCTTAGATACAGGTTTACAGAATTCCTTAAAAAAAAAAAAAAGATCTCTCAAAAAACATGGCTTTTATGGGAGACTCATTTTCCTTTTATGGTATAAAGTAAAATCTTTGAAAAATTTCTTCTCTAAAACTATTCATTGGATTTTATTGTTGTTTTGCAGGTAAGTTCCTATGGTGGTTGTCTACCAAATTGTTTCTTCAGTGAGCTAAAATGCAGGATTGAATGATAATTGTTAAAAACTTCCTTTCGCCATTACAGAAATATCAGGCCTGTGGAGCGATACAGGCGCTCAAGCGCCTCTAGTTTTTTCAAACTTGTCAGAAGATAAACTTCAAAAACGATGGCAGCATGTTTGTTAGAAGAGCAGTAATTTTGAGGAAATTATTGATCAATTGATGACCTTGTAGACAGAGTTTTCAGAGCTGATGTAATTTTTAGACTCTTGCAAAGGTTTTTTGTGCTTCCTGCTTTTTTTTAACTAAAATTTTTAGTTAAAAAAAAGCAGGAAGCACAAAAAACTTTTGCAAGACACAGTCATGTACAATAGTCAATCCTTTACCAGACAGCAGGATTTTAGACTTTACCATAGTGAGTGCAATGAGTTGATGGCAAATTAGATGTGTTCAAATGATGAAGTTTGTCTTAGGACATTAGGAATCACTGTTGAGAAAGTAGAAATTGTCATTATACAGGCTACTTTTAGATAAACTAATATTAGGAAAAAAACACAATGCAGTAAAACCCAATTCTTTACCACACAATCCCATCTTGTTTTGGTAACCCTGAAAGAGAAGGCTGTGCGAAAACGAGAAAAAATCCTGGTAACCAGCATTTTCTCCATTTCCACGTTTTCTATCCTATCAAAGACAGAAATCATCTTTTGAGCAACATTTAATTTGTCGTCTACAAATGCTTTCAATTTGGTTGAGTTGTTAAAATACTGCAGTTGGTAAAGAGTTAAATGGAAGGAAGAATAACACCAGAAGGCATTTGTTAATTATACGGAGCAATGGCCTGTCATATTTTGTTCAATTTTTGTGCTTGGCAAAGCAAACAGTTTGGATTAAAGATTAGACTGCACATCTTATGCAGTCCGACATTAATCTGCCGTGGCTGCAGTCTCAGGCTACTATAGTTGTGAGGGTTGAACATAAAAGCTTATTTAGAGTTTAGCAGAGTTAAGCTTTTACTTGACCAATCCCAATTTTAACAACCCTGAGAAAGGAAGCTTTTGAAAACATTTTGGAAAAGGGAGAAAATGCTGATAGCCAGCATTTTCTCCTTTTGCACCAATATTTTCTACAATACTCTACAAAAATTTCAACTCTCAAGTCACATTTATTTTGTTGTCTGCAAATGCTTTCAATTTGGGCAAGTTTAAATTTTTGTCACTAGGTAAAGAGTTAAAGATTAGTAACACCTATATTTATTTCAGTCCCGGTATTTATTTGTCAGGATCAGAGTTTGAAGTACTTTGAAGCAAATAAAAATGACATAATTGAGAGGAATTTGTTTAACATTTGACATTGATGTCCGTATTATAGGTATAAAGGTACAGACAAATATTATGTAAATAAATGTATTGTGATAGGCCTTGGTGTTGGAGTGGTGTCTGTGTCCAGTGTTACACATTAGCTTGCTACAGGCATCAGGATGCAGCACTTTTAATGACAATAATAGATCAAGACCAGATGGCACTAAATGTGCAGTCATCTAATCTTAGATTTATACCTTTAGTGATGGTGGGTCAGAATTCTTGAACCTGAATGTTGCTGCCTTTACTGTATGTACTACAGGCTTTTGCTGGACAGATAAGTCGCTATAAATTTGGTGATGCCGAGGGGTTTTCGTTCTTCCTTCTGATGTAGAAAATATTTTGAGAAAAGGAGAAAACTTGCTTATAACAAGCAATTGCTCCTTTCATCTTATGTTTTCAAAATTGGTTTACTGCAAGATGTTTTGCTTTTTACCATACAACAAAACTTTTGACTCAACCAAATTGAAAGCATTTGCAGATGACAAATGTGGCTCATCTGATGATTTCTGTCTTTGTTAGGTTAGAAAACAATGCGCTGATGATTTTCAGAAGCCTTTCTTTCTTGGTCGTTAAAACTCAGGATCATGTGGTAAAAATTTAAAGTAATAGAGTCTGTGTACAGTGATGGATGGAACAGTCTGTTTTATTTGTCTCGGATTCCATGAATGAATCTACAAAGTCCCATATGTCAAAGACCTTGAGGAATAAGGGTTTAGAATACATTGCAGGAAAAGGAGAAAATCCTGGTATGCAGCATTTTTTTCTTTTCCCATATTGTTTTCCGCTGTATCATAAAGAAATATCATCATGTCAGCCACATTTTACTTACTGTCTGCATTTGCTACAAATTTGGATAAGTATAAAATTTCCTTAACTGGCACAGAGTTAATAAAGGTATCGTGATAAAAGGGCCAATTTAAGACGTAACAGTATGTGAGTGTACTAATTTAGTAACCATTGTAACTATCTGAAATGGTTTTGGAACCAGACTATTTTCTGTGTGTTTTATTCTATAACTGCAATATGTTATTTATAGGATTACAGAAGGGTACATACTTTTACTTCAATTGTGGGATTAATTTGTGGATTTATTCGAAAGAAGTTAATGGATTTTATTTGGAAAAAGAAGGTAGAAATAGAGTTAGTTTTATATACCAAATTCAGTTTTTATTTTTTTTGCAAATCTGTTTAAGTCATTGTCATAAATTTTTATTCCTTTTTAAACCTTGAATATGGAATTTAATTACATTTACTGGAACTAAATTCCCACCAACCGAATAAATTTTGTTGAAATGCCCTTAAAAAACAGCCTCGTAAAATATGAATAGTCAATATAAATTAACATTGAAAACATAATACATGTAAAATCATTGAGGCAGGAGCAAAAACTGATTGTCACAAACAAAAAAAATCTCAAAATGCCAAATGCATTTTAGAAGTAGTCTGCTGCAGAACACAATGTATTTTGTATTCATTGTAAAAGCCATCTACTAAACAATGCCATGTTTTAATAAATCCTGAAGAAGGTGACTTTTAAAAACTTTGTTTGAATAGGAGGAAATACTGGTTAATATCATTTTCTCCTTTTCCAACCATGTTTTATTCCCTTTCACAGACAAGTCACATCATTCAAGGTGCTTTTGTCTTCCATTATAATGCTTTCAATCCGGTACAGTTTTAAATTTTGTTGGTAAAGAGTTGAGCACACATTGACACCTACAAGCTTTCACTAAGCTTCTAGAAAACAAGTAGTTAACCCCTAAAGTGCCTTTAAATAACTGTAGTTGCCTATTTGGCCAGTGTAGATCAAGATCAGACAGCTTAAGACACGCATTCTGACGTTAGTTTGGCAGTCTAAGACAGATTAAACTCTTTACCAAACAACAAAATTTTAGACCAGTCTAAATTGGAATCATTTGTAGATGACAGTTAAATGTATCTCAAATTCTGAAAATAGTTACCAGCATTTTCTTCATGTCCCAGAATGTTTTCAAAAGTTCAGAAGTCCTTTTCCTTGGTGTCGTTAAAACTCAGGATTGTGTGGTAAAGCGTTAAAGTCTCTGTATGAAGCAAGAAATGCTACTTGCATAATGCAGATCATCTATTTTGCACAAGTAAATAAATTTCATAAGAAACAAATGACATTTTCAGTTAGAGTGCAGGACTGAAAAATATTGCTGGTCAAATCCGTTATCAAAAATTTTTTATTTGCCAATAAAAAGAGAGGATGTAGATCTAAGACTTGACTGCATGTATTGTTCTGTCTGATATTGATCTAAAGAGCTTACAAAAGCGTCCAGGTGACCATTTATAAGCATGCAAAGAGTTTATAAGGATACAGTAATTGTTATGATAATCGTTTATGCAGTGACAGTTTTGAAGCTCTGACTGGGGAATATATTAACCATAATTTCTGAGAATACTTCGACCATAATTCTACTAGATTGAAAGAAGACACTTATCCTTTTCCAAACAATCCTTTGTTCATTGCTATGGTGGTTTAGCTAATCAGAAGTTGTGTTACTACTACTAGGTTTTTTAAGGTCTATGGCCCCAAACTCCCATGGTCCCTTGGTAAAGGGTTGAATATTGTAGTAGGGTAATGGGTTAGCTGTTACTTAACCCTTTACCAAACAACAAAATTTTGAATTGTAAATTTTATATTGAAAGCAGTTGAAGACAATAAGGTGCATGTGGCTCATACGATGGGATTTATCTGTGAAAGGGTAGAAAAAACATGGTGGGAAAATGACAAAATGCTGGTTACCGGCACTTTATCCTTCTTTTTCCACATGTTTTGAAAAGCTGTGTACTTCAAGGTTGTTATAACTCGGGTTTGTGTAGTAAGGGGATAATGTAAACAAAGTGGTCACTGAAATATTTATTCTAGGTCTATAGGCTAATGGCTTGAAAGGTTCATGGTTAACCCTTTGGCTGCTAAGTGCGACTCATGTACCTTTTGCGGACAGTGTAGATCAAGATCAGACTGCACAGAACATGCAGTCTAATCTTGGATCTACACTGTCCGATAAGAATAAATTATTCCCCAAAACATAACTTTGAAATGGCAATATTTTGGTTTTTACTATCGAGTTTAAAATTTCATTTTAGTTATTTAGCAGGAGAAGGGTTAAAAGTTAAAGATTATTTGCTTACAGCACTACATAATCCTCATAAAATTATTCTATTGCTATAGAAATACAGCTAGAAAAATCATTCTGCAGTAGGCGTCCCAAAATAAGCCATTGTTACTCCTTATCCTGCTTAATAACTGAAAAGAAACTTTTAAGCCAATAGTAAATACCCAAAATTCTGCTATGTTTTTGGAGAAAATATCTCCTTACTGGATAGTGCAGATCAGTGATCAGACTGGATGTTCTGTACAGTCTGATCTTGATCTAAACAGTCTGCAAAAGGTCAGTGAGTCGCGCTCAGCAGCCGAAGAGTTACGCTTTTTCATTCCAAAATTAATACATTAAATTTTCTTGAAGGCTATAATTACAGTTTGGCAGCAAGATGTAGAGATAGTTCTAAAATCTTGAATAAAGTAATGGACAGTGTAGATCGGGGATTAGACTGCACATTCTGTGCAGTCTGATCTTGATCTAGATTATCCACTGAAGCTTGTGTTGTTGTCATTGGTTAGGTGAGAGTTAATGAAATTTGTGACACCTCTCCCTTTCAATGAACTACTGGATCTAAGATGTTTCTTCAAAATTTCTTGAGCATCCATGGTTCTATGATGCTCTGATGAACAAGGTCAACTTTTGGAACTACCCACAACACTTGCGTGTACTAGTCAAGGTTTCCAGGGAGCAATCATGGAGAGAGATTTGTTTAAGTTACGAGAATTTGTTTCACAATGGATGTACAATAAATAGCTTTGAATTATCCCTATACCACACAATCCAGAGTTTTAACAACCCTAAGGAAGAGGGCTTTAGATAAAATTTTGGTAGAAGGAGAAAAGGATGGTAACCAGTATTTTCTCCTTTTCCAACTATGTTTCTACCTTTTCAAAGAAAAGTTCCATCATTTGGGCAACATTTAACTTTTTTTCGGCTAATGCTATCAAATTGAGAAAGCCTATTTTTGTGGTATTTGTTGAAGACAATACCACTATGAGTTCAATATTGAATTTTGAAGACCATGTATCGTATTTTGTGCAAAGCCGAAGGAAATAAACCCAATTAAACTCAATTATTCTCAGACAAATGAGTTTTTCGGTAGCACTCAGATATGTAATTGGAAATGGCATGTTAAAATACATTGGGTGAGGCCATCGATCATGGAAATACTAATTTTTGATTGAAAATAGCTTCACTCGCTCATAGCCTTATATTGGTGCAATTATATATACAAAATTTGTCTACTGATTGCTTGGTCCTGGGCTTTTTCGTTCTAAAACCAGTTCGTCCCATGGCTTGTTCGTCCCATGATTGCGTGCTACTCCATTTGATTGGGCATGAATATTTATAGATTGAAATTGATTGATTGTAATGTTGGGAATTAAATGTTAATGGCCAAAGATATTTCAAAATCATAGTTTTCAGGTACAAACTTAATTTTATTCAATATATTCACATGGTTTCTCTTTCTATCCATCATGCATCCTACTGTCAAGGGACGTTACTCCTGACTCCTAATCAGGGTTTCCGTTTACGACGTAAAAGTATCTACATACGCATGAAAATCAGCTCGGACGCAAAATAAATAAGCTGATCGCGTCCCTGGGACGCAGTCAAAATTGAGTCCAAACGATAATTTAATTAGACTACATCAACACCGAAAACAATTCGAAATACGAAGATTTCAACTCTGCCTGTACAAACTGACCATCGGAATTCCAAAATGTCTATAAATAGAACTTGGTTCGCCAACATGTAAACTCTTACCAATCTCTTTCCTAAGACTGGTTACCCGCGTTACATCTATACTGTCTTTCCCAGCGAACTGAGCGGGACAACAGCTGTTGCTTAGCACTTGTATACTGAAACAGAAGATGGCTTCCCCGGCAGAAAAGAAAAAACATTCTCGATCTTTCCAAGACCAATGGCTGAAAGATCCTGCCTTTAAAGTTTGGTTAGTGAAAGACACTGATGATTCAGATTCTTGCATTTGCATGAAGTGTTTAATTTGCAGTGAAACCAAGCAGAAAAATATTTTCACAACAGGTTGTACGGACTTTCAGAGAAGTTCAATCGTATGACACACATTTCGAGCGACGGCCACCGACTTGCTCAGCAAATTAAGTCTGCGAAAGGATCCATAAAGAATTTTTAATTTCTAGTCAGGTTAAACTAGTCATTTATATTACAAGGCTTACTTAGTATCTAAGTTTAGTTCTCTTTTGTGATCTGATCTTCCTTTTTATAAGGTTAACAAGCCAATCCATTTAACTCTTTACGAAACAGTAAAATTTTAGACTTGTCCAAACTGAAAGCATTTGAAGACGACAAAAGAAAAGTGACTCTTACACTGAAATTTGTTTAAAGAAGGGTAGAAAACATTGTAGGACAAAGAGAAAATGCTTGTTACAAGTATTTTCTCCTTTTCCCACACTATTTTCAAAGGCTTTCTTACTCACGGTTATATAGTGGACTGGTAAAGGGTTACATTCCATTAGAGAGACACTCAGGGTAGTATTTCAAAACTGCTGTCCTCTGAAAATGACTCTGTGGAAAGGGAGGAAAAAATCTTGTGAAGAGCAAGGTTTTTTCCCATCTTCATTCTATCCCCCAACCAAAGTGGTCTTCATTAAAAAGATGATTTACGGAAGAAAAAATGGGACTCAGAAGAAACTCAATGGGACTCAACTTTTTCAGTGGCACTGGGTCCCAGGGACTCAGTAAAATTTTATTCAAACGGAAACACTGCTCCTAATGATCAAAGGGAGACCACCAATACACAAATAATCCTAACTTTGTCATGAGTACTCTCCCTTTAACCAAAAAAGTATTCATTTGCTTAGTAGGTTGACTTTCAAGCCAATGTTTGAATAATATTTCTCTTTTTCTTTCAAATTATTAATTCCACACAATGGCTTCCTTGACAAATACCACTTCAGCGTTCTCAACGCTTTGATTATTGTCTAGTAAAGAGAAATTTCGGGTCTCATCTACATAGCAAGACTTTAGACCTTAGAGTCCTAAATAAACCCAACAGATATTTCTATTCTAGAAAAAAGACCCTTTAACCCTTTACCAAACAATCCCATGTATTAACGACCCTGAGGTAGAGGCCTATTGAAAACCTTGTGGGAAAAGTAGAAAATGCTGGTAACCAGCATTTTCTACTTTTCGCACAATGTCTTCTTCCCTGTCAAAGAACTTCAGTTTATTTTTACCACATTCAAATTTGTCGTCTGCAGATGCTTCGAATTCGGAACAGTTTAAAATCTGTTGTTTGGTGAAGCGTTAAAAAGCAAATGTCAAGGTTGCAACTGTCTCTGCAAAGCAGGAAGTATCGATCGAATATTAGACTGCTTGTTTTGTGCAGTCTGATCTTGATCTGCATTGGCTGCAAAGGCAATTGTAGCAGTGAAATGACTTATCACAACTCAGCCGATTCCATACCTTCATGCAGTCTTGTCTGTATCTTATTATAACATGGTGGCGCCAATGTAAGTCGTTCAGCAACGACAACAACAGCCACAGTGTTGCTGAAAAATGCTTATGGAATTGATAGACTAAGGTAGAAAATAAATGCACAAGTTGTTGTCAACAGAAATGTATTTAGAAAGATTCTGATAGAAAATTGTGACTCATGTTTTATTTTTCCTGGGGAGTATTTCGATTTAAGAATGGCAAAGCTGTGTATTTCTGGCAAAGAAATGTACCCTGTAGGTTTATATAAGGCTCTGTGATATAGCTGATCTATGGATCGTTCAAGGTGAATGTAGTGAAAGGTGCTTTAAAGGGGTTAACTGATTGAACTATTAATTGAATGGTGTTTTACATAGTTTCCAACATTATTTCAGTAGTGCCATAGCAACAGCTCACTTATGGTTGCTTTTGTTTGTAGTGATCCAGCAGAGGACAGACAGTATAGATCAAAGATCAGGTTGCATGTTTTGTTCAGCCTAATCTTGATCTTCATAGGCTGCAAAGCCATTTATAGTTGTAAAAGCTATGAGAGTTAATGGCAAAAAATGTCCATTTCATTTAGTTTGCATGTTGTCTAAGAAAAAATGAAAAACAGGCAAAGTTATTCATTTAGCAAGAGAAAGTGTAGATGTAACTGTGAATGCATTTAGGTAAGTGTACGAGCATTAATGATGCTAATATGTACTTGAGTTATTTTTCAAATTGCATGAAACCATAAATTATCTTAAAAGACTGTTTTTTATTGGAATAGTTTTAAGAGGTGGAAAATCTCCCTGTGGATTAATGGATTTTGAACAGATTATTTTTCTATCTGAAGTCTGATAGACCTTTTACTTTTTCAGTTTTTCAGTTTTTTTTGTCAAGGTTTTGAGTTTGCTGGATAAAAAATACGAAATGGCTCGTAAAATGGCAACAATTTTATCCAAAGTTGTTTTAACTATGATTAATTAATTATGGTAATGACAACAGAAAACTAATTCCTTTGAAGTTTTGGAGTTGTGCAAAGACCTGAAAGCTAGTAAGAATGGACAACACTTTCCATTAGTGTCAAGTCTAACTTGTTTAGCTCTTTACCACACAACAAAATTTGAGACCAGTCAAAATTTGAAGCAGTTGCAGACAACGAAATTAACACGACTGAGAACTGAACGTTGTTTTTGGAAGGGTAGAAGACATTTTGGGAAAAGGAGAAAATGCTGGTTACCAGCATTTTCTCCTTTTCCCAAAATGTCTTCAAAAGGCATGTTTCTCAGGGGTGTTAAAAGTCAGGATTGTGTGGTAAAGGGTTAAGCATTTATAAAATGTGCAGTCTGATCCTGATCTACTTTGACTGCTTGCAAAGCATCTTAATTTGCTACCGTTACCTGACAAGTTCAAAGATTTAATCAGTCAGATGTTTTGCAAGTATAATTCTGAAGTTTGCATTTGTTACAGTATAAAAATTGCAATTCCAAATCAGTAAATATGAGTCATGCTCTGACAAAAGGGGTTGAGTGCATATCAGTGATGCATTATATGAACCAAGTCATCACAAACTTGTATATCAATCAAATCCATATTGTCAACCAGCTGATACCTGAAGTAGAATGGTCCTTGGACGTGCAGAAAATTTACCGGTAGCAAACAGTTTTCGAGCCAGGTCAGCCTGGATGGACTGTGCAGGCTGACCTGTGTAGATGCATCTAACCCTCTTTTCACAGAGAAAGGCTCATATCATGAATATCAAAGCTATGTGTTTCTAAAATTGGCCTTTAACCCTTTACCAAACAACCCTGTGTTAACAACCATGAGCCATCAGGCTTTCAAAAATGTAATGGAAAGCAAGAAAATGTTGATAACCAGCATTTTTTTCTTTTCCCACAATTGCTTTTACCCTATTAAAGACAAAATGATATTATTTGACCTTCATTTAGTTGAGTTGGTAATGTCTGTCAATGCATTCAATTAAGACAAGTCAAAAATTTTCTTTTCTGTTAAAGAGGTTAAGTTTTATATTGTCATGACTAGATACTATTTGTCTGATCCTCAGGTTGTCATATTTAATGAGCCATTGAATGAAATACGATAATTTATGACACTAATTAACTTATTAACAATATTATAGATGTAATAATATCTAGTTTGGGGTTACTTTAATCTTTATGGTGCCAAATACCTTGAACCAAAGGAAAAAATTAAGTTTGATCATTATAGGACCTAATATTGCTATTTGGTGGCTGTTTAAGGCCAGAATTATTAAACCCTTTATTTCATGAGTTTTAATGACCCTGAGAGAGGAGAGCTCTTGAAAACATTGTGGGAAAAGGAGAAAATGCTGGTAACCAGCATTTTCTCCTTTTCCCACATTGTTTCCTGCCCTTCCAATGACAACCTCCATAACTTGAGCCGCATTCAATTTTTAGTCTATGAATGCTTTTAATTTGGACAAGTCTAAATATTTGTGTGGTACTAAAAAGGGTTAAGGCTTGATTTGCTGGTTACGTGCATTTTCTTCTTGTCCCAGAATGTTTTCTACCCATTGAAATTGAAATTTTATGCATTAAATAACATTTGTCAACTGCAATTGGTTTCAATTTGGACATGGCTAAAACTTTGTCGTTTAGTACAGAGTTAAGAGACCCAAAAAGGGAGTATGGACTCATGCAAAAGTCAGTCTCTTTGTGCAAGTACATTTCTCATGATACAGTGAGGAGCTTAACCCTTTACCACGCAATCCCGACTTTTAACGACCCTGAGAAAGAAGCCTAATTGAAAACATTGTGGGAAAAGGAGAAAATGCTGGTAACCAGCATTTTCTCCTTTTCCTACAATGTTTTCTACCTTTCCCAAAACAAATTTCAACTTTTCAGTCACCTTTTTGTCGTCTTGAAATCCTTCCAGTTTGGACCAGTCTAAAATTTTGTCGTTTGGTAAAGAGTTAACTCTGTATCAGATGACAAAATTTTAGAATTGTTCACTTTAAAAGCATTTGCAGATGACAAATTTGGCTCCAATGACTGGATTTGTTTGTGACTATGTAGTTCAAAATATTGTGGGAAAAGGAGAAAATGCTGACAACAAGCATTTTCTCATTTTCACACGATGTTTTCAAAAGCTTTCTTTCTCATGGTCATTAAAAGCACGGGTGTACGGCGAGCGAAAGTGTCTCATATCATATATTACACACTGATATACTGAAAGGTTAACAACTGCAAACGTATTTTCAATACCAATTTTTATGCCGTTTACAAGTCATTTTACTACCAATTTCAACATCCATAGTACCAACCGATAGCGGAAACATTATTTTACAAGGAAATCATGTCAAAATTTGAGACGTTTCAAATTGCTAAGAAATATCTAGCCTAAAAAAAACGGGTTTCAAAGGCAGGCTTAACTGCAACTGAATGTCTTCTTTTTTTCCACGGTGTCTGCAATCAAAGGTATCCTTTAGAACCAGGTGTTGGATGCATGTTCTATGCATTATGGTCTTGATCTATGCCATTTGCAAAAGATTTTTTTAAGTTGCCACTGTTGATGATTATTCTTTATTTACTTGGTAAAATATCTAATTTGTTTATCAAGCTTTCCTAGGATTACTTAACAAAGCCAGTGATAAGAATAATTGGTCTTCAACCCTTTGCTCTACATAGCTTTTTTTAACTCATTAGAGCACAATGTCAAGTTTTAACAACTTCGAGGAAAAAAGCTCTTGAAAACATGGTGGGAACAGGAGAATATGCTGATTACTAGCATTTTCTCCGTTTCCGGCAATGTATTCCACCCTTTCACCATTTCAGCTACACTTGATTTATCATCCACAAATGCTTTGGGTATGGACAAATTTAAAATTTTATCATGTAGTAAAAGACTTAATGGCCCAAGTAGTTGTTGGCTGAGGGAAAAAGAGAAATTTCTAAGCAAGTCCCCTTTTGCAACAATTTTTTATTCCTTTTTTAATAAGGATGAAATAATTCTTTTCCTTTAGAGTGTGTTTCTCCAGTTTGTCTTGTAGTTGGAGGTCTAAAAATGGTTGTGTAACCATTTCCTGGATGTCATTGTTTTGTCCAAATTGAAAGCATTTGCAAATGAAACATAAACTATAGCTTGAGTGATGGAACTTGTCTCTGAGAAAGTAGAAAACATTTGTGGGAAAAAAAAGAACTGGTGTGAAACAAGGATTATTTGGTCAAGGGGTAATAAAAGATTTGACTCATTACCACTTGAAAGGAATAGTATGTTGCAGACAGCTTCAAAACAACAAACACAACTCTTTACCAAACAACAAAATTGTAGGCTAGTCCAAATCGAAAGCATTTGCTAGCGACGAGAAATGTGATTGAAAAACTGAAATTTGTTTTAGGAAGGGTAAAAAACATTGTGGGAAAAGGAGAAAATGCTGGTGACCAGCATTTTCTCCTTTTCCCACAATGTTTTCAAAAGGCTTCTCTCACAGGGTTGTTAAGAGTCGGGATTGTGTGGTAAAGGGATAATTGATATGAAATAAGGTTCAACAGATGGATGACCAGTCTGAAAGGCTCAAGTGGTTAACCATAGGACTTATAAACATCAAGTTTCGGATCACTGGAGGGTGTGGGTTGGAGTCCCACAACTGGCCATCTTAAATTCCTAATACTTCTTTGGATGAGTTCTTAAACTGAGGTCCCTTGTGACGGTGATATTCAAAAAGCATGTTAAAGAACCAGGCGTAACTTACGATGGGTTTTGTCCTGTATCATGCACCATCCCCTGTAACATAACTAGCAGCGTTCTGGGGGATTCGCCTATAAGGGCAACTAGTGGCAATGATAAATAAGTGAAAATCAATCAACCAACACATAGAACAATGATGTAGAAATTTTGCTTTTCTGTCTTTAAAAAGTGATCTGCCACAAGAAAAAGTAGCGTAAGAGGAAAAAAAACAGCCACAGGATGTAATGGATTAATTGGCACTTGAAGTTTTATAAGCCAGATGACTTTTACTTACATTTATATTGCTTTGTTTTCCTTCTTCCTTGTCATTTTGGGTTTTTTTGACACTGATAAATGTTTTCCCCCTTATAGAAATAAAGGTCATGTTTTTTTTTTAAATTATTTTGTAAACTTGGTAAAATAAAATTAACATTTTATCTTCTTCCATCTTTTCCTTAATTTGCTCATATAAGCATTTAGAGTACTTGTTGCTACTTTTGATGCTTAGCCTCTAGTGTGAAAAGAAGATCAGACTTCACAGAGTATGTAATCTTATCCAAGATCTACTTTGCTTATTATTAATCATGGTGACCAAAGACATTGCAGTTTTTAAGGTCATTTAGCCTGTACCCAAACAGTCTGTAATGGCCGAAAAGAAGACTGTTGAAACAATTGTGGGAAAAGGAGAAAATGTTAGAGACCAGCATTTCCTCCTTCTCCACGTGCTTTTAAGCCTTTTCGAAGGTGGCCAGCATTTTCTCCTTTTCCCATCATGTTTTCTACTCGTCAGTATTCTAAAACAGATTCCATCATTTAAGCCAAATTTGAATTGTCCTCTGAAAGTACTCGAACTTTGACTTGTCCAAATTTTGGTCATTTGATAAATAGTTAAAATGTGTTAGATACTTTGTTATATGACAGATATTAATGAAATAACCTCTCTTGTTTTCAGTATATAAACCTATTTTGAATTTTCTAACGCACATTTGATATCACATTTGTGCGACATCATTTTTGACGTCATTTTGTACTTACTTCATAGAAGTGAATGGATTTTATGGATATTACCGCATTTGCATCTATAAATGGTTTTGCATCTTATGATCTATAATTGGTGAAAAATACCATTATGTGATGAAAAGAGTCTAACATTCGTTGGCATTTGAGATAAAATTTTATTATACACATCAAGAAAAATATTAAGCTCGCCAAAGGCTGGCTTAAAAACATTTTTCCTAGACTTGTTTTATGAAATTTTATCTTAAACGCCAACTTGTGTCCGATCCTATATATCCAATATAAGAAAACTACAGTGACAAATTCTGATCCTGATTCTTGAGATATAGAGTTAATTTAAAATTAAAAAAAAGGACATTTTATGCAATCTGCAATATTTGCTTCCAGCATGCAACGTTTTTCGCACCATGTCATTTCCAACATTTGCAATTTAGTCTGAACTCTTTACCGCACAATTCAGAGTTTGATGACCGTAAGGAATAAGCCTTTTGAAAACAATATGAAAAAAAAAGATAACCAGCATTTTCTCCTTTCCCCCCACAATGTTTTCATCCTTTCTATAGACACAGTTCATCATTTGATCCATAGTTCTTATGTCGTCTTTGAATGTTTTCAATTTGGACCAGTCTAAAATTGTGTTGTGTTGTAAAGGGTTAACCCTTTACCACACAATCCCGACTTTTAACGACCCTGAGAAAGAAGCCTTTTGAAAACATCGTGGTAAAAGGAGAAAATGCTGGTAACCAGCATTTTCTCCTTTTACCACAATGTTTTCTACCCTTTCCAAACCAAATTTTAATTTTTCAGACATATTTATTTTGTCGTCTGCAAATGCTTTCAATTTGGACAAGTCTAAAATTGCGTTGTGTTGTAAAGGGTTTAGTTATTTTTCTTATTTGATATTTAAAGATTTTGTGTGTTGTGTAAAGGAACAATAGTATGTTGTCCTTACTTCTTCCTCTTGAAATAATCAAATGTATTGCAATTTTGAGGCTGATAGGCCAAAATATATGAGCCATGCTCTGGCAAAAGGGGGCTTAACGCATCTCCGTAAAACAATACTACGCAAGCAATTACCCAATTATGGATCCAAAATAGCGACTTTTTTAAACAACCAACTTCATCATGAGGTAGAATGGTCCTTGGACATAAACAAAATTAACTACTAGCGAAAAGTTTTGGCTCGGGTCAGCCAGCGCTGACTGCGCAGGCTGAGCTGGGTCGATACTTTTCGTAGATGCATTAAGCCCCCTATTCACAGAGCATGGCTCATATCTAAAAGGTAGACAGCTGTAGATCCAAGGTCAGACTGCACACTCTGATCCTGATTAATACCATCTAAAAAGCACTAAGAATTTCTCCTAACCCTTCTGACAAGCACAATAATTTTCAATTCAGTGCTGACAGGCTTGTAGTTATTGGAGAGAAAAATCATAAGACTTTATATTGCTCCAGTTATCTATATGATTTGAAGAAGTTGGTTCAACATCATTCTGTTTTATACTTTCAGGCAGAAAACAGCAGATAAGCATGGAAGAAGTCATTTAGAAGCAGAGAAACTGAACAAGCATAGTAATGAGATTTCACAGGAAAGAGTTTCAGCCAAAATTAGAACATAAATGCATTGCAGGATTGTATTTAGTGTGAATAGTTAAGAAAGTAACAAACATATTGAATATAATTTTCTAATCATGAGACAGATGATCAGAAGTACTGTGTTAGATTAATAATTGTATGGTTATCAATATGCAGTTATTATGAGAAGACTAGGACAAGACAGGTGTCACCAATGTTACAAAATGAATCAAATATTAGAAGCTTTTAGTTTAACAAACTTGTGGATGGTAGTTACACAGTAACCCTATCGGGATGTTAAGGATGAGGCACCCAATGCCCAGGGTGCTCACTCTCCTCTTCAGTCTGTGTGTAATGACTATGCTCTACGTGGCCAAGTTTGGTGTGTATATGGATGGGCAGTTTCAGCGCACCAGCCATATTGAATTCTCCAGCAAACAGCCAACTGATTTAGACGATGCGATCCACAGAAAACATCATATGGAGGTACAATCCTTACAGGAGAAAATACGGGTCCTGGAATCTATTCTTGATTTGACAGATAAAAAAGCACAGAATCTCTCTGATCAGATATCGCACCAAAGCCTGATGATTAGATCCTTACAAGAATACAGGAACCAGTCTGAGTTATCTTTTAGTGCAGTTACAAAACATAGAAATTATTCTAATTTCATAAAAGAGAAAGTCAAAAAGGCTGAAATACTTCATGGTGTACCATTAAAGTCTGAATATGAAATAATTCCTTTTACAAAGTTCACATTGAACAAGATATTTTTAGTAGAGCCAGGTCTGGGTAAACGTGTGGTAGAGAAACCAATAGGATATAAGAGAAAAGATATTGTAGATGTTGTTCTGTTTGCAACAGAGGAACTAAATAAGAATAGAACTAAAGACCAACCTAAATATTCCGCAGATGATTTCATTGAAGGAATGTACAGAACAGAGCCGCTATCAGGGACACAGTATGAACTATTTTTTCGCAATATTGACCTTGCTCAGAAACATCGTTATACAAAGATAAGCATTATTCGTCCATTTGGAATGCTGCATAATGTTCATCATGAAATCAAAAATTCATCTGATGTGTGGATCAATTTGATTTTACCTCTCTCAGGGAGAATTGACGCTTTTCGTCAATTTATGCAGAGGTTTGTCAAAGTTGTTATAAATCAAGACAAAAGAGTGTTTTTGACAGTTGTGTATTTTGGAGTTAATGGACTGGAAGATGTAAAAGAACTCATGACAAGCACAGCAAAGGAACATAAATACAAACACATGAAACTAGTCACACTAAAGGAATCCTTTTCAAGGGGGCGTGGTTTACATGTAGGGGTTCAGAGCTGGAAAAGTGTTGATGTACTTCTGTTTTTATGTGATGTAGATGTGGTGTTCACTGCAGATTTTCTTGAGAGATGTAGAGTGAACACAGAACAGGGCAAAAGAGTATATTTTCCTATAGTATTTAGCTTATACAATCCAAATATAGTTTACAGTCTCCAAGACGTGACAATTCCGTCTGAAAGGGAACAACTAGTCATATCACGCAATACAGGATTTTGGCGGGACTTTGGTTATGGCATGACCTGCCAGTATAGATCAGACTTCAAAACAGTGAAAGGTTTTGATGAATATATCTCAGGCTGGGGTGGAGAAGATGTGTTTTTGTACCAAAAATATGTTCGCAGTGACTACATGGTCGTCAGGGCAACAGATCCAGGGCTTTTTCACTTGTGGCATGAAAAACACTGTGATCCAAAGTTAAACTTGGAGCAATATCGAAGTTGCATACGATCAAAAGCATTAAGTGAGGCATCTCATGCACAGCTAGGTTTATTGGCATTTAAAGATGAGATCAATATCCACAAAAATATCTCCAAAAATCAAAATAATCCAGTACCAAATTTGTCCATTGTAGAAAAGCCAAGCATTAAAAGTAGCAAGAGTGTGGCAGAAAGAGAGTAACCCTTGTATTCAAGATAATCAAATAAAACTATTGCCTTCATTTGTAGCAATCTTTCAGATATGTAAATTGTTTAACTTTTTACCAAATCAGTAAGTTTTAGTTACACCAGTCCATACTGAAAGTATTTGAAAATGACAAATGTGGTTTAGATTGTTGGATTTATGCCAAATTTGGATTAACCCTTTACCACACAGCAAAATTTTAGACCTATCCAAATTGAAAGCATTTGCAGACGACAATTTGATAGTGGCTCAGATAACGCAGTTTGTCTTTGATAGAGTAGAAAACTTTGTGGGAAAAGGAGAAAATGCTGGTTACCAGCATTTTCTCCTTTCCCCACAATGTTTTCAAAAGGCTTTTTTCTCAGGGTCGTTAAAAGTCGTCATTGTGTGGTAAAGGAATAAGAAGGGTAGAAAATATTGTGGGAAAAGGAGAAAATGCTAGTTAATTCAGTACCATACAAATATGACAGAGAAATATGTTTTCAAACACAGGCAGCTATCAGCTTTTGAAAATGTTGTGGAAGAAGGAGTAGTCACTTCCAACAAGCAATTGCTCCTTTATCCTCAGTGCTTTCAGTTCCTCAATCAAGAAAGGTATTGATATTTGTTATAAATGTTTTCTGTTTTCTATGTGATTTGTAATAGTGTCTCAGAGGCATTTCCAGATAAAAAATAAGTGTTTTACCCAAAATTTTGCCATCTTTAAAGAGTTGAACCATTAAATGATCTAGTCCATTTCAAGACTTTAAGGTAAATTTCTTTTTAGCTCACCTGAGCGCAACATGCTCAAGGGGAGCTCTTAGGATCACGTTGTGTCCATCATGTGTTGTGAGGCATCAACAATTCTTTAAACATCTCCTCCTCCTAAACTGCTGGGCCAATTTGGACCAGACTTGGCTGGAATGTTCCTTGGGAGGTCCTCTTTAAATACTGTTAACAGAATTTGATTCCATCAAAATCTCTGGTTGCCATGGCAACAAAATGGAATTTTTTAAGAAATTCTCTAAAAATCTTCTCTGAAACCGCTGGTCAGATTTTGAAATAATTTCAAGGAAATGTTCCTTGGATGACCCTTTTCAAAAAATGTTTGCGAAATTTTGATGTATCGAAAAAATGGGGGGTGGGGGGCAGATTTTGAAATAATTTCACAGAAATGTTCCTTGGGTGCCCCTTTTGAAAACTTGTTCTTGAAATTTTGATCCATCAAGAAACATGGCTGTGGTGGTGGAGGGCTCTTTGCACTATACGGACATGAAGAAATTCTTTTATTAAAAATTCTTCTTCTCTGAAACCACTGGTCAGATTTTGAAATAATTTCTCAGGAATGATCCTTATATTATGCCCCTTTTTTAGCTCGGCTGTTTTCGAAGAAAACATCAAGGTATTGTCATAGCCCTGTTGTCATCGTCTGCATTGTTGTTGTTGTCCTTGTGCAAAACCTTTGACATGTTGTTATATCTCGGCTTCCACTCAACACATATACTTGAAAATTGGAATAATTGTTCACTAGTAAAAGAGCAACCCATACAACAAGGGCAGATAACTCTAAAATCATTTTGTCCAAATTATGCCCCTTTTTTTACTTAGAATTTTAACTTACTATCCAGCACCCAACAGCCAATCGTTGGCACCCGCATGCGGCGTTCTTGTTCGACTTAATATTTTTAGCCACTATCGGGCATGTGCTCTTGTTCAAGAAATGGTACTTGGGTGACCTATCTTAAAATTTATTTGCAGAATTCTGATTTGTCAAAAACATGGCTGTGGTGATGATTGTAGGGGTGGTGACAGATTTCGAAATGAGTTTTACAGGTGACCTTTTCAAAATTGCTTGGCAAAATAATGATTTTATTTCCAAAATTTCAATACTTCAAAAAAAATTGGCTATGGTCCTCTCAAAAATTCAGGTGAGCAATCCAGGGCCATCTTGGCTCTCTTGTTTATACATTTTGATACAACAACTCAAATTGCGCTTATTTATCTGAAAGCTTAGCTCTGGTTGCCTAACCATTAAAGCCATATTTACAACAAAAGTTGCCTTGGTTGCCACTGTAGGTGAAGATCATATTGCACAAACATTTGTACACTGTCCACTTTATTGAAATACTACAATTATGAACATACAATTATTTGGTTCTAACTTGTAAATTGAAAATATCGGTTGGGTTTATCTGGTGCCCTAAGGGTAGATACTTACAGGCAGACTTGCTTTGTTTTGTAGAGGTTCCGAGTTCAGATCCTTAGCTCAGGGGTGAAAAGAAAAGGACAGCAAAATTTGCCAAATCACAAAGCCGAAATGTCACAGTGATTAACTTTGTTTATATGAGAAATGAATGAGGTTGAAACTCATACTGGTACAAAGATGCTGGTAATGAACCGATATGTGTGATTTTTGCCAGTGCACAACATAATATACTGTTTGCCAGGAAGAATGATGGCAAGTCTGTGAATTGAGATTTGAGTCAAAGACTTGTTACTGTATACAGTCACAGCATTACTGACATGACTATAAATTTGCTTTTGTCAGTCAGCAAGAGGTTCCACAATATTGACAATTCAGTTTTATTTTTGCAGAATAAATTACAACTTATTGGATATAACAATTCCTGTTGTGATTAACTCTTTACCATAGAATCCTGACTTTTAACAACCCTGATGAAGTAAGCTTTTGAAAACATTGTGGGAAAAGGAGAAAATGCTGGTAGCCAGCATTTTCTCCTTTACAACAATGTTTTCTACCTTGTCGAAGTCATATTTCATAATTTTTGCAACATTTAATTCGTCGTCTGTAAATGCTTTCAGTTTGGACCAGTCTGCAATATTGTTGTCTGGTAAAGAGTTAAAACATAATTTAAAATAAGAATAAACAAGTCTGTCCTAAGGTTTGAAAAGCAGTAGATGGTATGTCAAGTTTTGCCACATATAACTGATTTGAACTTAAATGCTGTTTACTTTACCCCTGAAAATAATGTATAATTGTCAAGTGTTCACTGAAAAAAGATTTCAAACAAGTATTTTGACAAGTTCATTGGACCACCCATAGCTGACAGGGCTACAAGCTATGAAATAAAATTGTCAGATTTAGATAATGTAAATAAATGGGGAGCATTTTCCAATGGATGTGAAAAAACCGAAATTTCTCTCTTGAAGTGTAGAAAACATTTTTGGAAAAGATAAAAAATGCTGGTTACCAGTATTTTTCCTTTTCCCACAATGTTTTTAAAGGTCTTGTTCCTTTCGGTCGTTGAAAGTCGGGATTGTGTGGTAGAGGTTACTAACATTCTCTGTCTGAATCTCAAGAGTGTTCTAAATTTGAAAGCAAAGTTATATAATGACTGGCTAAACCAAATGGTTTAGCCAGTCATAAATAGACAGAGCTCCAGATAGAGGGAGTGATTTTGATTTCAAAATTGAAAATATTAATTATTCTACACTAAACCCTATATTATGAGTACTCATTAGAATCATCTCATCGAGACGATTCTAATGAGTACTCACAACATAGGGTTTGGAAGAGAAATAATGGATTTAGAATACTATCACTCCCTCATATCTGGAGCTCTGAATAGCATTTTTTTCAAATTTAGAAATGCTGTTGCTTTCTAAATCTAGAATTAGACTTTAAAAAATGCAATTTAGAATGGTTGGTGATTTATGTCTCTGGTACTGTACTCAACTGTTCTGAATTGAGTTTTAAAGTTAAGAGTAGCCATCTGATTAGCTGAAAACAGATAGTCTCAGCCAATTGTATGGCTAGTCTAAGAAATTAGATTTATAACAACATTGTTGTTGAATGTGAAACCCAGGAGTTACGAGGTCAGATTTCAACTGGAATAAAACTCTTCAGAGAATTCATGACAGTCAGAACTAAAATGTACATAAGGGATTAAAAGTTGAATTTTTGTGCCTTGTCTGCATCACACATCAATGTTCTTTCAATTTTTATGAATATTGTAAGGGTCTCTGTGCAGCCTTTCAATCTCTGTCTTCCAAAGAAATTGTTTTTTCGTGTATGAAAGTGAGATCAATTTTTGACCAGCCCTGTCAAAGGGATCTTTAATTGAAGATGATGAATTTTCAAAAGTGATTTGTACATTTATTCATACCTTCTGCCAAAGTATAGCACATATTGACTTACTGGGGACAATGTTTAACCAAGTCTTCGTGATACCATGTCACAGTTTTTTACTTTGTTCCATAATGGGCATGTAGGAGATTTATAAAACAAAATTTTGTATGTGAGTTTATTACACTATTTAAAAGCCATTTGTGCCTTTATTAATGTCGGTTAAGTTGCATTCCCAAACATTGTGTTTCTCTTACTTCATGATAGAGAATAATTATGGTCCTCTTGTTCTGTCATAGAAAATCTATTTTCTCATTATTGTATCTTGCCAGAAGGACTTGTGTTAAAAACAGCTTTTAAGCTTGTACATTACAAACTCTTTACCAATATGGCTAAATTTTGAACTGATCCGTATTGAAAGCATTTGCAGAAGACAAAAGTGGCTCAAATGATGGAATTTGTCTTTGAAAACATTGTGAGAAAAGGAAAATTGCTAGTTACCAGTATTTTCTCATCTCACCCACAATGTTTTCTAAATGTTTCTTCATCAGGGTCATTGAAATAGGCAATTGTTTGGTAAAGGGTTTAGCCACTTAATGTTTAAGTGCTAGTGTTGTGTGAGTGTTGTGTAGTTTTTTACCCAATTAGTGCTTAATGAATACAAGCATTTTTTAGCATTAAAAAAAAAAGACCTGAATATTACATTCTCATGACTTACGAAAAACTTTAGATCCAAGACCAGACTGGTTATTCTTTGCTGTCTGATCATGATCTGCACTTTTAATAAGGTCAGTGAACCCATTACCACATGATACTGACTTTCAATGACCCTAGGTAAGAAGCCTTTTGGAAATTTTGTGGGAAAAAGAGGAAATGCTGGTAACCAGCATTCCTCCTTTCCCTGAATTTTTTCTGCCCTATCAAAGGCAAATTACATCATTTGAGCCACATTAAAATTATTGACTGCAAATGCTTTCAGTTTGGAAAAGTACAATTTGTGGAGCGGTCAAAATTTAAAAGTTGTTCTTTAATCCATATAGGCCTATGAGTTTCAACAATTTCTCTTTGTATAGTAAGACTTTACAAATAAATTAATGTTAGAATAAAAATCAGAAGCCTGTCCTCCAATTTCTTCTGGTTGATTTTTGGTATATCTGTGCTTTTTTTTCTTGTCAGAACTACAAATTTATGTATCTTTTAGGTATTTTATGACCTTTGCGTAATTATATTCACCTACATTTAAGGTTTTTTAAATCCAATTCTAGCCATTTGATTGGTTGAGATGTTCTATCTCAGCCAATCAGATGGCTGGTCTTAAGGGCTTATTTTAGAAAACTACTTAGAATTACTGGTGAATAATGCCACAGAGTGCCTTACTTGCCAGTTGTGCCAGAGTATTATTTTCATGCAGAAACTTAGCTCACAAAAGACGACCAAACATACTACAAAGATAGTGTCTGCTAAATGACTTATAAGTATTTGCAATCAACAAATAAACTATGATACTCTTCTTTTTTTTCCTTGGGATAGAAATTAGTTTTTATAGAGTACAAGATGCCAGTTAGGAGTATTTTTTGTACAAAGTTTTTTAAACTTTTTTGCCTTGGGGTCATGAGAACAGGATCGTTTAGTAAAGCACTCTGAAGTATTTATAGCTTGTGACTGTTAGCTGCTACTTTTAGGCCACCATTGCCAAAGGTCAAGGTTACTGCCTAGAAATGGATTCAACGTTTTGCTGACAGGAACGCTTGACCTCATTTACTGTGTTACAAATTTTGGCCGTCCAATAAATGTGAGGCACTCCCAAAAGGGGGGTGAATGCATTTTGCCAAGCAAGTCATCACATAATTTTTGATCCATAAAATCCATTATGTCTTACAACTGACATGAGGTACACTGGTCCTTTGACATGCAGAAAATTGACCAATAGCACAAAGTTTAGACCCAGGTCGGCGTGTGCTAACTGCAGGCTGACCTGGCTCGATCTTTTTGCAGATGCATTAAACCCCCTTTTCATAGAGCATGGCTCAAATATATCATACATGAATATTTGTTTGATGTACATGTAAATGCTATCACACTAGTCAACCATTTTCTTTATGTAAATACCTCTCACAGTTATGTATGGTTATTTTCATTGTTATAGTCATTAAATCTCTCTTTCTTTAAATCTATTCAGGCATAAATTAGGCTAATCCACATTACAGTTGGTTAGAGAAAAGTAGAAGGCAAGGATTTTGATAGTGATGAGAGACTGTAAAAAATAGAATCAGTTTAGAGACTACATTGCTCATCAAGCAACTTCTGAACTTGCCACAGTGTTTTCAAATACCATCACAGTATCATGATATTTCTGTACATGTATAAGCCCACTCTTGTCATGATAATGTTAATGAACTGAACTGGAAACTTCGAACTCAACTTCAAACACAGCCTTCTACTCAGTCTGTAATACACACGACTTGAAACCCAGGGGCCACTGGTTCAATTCTCTACATCATCCTATTCTTTCGAAGAATTGATGATAGTCATTGCAACTATCAATACAATACATTCCTTTTTCACTGCTGTAAATTATTTTAACAATGTTTATTTGGCAAAGCAGCCAGCGGAAAGTCAAGAAGTACTGATAAAAGAATCTGGAGTCATGAATAAGCACACTGGCTGCAACAATGTAACTTTGATAATGAAAAAAGAAACATTAAATACCAAAACAAACAAATAAATCAACTTCAAATAATCCTTTCTACAAATGTGACTTGGGGGACAGCCTAGAAGTCTTGAAGTTCCTATAAGTAAGTTTAGTGTTTGAATTGAAAATAAATCTTTCATTTACCAAGAAATGAAGAAAATGCAGAAAGGAATATACATTCACGATCATGACTTGGAAACAGCCCAGGATTCATTACAATCTATTTTGGATAACTATTTCATTTGTAACTTTACTTAGAAAGGTCATCATCTGCATCTACAGTATGTTTTTGTTATTTGTATGCAGCAGAAAATGTACAGTATCATGCTTGAAATTTTCCATGTAACTGATATGTGCAAGAGACCAACATTACACATACATATACATGAGTAATTTTGAGGTTATTGTTTGATTTTTTTTTTAGAGGACAAAAGTTATTGCTCAAATGAATCTGTCTTGTCATTTTGTGAAAGAATGTGCAAGTTAGTAACAATTGTTTCAAAATTAAAAGCAAGGACATGCATTGTTTTTGTGTTTGGTATTGGACCATGGTGCTTTACATTTAGTGTATTAATTCTGTAGCAAATTGTTCTGAGGTTTTGCAACCCTGAAGAAGATGTCTTTTGAAAACATTTAGGATAAGGAGAAAATGCTGGTAAAAGGGACTTCCTCTTTTTCAAACAATGTCTTCTATCCTCTTCACAGTGTATCTTATCATTTGTGTAACATTTACTATGTTGTATGCAAATGCCTTCAAAATGGACGAGTCTAGAAGTTTGTCATCTGGTAAAGAGTTAAGCTTATCAGATCATAAAGTGCTCAAGGTGAGCTTTTATGATTGCACTTTGTCCGTCAAGTATCTCAGGTCATCAACAGTTGGATTTTTTCTGACTCTACAGACTTTGATTTTCATCAGATGTCCATGAAACTGTTTCAGATTGTTTGCTTCTGTATCATCAAGATGAAGTGTGGAACTGGGTCATGTTAGGTTGAAACTAGGTCACTGGGTCAATCTGATTATTTTGTGAAGAGGTTTGAGGCCTGGTTGTTAATGATACCTAATTCATGCTCAAAACTGAGTTGTGTGCAGTGAAAAGCTATGCCATAAGATAAGTAAATGAAATTTCGCTGTAAGACACTATAGGCTAGTTTCAATCAAATCTCTTTAAACTTTGTCTAGCTCTTTGTCTATAAGTTGTCCAAGGTAAATTAAGTATAAGTGTAGGAATAGGATCACTGGAATAAAATGATGAAACATTTATGAAAAAGCTTGCTGAGGACCCAAAAACTAGTATCATTTTTTTAAGACAGTTTTTTTTTTTGGTAAGAATTTTGTGTTGATGAATGGCTACTGTTGGTTGAATTGGCTAATGTGAAGTCAAAAAAGAGGTAACAAGAAGAAATTGTTAAATAATAATTTTAAAGCATCAAAGGCCAAAAGCATCGTGACACTTTGTAAGAGTACTGTCTGATGTCTAGCTTAACTCTTTACTGGGAAAGGCTTAAGTTCTAGAGGCTACAGTTTTGATTTATTCATCACAAGGCTTTATTAGAATGTTTGTCTCCATGATACCTAGGCCAGTCTTGAAAACTGGATCATGTGAGATAGTAAAGTATACTAATCCAACAAGCAAACTGTTTTGTCCTTTGAGAACTTGTTTTTTCTTCCTGACAGTAAAGGAGAAAAAACAATCTCAGAATTACAAAAATTGCAGGTGAGCAAGAAAGGACCTTACTTTACTCTTGTTAATTTATAAGTGAAATACCAGGCTAAGAAATTTGTCAACCATTGTACATAGGTAATAGTTCTTTGTTTAAGATTTTTGGTTATACTCTAAGTCTTCTAATTCATCTGCACGAAAGGTTTTTTATCCCCGCCAAAGGCGGAGGGATATAGTTTTAGCGTTGTCCGACCGTCCATCCGTGTGTCCTATTGGGACAATACCTCCAGTACCATTGGACGGAACTTCATGAAACTTTATACATTGTTACGGGAGAACACTCCTTCATGCATGGCTTCATCCCAGTTTAAGTACAATACCTAACAACTGCGTTAGGGAGATATCTCTTTAGCTCATTGGTTATGGTATTGGTCTTTTAAACCTTGAAAAACGAGGATCTTGTCCGCCATGGGTTCGAATCCCGCCAGATGCGGTTTGTATTTCAGCTATGCATTTGTTCATTTGTTTCTTTCTTACGGACTTTGTTCGTAAGATGGGGGCTCGTCCGGGATTGTCCATTGAGCCATTAATCCCATTTGTTGTCCAAAAAACGGACATTTGTTGTCTAAATAAGAGACTTACTGCCTAATAAGGCTTTGAGTCATCAATAAATGATGACTTTAAGGGGGGGGTGTTACGGTAGAGCACTCCTTCATGCATGGCTTCATCCCAATTTAAATACAATACCTAACAACTGCGTTAGGGAGATATCTCTTTAGCTCAGTGGTTATGGTATTGGTCTTTTAAACCTCAAAAAACGAGGATCTTGGCCGCCATGGGTTCGAATCCCCCCAGGTGCGGTTTGTATTTCAGCTATGCATTTGTTTCTTTGTTACGGACTTTGTTTGTAACAACATGTATACAATAACCTATTCCGCCGATATACTTATTTTCTTTTTTTGATTTGATGCAAAATGGCCGACTGGGAGCGATTTTGAGTTACGCGGTTGCGTAAATTTTTGAAAAAGTCTTTTTCGGTGGGGGATATCATTTCAATGAAACTGCTTGTTTTAATTTATTTATAGAGGAAAGAAAAGTTTGCTGATTTGCTCCTCACTGTAAGGAAGTTTTGTGTTGTTTTAACTCTTTTCCAAACCAAAAGATTTTAGACCAGTCCAAATTGAAAGCTATTGCAGATGACAAATATGACTCAAAAATAGAAATTTGTTTTGGGATGGGTAGAAAACGTTGTGGGAAAAGGAGAAAATGCTGGTAACCAGCATTTTCTCCTTTTCTCAGTGTTTTCAACAAAAGGTTTCTTTTTCAGGGTCATTAAAAGTTGGGATTGTTTGGTAAAGGGTTAATCGGTAAAGGGTTAATCTCTATCATGGAGCTTTAACACTATCTGTAAATTTTACCATGGCTACAGCATCTGTGTCAAATATTAGACCTACCTCGTTTATTTTTCCTTAGTTATTTATCATTTATGTATATAGTGTGTCCTTAAATATGTTGCTACATGCATCAGTGTTAATTTTTGTGACAGGAGATTTGTAGTACTGTACATGTATATGAATATCAGGAAGTCATTAAAGCTTGGAATTCATATTAAGCCTTTACCAAACAGTCCCAAGTTCAGGAAGAATGCTTTTGAAAAAAGGTGTTGGAAAAGGAGAAAATGCTGGTAACAAGCATTTTCTCCATTTCCTACAATGTTTTCCATTGTTTCAAAGACAGATTCTGTCATCTGAGTCTTACTTAATGTATCATCTGCAAATTTTTGTAATTTGGACAAGTCTGAAATTTAGTCGTTTGGTAGAGAGTTAACCCTTACAGTGCCAAATAAACCCAACTCACATTTTCAGTCTACAAATACTGCCCAATTAACCCTTTACCAAATGACAACATTTTAGACTTGTCCAAATTAAAAAAAACATTTGCAGACGACAAATCAAAACTGGCTCAAATGGCGGAATTTGACCTGGACAGAGTAGAAAACATTGTTGGAAAAAGGAGAAAATGCTGGTAACCAGCATTTTCTCCTTTTCCAACAATGTTTTCAAAAGGCTTCTTTCCAAGGGTCGTTAAAACCAGGGTTTGTTTGGTAAAGATTTAACTGAAATTTCAAGGGTACTGTATAAAGAGTTTCAGCAAAGCAGACAGTGTAGTTCAAAGATCAGACTGCACTTTTTGTACAGTCGGATCATGGTCTATCTACACTGGCCTCAAAGGCAACTAGTAGTGAAATTCACTTTAACTCTTTCACTACTGAATAAATAAATTGCATTCTCTCAAAGGCTAAAAATAAATCTCCTCTGCAAGATCAAGAGACAGTTCTGTCATAAGCTAGAATATAGCAGTTGATAGTGCAGATCAGAGATCAGAATGCAAGTTCTGTGCCATCTGATCCTGATCTGCACTGTCTTCAAAAGGTTCTGGTGTCGTCAATGGTATGAAAATAGTTAAGGGTAAATCTAACATTTTATCTACTGTTACAGTTTTTGTTTTAAATGCCGCCTTTAGAGTGTCTGATACAAAATATATCAGTCAATAAGAAAGCATATCTATTAGCTTTGCATAAGAATCAGATCTTTGACAGGCACATGAACCGTGCCTACTTTAGTCTGTATGCTTGTGTGGTCTGGAAGGCTTGATGTTCAGATATGTACAACAAAGTAAATTTTGTCAGACTTTGTATCCATGTGCCTTCTTATTTTGAGAATAAAAACCTAAAACAACACTAGTTATTTTGTTCATGTCCTAGAACTGAACTTACAACATACTGAACCAAACAACAACATTTTAGACTTGTCGAATTGAAAGTATTTGAAGATGACCAGCTAAATGTGGCTCAAATATTGAAATATGTCTTCGAAGGGGTAGAAAACATTTGGGTAAAGAGAAAAAGTGTTGGATTCATTGATTGATTGATTGTATAGTGTTTAAGGCCGTTTTCAACATTATTTCAGTTATATCACGGCGGCCAGTGCACCTGTCCATGCTTTCCTGGAGTCTTACCAGAACTCCACTCAATTTTCTTTCCAAGCCACTGACTGCTTTTCCACATAACCATCGCCGAAACGATGGTAAGCAATGGAAGAGGAATGAATCATTGGAAAGAAATTGGCCGAGCCAGGGATCGAACCCACGACCCCCTGTTCTCAAGTCCTGCATGCTACCGACTGAGCTACTGGGGCTCTGCAAAAAAAACAAAGTGTTGGATACCTTGATGTTCTCCTTTTCCTAGCGTGTTTTCAAAAGCCCTATTCTTCAGGGTAGTTTAAACAAATGGGTTAAGATCTGTAGGATAAAACAAAAATACATAAGGAGTTTTTAACCTCAGTGGTTTGGACAAGAAGATCTTGACAAGTATCCCTTTGATTTAACCCTTTACCACACAATCCTGTGTTTTAACGACCCTGAAGAAAAAGGCTTTAAAAACATTGTGGGAAAACGAGAAAATGCTGGTACCAGCATTTTCTCCCTTTCCCACAATGTTTTCTACCATGTCAAAGACAAGAAACAACATTTGATCTACAATTATTTTGTCGTCTGGAAATGCTTTCAATTTGGTCAAGTCCGACATTTTGTTGTTTGTAAAAGAGTTAACTCTTTGCCATTAAAGGTTTTGATGACCCTGAGGAAGACTGCCTTTGAAAAATTGTGGGAAAAAGAGAAATAGTTACCCTATTGTCAGAAATGCAGGCCTTGTGATTCCAACGATTCAAATTCTATTCAGATTGATTGATTTTAAGATGTTTAACATTGTTTTCAACATTAGTTTAATTATATTGCCACAACCAGTGCCCCTATTCACGCTTTCCTGGAGTTTCTTTACCCAGTACTTCGCACATTTTTCTTCTCAAGCCACCAGCTGCTTTCCCACGCAATCATTAAAGAAACAGTGATCAGCGATGAGAGAGGAATGAATCCTGTTACACTGACTATCATCAGTCCTGGGAAAAGAATTGGCTAAGCTGGTGATTAAAACCAAGCCCCCCCCCCCTCCCCCCGTTCTGAAGTCCTGTGTGCTACCGACTGTGTTACAAGACCTCACTGGATGTGTTGAGAACATCCAAATAAAGGCTACATATATAGTATCCAAACTCAAGGCTACATTCGTAATATCCAATCCAAAGGCTATACTCTCAATATCAAAACTCAAGGTTACATCCACATTATCCAATACAAAGGTTACATTTACAGTGTCTAATTCAAGGCTATTGATAATATGCAAACTCAAAGCTACATTCACAATATCAAAAAATAAAAGCTAAATTCACAATATTCAAATTCAAGGCTACACTTACAGTCAATATTAAAACTAAAGGCTGTTTTCACAATAACCAGTTCAAGGACACATTCACAATATCCAACTCGAGGCTGAATTTTCATTTAACCCTCTCAAGGCTACATTCAAAGTAACCAAACTCAAGGCTACATTTACAATAACCAAACTCGAGGCTTTCTTCTTGATATTTACACTCAAGGCTGCATTTTACGTATCCAAACTTAAGGCGGTTTCACAGAATCCAAAACGCAAGGCAACTATCAAAATGTCCCAGCTCAAGACTTCATTTAGAATATCCATACTCGAAGCTACTTTTACGATATCCAAACTCAAGACTTCATTGACAATATCTAACCTCAAGACTTCAGTCTCGATATCCAACCTCAACGCTATATCAACAATGTGCAAACTTAAGACAATATTCAACTTCAAGGTTACATACGCAGTATTATAATTCCATTCTCCAAGGCTACACTTATTATATCCAATCGGAAGGCTAGATTTACAATTTTCAAACTGGAGGCTTCAATCAGAATTTCCAAACCCAAAACTACAATCACAATATCAAAACTCTATCCTCCAAAACTACATTCAAAATATCCAACCTCAAGGCTATATTCGAAATATCCAAACTCAAGGCTACAAAATCAAAACCAAAGGCCATGCTCTCAATATCAAAATTCAAGGCTACATCTGCAATGTCTAAACTCAAGATTGTGTTTATAATATTCAACTTCAGACTGCATTGACCTCAAAGCTTTATTAACAATATCTAAATCAAAGCAACATATGATTATCCAAACTCAAGACTACATTCACAAAATCTAAACCCAAGGCCACAATCACAATATCCAAACTCATTGCTTCTATATTCAAATATCACAACATTCACAATATTAAAACTCAAGGCTACACACAAAATATATACATATTAAGGACTGGAATTAAAATATTCAAAATCAAGACTACATTCACAATTTCCAGACTCAAAACTACATTCACAAAATCTTAAACCAAGGCCACATTCACAACATCCAAATTCGTGGCTACTGTATTCAAAATATCCAAACTCGAGACTACATTTACAATATCCAAACTCAAGACTGTGTTGACCATTTCTAAACTCAAGACTACATTTACAATATCTAAACTCAAGGCTACATTCATAATATCCAAACTCAAGACTACATTTATGATAACAAAACTCAAGGCATATTTACAATATCCAAACTCAAGGCTACACTCGAACTTTCCAAATTACATTTACAACATCCAAACTCAAGACTACATTTATAATATCAAAACTCAAGGCTACACTTACGACATGTATATCCAAAGTCAAAGCTACATTCGCTATGAATACAAAATATTCTAAATATGGATTTTGTAGTTTGAAACAAGTGAAAACTCTGATAAAGGGATTCTTTAAAATGTTTTTAACAAAATATCGGAGCTCTATGACTTTGCTTTTGAAAGCAAGACAAAAACTCCGATAAAAAGTCCCTATGAAACTCTACATTCACAATTACAAAGGTAGGGGCTTTGTAGTTCCAACTGACTGAAAAATTTCTTGATCCATAAAATCCATTTTGTGTAATAACCAGCTGACTCATAAGGTAGACAGGTCCTTTGACATGCAGAAAATTGACCAAAGGCAAAATGCTTCGACCCAGGACAGCCTGCGCAGGCTGACCTAGGTTGATACTTTGTGCAGATGTATTAAACTCCTTTGCAAAGAGAATGGCTCATATATATTGCTACATTCAAAATATCAGAAGTGTAGGCCTTGTAGTTACGAAGAAAGTGAACAATTGTGATAAACGATTTGTTTATAATCTTACGTTCAAATTATCAGAGCTCAAGGCCATAGGGTTCCAAATACAACTAAAGATAGAAATATCTTTTGAAAAAAAGATTGACGGCATAAGAGATTCTGGAATATGAATACTAGCATTGGAACTATTTTGTGGTTCAATATAAGAGAAATAATGAAAAGCAATCCCACCAGCAATTGCCTCTTTTTCCTCTTCGTTAAGCATATTGCTGAAAAATTAAATTTTCGGCATGTTTTTCAACAATAAATGTTAATCCAAATTATCATTTTAAGGGAACAGTTGCTGCTAAATATAATGTGTCTTAAATTACATGTAGACATACAGTAATGGGTTCTTGAGTAACGCTGAAAAAATGTTAAATCACCAATTAGTAGAAGAAAAGGATCGTACCCCATCATATTCATTTTTTATGGTGTAAATAAGCACCCGATTCGCTGAGCCAAAACTTACATATTTTGTCACTCGGAAATGTGCCTGCAAATTGGCCTGCAGGGGCCAGCAAAATAATCATATCCACATTTTTGACCAATAGCAAATTACTATTTATTAGTCATATATTTCATTTCCAAGAAGAATGTCAAAAGCCGCAAAAAAATGAGAAAGGATCTCTTTTTATTATTACATCAAAATATCAGAGTACCAGGCCTATGGTACCAAGCAATAAGACCCAATCGTTAAAATAAGATTGTGAAAGAACTAAAACATGTCTTTATCACCAAATGATAACGATAACAAGAATACCATGCAGCCTCATGACGAGTCTTTTCAAGATGTCTGGAAAAGCGGCCAGACATTGCAAAAAAAAAAAAACGTTAATAGGAGCAATGGTCAAAGGTAAACAATGAGTGCATATACAGGTAATTATGTTCATCATGACATTGTTTAGAATGATGTAAAATTTCAAACAAACAAACTTTGATACAAACGGATTACACCTGATAAATTTTCCTTTGAAGATGAATGTACTAAACTTTAGACCGTCAAAATGACCTCTTCATAACCCTGACAGGATCCCTGACCGGATATACGGAATGTAGATAAACTCATGTATCTGATTTCGATACTATTGCTGTCTACTTTTTCACAACTTTGAAAAACTTGACAACTATGTGATGGGTAACAAGAACTCTCGCTCAAATCCCACACACCCTTCCGTTATCCGGGACCGCTCGAAATCTTCTAATTCTTAATACCAACTGACCATCTGATTGGCCGAGACGTCCTGCCTTAACTTATTAGATGGCTATCAGAACAGTTAATATCGGCCAACCAGATGGCTAATCTCATTGAAATTCAGAAATGATTACGAATTCAATAGTAAATTACTATATTATCACGTGTTTCAGTTCATGTATTACAATTATTGTAATATGTGACTAGAAAAGGTATTAGCTTGTAACCGTCAAATAAAACTTGTCTTCATTTTACTCGTAGAGTTGCAGTAAGTTTACAGCCGAGACGGTTCAGTAGAAACTTGCCTCCATATGAAAAACTTTGCCAAACTTTCATATCTGTCGAAATGTTGACCAGGTCAGACTTCTATGTCCAGAAGCCTTCATCTAAAAGAAAACAAGAAATATTTTTAAAAAAGGTAGATGGCGTAAATTTGCCAGAAAATAGGCACGCCATAGGCCCTTAGAATAAATATGTGTGCATTTTTGACCAATCACAAATTTCTATTTATTAATTGTTATCAGTTCCAAAAAAGTAGGTCAAAAGTTAACATATTCAGCTACGCCGAAAAAAAAAAAAGGTCTGATCTAGCATTTACGCTGTCTATTAGTCGGAATAACTCGGTCGACAAAGTAGCACAATATTACACGAGAAGAGTTTCGTGGTTAATCTTGTAGAAGCGGCTATACTCTTGTACAACTAACGTGAATTCACTTCAGTTACCTCCCATTAAAACCGCATACAAGTGCATAAAACTGAAAATTGGCAAGATAAAAGGGGTTATTACATGAATGGTATACAATTTATTTAGTAAGTCCGTTCGCGATTACTCAACTTAAGAGTGACATCTCTTAAACGGCCCCTTCGTCTTTTGAAGTCAAAAGGCTTCTTCCAGATTCTCTTGTTTCAGGGTTTATACTATGATATATATAGATATTTGCAACATAAACTTGACAGGTTGTTCGGTGCCCACAAAAATGGCTAACAGACATTCAAGATGATTTATAAGTATTATTTTGATCATTATTATTGTTATTATTATAATTTTACATCCCGTAGCTACGAGTAGGCCTATAACGAGAACCACTTTCAACGACTGTCGTTGTTTTGTCAAACTCGAGAGTTTTTCTAGTTCAGAAAATCCTGCGGCCGAATGAGTTTTTGGACACATAAAACCACAAAGACTAACTTACACCCCGTGTTTAACATTTTACAGAACGGCAAAATTTTATCTAGAGTGGTCCAAATCAAAAGTCTTTGCAGAGGACAAAATGAATGTTGAACAAATTAAGAAACTTTTCTTTGAAAAAGTAGAAAACATGGTAACATGGTTAGAAAGGGAGAAAATGCCGGTTACCAACATTTTCTCCTTTTCCCGCAATGCTTCCAAAAGTCCTTTCCCATATTGTTGTAACTCGGGATTTAGTGGCCAATGATTAAAAGTATTGAGGATAACGGAGAAAGTTACCAATACTTCCTCCACAATGTTTCCACTCATGTGACAAAATATTTTGCTTGCTTTCAGTTGTTTCAGCTTTGTGTTACAGTAGGTCTTGAGTAAAAGGCTGTGGTAAAGAGCCCCCATTCCCTGCGGTCGACTTTTTCTCCCTTGCGGCGAACGAAAAGCAATGTCGCAAAAGGAGATTGTGCTTGTGGCGAAACGACCAATTTGTCCTTCTGCCAAAATGTTTGTGCATATTGTTTCAATTATAGTCTACTTGAAGATATTTGTCATGTCAAAATGAACATACAAACATCTGGACGACATTACAAAAAGATTTTAGTCGATTACACCTCACTCATAACCTCCTAAAGACCATTTCATAAATCATGCACCAGATCGCTTTATTTCATAAATCATGCACCAGATCGCTTTTGAAAACATTGTGACAAAAGGAAAAGAAATCTCATTACATGTTCTTATTTTACTAAACCTTAATACAACTAGATTATCTAACGAGGATATTATTGGAGTCATCTACAGCGAATTTGCTTCAGGAAGTAAGCTGACATGCCTAAGTCTACGAATTAGCTCGTAGTGGAAATAATCTTCACTTATAGTATGTCTACTTGAAGCTATTTATGGTATCAAAATGAACATACTGACAGCTGGACGGAGAGATTAGCCCTTAACCATTTACCCAACAGTCCCGTGATTTGACAAAACCCGAAGAAAAGAGGCTGTTGAAAACATTGTTGGAAAAGGAGAAAATGCTGGAAACCAGCATTTTCTCCTTTTCCAACTGTGTTTTCCTACCATTTCAAGGCCAAATCCCATCATTAAAATATTTACTGATCAATATGGTGACATGTTTCTGCCATGAGATAGCAATCATGATAATTTTAGAAAAGTATTGCGATAAATTTATGTTTCCTGGAAATTTTATCGAGACAGTGAAAAGTTTCCTGAAAAAAATAACACGATAAACTTAGTATTTTAACGCAAAATTTCTCAATCGTGTATGGTGGCATATTTCTGCCACGAGATACGAGATAGCTATCATGATAATTTTAGAAAACTATCGCGATAAATTCAAGTTTCCTGGAAACTTTATCGAGATAGTGAAAAGTTTCCTGAAAAAAATATCACGATAAACTTAATATTTTATCGCAAAATTTCTCAATCGTGCACGGAGCTGACATTCGAGATAAAATTATTGTGATAGTTCTATCTGTTTCTCGATATCTATAAATAGCAAATTCTATCATTTGGATGAACTCGGTAGTTTTTGACTTCAGAAGATTGCAGTAAGTAAAAATTCGGATCATTAACAATTGTACCTTAATTGGTAAATTTTGACAAGACTGGAAATGAATAGAAGTCTGTAAAATCACAAAGACGACTCGAAATGCCTCCTACGGACAACTTTAAAACCATGTAGGGAAAAGCAGAATTCATAAGGTTGTAGGAAGATGTTCCGAAACAGTATCTAATTATAGATACCGTGAATGTCAGTTATGGGCACGAAAGCAAAAATAATCATGATAACAGTTAGAATTATCGCGATATTTTTATCGTGAAAATTTTTGTTATCTAGGTAATATTTCCAGGAAACTTTGTTTTATCACGATAATTCTCTTAAATTATCGCAATAGCTATCTCGTATCTCACGGCAGAAATATGTCACCATAATCGTGCACGAAGCTGACATTCGAGATAAAATTATCGTGATAGTTTTTTCTGTTTCTCGATATCTTTAAATAGAACATTTATCATTTGGATGAACTCGGTAGTTTTTGACTTCACAAGACTGTTCTCTTAAATTATCGCAATAGCTATCTCGTATCTCGCGGCAGAAATAGCCACCATAGATCAATGTAAAATTTTCCAGATAACAAAGTTTATCGTGATATTTTTTTTCAATTAACTTTTCACTATATCAATAAAATTTCCAGGAAACTTTGATTTATAGCGATAGTTTTCCAAAAATTATAATGATAGCTATCTCGTATCTCGTGGCAGAAAAATACCACCTATGGTAGCATATTTCTGCCGCGAGATACGAGATAGCTATTGCGATAATATAATTGAACTATAGTGATAAAACAAAATTTGCTGGAAATATTATCTAGATAATGAAAATTTTCACAATAAAAATACCACGATAATTTTAACTGTTATCATGATATTCTTTTGCTTTCGTACCCACAACTGACATTCACGGTATCTATAGTTAGATACGGTTTCGGAACATCTTCTTCTTCAACCTTATGAATTCTCCTTTTCCCTGAATGGTTTTAAAGTTGTTCGTAGGAGGCATTTCGAGTCCGGCATAGGATGGAGATCCAAGATAGGACGCATATTTTGTAGAAGTTTGATGTTGACCTACACTGTCCGCAAATTAGCACTGACTTACACTCAGCGGCCTGAAGATGCATGGTGATGGGAAAAAGCGATGTGATTATTTAATTCCATAATCTGGAAAAAAAATGTCAGTCCTCTTTACAGGATTGTCAAAAACGTCATTTTTAGTAGGAAACGGGTATGGCAGATTAATTCGGCTTAAGAATTTAATTTTTTGACACAATGAAAGAATAACGAAGCATAAGTGTTGCAATAACACGAGATTGAGAATTAATCTTTTAATTCGACGGTCTTGACACTTACAAATTGTTTGAAACCGTCTAAAACAGTTTGCTTTTGTTTAAAAGCACATAAACAATCCGAAAAGGGCGAGGGGGAATGAAAAGCATTATTGACTGATGTCTGTCAGTCTATCTATCTATCTGCTTTAATTCTGCATTTGAAGAATGAAGTTTACAGAAAAAAATAATAACCCGACGCTTACATCAAATCCTTGCCCCTTCTTTTTAACTCTTTACCAGACGATAAAAATTTAGGCAAGTCCAAATTCAAAGCATTTGCAGACGACAGATTAAATATGGCTCAAATGATGCAATCTGCCTGTGAAAAGATAGAAAACATTGTGGGCAAGGGAGAAAATGCTGGTTACCAGCATTTTCTCCTTTTGCCACAATGTTTTCAGAATGCCTCCTCTAAGGGTCATTAGATAACGATATTGTTTGGCGAAGAGTTAATCCAGTAAGAAACGTGTACTGTTTACCTCCACAAACTATTTGTGTGTGTCTTCTAGCAGACCAATTTTCGAAAACTTTGTGGCATAACGGGAAATGGCTTGTAAGGAACATTTTCTCATTTTCCACAATATCTTCAGTTGCACTCATCTATAAAACCTTAATTCAGGTTGATTATCTATATCTATAGTTGATGTCTTCAAAGTTGTCTGCGGTACATTTCATTCAGAAGGGAATGAGTTATTAAGTTGCTTCCTTTATTCAATCAAATATGGGATTGTATAGCTTACTTTTGCTATGATTCATGTGGCAGGTTATTCAAAGTGAAGAGCACTGGTCCTCATTAACAAATTAATCATACAGTTAGTTGTGTTGGTGATTTACTTTTTGCATGATCACATTTCACATGGAGATTTTTTTTGTCACCGGAGACTTTATTACAAGTGAAAGATGTTGGAAGATTAGTCTGATTCAGCTTTACTTATAACTATGTAAGTTATTTTCATTTTGTTTATATTTATTATCTTGTACAGCATACCCAAACGCACGTTTTTTTTTTCTCTAAAGTACGCTTTATTTCACGTACACCCTTCATTGTACCAAAATTCACACGAATGTTCTTGCGAAACAGATAAAATGATATTTCGAAAAGCTCGGGAGAAAAAATACGTATAGGATTGTTCGATGCATTTTTTTCCCCCACAAAATTCAGCATTTCTCTTAAAGCTAAAGTTCAGTCTAGTTATCTGATCTACAATCAACACAAAATTCATTTTGTAATTTCATTTCTTTCTAAAATGTCTGATCTAACAAATTAAGGGAAGTTGCGTATTGCAACAAACCCAGGCACGGTTTCCAGTGCATTGTGTTACTGTATAGATTAATGTGTCAAAAATTGTAATGCCCTAGGTTACCCCTTTACCACACAACCACGACTTTAAACGACCTTGAGGAAGTAGGCTTTTGAAAATATTGTGGCAAAAGGAGAAATGCTGGTAACCAGGCTTTTGAAAATATTGTGGCAAAAGGAGAAATGCTGGTAACCAGCATTTGCTCCTTTTCCAAAATTATTTTCAAACATTAAAAAAATATATTTCAAGTTTTAAGTCACATTTATATTGTCGTTTGCAAATGGTTTCAATTTGGACAAGCATAGAATTTGGTCATGTGGTAAAGAGATACGTCATCGCACTTGATAATTCTCTACCTCTTTATTCAAGCAGTTCGAAATTACCCGGAATGTTGGAGCAGATATTGCCAATACCTCATAATTACAATATACGCCTCTAACGAAATCTAATGCTCGAGTTTTTCCCACCACTTGTAGATGCATTTACAAATAACATATAAATTCTAGATAACCATTAATGTATAACGGTGGTCAAGTCAACTCATGAATCTTACGCCTTCACGACTATCTCTACAAATTTTTCCAAAAAGGCTTCTCTGCCCTTTAGTGTCTTTTTTATATGTATCGGTACCATACCTTTCTATAATGGTTTGCTTGGTTCTTTGTTCATAGTTAATGTTTGTGTTAAAAATGACGTTTTCCATAGGAATTTAGTTATAGTAACACGGCTAGTTATCTGTCTGTCGATAGTTGACCAAACCAAGAAGGCACCTTTGGTAGAGCCAGGGATCGTATATATAGAGTATATATGTATATATGATCGCTGGTAGAGTATCGAACCACCTGTTTCTAGACAGAAAATTCTAACACTTGAATGCGTCACATGCCCTCCCTCTTTTTACATATACGGGTAGATATTGAAAAGACATAGTTTAAACACGTTCAATGACAAACGTGCAAACACGGTACCTTTATGACAAAATACTTTCTATCGAGTTTTCATCTATATATATTTCGATGTCCTTTGCAATCATACTTGGACGAATCTGTAACCATTGGAAGGGCAGCCAGCAGAATGGTCACAAAGTTTTCGACATGTTTCCAAACTGTCAAAGCATATTGAAGTACGCAATATTATATTTATGTCATAACACTGGAGTATTCTGTTTTGCATTGTTCTATTAACAGGGTTCGTATTCACCAACCATTTTTAAGAACATTCTTGGTCTAATTATAGACTTTGAAAGTAACACAACTACTGATTGGCTAAACTATTTTGTTTAGCCAATCGGAAGTTGTGTTACTTTTACATTTAGGAAATTCTCGAGATTAAGACTAGGATTGATCTTATGAATGGTTGGTGAATACAGACCCTCACTATCGTTTTTTTCCAGCTTCATTCTATGATAAAGGTCTCTAGATATTCATTTCATTTTTTTTTTACTTTAACGGTTGAAAACCTATCTATAGGAAAAAGTCAACAAAATATTAAGGCAATCGGAAAATTTGAATCTTGAAAACAAAGCGGGAAAGTGTTTATGAAAATGTATGTCAAATTAGTCACATATGTCTGATTATCTATGTCACAGAGACATATGATAGCAGATAAAGAGATACTAAAAATTCCCCAGCCCATTTTACGTTAAAGTTGTACTTAATGGGAAAAGCGCGTTTGGCGTTTGTCATTAGTTTAATAAGATGATTTTCAGCACTTTTAATCGGTGCATACATGTAGTTTAATAAAGTTCCTCAATGCTCAAAGCACATTGTGTATGGACCAAAAGAAGTCCATAACTACACTAACCAATGCATACCCTTTTCCTACTCTTTTTCACTGTGAATGAGTTCCACAGAACACGACATCTGATGTACTTAACAAAATGTCTATCATTACACCTAGAAGAAAGTTCCCATGACTGTATGTTGAGCCAGTTGTTGGTGAGATTTCTCAGAAATCTGGACACAAGATACGCTGCCTTAAAAGTATTTTATACGCATGCATGACGTGTGTAGGAAGACAAAAAACAGATCGAATGAAATGCTTCGTTTTCACTCCATGTCTCATAAAGTTACAGGTATTGTCACAGAAAGCCTAATTGAATATCAAAACTACCTCAAACAATAGCACTCAATCCTTAATGAGACATTAAATATGTATTAACTCTTAACCAGAGGACAAATTTAAAGCTGGTTCAAATTGAAAGCGTTTGCAAATATATATATAAAATGTGTCGAGTAATTTTTTTTCTCTATGATAGCTTAGAAAACATGGTGGGGAAAGGAGAAAATGCTGGTTTCCAGCATTTTCTCCTTTTCCCACTATGTTTTCAAAAGCTTCTTTTCTTTGGTTCGTTAAAACTCGCGATTATGTGATACAGGATTAACCCTTCTGGTACCAGGGATAACTTTAATTGCTATTGCTTATTGTGTTGATCAAGATCAGACGGTACAGAAAGGGTAATATTAGCTATGATCATCAATGTGACCTGTTTTGTGAGATAGTCTGAATAAAAACATTGAAATATCCAAACTTATATGACAGAACGATGATACAGTAGAAGGTGTTAAGCGTTAACCCTTGTAAAAACCACAATAGAAGAACATGTTATTTTCTCTAAGTGTAGAATGTAAATTCATGTGATGCCGATGTCAATGTCTCTTGAGGCACAACATATTCCACTCAATCAGACAGTGTAGATCCAAAAGTAGATCGCATGTTTTGTACAGTCTCATATTGATTCATATTTTCCGAGGAAGCAATTTGATCGAGATCAAGCCTAAGCTTTAAAGGTTACTGTAGATCTGTGGCGATAAGCTAAGGTTTGTGTGACCAGTTATGCTTTCATTTTGCACGATCAGACTTCTACGACTCTTACGAATAAATAAGCACTCGAAAATGGAGGGAAAGTCAAAAATGGAATTAACAACAGAAGACAGCAATGTGCATTAACGAGAAGCAGATTCTAGCAACGGCTTCCCACCTTTGTTGAAGTTGTCGAGTGTTGAAGGACATCAAAACCGTGAAATACCAAGGTCAAGGGCTTTGAGAACATTTTGGACCCACCCAAAGTAAAAAATCTAGGTCGCGAAATTTGATTGTATAGAAGTGCTGAGTAATGTTTTAACACCAAGAATATAAAAGAGCATAAGAAGAAGGACGAACAGGTTATAACATTAGTATGGCTGTAACTGAAGTTGACGAATCTAGTGGAAATTGTATGATTAGAAATGATGAAGTCGGTGCCTGAAATCAGCTGGGATATGTCGTTTTGGATTTCTTTATTCTATTCTCAAAACTGTGTTGCTAAATATTTTCTGAAATATTCCACCAGCTTGAATGTGAACATATAACGCAAATGAATTGTTTGAATACTAATCAACTTGACGCTATAGTTGTTATATCTAATAGACAGTTCTGCGTCGATCGATCAGAGGAAACAACACGAATGAAAGCTTTAACTGTGATTTCGAAGTGATTAGCCAATCTGCTTAATCGTAATGAATGTTTTCGCCCAAAAAGTCTAAAGACACATGCTTGTTGCTGAAAGTTATATCAAAAGCGAAAAGAATTCGACTGTTTGTGAGTTGAAATTTGTCTGATGAGACTAATCGGTAAACTTCTTCATTTAATAAATCGAAAAAAAAACTTAATTCTTGAAATAATCATATGCCTGAAAATTAAACTCCAACCAAGTCATCAGGGGTCTACTCTGTTTGATTCATGATTGTTTATGAAGGCATTGTACCATGTTACATGTCGAAATGGGATGGAGAAGAAAGGTGAGTCATATTTGTATATTCATTATTTTTTGCTATAGATACATGTGTACCTTTGTAGCTGGAACAAAAAGACGGGACTTAACGTTCCAACAAGTTCAACTTGGCAGGGAAATGGAAAATAAATAACTGAATGCACTGTTTGAAGTTTTACAGAGGGAAAGTCAAATTTTGATGTAAAACTGGTTACATAAATTTTTCTATATAGCACCATGTTCGAGTTATTAGATTTCCCAACAGAACAAAAAGAAATGTGCTTGTTACACAGTATGTCCCATCTGTTGATAAGCTTTGTGATTACACATTGACTTAGGCCTTCACCCATTGACCTCTAACTCTAAACATTTCGAAAGAACTTTTACAGCGTCTCTTATGCGCACAAAAAGTAAGGAGGAACCAATGTGTAACTTGGCTGCCTTTGGTATAAATCTGACAAGCGGAAGGGACTAGCGAAATTTCAGCAATTACCCTCGTAGTCTTGACGGAATGTGGCGAAGGGATCGTGCCTTTGTTGTTTCTAAAATAACGCAGAGACATTTGGTTTCGAGGAAACTGATTATATATGCCAAAGCGCTTTTGATCATTGGCTACCTTTTAAACATTGGACATATTGATACATTTTTATGTGACAAGATTTTTAGAATTTGATATAAGACAAAAAAATATTCAGTTACTTCACCTGTACAGCCCTAGGTCTTTCCTTTCCATACTTTTATAAATGATGTCTGTACTGGCTACTTAAAAAGAGGAAAAATGAAGTGGGTATTTCGATGGTTGCAAATCTACCGTCATCAATTTGTCAACGATCGACATAACGCTTTCCATTCGTATTTGAGCTAAGAAATAGTCTAAGAGTTTTGTTGTTGAGTCTGCCGCCGTCAAGTGGTGCGGTGCAGTCTAAATTTGATTCAACATCGGGTCCTAAGCATAATACTCGTACTTTTTGAAGAAGATCTAGTATTGCAGAACCCTGTAACTCAGTTGGTAACGCACAGGGCTTGAAACCTATTGGTCGCTGGTTCGATTTCCTTGTCGGCCGAATTCTTTCCGAGGATGAATGATAGTCCTTGTGACGGAATTCATTTCTCTATCACCGCTGATCATTACTTCGACGATTTTTATCTGGGAAGGCAGTGGCTATAAAAGAGTACGAGGTCACTTGTAATGAAAACTGTAGCAAAGTATGAAAGGTAATATTAATCAAAGCGTTGAGAATGCTGAAGTGGTATTTGTCAAGGAAGCCATTGTGTGGAATTAATAATTTGAAAGAAAAAGAGAAATAGTATTTAAATATTGGCTTGAAAGTCAACCTACTAAGCAAATGAATACCTTTTTGGTTGAAGGGAGAGTACTCATGACAAAGTTAGGATTATTTGTGTATTGATGGTCTCCCTTTGATCATTAGGAGGAGTCAGGAGTCCCTTGAAAGTAGGATGCATGATGGTTAGAGAGAGAAACCGTGTGAATATATCGAATAAAATTAAGTTTGTACCTGAAAACTATGATTTTGAAATATCTTTGGCCGTTAACATTTAATTCCCAACATTACAATCAATTATTTCGATCTATAAATATTCATGCCCAATCAAATGGAGTAGCGCGCAATCATGGGACGAACAAGCCATGGGACGAACTGGTTTTGGAACGAAAAAGCCCAGGACCAAGCGATCAGTAGACAAATTTTGTAGCTATCATTGCGCCAATAGAAAGCTATGAGCGAGTGAAGCTATTTTCAATCAAAAATTAGTATTTCCACGATCGATGGCCTTACCCAGTGTATTTTAATATGCAATTTCCAATTACATACCTGAGTGCTATCAAAAAACTCATTTGTTTGAGAAAATTTGAGTTTAATTGGGTTTATTTCCTTCGGCTTCGCACAAAATATGATGCATGGACTTCAAAATTCAATATTGAACTCATAGTGGCATTGCCTTCGACAAATACCACAAAAACAGTGGAAATACAAAACAAACAAACGACCAAGTATTAAATGAAGGGACTTCGAGCTTTGTGAAAACTTAATTAGTAATGTTTTGTGTTTTTTATTAAATCAATCTCTCCAAAGTTAGAAATATCATGAAGTCGAGTCACGACCCAAGTGTTGGCCAGTGCTACGTACATAACGCCTTCAAAACGGGACGACAATGCATTCTGTTGTCTTAAAATACAAAAAAAAAAGAAGGTGTTTTATCTTAAAAACTATAACTTTATCAGATTATTAAACTTATTTTATTGTATGTTAGAATGTTTTCCATTGAACGCCAAGTAAATGAAATATGGACCACAATTATCCAGTAATAAAGCAACCGATCCAGATATTTCAAAAGCAACGCTTGATCAGAATTATCTCAAAGAATATCAAGTAATGTTAATCCAAGATCAGACCACATATTTTGCGCATTTTGATCTTGATCCACACTATCTGCTAATACAACTAAATCTCTTCGAGTTCGGAAAGAAGGGTTACGTCCATTGTTCTCTGTCGTTACGCTCGTAAACAGTAAGTGTAGCAAAATTACTTGTACTTATTTGATAACACTGATAATCATCGCTTATCTTTTAACCCTATACCCAACAATTCAGTGTTTTAAAGGCATTTGAAAACATTCTGGGAAGAGAACATATTGGTAACTAGCATATACTCCTCTTCCCAAAATATTTACTAATCTATTAGAGAACATTATTCCATGCTTTTGTGCAAAATTCGAATTTATCTTCGGTAGATGTTATCAGTATAGAAGTCTAAAATTTGACGTTTTGGAAAAGGTTGATAAGTGTCGGCTAACTAACTAACTAGGTGTAATTGTACTCTAACATTTTTTTTTCAGTATTATTTGTTTTACTTAGACATCAGATATATAAATTCAACATTTTTCTGAGATCTACAAGTACATTTAAATTAAGATCATTATGGGTCATCATTTAGAGAAGTATGTTTGGCGGTACAGATCTAAGATCAGACTGGAACCACTTTCTTGTGCAGCTGATTTTGATCAGCATCAGCGGCAACTTTTGTTACCCTTTGCAGGGAATGTGTTGAACCTTTACTTACTGAAGAAGGGGTCCTGCGTGGCTCATTGGTAAAGTGTGGGGCTTGTAACCTGAGGCCCCGGGTTCGAGCCGCACTGGATCAACTGGGTTTTTCGTGGGAGTGTCCCTTGGCAAATTACCTCTAGTCCAGTACTGGTAAAACCAAGAAAATACATGTACATAAAAATGTGAGGTGTCAACGTGATATGACTGAAATAATGTTGAAAGCGGCGTAAAACACCATTTAATCAATCAGTCAAGCAACTTACTGAAGAAACGTATGAGCCATGCTCTGGCAAAAGGGGTTTAATGCATGCCCGAGATGCACGATACCAAGTAAGTCATTAACCCATTACCACACAATCACAATTTTTAACGACCCTGAGGAGGAAGTCTTTTGAAAACATTGTGGGTAAAGGAGAAAATGCTGGTGACCAGCATTTTCTCCTCTTCCCACAATGTTTTCTACCCTATCAAAGAAAATTCTATCATTTGAGCCCCATTTAAATTGTCGTCTGCAAATGCTTTCAATTTGGACAAGTCTAAAATTTTGTCGTCTGATAAAGAGTTAAATAACCATGGGTCCATGAAATCCATTTCGTCTTACAACCGACGGAGTCATGAGGTAGTGTGGTCCTTTGATTTGCGGAAAATTGACCAATAGCAAAAAGTTTCGGCCCATGTCAGTCTACGCGGAGAGCGCACGCTGACCTTGATCGATACTTTTTGCAGATGCACTAAAACCCCTTTTCACAGAGCTTGGCTCATTTTTAATCTGTCAGCCGCGAGAAGATGGCTTTTAAAAGTAAAATAAAGAAATGTGACACGTTGACAATAAAGAAAGTGAGTAATTTGTAGATTTGTCCTAAATTTTTCATTATGCCATATTCACCAATAATTTTAGTACCAGTCCTAGATCTTAATACCGCCCGGCCGGGTCGATCAGTGGTTAGCCTATCTAAACTCCTTACCTGGTGGTTGTGGGTTCGATTCCCGGATGAGGAAAACTTTCCTTCCAGTGATTTTTTGCATCTCACCTCTGGTGCATGTGAGAAAAGCAGTGAGTGGCCTAGAAAGAAAGATATGTCAGTACCGCCGTGAGAAAGCCAGGAAACACATGTGTAGGTGCACTAACCACCGTGATGTGACCTAGGCTGTTAAAACGGCTTTAAACTCATATACAAACAAAAAAGCAAAGATCTTAATTTTAAGTTTAGCCATCCGATTTGTTGAGCAGACTAATTAGATTTGAGCCATGCTCTGACAAAAGGGGGTTTAATTCATCTCCGTGATGCATTATACCAAGCAAGTCATTATCATGAATCCATAAAATCCGTTTTGTCTAAAATTGTACTGTATTAAACCCCTTTTTTACAAAGCGTGGCTCATTTCTAATCTTGGATTATATAACTAGAGCAGCATTTAGAATGGCCGAAGAATATGGTCCCTGTTCTTTCAACAATAAATACACTTGTATGTGTCAGTATGTCATTATGATTGCTACGAAAGATCCAAAAAGTGGGCATCTCGTCAGGAGGTTACGGGTGGTGTGAAAAAGAACGCTTAACGAATACTAGTACTCGTACATGTATATGTATGTTTTGACCTGGAATTATGGCCGTAACTTTGTATTATGAAAAAAAAAAGAGAAACATTTAAGGCAAGTCAGTTTTCTTGTTGGAAACTAAATTAGGTTTATGCTACGTCGGACTTTTTTTTTTTGAGAATTGTTCTAAAATGCTTTCGTCAGCCAATATTGTTACAAAGGTTCAAATACACTCAAAAAGAAGGTCTATTGAACATGTTGATTACAATAGATACAAGGCTTTACAGTAAATAATTATGCTTTAGGCTTTTTTTTTCGGCGTAGCTGAATGTGCTGGCTTTTGACCTACTTTTTGGCGCTGATAAAAAAAACCCCATAAATAGAAATTTGCGATTGGTCAAAAATGTAGACATGTTTATTTTAAGGGCCCCTGCCTATATGCGGGCAAATTTACGCCGTATATCTTTTTCAAAGATTTTTCTTGTTAAAGATCAACTGTCAGACTGCAGAAATGCAGCAGAAAAAAACTTATAATGATTTTATGTATTTCGACATTAATGCTTATCTTCCTTCCCCCCCCCCCCCACGAAAATGTTGAAATAAATATGCATATAAGACAGTATACTAGAATACCAGATTATACTTTCTGTGCAATCTGATTTCGATATTCTACCCTATCAAAGAAAAATTCCGTTATTTGAGCCACATTTAATTTGTCATCTGACCTGTAATTGCTGTACATTTGGAAAAGCCCATTGTTTGTCAAAAATTTTAATGGTGAAGAGTTAACTCTTTACCAAACGACAAAATATTAGACTGGTCCAAATTGAAAGCACTTGCAGACGACAAAAAAAACGCAAGTCAAAAATTGAAATTCGTTTCCAGCAGGGTAGAAAACATTGTGGGAAAAGGAGAAAATGCTGGTTACCAGCATTTTCTCCTTTTCCCACAATGTTTTCAAAAGCCTTCTGTCTCAGGGTCGTAAAAACCAGGGATTGTTTGGTAAAGGGTTAATTGGTGATAAGGAAATCCTGATTTGATTCTCACTTCCGGCGTTAAGCTTGAAGGTAGGATTTTCTTTCGGCAAGACATTACGGAGGTCCAGCCCAAGCCTTTCACTTGTCTGGAAAATTATGAATATAGAGCCATCGCCGTAAAATAAATGGATTCCTGTGGAAAGCAGCGTCATGTTCCCATGATAAAATACACGGTGGCTGAAACTCAGTCATAACCCTGTGGTGGATTTATCTTATTTTCCACTCTCTCTCTCTCTCTCTCTTGGACGGTAGAATGGGAGTGGAATGGGGGCTGCTTTTTCCCGCCTCGTCAAACTAACAGATAATTGTACAGTTGTGTATCGACCGCCAAATATGTAAAAATCCAACAATGGAGAAGAATACGCTAGTCAGGAAGATCATTTAAAGTAAAGAGATTATTCGCTTTTTATTTATTGAACAAATATAATGAAATTCACCCTTTTAAAACCGCCCCAATGTAAAAGCGTGGCGCAATATAGATTATTACTTTGTGACGTGCGGGTGTCTTTTATTTGTTCTTCTCTTTAATCCTTGTGCTGTTTGGTGCGGTTAGGAGCGCGTTTGCGGACAATGTAGATCCAAGATCAGACTGCACATTCTGTGCAGTCTGATCTTGGATCTACACTGTCCGAAATCGTGTTTTTTTCGTCTAGAAAAAAACTTTAAAACTGCAATATTTGACTTTTTGTACTATCAGTTTGAAATTTTCATTCAATTTTTTTTAGCAGTTTAAGGGGTTACTCTATATCTAACCGTAATAATCTTAATCCATGACAACACAGGTCCGTGATAAGGTTGCACTTGTTACTGACAAATACAGTGGAAATGATTACCATGGTAAACATGGCACATTTGACACACAGATTTCGTTCTTAAAGCCAAATTCTCTTTACCTTACAAGTTTCAGTGTTACGTTGTTCAGTTGAACAAGGACGATTTCTCATTTCGTGGAAAAATGAGGAGTAAAGGGTTACTGTTTGAGATCAGGATTTATAGCTTGCAAAATCAATAGTGTTATCCTATATTACATTTTTGCCTTTTATTCTTGATATTGATACGAAGTGAGAGAAACAACGATTTTTAAAGTTTAATAACATTTACTTAGTGTTTCGTGTAAACGGATTCGAGCTGTGGTTACCAACATTTTCTTCTTTTTGCTCAATTTTTTGAAAATAAGGCTCCTTCTTCAGAGTCGATAAAAATCGGGATTGTTTTATATAGTGTTTAGGCAAGAAAACCGATAGAGACAAAAAAAAAAAAACCGTTTGCCAGGTGATTGGTTTGAAATATGTCGAACAGTTTGAAGAACTTTAGGAAACCTAATGGGTTTTTGGCGAAAAAGCCCGGGAGTTGGGCTGGACCCGAGACCTCTAGCACCCGAAGTTTGGGCAGCATCAGTCGAGCGGAGAGTTCCTGGTCGATTCGAACTAGGTTCTGTGGCAACAGGGTAAGCCAAGGATGTTTTCAATATGAATCCTGGTTGATATTTTATTATTATTATTATTTCTTAATAAGATCATCTTTGAATTAGTCAAATATACCATTCTTTCTAATACATGTGAGCCATGCTCCGGCAAAAGGGGGCTTAATGCATCTCCGTAATCCATGATACCAAGCAAGCCATCACGTGCTTATTGATCCACACTATCAACTTTTGTTTAACAAACGACTTAATCATGAGGTAGACTGGTCCTTGGACATACAGAAAATTGACCAATAGCGAAAAGTTTCGGCCCAGGTCAGCCTGCGCGGACTGCGCAGGCTGACCTGGGTCGATACTTTTCGCAGATGCATTAAGCCCCCTTTTCACAGAGCATGTCTCATGTATATTAATATACTCTTTACCAGACGACAAAATTTTAGACTTGTCCAAATTGAAAGCATTTACAGACGACGATTAAATGTGGCTAAGCATTGGGAGTTATCTGTAAAAGGATAGAAAACATTTTTGGAAATGGAAAAAATACTGGTAGCCAGTATTTTCTCTTTATCCAACTTTATTTTCCAAAGTCCTCTTCCTCAGGGTCGTTGAAAACCAGTGAATGTTTGGTATGGTGTAAATCAAAAGTGAGGCTTGAGTCGACATATCTTGTGAATGTAGCTCAGCAAAGATTTTCAAGGGCTCACGCAGAACTTCAGTGTTCGTATTCACCAACCATTCTTTAGATTATTCTTTGTCTAGTTCTAGACTTAGAAAGTAACACAACTTCTGATTGGCTAAACCATTTGGTCTAGCCAATCAGAAGTTGTGTCACTTTCTAATCTAGAAAATTCTTGAAAATAAGACTAAGAATGTTCTTAAAAATGGTTGATGAATACGGTCCCAGATCTATAACTGCTCTGTTTGAAAAAAAAAACATATATGAAGACTAGGAACTTTACAATTGTCTCTTAACCATGTGAAAGGATTGCGTCATCTCTCGAGCAAACACTGATAAATCGAACGATTTCTTTTTCACAAAGAAGAATTTGAACTATCAATATTGTTGCTGGACTGGTGTTGTTGAGAGAGAGAGAGAGAGAGAGAGAGAGGCATGAAATGACACCTTGGAGAAAAAACCCTCGTTCTGTTATTCAAATTAGGCATTAAATCAGATTTAGGTTGGGGCAAATTTTATGGGCATTACATTTGTTAGGGTTATAAAATAACAACGTGAAAACATCTGGTTCTTTGAAGTATGTGAATGTCGTATCTCAGAAAAAAAGAAGTTAGGACGACCTGATAAAATCAAATACATTTCAGTAATGCATTATGAAAAGGTAGTTAAGGGATCTTCAAACGATATCGACTCATGTCAGCCTGCGCAGTCCACGCAGGCTGACATGGGTCGAAATTTGTGTTATTTGTAAATTTTCTGCGATTTGAAGGACTATTCTACCTCATGATGTGGTCAATTTTTGAACAAATATGGATCCGTATTAAACAACGCTCCTTTTAACGCATTGTAAAGATGCATGAAACACCCTCTTTCCAGCGTCCATTTATTACACAATAATCCTATATAGGTCAAGCTGGTGAAGTTGAATTGGCATCTTCGGGAAAAAAGGTGTGAAATATGACGTCACGTTAACTAGAGATTAATGTGCATTTAGTAATCGAACTACAGTACGCATATATACACACCTGGGTTACCGAGAATCTGCACCGACTGACTTCGATGTTGTGGTTTTATATCTAACATGTACGAGTATATTCTCTATCTATCAATATATCTATGAAAGTCATAGTAATGTTTCGATAAATATACTTTGCTTATCAAGATGTTTAATCTTTTGGCTATTACATATATGATGCATCCACTGAAAGACAGGATGGGGGACAAGATATTGCTGCTTTTTCTAGAATTCCTCCTTGTAAATCGTATAATGTAAATCCAAAATCAAATTCGCTCAGTTTTTAGCAGTCAGATCTTGAACTAAACAGCTCGAGAAAGCACGTAATTTTTCCTACTCGACATGCCTTTGAGAGGTATACATACTAAATAGCGATAATTGGCATAATAATTATGTTTAATGGGCGATCATTTTATTGTGAGAAGCTAGTAATACAGGCAGTTTGCTATAATGGGGTATTTGTTAGAGCATAGCCAAACCCTGTCTGCCAAACTCTGTTTTAACTTATTACTTTATTCTATTTCATGTTATTGTCTTGGTTTGACATAATGTCTTTAATCGTTTAAAAAGTTAGCAACCTGTAATGCTGAGAAAAAATGTAGTAACAAACAAATATAAAGTAAACTAGTTCAAGATAAATGTAATCACAGCAAGATAAACATCTGTTTAAATACACATACTGATGGACACTAAAGAAAAATAGAAATCGGGGAACAGAAAAAAACAATGAGTAGTTTCAAGATTTTTTTCTCCCAGGACTGAACCTTCACTTACAACTTGTAGCCGCCTGTAACACACCGCCATTGAAAACATGACGGTAAACGCAGAAATTCTTTGCAAAGAACAGTTTCTTGGTTTTTGTCACATTGTTTCTAAACTGTAAACGTCAATTCTATATTTTACACTGATGTTACAGAAAGCAGTGTGTAGATCATAGGAGTTCGAGATAATTATCAAGAATATTATTACCATCGTCATCTTAATGTTGGGTCCTTCCCTTACGATAGATTTTTATGTGAAAGTATACTCGCACATTGACATAATTTATTATACCATGGTTTGTATGTAGTTACGCCTTGCACATTTGTGATCTATTTTTGGGCTGGGTGTATAGGTGACAAAAGTGAAAAACCCACGTAAAACAAAAAGTAAAAAGGCGAACAATGTAAAGCAAAAATTTAATGGGTATCATTCAAATAACTGATACGATCATAAAAAGCAACACAGTTAAAAAGATGGAAAACTATCAATTGGTGCGCTTGTTTTATCATATATACATGTATCTAAAGACATACGTGTATGGATATACCTAATCGTCACAAGCCTTCGAACGAGCTTTGTTATTTTCTTTGCTCTTACAGTGTACTTGTGTATTACAATTTAATACAAATAAAGTACCTGCCCGGGTCTGTAAATGATGGCAAAGTTATAAATATTTGGCTTGAATCTGACGAACATCTGAGGAGTCTGTAACGTCTTATTGGGTAAATGTTTAAAATGTAACAATAGCAAAAACTGACACAAATAGCAAAAAAGATTGTACTGTAGAGGTAATTTTGTATTTTTGTATTGTATGTGGGTAGCAACATACTAATAAATTCCATGATGAAAACAACGTAATTTAAGAAAAAGTTTCAGAACGTTAGAATAAACTGTCAGTTCAAGCTTTCAAAACCTATTAGGATAATACCTTTATTCCTAAAGTCAATACATCTTTAACTCATTTCCACTTTAAATGGGAGTTTAACCGTTCTCCTAGTATTTTTTTTAAAGACATTGACCTAAATGCGGACTTAAAAAAAAAAAACCCAACATTTTGTCCTTTTCCCCACAATGTTCTCTTTTCTTTCTGGCACAAATCCCATCATTAGATCTTGATTTAGGCAACTGTGCTGTTTACCATAATAAACGTACTGACCTTTTCTTTGAGTCATTTTCAGTTTCTTGTGTACAGAATTAGCGGAAGGTTATGGTTTAATTAACAAATCAGTCCGCTTGTTTGTACATTCATGGTATGTTCTTTAAAAATTCTACAGAAGAACTTCTCAAGACCGTTCAAAAATCATGTCTTAATTCTAAATGCTAATCTACTGATATAATTGATTTAGAATCCGTGCCAAGGCATTTCTATATGCAGATATAAGAAGGCAGAAGTCGACCAAGGATACATATACCTTTACCAACTGAACTTAAAAGATAGTCGGAACCCAAGGCGTAGCCAGGAACGTAGACATGAAAGTTGAAGCCAATGACTAGGTCCTGGGCCGACCTTTAAAGTATTTGGCATTTTCGTTTCCGCCTTTTTTCTGTTAAAAATAGGGTAGGCCTATTTCTAAAGATTGATGTTGAAAGCCAGGTCTTCAAGGCTTCCATCTGGCTAAGCTCTCGGATCCAATCATTATTATAAGGATGACCCCATGGCTAAAACCAGCCAGCAGGACATGCAGGCCGAATTTGCGCTACATTCTTAGCAAAGGACATGAAATGTAGGCATATTTTCGTATAGAGGTAAACACTTTATCACCGACAAACGTATTTGTTGTCTCGCAGCAGATGACATTTTGAAATATTGTGGCAAAACCACATTCTTTCTTACACACGTTTTCTTGTGTTTCATCTTAGTTCATACTGACTAATAATGCATGCAGTTTCCAAGGATGTTTTCAAGGGCGTCTGCTGCAAATTTGCTTAACTCTTTACCAAACGACAAAATTTTAGACTTGTCCAAATTGAAAGCATTTGCAGACGACAAAATAAACGTGACTCAAAAATTGAAGCTTGACTTTAGAAGAGTAGAAAATTGTGGAAAAAGGAGAAAATGCTGGTTACCAGCATTTTCTCCTTTTCCCACAATGTTTTCAGAAGGCTTCTTCCTCTGGGTCGTAAAAACCAGGGATTGTTTGGTAAAGGGTTAAGGAGGTAACGAGTTAACTCTTTACCATACGACAACATTTTAGCCTGGTCCAAATTGGAAAGCATTTGCAGACGACAACTTAACTGTTGCTCAAATGATAATATGTATCTTAAATAATGTAGAAAACATTGCGGGAAAAGGCAAAAATGCTGGTTACCAGCATTTTTGCCTTTTTCCACCAATGTTTTTAAAGGCCTTCTTCCTGAAGGCCATTAAAAGTCAAGACTGATCGGTACAGGGCTAAGTTCTTCGGTAATTGACTATCTAAACACTTACCGTACAAAGTTAAGAGGGTCTTAGAGCGGACAAATACAGCAGACGAAAAGTCAACAAAGACTTCCAAAAGAATTTCAAATTCTAAACATATTTGTTTTATGGCTTCCGAATATCATCGAGTGGTCCCTTTTCTATTTTTTCAGTGTCTGTTAACCCTTAACTTGCTAAATAAGTGAAATGAAACTTTCAAGTCGATAGTAAAAACCAAGTTTTTAGTATTTCAAAGGTATATTTTGGGGAAAGACATCTCCGTATCGGACAGTGTAGATCCAAGATCAGACTGAACGTTCTGTGCAGTCTAATCTTGATTTACACTTTCCGCTAAAGGTCCTTAAGTCGGCTTAGCAGCCTAAGGGTCGATTCCTTCACTGCTAAAGATATGAACTCGACTATATTCGACGGCTGGAAGTAGTACACTGAAATTCGAAGTTTTTTTTTTTATCTTATAGATTTGACTAAAAAAAGCAAACATTTCAGAAGTATGATCAGACTGCACAGCCTCTTTTCGTCTACGGCACCGAAAGGGTTAAATTTGGGGCTAAAAAATTACACAGAATTGTCAGGCGCATTAAATCTTAAATTGCTTAGGACAAATTTAAAGTGCTTGTGCGGACTGTGCAGATCAAGAATATTCTGCACAGAACAGGATAGTAGTAAAGGAGGAGAGCATGGGATCTACCCAGGCCGGGGGTAGATCCCATGCTCTCCTCCCTGAGCGCCCTATATCACCGTCCCTGACAAAAAATGTGTCCCTATATGCTGTCCCCGAAAGATTTTGTCCTTATGGTAACGTCCCTGAGAGGGATTTAGCATTCAAAATGGCGGCCGTGTGGATGGCACTCTGGGGACAAAAATGCCCCAGGCTCCCGTCCCTGAGCGGAATTTTTTGCAAAAAAGGGAAAAGGGGGGGAGTTTTTCCCAGGCTCTCTACCCTGAGAGGGAATTAGCATTCAAAGTGCAGATCTTATGACTGGTAGGTTGGGTAAAAAATGGTCAGATCACTGAGTTGGACTTAGTTTTTTCACCCTATGGATGATTTTTTTCTTTCTAATTGCCTGACCATTGAGTTGGACTTAGACTTTTTCTTATCTATGATTGATTTCTTCTCTCTAAATGTCTGAGCACTGAGTTGCACTTAGACTTTTTTTACCCTATGTATGATTTCTAAATGTCTAACCATTGAGTTGGACTTAGTCTTTTTTCAACTATGAATGAATTCTCTTTTTAATTGCCTAAGCATTGAGTTGGACTTAGACTTTTTTCCCCTATGAATGATTTTTCTCTTTCTAAAAGGAATTTGTCCCTATATCACTGAGTTGGACTTAGACTTTTTTCTGCATCTCTATGAATGATTTCTAAATGTCTGAGCACTGGGTTGGACTTAGTCTTTCTGATTTTTTCTGCATCTATGAATGATTTTCTCTCTTTTTAAAAGGTTGACCATTGAGTTGGACTTAGTCTTTTTTCTACACCTATGTATGATTCTTACTCTTTGCAGTATAACTCTCTGGAGTGTATCTCTTCTAAAAGAAAGATAGAACTTTCGTGGTAGATGGTTAGTCCTGAAAAGGACTGTTGGGTTAGCTCTGAAAAGAGCTGTGACAATTTGAAGAAATGACAATTTGAAGATAGAACTTTCGTCTGACAGCTTGAAGATAGAACTTTCGTCTGACAGCTTGAAGATAGAACTTTCGTCTGACATCTTGAAGATAGATCTTTCGTGGTAGATGGTTAGTCCTGAAAAGGACTGTTGGGGTTAGCTCTGAAAAGAGCTGTGACAATTTGAAGAAATGACAATTTGAAGATAGAACTTTCGTCTAACAGCTTGAAGGTAGAACTTTCGTCTGACAATTTGAAGAAATGACAATTTGAAGAAAAGATAGAACTTACGTCTGACAATTTGAAGAAAGGTAGATCTTCCGTGGTAGATGGTTAGCCCTGAAAAGGGCTGTTTGGGGTGTCCCTAAAAGGGAGCTGGTTTTGGAGGTTGTGTTTTTAAGCACAACCTCCAACCTTTCTGCAGGCTGGACAGCTACTTGCTGCCCGCCTCTTTAGCCTCTTCAACTCCCGTTCATCCAGGTTGAAGTTTAGCGAGAACGCTGGCTTGTTGTCATCATCCCAGCACTCGGTCTGGGGTACGACGAACTCCTTCTTCTTGTCGTCCATCTTTTTTCTGGATGATAGCTGGGCAAGGTCCCAAAAATCCATATCTCTTAAACCACACTCCATGTTGTCTACAAGTCGAAGAGAATGAACGATGTGCGGGAAATGACACTGGGTTTTATAGGTTTTCAGACGGATTGAACTAGTTGACCCATGACGTCATTTTCTCCTATGTTTTTCCCGCGTCGGCGTTTCATGCTGTTTTGGCTCCAAATTAATGTTATCCAATCAGAATCAGCGTTTTATTTCTAATACTAAATGTTTTATTGTTGACCAATCCGTGGGTTTGTTACATTTTCTTGTTCGGGGATTTTATTGTTGACCAATCCGTGGGGTTGTTACATTTTCTTGATCGGGTTAGAAAAAACTAGAGTTTGGCTAACCTATGACTTTTTTGATTATGAGTCTTCTGATAAAATGAAAAGAAAGATGATTATTTAAGATAGCTAACCCTGAAAAGAGTTGCTTTTTGTACAGAATGCACTTTTTTATACCCCTCTCTTTCTTTTGATTGATTCCATTTTATCTAGTATTTGCATCAGATGTTCAATTTCATGTCTGATATATCTGAAACGTTCTCTTTCTTCTAACCAGAAGAGCAATAAGAGAAAAAATGTTAATCCAAACATTGTACGATACTGGCTCAGGTTTTACAAAAAGTTAATGGTGAATGAGAAAAAATAATCAAGAGTTTAGTGTTTTATATGTGTAATGGATCACTTTTTAGTTTTTTCATCCTATGAATGATTTTTTCTCTCTAAATGGAATTTGTCCCTATATCGCTGAGTTGAACTTAGATTTTTTTACACTATAAATGATTTCTAAATGTCTGAGCACTGAGTTGCACTTAGACTTTTTTTACCCTATGTATGATTTCTAAATGTCTGACCATTGAGTTGAACTTAGTCTTTTTTACATCTATGAATGATTTTTTTCTCTTTCTAAAAGCCTGATCATTGAGTTGGACTTAGTTTTTTCTTCACCTATGTATGATTTTTTTCTCTCTAAAAGACTGAGCACTGGGTTGGACTTAGCTTTTTTTATTCTATGAATGAATTTTCTTTTCTAAATGTCTGGACATTGAGTTGGGCTTAGTCTTTTTCTGCATCTATGAATGATTTTTTACTCTTTGGAGTGTAACTCTCTGGAGTGTGAGTCTTTGCAGTGTAACTCTTCTAAAAGAAAGAAGTTTGACAATTTGAAGAAATGACAATTTGAAGAAAGATAGAACTTTCGTGGTAGATGGTTAGCCCTGAAAAGGGCTGTTTTGAGAAGAGCTGATTTTATGAAAATGTTTATTCAGTATCAGCATCAGTTGATTCACTGTCTGACTCACTCCTTTCAGTGGCGATTTGCGCACGGAAAAGACGGGTCACCTGCTCAGTTTTTAAAATAACATACTGAAAATACATCTCAAGCATGCCCTCAATAATGAGTTCCTTCATCCGAAGGTTATAACAGAACAGCCTGTTATTAGCAAGCTCAGCCCTCTCGTATCGTCTTCTCACTGCAGCTAGGCGTTGTTTAAGTAAGACGATTTGTCTCCTTGCTCTTATTAACTTTCGCTCAGTATCCATCCAAGTGACGACTGGTGATTGTCTTGAAGCCATTGTGAAAAATGAAATGCTTGGAAAATAAATCACCGAGATTTATAGCTTTTCAGACGGATTGAACTAGTTGACCCATGACGTCATTTTCTCCTATGTTTTTCCCGCGTCGGCGTTTCATGCTGTTTTGGCTCCAAAAATTAATGTTATCCAATCAGATTCAGCGTTTTATTTCTAATACTAAATGTTTTATTGATGACCAACCCGTGGGATTGTTACATTTTCTTGTTCGGGGATTTTATTGTTGACCAATCCGTGGGGTTGTTACATTTTCTTGATCGGGTTAGAAAAAACTAGAGTTTGGCTAATCTATGACTTTTTTTTGATTGTGAATCTTTGCAGTGTAACTCTTCTAAAAGAAAGAAGTTTGACAATTTGAAGAAATGACAATTTAAAGAAAGATAGAACTTTCGTGGTAGATGGGTAGCCCTGAAAAGGGCTGTTTTGTTTTGGAGGCTGTGTTTTTTCCAGTTCTAATGGCAACACCCGAAATTCGCTTGGCAAATGGGGCATGCTGTAATCTTCCTCCCGAACTCGATATCAACCAAAATGATATCCGGTGTTGTCTTTAATAATAGCTGAACTAATCTTTCGCCGAGATCTTTGTATGGCTGTGTTATACGTTGCAGTTGGTTTTGTTCCTCCTCTCCTACGAGACGAGTGGTTAGTTGCAATAACTGCTGCCCTGCATTTAGATACTCTCGGAGAGCCTCACGTAGTTGATGATTTACCTCCTCCATATTGATAATGTTTCCTAATATTGACACTGCTTTCGAAGTGATCGTTAGCTGAGAATCAAAGAAATGGTGAATGTATGAAAATAACGCTGGACTTTATACGTTTAAGGAGGATTGAAATTTTTAAAGAGCTCGGACCTGGCAGAAAGCACATACATTTTTTCCATGCTACGTTTCATGCTGTTTTGGTTCCAAATTAATGTTATCCAATCAGATTCACCGTTGTTTTTTCTAATACTAATTGTTTTATTGTTGACCAACCCGTGGGTTTGTTACATTTTCTTGTTCGGGGGGATTTTATTGTTACCCAATCCATAGGTTTGTTACATTTTCTTTTTTCGGGTAAGAAAAAACTAGAGTTTAACTAACAGTCATGAGACGTTGTATGGAAAAATGTAACCAGAACAAGTCTTTTGGGGAAAAACAGAATAAAGAACTCTATTGTTTTTGAACTTTTATTTATTGAACTTTTATTTACTGAACAGAACTAAACATTGAAACATTTTTTTGCAATGCATCATAAAAAATTTCTTGACAATGAAAAAAATTTCTTGACAATGAAAAAAATCACAAGCAAACATTTTTTGCAATGCATCATAAAAAAATTTCTTGACAATGAAAAAAATTTCTTAACAACTAAAAAAAATCACAAGCAAACATTTTTTTGCAATGCATCATAAAAAATTTCTTGACAATGAAAAAACATTTTCTTAACAATGAAAAAATCGCACTGAAATATTTTTTTCACAATGAATTATTCACAACGATTTGATCACGATGAAAAAAACACACTGAATTATTTTTTCGCAATGAATTATTCACAACGATTTGATAACGATGAAAAAAACACACTGAATTATTTTTTGCAATGAATTATTTTACAATGAATTAATCGCAAAAACAGTATATAACAAATTTTTATAATGCAAATTCGCAAATACCACGAGTTTCACGTTTGTTTTCATATTCCGTAATGTCTTTATGCAATTGCTCATACCCAAAAAACATTGTATACTCACTGTCCATATCGTCGAAATCTCGTAGTCCTATGAATGGAGCAACATGTCTATAAGCGTCTTTTGTTGAAAGAGTTGAATTCACTACTTCTTCTGTAACATCTCTATCAAATAGAATATACCCTGACATGGTTTCCACTGTTTCTCCGTAGGAATCATGAACAGATCCTTTTTTGTAGCGTAAGTAAAAGTCAAATAGAACTGATTTCATTTTCACAACGTTAAGAAAACTTTCTTCTGGTGTTCCTATGATAAAAAATGTCCATCGACTTGTGGATCGAAACAGTTTACTAATAACATTGCCTTTCATACAGCTATCTGCTAAATAAGTCTTGAGAACGAGATCCAGCCCCGAATCGTCCACCATCATCGCCATAAAGTTGAATATAGCATACACTTTGTAGGACTTTTCTCCTTTTGCAACCCATTTAAACATTTTTTGATCCAAATTTTCACACAGAAAAATTTAATGTTAAGCTGTGTTTGTTCATCAAGCGTATGCTGTCGAACAAATTCTCCATAAATTTTTTCACGTAGTTCTATTGGTAACGGCAACATGATTGTTATTTTTTGACCAGCGGCTAATATTTTTCCCCGACTTACTTTGAGTGATTGGTACACAACAATGTGATATGAAATTATTTTCTCAAGCTTTTATAACCATAGGGTACAGTATCAGTACCATTTACAATGACTCTCTTGGTGTATACAGAACGAAACGTTTTTGTTTGTGGCTCACTGGTAACCGTTCTATCTCTGTGTCTTTTAATTCTACAATCATACTGAATTTTGATTTCTACTGTACGATCCAAAGCACATTTCGAATATGTATCGAAATTTACCACCTGTTTTGTATTGTAATCCAGAGTAACCCCCTTTACTTTACATTTGCTTATCTCTTTTCCATCTTTTGTTTTCATTTTGTAAGCATAATTCTTAGGTCCAAGTCCTCTGAATTGAGTAATTTTACAAGCAGGCTCTTCATCACTCCATTTTCCTAACCGGCTGTTAATAATAGGGGGATTCCATAATTCAGGGTCGTGAATGTACATACAACTATCTGTATCGAAATACAGAACTCTATCTTTTAACTTTTCAAGAACACTGTACAATTCCAACCTTGCATAAGCTGTTACGTAAGAACCTACTATCACATTGGCTGTAGCATGGGTGTCAATATGTTCCAACTTTGATTCATAGTTAACCAAGATGAATGAACAGTCCTCGTCAAAGATTTCTACATGCTTTACAATGAAATTGGGATTGGTGACTAATTCGAAATATTTAGACGGATCACTGATGTATTCCGTCTGGGTCATTTTTTCACGCTGAGCTAATTTTCCCCAAAGGCAGTTCAACATAATCTTAGCAAATGATCTTCTCCCAGGATTTCTTTGAATACAACTTGGTTCAAGACGAACACCTTCTGCCTTCTCATATTCACAAACGAACTGATCTTTTTCTGAGTCTGATTGACAGCTATCTGGATAACCACTGGCTTCTTGCTTAATTTTCAAGAAATTGTCCACATAATGTTTAAAGAACTGATCTGACACAGAGTTGAAATGCCAAATTTCATACACTTGCAATAATCGATAACCGCAGTCAAGAGCCTTGAATAATTCAAAAGTAACCCAAGTTCCGACCAAAGCCCTCTCTTCTTTACCATGTCTACAAATGTTTGAACTTTCTTCTGCACATTTCATACAGAGGGGAAACATCATTTTGTTGTTACAGTGAACTGGGAGAACGGGGTGAAACAAATCAGTTGGAGGTAAAACTTTGCATTTGATTAATCCCTCATATTGGCGAATATTGTTCATATCAATATTCTCAGCAGACAAAATTTCTGGATGACCTACAGGATAGGATTTGTGTTTACAAACATAAGGGTATAGAGAACAGATATCGATGTACTTGATTTCCTTTTTGGTTTTTTCATCAACATCATATCCAATTTTTATTGCATTACATCTTCCTCCGGACAAACCATCCCTCGGATCGATAGGGTCCCAATGTGGATATAACTTTTCAATGAGTTTTTTGTACTCTTTATCCTTCATCTTAGCATCAAATTCGTGTTCCCAAATGTACACTACATTATATCCCATGTCTTCGATATCTGCTATACGTTCAAAAGTACATTTGAACAATTCAGACATGGGTTTTCCATTAATAGGATTGATCTGTTTTCGATCTGTATAGCATACAGGACAACCATGATAAAAATCTCCAAGAAATTCATAAACAGTGTTTGTTTGATGGTGAAAACCATCTACACTATATTTCCCGATTTGAGCTTCACCACCATTTTTTGCATGCTGAATATTAATACCTTTTTCCTGGGCAACGCTTTGAACCCATCGTATCGCTTTCATAGAAAAGCGACGTCTGGATGAGTCTTTACTTGAAATGATAGCTATTTGATTTTCTGGTAAATATTTGCTTCGCCACACCTTGTTACAGGCATCTGCGATGGTAATCGCCTCTAAAAATGGACAAATACCGCCCTGTTCGATAAACAGCTTTCTGAATTCAGCACATCCTCGTCTGAGGATATCAACATCTGACCTACAGTACATTTCCATCTCCTTCTGAAAATTGAATTCCTCACCATTTCGAACTTTGTCATTATACCAAACTATAAATTTCGACCTAGCCTCTTCAGACATTGAGTCGGGTTTGTAATAAGACATATCCAAGTAGGGTCCGATGTAACTCCAAAATTCATCTGTATTTGCCCAGTGAGGAAAGTAACCTTTTTTCATTTCTTGAAGACCAAAGGTGGATGGAAATTTTGCCAAACCAAAACTCATGAAATTGAAAGAATCGATCAGACGTACACCGTTCAGTTCTAACTTCATAATATTGTTTCCATTCATGATCACTTTTGGAAGTTTTAACCCAACTTTGACAATATAGTCAAGAATGAACTGACCGTCATAACCTTTGAAATTATGGGCAATAGCCGTAGCCCCTTTATGATGTTTTGAAAAGAGCCAGTTGCAAAATTGACTCAAAGTTTCTTCACCTTGAAAAATAACTTCCCTACCCTCTTCAAATTCACTGCATGTAGAACAATGAAAATCAAGTGATTTATCGATACATTCATCACACGCTCTGTGTGCAATACAATAATTCGGGATGTGCACACCTGTGTCTTGTTTGCATTCAAAATCAAAGAAAATAAACTGTGGTTTTTTGACTACAGAAGAACTCGTCTCGTCATCGGTGTCATGGTTCAACTTACTTTGGTAAGGCTGAATATAGCATTGATGAGAAAAGTTAACAATTCTCTTACAGATATGACACCTTTTCTTTCCATTGCAAACATGATTTTTCTTTCTGACAAGATATTGTGCACCGCATTTTGAACAGAGTTTCACTAATTCACAAATGGATTTCTTTTCTTTACCTTGAACATTTCTGTGATTTTCAAAGCATTCAGCACTAAAAAATCGTCTACTGCAAACACTGCAAACATATTCTTTTGATTCTGATGGACATTTTCCTTCGCGATAACAACCTTTACAGATATTTGAACAAGCATGACTTTCCCGGTTAGAGTAACCCACATCACAGAACTCACAATAATATCCACAACTAAGAAAACCTTTGATAGATTTGATGTAGTCATAATGGTTTTGATGAAAGTACAAATGTATGATCTTACTATTGGCTTTCACTTCTGGATGTTTAAATATTTTTTCCACTTTTGAATGCTGTTGGTGAACTTTAATGACATAGCCTTTTTCATACAAGAATGTTTGAATTTTTTTGTATTTATCAATTCCTACAGACTGTGTTGGTGAAACTCCAGCTTCATGTAACAATTTCTCAGCTTCAGTCTTTTGAAGAGGACATTTTGAATGACGAATACGATCCCATTTTCTATTCCATGCCTCGGTGTTTTCACGTTCACTGTAGCAAATTCCCACAACAACAGCTCTTGCGAAACATAGTTGGTCATGATTGTCAATTTGAATAATAGATCGCTTCTTCTGGGTAAAAAACTTTGAATCTAATTCTGACGATCTATATTTTGGTTTTCCGCTACCACTTGGTGGTATTGTATGTGTGATGTCAAATGTCATGAATCCATCGTTCAAGACGAAATCTGTATTCGATTGTAAAACTCGTTCAATTTCATTCAGCATAGTTTCACCTTGTAACTGGTCTGCAGCTAAAAAAGGAATATGGATTCCCATTTCCAACGAAGGATGATTGATGGTAATTCTAATCATGTCCGTCGGGTTGGCATTTAACTTTCGAATGATTTCACGGGTAACATCGTCAAATAATCCAAGGAGTCTCTGAGGTGTTAATTCTTCAAATTTCTTAAAACTCAGCATCAGCACATGTGATTCTGTTTTAAATTTTCTTGACCTCTTATTACCCTTTTCTGTTAAATCATATAGACTTTTCATGTCTAAGTTAGAGTTGGTACTTTCATCGTCGCTATCATTTTCTTCTTTCAACGGTTTAGTTTTTTTCTTTTTTGTTGGTGGAAGCACCTCATCGTCACTTTCTTCTTTCAACGGTTTAGTTTTTTTCTTTTTTGTTGGTGGAAACACCTCATCGTCACTTTCTTCTTTCAACGGTTTAGTTTTTTTCTTTTTTATTGATGGAAATACCTCATCGTCACTTTCTTCTTTCAAAGGTCTAGTTTTTTTCTTTTTTATTGGTGGAAACACCTCATCGTCACTTTCGCTGTCTGAATAGGTTATTATTCTTTTTCTTTTACCCATCGTTTTAGCTCTGAGTGAAAAGACAATAATGTAGAAGTGAGAAAAAAACTAGCAATTTATATACCCTCTCCGTTATAACAGTGTATAAATAAGCCGTTAGTTGTGAAAATTATTCATTCTCCTACTCGATCTCAGTCAGTACAGCTGATAAAAAATATGAGTGAGTTAAAGCTGCAAAATACATCACCACTTAGTAAGAGGGTGTATCTGTATGTTAATCCATACACCCACGATTATGAGATCAGCAATATACCATCAAAGTATAATGTTAAACATATCGGAAACTATGTGGGATCATTTTTATCCCAGCAACATTTAGAAGAAAAAGATGTTTACCGTACTACCAGCTACAGAGTTTTGGATCAACCGACGATTGACAAACGATATGGTGCGAATGGTGTGAGAACAAATATTTGTTTTACGTGCAACGAAGCAGGACATTGGGCCAAAGAATGTGCAGAAAAAGAAAATCAGCTAGGAACAATTGTTTTTGTCTACGTGAATCCACACAGTCACGACATTGAGATTTTACCATCGTTTTACAACGTTGATGGTCTCAAAGATATAAAATTCGTCGGGACACTAAATTCATTCTGTAGTGAAAATACATGGAAAAAAAGTTCACCACAAGCTACATCCTCATCGGATGAAACTCAGATCGTAGACATGCAGAGCGATACAGCGGGTAACAGTGATTCAGAAATCTGCAAAATAACAGAACAGACAGAGAAAAAAATATCTACAAACGATAATCTAAGAAAACAACAAACTTTGGATCTAAAAAACGAATTTTCTGCAGAGCCGGGTTGTTCGTACGGAAAGGAAAAACAGCAAAACATCGAAAAGAAGAAAAAACGAGTAACAAAGAACTATTTCTTTTACAAATCAACAAAACATGAGGACAAAATCTGTCCAGATGTGGAATTAAAAACCAACGATAGGAAAAGAAAACGTAAAAACAAATGTGAATCTGACATCTCAAAGAAAAAGAAAAAACATACTGAGTGAAAAAAGATTTCAATACAATATTGATTATAAACAAAAAAGACTGACTTGATTTTTTCATTCATTTTTTGTCTTTTACAGTTTATTCATTTTTGTCTTTACAGTTCATGATTTTGATTTTTTCATTGTACATAAGTTCTTTTTGAAATAAAAAATATAAAAATAATTACTTCTTACTTTTGACTTTTTCTAGTTATGACTGTAAGTCTTTTTTTACTTTTGACAATTTGAGAAGAAAGATCTTTCGTGCTAAATGGTTAGCCCTGAAAAGGGCTTTTTTGAAGGATCTCACATTGACATCCAGCTCTACGATTCTTCCGCCCGACCCACTGGGATGATTTCACATCCACAGTGTTCGCAGCAAATCGTCGAACCTTCATCGTCATCATAAAATCCTTCATCTGTATCTGGACAGTTATGCTTCTGCCCAAGATACTCGAGTATGGAAAAACATTTCCCACACTCTATCAGACATCTGTTTGCACAGTGAGGACATACAAGAATTCGAACCATTCTGGAACAAATATGATTTTATGTAAAATATCACTGGGCTTTATAGCTTTACAGGAGGATTGAACTAACTGACCTATGACGTCATTTTCTCCTATGTTTTTCCCGCGTCGGCGTTTCATTAACATTGTGCAATCAAATCGACGGTTATATTGGTGTTTTTTACCACTCCTAATTCGGTGTCACACAGTACAATACCGGTGCTTTCCGCCAGGTCCGCCCTCTTTAAAAATTTCAATCCTCTGTAAACGTATAAAGCTCGGTGTTATTTTCATACATTCACCATTTCTTTGATTCTCAGCTAACGATCACTTCGGAAGCAGTATCAATATTCAGAGACAGTTACAATATGAAGCACAACTTAGATGAAATCAACTTGAGCGATTTTCCATCAGTGGAAAACAATGGAGACGTTCTTTCATCAGTTATGAATTCGACAATTATCAATCCACCGCCGGAGTTAAATTCGACAACCATCATTCCACCGACAGTGTTTGACAACATTTATGAAGAGGTAAAGCAGCTAAATTTGAAACAAGATAGCATGATGATCCGAATCATAGATCAGTTGGAGACTTTAAACAGACATTTGGAGGAAATTAAAACTTTAACCTCAAGTACTGATCAGCTCAGTAGAAATATCGAGGTTCTACGTCAACAGGATCAGCTCATTTCAACCCCTCCTGTGAAGATTCCTGTGGAGTTCGAGTTTGATAAATCCAATCTTCACAACTTAGTGGACTCTATCGTAAGTGTTGTGAAGAAAAATCAACCAAAGAAAAATCAGCCAAAGGAAAAACAACCAAGAAAAACAACAAAGCGGAAATCTGAGGAAGATGGTAACCATATCCACAAGAAGCAGCGAATTGATCAAAAACCAACTATACCAATATTGACAGGACAGGGTAAATACGGGAAAAACATTGACAATCACGTTGATTTCAAGATACCGAAAAAACCAAAGACAGAACGAAAACAACCAAGAAAAAACAACAAAACGGTAGGAATATGAAAACAAATATGAAACTCGTGGTGTTTGCGAATTTACATTATAAAAATTTGTTATATACTGTTTTTGCGATTAATTCAATGTAAATAATTCGTTGCGAAAAAAATAATTCAGTGTGTTTTTTTTCATCGTGATCAAATCGTTGTAAATAATTCATTACGAAAAAATAATTCAGTGTGTTTTTTTCATCGTGATCAAATCGTTGTGAATAATTCATTGTGAAAAAAATATTTCAGTGCGATTTTTTCATTGTTAAGAAAATGTTTTTTCATTGTCAAGAAATTTTTTTATGATGCATTGCAAAAAAATGTTTGCTTGTGATTTTTTAGTTGTTAAGAAATTTTTTTCATTGTCAAGAAATTTTTTTATGATGCATTGCAAAAAATGTTTGCTTGTGATTTTTTCATTGTCAAGAAATTTTTTTCATTGTCAAGAAATTTTTTATGATGCATTGCAAAAAAATGTTTCAATGTTTAGTTCTGTTCAGTAAATAAAAGTTCAATAAATAAAAGTTCAAAAACAATAGAGTTCTTCATTCTGTTTTTCCCCAAAAGACTTGTTCTGGTTACGTTTTTCCATACAACGTCTCATGACTGTTAGTTAAACTCTAGTTTTTTCTTACCCGAAAAAAGAAAATGTAACAAACCTATGGATTGGGTAACAATAAAATCCCCCCGAACAAGAAAATGTAACAAACCCACGGGTTGGTCAACAATAAAACAATTAGTATTAGAAAAACAACGGTGAATCTGATTGGATAACATTAATTTGGAACCAAAACAGCATGAAACGTAGCATGGAAAAAATGTATGTGCTTTCTGCCAGGTCCGAGCTCTTTAAAAATTTCAATCCTCCTTAAACGTATAAAGTCCAGCGTTATTTTCATACATTCACCATTTCTTTGATTCTCAGCTAACGATCACTTCGAAAGCAGTGTCAATATTAGGAAACATTATCAATATGGAGGAGGTAAATCATCAACTACGTGAGGCTCTCCGAGAGTATCTAAATGCAGGGCAGCAGTTATTGCAACTATCCACTCGTCTCGTAGGAGAGGAGGAACAAAACCAACTGCAACGTATAACACAGCCATACAAAGATCTCGGCGAAAGATTAGTTCAGCTATTATTAAAGACAACACCGGATATCATTTTGGTTGATATCGAGTTCGGGAGGAAGATTACAGCATGCCCCATTTGCCAAGCGAATTTCGGGTGTTGCCATTAGAACTGGAAAAAACACAGCCTCCAAAACAAAACAGCCCTTTTCAGGGCTACCCATCTACCACGAAAGTTCTATCTTTCTTTAAATTGTCATTTCTTCAAATTGTCAAACTTCTTTCTTTTAGAAGAGTTACACTGCAAAGATTCACAATCAAAAAAAAGTCATAGATTAGCCAAACTCTAGTTTTTTCTAACCCGATCAAGAAAATGTAACAACCCCACGGATTGGTCAACAATAAAATCCCCGAACAAGAAAATGTAACAAACCCACGGATTGGTCAACAATAAAACATTTAGTATTAGAAATAAAACGCTGATTCTGATTGGATAACATTAATTTGGAGCCAAAACAGCATGAAACGCCGACGCGGGAAAAACATAGGAGAAAATGACGTCATGGGTCAACTAGTTCAATCCGTCTGAAAACCTATAAAACCCAGTGTCATTTCCCGCACATCGTTCATTCTCTTCGACTTGTAGACAACATGGAGTGTGGTTTAAGAGATATGGATTTTTGGGACCTTGCCCAGCTATCATCCAGAAAAAAGATGGACGACAAGAAGAAGGAGTTCGTCGTACCCCAGACCGAGTGCTGGGATGATGACAACAAGCCAGCGTTCTCGCTAAACTTCAACCTGGATGAACGGGAGTTGAAGAGGCTAAAGAGGCGGGCAGCAAGTAGCTGTCCAGCCTGCAGAAAGGTTGGAGGTTGTGCTTAAAAACACAACCTCCAAAACCAGCTCCCTTTTAGGGACACCCCAAACAGCCCTTTTCAGGGCTAACCATCTACCACGGAAGATCTACCTTTCTTCAAATTGTCAGACGTAAGTTCTATCTTTTCTTCAAATTGTCATTTCTTCAAATTGTCAGACGAAAGTTCTACCTTCAAGCTGTTAGACGAAAGTTCTATCTTCAAATTGTCATTTCTTCAAATTGTCACAGCTCTTTTCAGAGCTAACCCCAACAGTCCTTTTCAGGACTAACCATCTACCACGAAAGATCTATCTTCAAGATGTCAGACGAAAGTTCTATCTTCAAGCTGTCAGACGAAAGTTCTATCTTCAAGCTGTCAGACGAAAGTTCTATCTTCAAATTGTCATTTCTTCAAATTGTCACAGCTCTTTTCAGAGCTAACCCAACAGTCCTTTTCAGGACTAACCATCTACCACGAAAGTTCTATCTTTCTTTTAGAAGAGATACACTCCAGAGAGTTATACTGCAAAGAGTAAGAATCATACATAGGTGTAGAAAAAAGACTAAGTCCAACTCAATGGTCAACCTTTTAAAAAGAGAGAAAATCATTCATAGATGCAGAAAAAATCAGAAAGACTAAGTCCAACCCAGTGCTCAGACATTTAGAAATCATTCATAGAGATGCAGAAAAAAGTCTAAGTCCAACTCAGTGATATAGGGACAAATTCCTTTTAGAAAGAGAAAAATCATTCATAGGGGAAAAAAGTCTAAGTCCAACTCAATGCTTAGGCAATTAAAAAGAGAATTCATTCATAGTTGAAAAAAGACTAAGTCCAACTCAATGGTTAGACATTTAGAAATCATACATAGGGTAAAAAAAGTCTAAGTGCAACTCAGTGCTCAGACATTTAGAGAGAAGAAATCAATCATAGATAAGAAAAAGTCTAAGTCCAACTCAATGGTCAGGCAATTAGAAAGAAAAAAATCATCCATAGGGTGAAAAAACTAAGTCCAACTCAGTGATCTGACCATTTTTTACCCAACCTACCAGTCATAAGATCTGCACTTTGAATGCTAATTCCCTCTCAGGGTAGAGAGCCTGGGAAAAACTCCCCCCCTTTTCCCTTTTTTGCAAAAAATTCCGCTCAGGGACGGGAGCCTGGGGCATTTTTGTCCCCAGAGTGCCATCCACACGGCCGCCATTTTGAATGCTAAATCCCTCTCAGGGACGTTACCATAAGGACAAAATCTTTCGGGGACAGCATATAGGGACACATTTTTTGTCAGGGACGGTGATATAGGGCGCTCAGGGAGGAGAGCATGGGATCTACCCCCGGCCTGGGTAGATCCCATGCTCTCCTCCTTTACTACTCAGGATGTCTGATGTTAGATCTACGCCGTGCGGAGTTTGTGAATAGTGTCAGCAAGCCAAAGCTGCCTTGAAACTGGGACAGAAGTAGGACGTTCTTTATTTTTATACGTCCGATGGGAAGTCACCCTGGAGAGACCTTACGTTCTTGCTCCAGATCAACGTTACTGCTGTCAATTGAACGTACCCGCTCCAGGTAAAAACATGGCTGCGCCCTAGAATTTTGCTAGGTAAGCACCAAAACATACATCTTTGACAATCAGATGAATAGATATGCACGGAATGTCTGGGATGTCGGTGCATATATCTGTATTGTTCTTTTGGTGGTTGGTTGTTTGTTGAAGACGTTTAATCCGACAAACTTCCGTCAGCGACTATGATTTCTTGAAAATCAACACGCGGAAGTCAGCAAAAGCTTTGTTAAACATACAAACACGATATTCTGAAGTTTGTGCTCTGCCAAGTGATTCGTATATGCTTTATTCACCACAGTTCTAAACAAAAAATATACGATGTTCATTATCGAGCAACTTTCTATCATTTTTTATAGGCAACGTTCCACGCTGGAAGTAGTCGATGCGCCTTGTTGTTCGCCCTTCAGCAATTTCGTGCCATCTCTACACCTCACGAACCCCTTTTCCGTTTTTGAAAATGTTTCATACATGTTTGTACCTTGATGAGACGACGTGCAGAGCGAAGGTTTCAGACGCCACGGTCAAGGTCACGGCAGGGGGTGGGGGGGGGGGTTGAAGGTCACATGCTATTTAATCATGTCCGCTCATTATCTCTTGAAACCCTGGTCTGATTTTGAAAAAAAGAACGTGTATTGCACACATATGTGCTCATTGATGAGATGACGTGCAGATTTGAGGTTTCATACGCCAGGCTCCAAGGTCAAGGCCACAGCAGGAAGTCAAAGATGACAAGCTCTTGGAAGCTTACTTGTATTGCATGGCTTTGCGAAGCAGTTGTCATGTATGTGGCGTTTACAGAGTTAAAATCCAGTATTAACCTATTTCTATGCCCAGCAAAGAATACTGTTTATCTGTAAGCCTTGGGTCCCTCATCCCTTAACGTCTGTTACCCCTTGCTTCATTGTATAACGCCTCTTTCTGCCCCTTTCCTCGTACGCGTCTGTCTACATTTGTCTTGTCTCTGTCTGTTTTTTTTCTCTTTGTCTCTCTGACATTCTGGCTCAAGCTGTCTGTCTGTCTGCCTGCCTGTCTCTGTGTACATGCTCTGTGAAAAGGGGGCTTAATGCATCTTCAAAAAGTATCGACCCAGGTCAGCCTGCGCAGTCCTACCTGGGACAAGACGTTTTGCTATTGGTCAGTTTTCTGCATGTCCAACGACGAGTGTATCTCATGATTCTGTCAGTTGTGGGACAAAATGTATTTTATGGATCCATAATCATATATGTGATTACTTGCTTGGTATCATACATCATAGAGATGCATTAAACCCCCCTTTTTGCCAGAGCATAGCTCATATGTTTCTGTTACTGCGTCTCTATGTCTCCGTCTCTCTGTTCGCTCATGGCATATTAGGTCATATTACTCCACAGAGATTCAAGTGTTTTCACTTCTTCTTGTTATCGCTAAGTTCAAATAAATGGGGCGTTGAATTCTACAGAAGCTCTTTCTTTAAAGCAGGTGTCCGAAAACTTCGTTTTGCTTATTTACAGTTGTCAGCACATGTCAGCAAGTGCGGCCTTTGCAGGTTGACTTGGGTCGATACTCTTTTCCAGATTCATTAAACCACCTTTTTACATAGCAGGGCTCATAATGTATGTGCATGTACAGGGACGGAGGGACGGACAGGCGGATTCGAGAACAATCCTGTAACCAGTAAGCACCCAAAGGACGCTGACGATGAACTTGAGTCAGACACGTGCTTGTTTAATACAAGTACAGGTGCATTTCATCGTATACATTTTTTCTAGGGACCCATAACATGTTTGCTCCATATTGACCGCTGCTTCATATAGGTTGCTTGCTTCACATAGATTGCTTGCTTGATATAGGCTGCTTGCTTGATGTAGGGTGCTTGCTTGATATAGGTTTCTTGCTTCATATAGATTGCTTGTTCCATATAGGCTACTTCTTTGTTTTAGGTTGCTTGCTTCATATAGATTGGTTGCTCCATTTAGGCTGCTTGCTTGATATAGGTTGGTTGCTTGATGTAGGTTGCTTGCTTCATATAGGTTGCTTGCTCCATATAGGCTGCTTGCTCGATATAGGTTGCTTGTTTCATATAAGCTGCTTTCTTGATAAAGGCTGCTTGCTTCATTTACGTTGCTTGCTTCACATAGGTTGCTTACTTTATATAGGTTGCTTGCTCCATATAGGCTGCTTACTTGATATAGGTTGCTTCCTTGATATAGGTGGCTACTATGAGGGACCTTACATGAGCCATGCTCTGGTAAAAGTGGCGTTAATGCATCTCCGTGATCCATGATACCAAGCAAGTCATCTCATTATTATGGATCCATTTAATCAACATTTTCTAAGAACCGACTGATTCATGAGGTACACTGGTCCCTTGACATGCAGAAATTTTACCGAATGCTAATATGCATTATGCCCCTTTTTCACAGAGAATGGCTCATTAATGTAAATTGTCCGAACGTTGAAAATTTTAATATGCTAGTGAGCCAGTTTCCTATTCTGATTTAAAAAGAAAAAGAATCACCAGCTGCAGATAGCGATCGTCCGAATCTTTGTCCACCATGTATCCGTCGCAGATACGGAATAAAAACTTAACTCTTTACAGACGACAAATGTTTAGAATTGTCCAAATCCAAAGCATTTGCAGACGACTCAAATGATTGAACGCTGTGTATCTATAAAGGAAAGTGTTTATTGATGACGAAATCGTCTCATGCTAGATGAATTGACAGTGTCGGATTAGATTGTATTGGTCGAAAGTTGTGAGGCGGTTGTAATGCACAGTTTTAAATGATATCTTGTAACCATAGTGTGGAAACGGAAGAAATGAACGGGTTACTTCTGTACATGTGTTCATTCCGAAACTGAGTGTTATTCGTGAAAATGAGTTTGAAGAACAAGAGATACCTACGTCCTAGTCGAATGGGGATGAGGGTAGGCCTGTATCTGTCTGTCTGTCTTTCGTTATGTCTTTCTGTGTTTCTCTCTTTCTGTCTGTCTGTCTGTCTGTCTGCCTGTCTGTCTGTCTTTAAAATGGAATCGTGACGCGTCTTAGTCACTTTTCACTTTTTAGATTGTGGTATATTTTTCAAGTACAAAAAAAAGATAAAAGACTCTGTAGACATCAATCATTGTTATTTGTAATTTCCAAGTAAGCAGGTCATTATCCCTAATATTCCACCGAGTCGAATAACCAACCACTAAACTGTCCCTGTACTAACAGTTTTCCATTCAATATATGAAAAAAAAAAAGTTCTTCGATAAAGCATTTTTCTATCACTGCAGAATCTAAAAACAATAGAAGTCATTTAAGACATAACAGGGATAAGCACACTCTACAGAAACTACTTATTTTTAAGTTCCAGGTTATTGTGTTTTATTCAGGGCTCTTCTAATCTAATGCATTGCTTTACAAATACATTTTACAAAATTTTGGGTCAACACAGTGGAATTATTATAGAAAAAAATGCAAATTCTTACAACAAGCTGTAAAACTGTCATAACCAACCAAAAATACATTTTTCTTAACTTTGACAGGGCTGTAACTGGATTTAACTATTTTTGTTCCTGTTTTTTAAGTGGTCTAAAACCAGCCTATGATAATTTTGTAGCAGTCAATTTGAAAAAAATGATTAGGCAGCAATGATTTTAATTCCTTTGTATTATGCTGAATTCTTATTCGTACGGGGTTTTTGGGATGGGGGACGTGCATTTGGAATTATTTATGCAGAGGGTATAATTAATCTGCACAAGTTCTTTTTTGAATTCAGTATCTCAGTCGAAAACAGAGAGTTTTGCGGACGATATAGATAAATATGACTGGAAAACGCCTCAACAATTGATAGCTAACTTTCATTCGAATGTCACCAAATTCTTAACCAAATGATGTTATCGGTTATTCTGTTTTTCACAATGAATTGAAAAAGCTTCTAAATCACGTATACTCAAATAGAAATTTACTAACTAAGCAATTGATTACATCAGCATTTTCCCCTTTTCCCACTTTTTTTTCTAAAGGCTTCTTCCTGGGGGTCGTTTTCAAAATGTTTTTAGTGTAGCAAAGTTTACAGATGTGTCATTTGGTAAAGAGTTGAATAATGTAAAGGTTTTAATTAGTTCACAGAGGACGGATCAATCATATATACAATGGAAGCTATTGACAAATATTGTATTATCGCCCAGGTCCTTTTTCTAACCAAGGTTTTAATATTGATGTTACGGATTCCGACACAAAAGAACACCACAAAATAGGAAATCCGCGCAACCATGGCCAATCAATACATCAAAGGTTTTTATTCTCTTTCTGTATCATCATGCATGGTTAGGTATAATCTAGTTGCACCGGAAGTCGATGAGAAAACGCTATGCATTGCGAGAAAGGTTATGTGATTGTTACATTATGTGTATAAACATAAAAAAAAAATGTTAAGCCTTCAAATTTTATGGGAACAAAAATGCGCAATATAAATAAATAAAAGGTTTATATTCTTTTGCTGTGTCGCTAGAATGGTTAGGTATTATCTCATTGCACCGGAAGTGGATGAGAAAACGCCGTGTGTGTGTGTGTGGGGGGGGGGGGGGGGGGAAATAGTGATTGCTGTAGATTTCAACATTGGACCACGTAGGTCAAGACTGATTGTATAGGGCTTGCCGTCAGGCATATACTCCGCATGTCAAGATGAAATTCTCCCCACAAATCGTTATGGTAATATTAGGTATTAACTTACATTACGTTCAGTGGTGAAGATTCGAGTCACCCGTTTAATTACAGTATTAAAATTAGGTATTTAAATGGTTTATATGACGAAAATGGTGTTGATTGAACATATACTCGATTTTATTGCTTGATGCATCCCCATTTTAGGTGTCCTCAGGCTCAGACCTCTAGGCGTATCTCAAACACAAATTATAGTAGCTGTTTCCTGAAATAGTGTATGAACGTGCCTTCAAAAGGTAATTCGTGAACTTTTGTGTCAGAAAAATGTTTACATCAACACCAAACCGTGTAATGTTAATGGTGGTGCGAAGCGAAAGTACAAGATTGAAGACGCACAGATAAGCCTCTATAATTAAGAAGAGAGCAGAACAGAACAACATTTTATTCGACGTGTACACAGTAAATAGTCATAGTTACTTGAAAAATCAAATAAATTCTGAGATATCTCTCTCTTTCTCAAGGCATGTAAATTACATATTGAACAACAAGGCTAAGTTTAAGTTAATATTCACAATAAGTAAAAGAATCAAATGAGGATGATATAGACATCATGTATCTGTAAAGTTTTGTTCAGATAAATAATAATACAGTAGTACATACCACATATCTCGCATTTTTAAAAATTGTTTTTATTGTTCGGTGTGGGTTTATGACTTTCAGTCTAGGTTTATGATTATTCGTCATAATTATGTCGGTAAAAAGATAGCATAAATGAAAGATCGTCTTGCACAGTCTAGTCTTCATCTTTTTTTTTTAAAGTCATAAATCGCATTTGTTTGGTAATGGGTACAAAATGGTTTCTTTTTTGTTTATTTTTATCAGAAGCTGATTTCGACATTTCTTTATAACCCATTTATATCTATCTGGGTTAAGCCTTCCGCTTCCAAATGAATAGGTCCGACCTTTTCCTTTCAAAATCTAAAAGAACAGTTTAAAAAAAAAAAAGTACGTCTAGATAACAAGTGCAGTTTTGTCGCAGTTGGTGTAGATCTAAGATCAGATTGCAAGTTCTGTGCATCCTGATGTTGATCTACGCCCCCACAAAAGCTATCTAAGTAGTCATTGGTTATGGTAAGGTTAAAGATTCGATATAATACATTAACTCTTTAGAGATTAAAAAAACTGAATTTTACACTTTTACACTTTTATTGTTAGAAAAAGACCCCAGTATTTAAAGAAAATCTGCTTGTGCCAGAGTACATTTATCTCACAAATATATCTGATAGAGTAGATCCAAGATCGGACTGCATTAAACCTGCAGTCTGATCTTGATCAACTGTCCCCAAAAGTAATTAAAGCTGTTCCCAGCCTGCTAGAAGTTAGAGAAAAGTGTATCGTATTTACTTCAATACAGATATAAACATGTTGCACAGCAAATAAATAGACTCTAATCACGCTTCTGAGACTTTCAAAGAGGTTTATTAGCGCCCCTATAAAATATACGTTATCTATAGAAATGGATATTTACCCTTCAACCGCCTTTCAAAAGTATCCGTTGCTTTTACGACCAGGGTAGATCAATATCAGACTGCACAAAACGTACAGTCTGATCTTTGATCTATACTGTCCGTTCTGCTGAGACCTTCTGAACACAAGCAACCATGATGTGGCACCTATTTAGGCATGACCTCTCGATTGAAACTGTCTGTTAGTTTGTATTTGGTATTGTAAGGATTAAGATTATGAAAAGGAGGGGAAATTGAATAAGATCTTGATCTACTGCCACAAATATTATGTTTTGAAAACACTTATTTGTGACACATATCTTATCAACCATTTATCCCTCCCTTTTGCTGGTTAGTCTCTGATACATCAAACATGCTGTCAATGAAATAGAGTTTTAAGAAAGACTCCATTACATCAGAAACAAATTTGCAACAGCCTACATTGAAAATTTTTCTTCAGTGTTGCTGTATAACATGGCTTTTGACCTAGTTCTTGGCACTAATCCAGATAGAATAAATAGTAATTTGCGATTGGTCAAAAAATGTGGAAATGTTTATTCTGCGGGCCTTTTTCCGGGGCCTAATTGTGGGCAAAATATAAAAGCCTTCCTAATGTTATTCGATACTCTGCACCGTTTATCCACACCTAAGCAACTGGATTTGATAGGGGATAATCCTTTTTTTGTCTTTTTTGTAATTTTATATATATTTATCTTTTTTATGCGTTACCCTATAATCCATTAGTTTAAGCATATTTTAATTCTATTAGGAAAAAGGATTCGCACGGTAGCTTTAAGCTTATGAACTCCATCTTTATAAGACATTATTGTACGGTATGCTTGTATTTTCCGACGCTTTTTTTCGCAGTACTTGCTCTTTCTCCATGTAATTTTGAAAAACATTACATTTCAAAAATATGCAAGACAATGTGGAAAACAAGGCCATTGCTGACGTGGTTAATTTTCACTATTTCTCTTCATATTGGACCACAAAGGAGTTTCAATATTCATATTCCTGTACCTCTTTCTGTCATGTATACAAAGATCAAAGATCTTTCTTGTTTCACGCGTATTGAAACAATTTTTGCTGATTCCCTATGATTTACCGGGTGTTTCAGCGTCTTCTGATATAGTTTACTGAGGCAACTTGTTAAAACTTATCGGAAAAGAAATGATTGAAAATTAGAAGAGACAAAAATCCTAGTTTAAGACAATTAGACAGCCATGTATCATAATGAAAAACGAGTGAACTTTACCCTTGTCCTGGCGGATCTGAATTGTTGACTATTACAGAAAGAGATTTCGGTAGGTTTACTGTATTTGGCTTGGCTTTGCATGATGGGAAGTACTGATAGGGCAGCGGAGAGTATAGAGCAAAAATAGAATGCACGTATATGCAGGCTGATCTTACTCTACACTCTGCGCGAAAAAAACCTGATCGCGATCGGCAAGTGAAGGGTTTAAATTCTTCATTGTCAAACTGTCTTAAAAGCGGCACTCAAGATGGTGTAGGACACAAACTTAAGTTGAAGTTGATGTTTATACGTGATTGTTTTAACTCTTTAAGTGCTGGAACCGGCCTAAGTAGCTTTTGCAGACAGCGTAGTTCAAGATCAGACTGCACAAGGCGTGCAGTCTGATCTTGGGTCCAATTGTCCGATATTTCGTTTCATATTCCAGTCAAAACAATCACAAAATAGCAGTAGTTCAGCTGGTTTTCCTAACTGAAAGGATCGATTTTATTACTTCAGCTCTCTAAGAGTTAAACGCACTCAAACGCCATATGTGCTATGCTCTGTGAAAGAGGGTTTTTGCATCTGCAAAAAGTATCGACCCATGTCAACCTGCGCAGTCCGCGCAGGCTGACGTGGGCCGAAACTTTTTGCTGTTGATTAATTTTTTGCATGTCGATGGAAGAGTGTACCTCCTAATTCAGTCGATCGTTATACAAAATGGATTTTTTGGATCTATGATTATGTGATGGCTTGCTTGGAATCATACATCACGGAAATGCATTAAACCACCTTTTGCCAGACCATGGCTCATATATATATGTCTGAAAAGTGGCGAAAAAAGCTTTGTGCAGTAAATTTTCTGTTTAAAGTGGTTTTTCCTTTTACCACCTACAGTTCAAAATACGAGTACTCGCTCTCTTGATACATACATGGGCAATGATATTTATATGAACAGCTTTCTTGTAAAAGTTGGTTTAATGCATCTTCGTACTGCATTACATCAAGCAACTCGTGGCATGATATGGATCCATTTTATCTAAAAACTGGCCAAATCAGGAGGTAGACTGGTCCTTTAAAATGCAAAAAATGACCCATAGTAAAAAGTTTCCACCCAAGTAAGTGTACGCGGCTTGGGTTGGGTCAGTACTTTTTGCAGATCCATTACACCTACTTTTTCACAGGGCATGACTTTTATTATACGTCTTCGGAATTAGACAAGTCTATTGATAGCATACAGAAAGGTTATCGCTTGTCCTGCTAAACAAATTAAATGAGATTCAAACCGATAGTAAAAACTCGAATACTGCTATTTCAAACTTACATTTTTGGAGAAAAATATCTCTTTATCGAACAGTATACATCCAAGATCAGACTGCACGTTCTGTGCAGTCTGATCTTGATCTGCACTGTCCGCAAAAGGTCAGTGAGTCGCACTTAGCAGGCTCGGGGTTAAAACAGACAGGTACTCGAAGTGACTGCCATTATAAAGTTCGTGCGGTGATTAAGTACATTGGTTTAGATAGATATCAAACAAAAAGTGTTTTGTTTAGTCAGATAGATTGAAGTTATATCAAACAAAAAGTGTTGTGTTTAATCAAACATATTGAAGTAAGATGTCAGCACTCTAAATCACGACAACATTTTATTTTCTCAATTCTTTTTATTTACTTAATTTATGTTGAAGTTTATCATTTGCCATTTTGCCTTCAATATCATTCGTTACAAATCCTTCTGGGAAGTACCGCAAACAATCCCGAGATTTAACAACCCTGAGAATGAGGCCTTTGAAATATTGTGTGGAAAGGTTACCAGCAATTTCTCTTGTTAACACAATATTTTCTCCAGTTTCAAAACAAACTACTCTATTTGAGCGATATTTAATTTGTCGACTGCAATTACATTGAATTTGGATGAGTGTGAAATTTTATGGTGTGGTAGTGAGGTGAAGGCCTGTCTTTTAACTACTCGTTAAAATAAACTGGCATTTCAAAAACTTCTGTTCGGTTTCCTAGAACGTTTTTTGTTGTTAGATATGGAAATTGTAAACGAGAGAGAGAGATCATTTTAGTTTCAATAGCAAGTAAGAATACCGCGCAAGTCTTTTCAACTGTTTACGAGACGACAAAATTTTTCAGACGTGTCCATAATTATGGAAAGTATTTGCAGACGATAAATTCAACGCGACTCAAATGATGGTATCTTTCTTTAAAAGGGTAGAAAACATTGAAGGAAAAGTCACCAGCTTTTCTCTTTTTCCTACAGTGTTTTAAAGAGCCTTCATTTCTCAGGGTAGTCTAGGAACGGAATTGTTTTGTAAAGGGTAAACTGACTATCCATGTCTTTCAAACCTATATCACATGACAAAATTTAAAATTGTCTAGATTAAAAGCATTTGCAGACGACAAATTAAACGCTCCTCAAATGATAAGACCTTCCTATGAAATGGTAAAAAGAACGTAGGAAAGGAGCATTTTCTCCTTTACCCACAATGTTTTCAAAAGCCTTGATTTCTCAGGGTCGTTCAAACACGGGATTGTTTGGTTCAGTGTAAACTGATTTTCCATGTCTATTTAACCCTCATCACAAGACAAAATTAACCATGTCAAAATTTGAAAGCATTTGCAGACGACAAATAAATCTGACTCAAATGATGGGGTCTTTCTATGAAAAGATGGAAATCATTGTAGGAAAAAGAGAAAATGCTGATCCCCAGCATTTTCTCCTTTTCCCAAAATGTTTTCAAAAGCCTTCGTTTCTAATGGTCCTTCGAACACAGGATAGTTTAATGAAGTGAAGGGGTAATTGATTTTCCATGTCCATGCAAGTAACACAGATTTTCTAGCCATAAAAACATTTTCTTTGGTCTTTCACCGTGTGCAATCTGATTTTGTATTTTTATTATAATGTCGTCCAAAGTTCAAAATATAATTAAGGTTTTAAGAGCAGAAATGTTCGCCTTTTTTTTGCAGGGAAACCGTCAATATATATATCCTTAGACTGCTAAGCGCGACTCACTGACCGTTTGCGGACAGTGTAGATCAAGATCAGACTGCACAGAACGTGCAGTCTGATCTTGGATCTACGCTGTCCGATAAGGAGATATTATTCTCGAAAACATAATTTTGAAATAGCAATATTTGGGTTTTCACTATCGAATTGAAAATTTCATTTTAGTTATTTAGCAAGATAAGGGTTAAGGCAGCGCATGGTATCAGAAATGTTTACACTCAAAGAAATTAAGCTTTAGTAATTTGCCGCAAAAATGCCATGTTTCTACGAAACCCCCTTTTGCCAGACTGCACGTTCTGTGCTGTCTGTTCGTGATCGACACTGTCCTCAAAAGTGGATTAGATCGTGCGGTCTTGGTATACGTGGAAAAATGAATAATCCACAGATAAGCATTACTGTTCGTCTGGATTGAATTTCTAGCCTCTAAAACAAAATGTCGGCACTGTCCAAATAGACTTGTGAACATTTATCAGGCAGATGTCAAAGTTTTTAAACCCAAATATTGACCGAGTTGGTAATATTGGTGACGGTCTTAGCCGCAAAGATTACATTGTGTTTGACCCCGCCCCCCAAAAAACAAGTGATATATCTGTATATAAGAAGATATATACTTTTATATAAGTATATATACTTTTTGCAGATGCATCAAACTCTGTGAGAAGGGAGTTTAATGCATCTGCAAAAAGTATCGACCAGGGTCAGCCTGCGCAGTCCATGGGTCAAATGATTTTGCTTGTAGTAAATTTTCTGCTTGTCCAAGAAGCATTCGACTTCATAATTCAATGGTCGTTAGACAAAATGGAGTTTAAGGATGCATAATTATGTAACGACTTGCTTGGTATAATCACGGAGATGCATTAGGGGTCTCTGCACTGACTTGCCGGAAGACACCTCCACGTGACTAGGACAGATAAGGATCAAACCTAGATTTTAAATTTAAAACTCAAAACCTTTAATCAACCATGAACACCCATACATGCATATATACGTTGAAAGAAAAAAAAAAGAAACCACAAAGCAAAGCTAAAACACCAAACATGGCAGTAAAGGTCTAAACATTTATAAATAATTTGGAAACATAAACTCAGATATGAACATTTCTTTGACATTTAAGAATGATTTGCCAGTGTAAAGATGCACAACAAGTCTACCGTATTTTAAAAAAGTAAAAAAAAATTCGAGAATGGCGATACCATAAGTCTTCTTGCAAAATACAGGGTCAGAAGCGGAAAATAAATAAGCATGGCCTAGTTTGTATATAAATGGGCAATGCTCTGTGAAAATGGGGTTTACTGCATCTGCAAAAAGTATCGATCTAAGTCAGGCTGCGCAGACTGACATGAATCTAAAGTATTTGCTATCGGTAAATTTTCTGCATGACCAAGGACCCTTCTACCTCATGATTCAACCGTTTCTTAAATAAAATGGATTGGATTTTTATGGATCTATAATTGTGTTGACTTGCATGGTATCATCCATCATGGAGATGCATTGAACCTCCTTTTGCCAGGCGCAGCTCAAATGGATTAGTGTTGTTTACCATATCGACTACATACTGTGGCATGAAAGGACCAAGTCAATTTGTTAAACCTTAGTCTGTCAGATGAATGATATAGATATTTTCCACTGGAGAAAAAGAGACCGAATTTTGCGATTTTAAGGCAAGGTTTGGCTGGCATGTCTACACGTATCGGACTGAGAATGATCTAAAATCTGACTTGACGATTCGTGTAGTCTGATCTTGATCCTATCTTTTCGAAAAGAACAGTTTAAAAGATGTTCTTAGCCTTATAAGGGTTTAATTGATTGGTTGACTGAAAACAGCGTGATAAAACTAATGGTACAAAATAGCGCTGTTACTCGGCAACGACAAAACATTGGAGTTATCCGTCTAAGCTTTTGTTCTTTGTATGCTCTCTTCTCTTTCTTTACTTTTTTATACGTAATCGGATTTTTTATTTTTCAAAATTCAGTTTTGAAAATGCACTTCATACGTAGATTAGATCAACTACTGCATGGTGCCTTTGTATATAGATATACGTATTTATGCAATCATTTATATCACATCATTGTTATTTTGATTCTCTTCTGCAATCATGATTTTAACTATAATAGAAGTATTCAGCGAAAAAGCATTGAAAAGATAATTAAAATCGTTTCTTTAAGTAAATATCATTTTAATTTGAAAGGTATATCTAGACGATTTTTAAGTGGGTAGGGAAGTTACAAGCACTGATTTTTAGTTCTACCAGATGAAAAAATCTTAGATTTGCCCAACTTTAAAGCACTTGCCAATGACGAATAAAATGTGGCTGAAATAGTTGAAATCGTCATTGAAAGGGTAGAAAATAATGTTGGTACAGTTAACACTTAGCCTGGTAAGCGCGACTCACTGGCCTTTTGCGGACAGCGTAGATCAAGATCAGACTGGACAGAACGTGCAGTCTGATCTTGGATCTACATTGTCCGATAAGGAGATATCTTTCCTCCAAAAATGTCTTTCAAATAGCAATATTTGGTGTTTTACAATCGACATGAAAGTTTCATTTCCTTGATTTAGCAGGATAAGGGTTAAAGGCCGTCTTCCTCAAGGTAATCAAACCTCCGGATTGTATGGAAAAAGGGTTAACTCTGATGGAAAAGAAGCCAATACTTTGGCTTAGAACAACACAAGGGTAGTAAGGAATGAAGGAGTTAGATAAATCCCTTATTTAACATGCCCTTCTCTTCCATACGAAACATGAGACATCTACGGGACGAATGTATTCCGATCCTAGAATCAACAGATAACATCATGCTGATCCTGTACGATCAGTTTTATCATCATTATATTTATTTTGAATAATCAACATGTGATTTCACTTTCGCTCTGCCTACCCCTACCACGTCTGAAATATGGATCAAATGGACTGTAGTTGATTTCCCAAGAAATAAAACGTGGTACCGTACTGGCATTATAATACAAGTTGGCTTCTTTAAAAAAGAAGCCAGGAGAGGTCAGCATCAATGTTTATTGGCTATTAATTTCAATATATTTTGGTACATGTAAACAAACAAGTAGGACATTCAATGATTGAAAAAAAAAAAACCGCAGCGTAGAAACCTCTCATGCAGTACATGGCAGTCATGTGACCTTCTTCCCGCGTTTCCAAGTCACGTGATCTTTTACCGCGGTGTTCTGTCTCTTATTTAACGAAATTTTCTTTTTTCCCCTTTTGCTTAGACTATTCAGCTTAATAAAAAAAATGCAATTCTGAGAGAGAACGTTTGCAATCAAATCCATAGAAAAAATCTCTTGATATCTGTCAAATAAAAACAGACTAGTCTATTTCCTATTTCAGTTTTTTGATTTTGGTTTATTTATAAAACCATGACGAAACAGACTGTGTATCAGAATGATTTCGCAAAGAAAATTGATTTAGACAGCAATTTCTGAGACAGTCTGCCTTTTAAACTCACCACTGTTGGAGAGGTCTGATGACCTCTCCAATGACCTGCAACACGCGAAAAGGGACATTCGCACGTTTGAGTAAAGTGTCGTCTCGGATCTGCCTGTGCAGTCCGAGCAGGCTAATCCGAAACAACACTTTCCGTTTTTATGTAATTTTCTGTTTTGCGCAAGTCTTCTGTAGCACAAAATCTAATGTAGTCGTAAAGTGCCGTCTCGCATTAGCCTGCGCGGATTGCGCAGGCTGATCCGAGACGACCTTTACGCAAATGTTCGAATGCCCCCGTTCGCGTGTTGCAAGCCATATAGAACCAACATCTAATTATGTAACAAAGATCGACTCACAAAACTTTATATATGATGGGTCAAAGTGAAGCATAACATGTGAGAACTGACTACTGGGTATTGAGAAAATAATCTTTAGGGTCATTAAAAGTCGGGATTGTGTGTAAACAATCCTGAGTTTTAACGACCACTAGCTAGACAGCTTTTGAAAGAGGATGTAACTATCATTTTATCCTTTTGCCATAGTCTTTTCTACCCTTCAAATACAAATTCTATCATTTGATCCACCTCTAATTTGTCGTCAGCAAATGCTTTTAATTTGGAGAAGTCTAAAACTTTGTCGTTTGATAAAAAATGAACACAAATCCAACATTTGGTTATGTGTACAAGGAAAATCTCATGATAAATTCGAAACAGCTTTAAGCGCCTGTAAAAGAATATAGAACATTTCGAGTCACGCCAGTGTCTTGTTGTCTTCAACAATATGACAGTTTTTTTTTTAAGTGTACATTTATTTCATTTACTTCCAGATGCGACCGGTTCTGGACTTCAGAATGCCAACGTTAGCCAATAAAAGTACGTTTCTGCTTCCCATTGACGATGCTGCAGCCAACTCTGTGTCAAGGCTGTTACGCCTTGAGTCAAGCCCACCATCAAGTCTTAAAGAGGTACGCCAGGCTATCTACGCAGAGATAAAAGTCGTGCAAAAGAAACTTGCACGATTGGAAAGGTCTTACTACGGTGTTGGAAAGTCGCTCAACCATGAAGTGGAGAGATACTCAACCCCGATCAAAATACTTGTACGAATGTTGGGTTACTTCGAACTATCATCCACCAAAGCCATCGAGGCAGCAATTAAATATGGCTCTGATCCTAAACGTTACAAAGGTGATCCTAGTAACGTGACAATGCTAAAGGATGTGTACACTAAAGTTCAGAATTTCGTACCGAGTAAATTCAATGAAGTGTCAGAAGTTTGCTTGAAGATGCTAATCTTGCTTGAAAAGTACTGCATCAGCTTTTATGAGCCAGGGGGCGATGTTGAGGTGGAAACGGCCGCCCATTATGAAATTCAGATTCGCTCATGGAAAAAGGCGATTCACGAACAGTTAGAAAAAGTAAACACGCTTGTACTGCATTTCAAAAATAGGGGTATTCATTATTCTATGTTTAGTTCACCGGTGTCGACATTTTGTCAGAGAACTGAATGTGAAATTGTTCCGTTTTTACTTCTTTTTCCGGAGGCTTGTACGAATATAAAAACAGTGTTGTCTATTATGTCACAATGGCTCAAAGCAGACGAGAATTATGGCGTGTTCTTACAAAACGACGTAAGAGACTTGGACCATCAAAAAGAAGAACACACTAAAGTTATGAGAGATGCAAGCGAACACTATCACTCAGCAGTTTTTAAAGTGAATCAAGCAGAAGCTGAATACACAAAACTGATGTCTGACTTGGAAAATCTAAAAGAAAAGGAAGAAGCCAATGAAATAGAGGAAACGTTTCTTGAAAACAAATGTAATGAACTTGAGTTAGATATGGAATTTAAAGAAGGTCGGTTAGAGGAACTAAGAAGTCAACCAATAGGCATGGACATCGAATCTATGGCGATAACATGGGATAACCTGAATGAAGAACTTAGATACTTACGAGAGGAACTACCTGGTATTAAAAGAAATTTATCTCTTGTCAAACAGCGTCGTGAGTGGATGAAAGAAAAACACCAACATTTAGAGAAGCTCGAAAGGGAAATTATAGAACTGACTGGTGAAATGAAAGAAACGGAGGCTGACAAACTCAAACGAGAATCGGAACTACAAACTATCGAAAAAACGGCTGAGCTGTCTAGGCGATTGCTACTCCTGAAAACAAGTAACGACACCGTGGACAAGATTTTCTACGACCTGCCGATAACTGCACGACATAATAAAGTCAAACTGCCAAACATAACAAGTAGTACGGACGGTGAGTTTCACAACTGTCAGACATCTAATAGATATAATTGAACAGTTTCTGAGAAAAAAGGGAGTTTAAAGAATCTTCGTAATGCACTACACCAAGTTGTCGCATGATATATATCCACTTTTTCCAAAAATCCGGCTTAATCATGAAGTACAATAGTCCTTGGACATGCACAAAATTTATCGATAGTACAAAAAGTTCGACCCAAGTCAGCCTGCGTGGACTGCACAAGTTGATAGGAATCGGTATTTTTCGCAGATGCATTATACCACGTTTTCACAGGGTATTGCTCAATTATAAATACAAGGTTTGTTCTATGTGGTATGAAGTTAGAACAACTATAAATCCTAATGGGAATCTGACCATTTCAAATTGCCTTTCCGGTGTAGGCTTGAAACTGGTATCGTTTTTTAACAGAGTAAAGTGTCCATCTAATGTATGTTGCACATTGAGGGCTAGGACAGATCATATAAAAAATAAATCACGGTTTGGTTACAGACTTGCTCTATTTTGTTTCCGGTAAAAGTCGCTACTAAACATAGTAAGACTCAGGGGGGCAAAAGTTAATTTACAATACCTCAAAGTCTGCTATTAAAGTGGCACCTCTTTTTTACGATTCTATGGCTCATTAGTCTTTATTCGATTTTCGGACATGGTCCATTTGGAAAGAAAAATTATCAAGTACATATTAACAAAAAAATGTTGAGGTGCAAAGGAGCTCAATATCAGAATAGACTTAATCGCGTCAACGAAAAAAAAACTGTTCATGCATAAGGCACAGCCGGTCGAATAACGCATTAGACATATGATGGACAGACAACCATGCCTTGTGGTTTGATCGTTCGGCAATACAGAGTTATTTCATGTTTTTGAGGTCCTAAACATTCGCAGAGGCCTGAAAAATGGTTTAATGCCCGAGTGCGAAGCATGAGGGTGTTAAAGAATTTTGTGGGCCTCTGCGAATGTTAATGACCGAACAAAAAAAGTAACGTGAATTAATGCTGTTATTGCATAAAGTAAATGTATTTTAGCACTAAATTGCAACGAAAGCAAAAATATTTCCATAGAAATGCAAATAAGCGAACTTGAAATGTACTGGACCTAAAAGGGTAAAACCGGAAGTCGGCGAAGAAGTTTTCGTTACGAGTAGTGAAGGGCGTTAGTCCTATGACAGTGTTGATTCTCTCGGTGTAAACTCACTTTTAATGATTTTTAGTACAAGGTGGACTTTTGTGAGATAAACCTGCACGGCGTTGGATTGATTATAACTAGGATAAATGAGTACATATGAATTTCTGTAACTGAAAGACGTGAAAGGGATAGATCAAGCGAAGGAATTGCTGATCACGTTAAAAAGTGGGTGGGATGTAGCTGGTGTAGAGTACATTTCACGACTGATTTTTTGTTCAGATCTCGATTACACTGAGATGCTGCGCAAAAATTTGTTTGTGGTGTACTAATATCATCAAAGACAAGCTATAAAAGGGATCTAATGTGATACAAGTTCCTACAGTTTGTTGGTCGGAGTCTAGGGAAGTTCTGACAAGAACAAACGTTGTTTTCAAGGTAGGCCCGGATCGAGGATTTTGATAGTACAAAGCCGGGCGTTAACGGCGCGTGAATTTACTGATTAATACACGTTTTCTACCGTTTTAGCTCGGTTTTTACCCGTTAATACATGCTTATAACAGCCCGGAAAGGCACATTTTACGCAATAATAAGTCAATAGACATGAATGCGAATAAATTTAAAGTATAATGAAGAAGAAAAAGACTGAATTTGGTTTGGATAATCTCTTCACATAAAGCCGCCACGTTAATCGGCTCGATCGCTTCCTGTGGCTATATCTTCCTCGTATAAATGTATTAAAATCGTACCATCAACGGACCTCATTTACAATTTTGAACAGAAGAAATATATTTGAAAAAGAAAAGGAAAAAAACCCACTATTTTATCAAAGTAGGTTGAGTTTTTGATACTTCGTAAACGGTTCACTCAGACATTTTTAACATGGTTTCGAGCTGGTGATGTTCAAAAAGCTGAGATCAATGAATAATTGATTATGAACCATGCTCTGTTAAAATGGGGTTTAAATACGCCTGCAAAAAGTATCCACCGGTATCAAGATGAGCAGTCCGCATAGGCTGAAATGGGTCGAAATTGTTGCTGTTGGTCAACTTTCTGCGTGCCAAAAGACCAGTCTACATCACGATTCAGTTGGTTGTTAGACAAAAGGAATTTTGATGGATCCGTAATTATGTGATATCTTGCTGGGTATAATGTATCGAGGACTGAGATGCATTTATTCCCATTTGCCAGAACATGGCTCAATCATATAAATGTCTCAGTCAATCAGAGGGCAAGTCTTGAAATTTGGAATTAGACTAGACTTTTAAGGAGTTAGGGAGTACGACATCAGTTCATCGTTTAGTGTCGTGTTAAAACGAAAAGGTCACCATAGAGGGTAATCAACTTATAGTTAATGCGAGACCCCCAAATGTTCTCACCTAAGTATAATGGTTTAATAATGCATCTGCAAAAAGTATCAACCAAGGTCAGTCTCCGCAGTCCGTTTTGCTATTGACAAATTTTCTGCATGTCAAAGGACAGTTCTATCTCCTGATTCATCTGTTTTCAGACAAAATGGATCTATGTTATGTAACGACTTGATTGGTATTATAGCTTACGAAGACATATTAAACCCCCTTTTGTAAGTTCGTCGCTCAATCTATTTAATTTTAAAGTTAGTTCTTTGTTCATGAAAGATTTCATTTCGGCTTTATCGGAGAAAAAGGAATTCCTTTTGTTGTCGGAAGTGCGCATGTATATAACCGCTTCTTTGTTTGATTTTTAACAGAAGTGGAGTATTTACTACATTTTTGTCTACTTTCAGGGGCCGTTGACAAGGCATGCCGAGTTGTGGTTCAGTATATAGATCAAGACTGGATGCAGCTGTACCGAAACTTACCTTTCTTACCAAAGCGAGGTGCCGAGACAATCGAGAAAGATATCGCAAGCATTGCCATCGAGGGCTCTAGAGGACCCAAGAAGGACATTATCAGTGTTGCGCTGAATCGTTGGCGTCGACACCACACTCGTGCTCGAGCCGAAGACCTAAAGCACGGCTTAAAGGCCATTAAACGGTTTGATGTTTTGAAAGAAGTTGAGACTGTTCTTAATCCACCTCCTGTCGTTGAAGAGCCAGCAGAATACTTCCCGCCAGGAATGGATCCGGCTCTTATACCACACTACAGAGATGTTGTCAAGTTTGACAAACTTTTAGCGGCCAAGAAGGTACAAGTTATACAGCTAGAGGAATGAATCTACACCGCAGTTGATAATGATGTTATTTACAAGACTAGTAGTATGTCATGTGATGGAATTTTATGATATTTTTGTCGTCAGATCAGTAAAATTGCATAGTTCTTTTTCATACGACAAAATTTTCGAATTATTAAAATTGAAAGCATTTACACACGAAAAATTAGATGTGAATGAGATTTGTGTTTGAAAGGGTCGAAAGGATTGCAGAAAAAGGAGGAAATGTTTGTTACCAGTTACGGTGTTTTCAGTAAGCCTTAAGTTCTGCAGGGCCATTGAAATAAGGGAATTTGGTAAAGGATTAACTCTTTACCTCCAGAATCAATATTGCACCAGACTACTGTGAGCGCAAATAAAGAATTAAGTAGGGAGTATTGCATATCACAGATCAGACTGCACGTTCTGTGAAGTCTGATTTCAACCTCCATAAAAGCTTCAATCACCAATGAAAATGACAGGGTTCGTAAATTTTCATTTGCTCATTTACTCCTAACCCGTTTCATACATGTTTATTAAATGGAACTTTCATTCTGTAGGTAAGAAGAAAACGTTGAAACCTAAAGGCTGGAAGACCTCTCAAAATACGTGTGTAATCCAAGATAAGCTAGCACATTTTGCGCTGTCTGATTCAGATCTATTGGGGCTGATTTTGCCACTAACAAGCATTAACAAATTTATAGGTCAAGACTTCGTTTTTCGAGGACTTTTCTTGCTTATCAACTGTAAACTTTGTCGCTGCCTCTTAATATATTCGACCGTTTCGACGGCCTTGAATAGATTCCCAATGCAGTTGAGTATGGTTAATTATATAGATATAAATCATATTAATGGCTTGCAAGACGCGAAAAGGGACATTCGGACATTTGCGTAAAGTGTCGTCTCGGATCAGCCTGCGCACTCCGCGCAGGCTAATCCGAGACGGCTCTTTACGACTACATTAGATTTTGTCCTACAATAGACTTGCATGAAACAGAAAATTACATAAAAACGGAAAGATTCGTCTCGTGTCTGAATGTCCCTTTTCACGTGTTGCAGGCCACTTGGTAGCTGACGCTGTAGATTTATGGTAAAACTGTACGTTCTGTGCAGTCTGATCTGGATCTACGCCGTCCGCAAAAAGTATGTTACCTGTGATTGGAAGTGAAAGTGTTATACATTCTTTAGGATGGAACTTTACACTGTTCAGCCGTACATAACTTTGGCAACTGTAAATTTAAGAAATTGTCAAGCACGAGCATGCACCAAACTATCAAGAACAACAGACCTACGCTGTAAAGCCTAGCACAGTGACAGTTAACTAGGTATTGAACGAACCATGAATCATCAGGCATTCAATGTCAAAAAGATTCATCAAACTCCTCACCAAATAGCCACGCCCGGGTGGCTCAGTGGTGAGCGTGTCGGACTCATAATCTGGTGGTTGTGAGTTCGATACCCGGTTGAGGCGAACTTTCTTTCCGGCGTATTTTCGCCTCTCACCTCTGCTGAAGCATGTGAGAAAAGTAGTCGGTGGCTTTGGAAAGAAATTTGTGTTAGTACTGGTGTGAGAAAGCCAGGAAACACATGTGCGTCACCGACCGCCATGATATGACCTTAGCTGTTAAAGTGGCGTTAAACCCCAATACAACCAACAACCAACCTCACCAAATGACAAAATTTAAGGTTTTTGAATATTGAAATCAGTTGCAGGCGAGAAATTGAGTGTGGCTTAAATGATGAAACTTATCTTTGATAGGGAAGGAAACATTGTTGGAAAAGGAGAAAATACTGGTGACCATCATTTTCTCCTTTTTCCACAATGTTTCACAACCATTCCTCTTCAGGGTCGTTGAAACACAGGATTGATTGGTAAAGATACAAATAAGCCATACTCTGGCAAAAGGTGTTTTATGCATCTTCGTGATGCATTATACCAAGCAAGTCATCATTTGATTATGGATCCGTAAAATTCATTTTGTTCGAGGTAGAATGGTCCATGGACATACAGAAAATTGACCCAAATCAAAAAGTTTCGACACATGTCGGCCTGCTCTGACTGCGCAGGCTGACCTGAGTCGATACTTTTTGCAGTTGCGTTAATCTCCCTTTTGACCGAGCAAGTCTCAAATAAGATTTATAATTCTTGAACACGATATATTTCATCTGTGATACATTACAGTAGAATTTTCATGCATTTTTTGTTATCGATGTAAAACACTTTAATTGTATTTTCAATTGTTTTTATCCTTTACAGATTATTTGATAAATAAATCCATTTTAAGACAGAGAATTTTTATTTGTGATTTATATCTATGTCAATAATTTAACTGACCTTCATTTAGTCTTATATGATAAGTTTTGTGCCTTTGACGTAGGTAGTATCACGCATGTACCGAAGGAGGTTTATTCGCCAGCCTAAATTCAAGTGGTTATGGAATAGAATTTTTAACCCTTAGTGCTGCTTAGCGGGACCCTGACGGACAGTGTAGATCAAGATCAGACTGCACAGAAACGTGCAGTCTGATCTTGGATCTACACTGTCCGATAAGGAGATATTTTTCTCCAAAATATAACTTTGAAATAGCATTATTCGGGTGTTAACTATCGGCTTGAAAATCTTTCTTTTTATTTAGCAAATAAAGGGTTAAGTTGGCGATTTTGGTTTGATCCCAGCTGGTGATGCTACTCACATGATCAACACACATGGGCATGGCCCTGCAGAGTCCCAGCCTCGTGACGGCGTTACCCCGGTAAGACATGAATGAGTGGGGTGTCGCCGTGATATGACTGAATGGCGTAAGCCACCATTTCAACAAGAAAGCCTGTCACTGACTGATTAAGGAGCTCTCGTAATGTTTTGAGGCCTCGATAGGGTGCACGATAAATATTTGGATCCAAGACGTTTCCCCCTGAAGACCTTTTTTTTTTTGTCTACAAGAAACCACTTTAAAAAAAAAAAAAGTATTACCCAGAGATAAAAGGAGAAAATTCCTTGCAAAGATCAATTTCTACTTTTGGCACAGTGCTTTCACATTATATCAATATAATTAACTTAGGTTTACGTGGGTAATCTGTATTTTACTGCAATGTTTTTACTTAAAGTAGTCTGTTGCAGCTTAAAGGTTAAAACAATGATGTCTTCGATTTTCATCCGATAATATACAGTTTGTTGAGGCTACATTTACAAAATGTCTTCAATGCGATTCATTTGAGTACCAACAACATCGGTGCCGGCCGAGAACTGGCGAGTTGGGTATTGATAGAATTTACGTTTATTTATTACGGTCGCCACCGGTTGCCCATATGGGCGAAGCCCCCTGAAGGCTGTTAGTTATGTTACGAGGGATAGTGCAAGATACAGGACAAAACCCATCCTAAGCTACGCCTAGTTCTTCAACGTGCTCAGTGTATAGCACCGTCACACGGGACCTCGGTTTAACGTCTCATCCAAAAGACTATCAGCAATTTTAGATGGTGAGCCGTGGGAATCGAACCCACACCTTAAAGTGACCCGAAACTTGACGTTTACGAGTCCTACCATCTGAGCTATGCGGGCTGGTCATGAGTTGGGTAGGGGAATATGACGCGTTTAATATACTTAATCAACTACAACGACCCCCAACTAATAATGTTCAGTCTAGGAGGGGAGGTAACTTTCTAAGGAACGCTAGTATAAATGCCCGGCTCACTTCCCCCCCCCCCCCCCCCAAAAAAAAAAAAAACTATTTTAGTATTTCAAGTTATTGTAATCACCTCAGAAACCCTCCCACAAAAAAACCGTTTGTTGTCTCAGTGGCCAGTGTAAATCAAGTTCATACTGCACGAAACGTGCAGACTTATCTTGGTTTACACTGTCTGCTTTGTTGAAACATTCTGTAAAAACGCAACCTAGATATATGGAACTTGTTAAGCTTTGCATTCTAGATTGAAAATATATCTTGTGTTAAGGCTGTCTGTAAGCAAGTAAATCAGTCAATGGCCATTTAATGTCATCACCACTAGCAAACGACTTATTTTTCGTCTTACTATAGGGCTTTGTTACGCAAACACCAAGTTGGTTAGTGGAGCGAATCGCTCGTATTTGATGGAAAGAATACTCGAAGGCATCTTTTGTTTTTCGGTTCTTCGTTAGTTGGTACTTCAGGAAATCATTTTTGATCTTATTTTCTTTCTAGAAATATATTTGTTTATGTTGTCAGATAGAGACTTTGTGATTAATGAACTGTCATGTCTAATTGTCATTTGTATCATTTTTTGAAATCATTCCTTGATCTGAAATACTCGTATAGTATTTTTTGTTAAATTACCTACATTTGGTCCGACTTCATGTTTGAATGAAATGAAATACACCACCGACCAATTAAGATATCGCATAGTTATGGTACTGGATGCAGACGAGAGACAGCCGCAACCGCTATTTGAGCAATATTCAAATACAACAATACCCTTTACTGTTTAACGCATTTGCGATGAGCCTACACCAATAAAGACGTGCTGTGACAAGTGCAAGAAGGAATAAAAGAATTTATGCGTATGTTATTCGGAGAGATATCATGAGCTTGAAAGGTAAATCCAGAATGCACCCACGACCAAAGTTAACTCGGCATCATAATAGACACAGGCGGTACAACAACACATGGCTCAACGCTCGGTAATTGACAAAGATTTCGGTCTTAGGTAGTTTCTTCATAACATGTTTCAGATTTTCACTTTTTTCTTACAGAAAATAAGTATATCAGATAGGGCAGACAGTGCTCGGTGTTGACAAGCATTTAAATTATCTCTACAAGATCTATCATTCTTGATGATATTTATGGTTATTCAATGTTAAAATTATCAATCTCAATGCACACTATAGTCCAGTACCGGTAGCATATTATGAGCCATGCATGAGAGAGCTTTGACGTGCTGTGCCATCTTGCGCGAAGCAACAACAGAATTGTGCTTTTGTAATTCGGAAAGACATCGTGACCGTGATAAATCTAGACTAACTCCATCTGTTTCGGGAGGTAACCATGCTGGCCATATAGGTAACCTAATACTGAACAGAAAGTTATTATTATTTGGCTTTATTTTATAGATATAGATTTTGTTTAATTGATTAATTGCTTTTATTAGTTTTTTAGGGGGGGGGGGGGGGGGGGAGGAGGGTTCCCGGTCTTTTTCATTCAAACATTATTCGACCTTTGCGTTTTTACAAAGTTCCTTCAAAGACCTCCTGTTCGCAACCTGCGCTTACTGCACGCATTCAACGTTCTCGCAACGGCTCCCGAAATCTAAAACAAAGCTATGTCCACATCCTCTGCTGTCTCATTCGTAATTGTAAATTTCCTGGGGTGAACAGTGCAGTCTTTCTCGTCCACATCAGGTGTGTACCCCTTAAAGATAATCATATAAAGTTCATGTCCCGTTCGTGTCAAGTCAACGCATTCATTCAAACGTCCTTATTGAGTCCTTACTTCGTCCAGATTCGATCACGTCCCGAAACCTTATTTTTAACAAGTTCAAAATTTACCTTCGTCGACCAAGTGATTTGGGCAATGAGGACTGCTTCTATCGACGAGAAAAATTGAAATATTCTAAATATTCTCAAAAAAAAACGGATGGTAACTCAGAGTGAGTTGATTTGATTTTTTAAGATCACGTAAAGTGCAGTGAGAATACATGCCCCGTTGGTACAGTGTCCTTATCAAGTCCTTACTATGTCCTAAATAATCACTTGTCCTAAATAATCACTTGTCCTGTACAACTTTTTTAATCGTCTCCATAATTGTACAATGACAAAATGAGAACTTGGTCCAGTGTGGCTGGGATGCAAGTTACAAGTTAAACTGCTGAGACAAAATGGTGAATCAGAGGACACTCGGTAATAAAAGCCCTTGCAGACGACAAACAGGGTTGGTAAAACACAGAATCGTTTGGTTTAGGATTAAGACAAGCCGTATTAATTGATTTATAATTACTTTAATTTCTGTTGATTCAGTTCTTTCATGTCTATACTCGTACAGTATGTAATACACAGGGTGAATCAAAGTAAAGATATGTCACTCTGTTATACTGATAAGTAACACAATCATAGTTACTGCTCAGTCACTTTGCCGATATCTAACAGATTTTCAGCTGAAAAAGCTTTCCTCAATTTTTCTATTCTTTCATTGGATAATGATTTGAGAGGCAGACGAACAGGACCAAAGTCAATACCGGTTAAAAGACTACCAAGCGCCTTGGCAACTGGAATGCCTCCTGGAACATACAAGTATACATCAAATGAAGAGTTAGAAAACTCGAATCTTTATACATACTGCAATAAGTAAAAGAGATAAAAAAAAAAAATTACTATCAAAAACTTTTATGAATGCGGTGCTACGATATGCCAAAGCACATGGAGTACTGGTGGTGCTTTACGATTACGATGCCAAATGCAACAGACCCAGTTACTGCTTTCTTTTAAGTGTTTGTCCAATGTTCAACAGTTGTTCATTGTAGACTAATCAAAATGTATGTCAGTCTAAGAATGAGATATATGAATAGTTCAAGAGAGCCAAGTTATTCACAATTTAAAGCTTTAGTGGAATCTGTTCTCCTTCTATCCAAAACGTAAATTACTAATTTCACTTTATCCTGATACCTTGTATCAGTGGTATTGCTCGATGCCAAGAGGAAAAACATCACATTTTTCTCAACTGTGCCAATTCTATCAGTCCATCATAGAATGTATATTCATTAAACATATCTAATCACACGATCAAAGGCTACATCAAATCCACAGCTAAAGAAACCAAGGGTCGAAACAAGACAACATTACTTTTCCGGGATGTCGAAACCAGACAACTGATTGAGCCATTCGACATTTCAATAAAGACTTTGGTCTCAGCTCTTACTTTTGTTATCTTCACCAGCCAAAGGTGGCGATAAACTATGTAGTGGATCGTCATCCATGGATAGCGAAGATGACTTAATTATGACAACACCACAATAACAATTGTACTTTGCATATTAAGGGCTATTAATACTCTCTCCTTACAATGAGCATTACATTTATCAAAGCAATTTTTTAACATGAATATTTGAAATGAGTGAGTCCTTTAAAGATACAAAAATGATACGCCAGACGGGCCCCTATCGTACAATCAATACAGTATGCAATTTAGCAGTATAGTTTCTGTTCATGGTATTGCTTTCAATCTTCTACTTTCTTTTCATATCTTTACCATATAATTCATCCAAAAATGAATCACAATTACAGTTCCAAGTAATATTCTATTCAGTATGTGACAAATTATGTTAGAATGATGATAACGACCGTTGGTATTGCTTTTTCCTTCGAGTTACAAATTAGCAACTGAACCAATTAGTTTGAAGGGGTTCACCTACACAAAAATGGGTACGTTTTGCAGATTTTAAACTCTTTTGCAAAGCACACCATAAGTCACGATACACAGAATATGGGTTAACCAATCACCAGAGAAAAAATATTTGACATATATTTTGAAATCATTTTCAGGCGATAAATTAAACATAACTGAAATTAAGGAAACATCTTTGAAAGAAAACACTGTTGGGAAAAAAGAGAAAATGCTTGTTATGTAATTATTATGTCGCGGGATAATTTGGTTATGATTTAATATAACTGATATCAAAAGTGTATGAAAACAGTAATTATTTTCAGTATCAATATTTAAAACGTCATGTACGACATATGGTATGTACCCCCTCTCTCGGAAAAAAAAAATCGGCAAGATCATGTCAATGATGCAAGTAAAAGTAACGAGGTTTGAAAGAGAAAGAGGAGAAATGAAGACAACTGAACCTGAGTTATGTAAGATGGTTAACAGAGAAGAAAATGTAGAGATTTTAAAACTTAAAAGGTGCTCAGTCGATACAGAATTAAAGACAACTAAACGAAGTGACAGAAGATCTATAATACCTACCACCGTTCTCGTTTCGTATTCGGAACATCTTTTGAGCTGTTTCCTGTGAAAGACATTTGAAATATCTCAAACGATTTGTCACCATTATCAATCGTGATCCTTTGCTATGCGTTACAAAAGTTGTCAAGAAGATTTATTCCGGCATTTTCGACGATATTCACGACATATGCATATTAAGAGGAAAGGTTTGTTGTCGGGTGTACTCTGATCAGCGTTAGATAAAGTAATTACGTATAGTTAAGGACAAATGATTAGGCCTAACAAAAAAAGGCTATAATTTACAACTTCCTAGGTAAAATTGGAAAATATGTTATTGAACACGCTTTTTCCATACACATCTATTGTAAAATATATTGTACAGACAAAAGACGTTTTACTTGTAATTTGCCTGCAGCGGCAAGGTCGCCGGTGTCAAATGCTGCCTTCATGTCAAAGCACAGATTGCCCATAAAAGAGATGACCACAACACCAGACAAGCCCAATGTTAGCGACGTCAGATATTGCTGAAATATACAAAAGTAAACGCGTTAAACTACGAAACTTTCTCAGATGCATCTAAGATTAAAAACAAACAATACAGTACAATACAGTAAAAATGTGGCTAAAATTTGTGGTTATAAATGCTCTAACTGGTACGAAAACAGTTTTCAGATCAGAATCACAAGTAGTTAATTATGTTTTCCAAGTCATTAACAATACCATGTCAGTTGATTGTCAACAGCAGAATTGTAAGTCTCTGCAAAGTCGAGATGATTTCTGTACAGAAGACATGGTCAAAACCAAACGACTTTACTTAGCAAACGGATGAATTTTATTAACTTACGTTATCGGTACCCATAAGGACTTGAAGATCAGCACCCTCTATCAACAGACAATCATGGGCGTTTGGCAGCTCCAAAGACGAGAATTTCATGCCTCTCAGAGTTGGTATTTTCACCAAGGCTTTCTCCATTATTTTTCGTGCGTTTACTAGAAGAAAAACATAGGCCTATAACAGTCCCAAGGTTGTTTTTTTTTCATGCTGATTATCGTTTTTTTTTAGCAAAACTCGGAAAATAAATTATGAACCCATATACGACCTTTATGCCCACACAGCAGTTTGTTTTTAAAAGATTGAAAAAAAAAAAAAAAAAAAAATGACTGGAATCTCTTTTCTCCAAGAATATTTTCTAGATCATTTTATTATAATTGTTCTATTTCCCTACTTTATTCTCATTTTATTTGTACTAAGTATTGGTATCTTACAAAATTATGTATGATAACGGTTTAAAATCATCTGAAATTTCAAAATCATTTTCTTGCAAAGAGATCTGTATAGATCTATACTCAATTCAAATTCACTTCATAGAAATGCAGCTTGAAGTGTACAAGATAAAATCGCTTGCAAACGTTTTTACTTCTTTTTGATGTCATGCCCTGCTTTTACAAAATTTGATCTATTCTTATGATACACGCAGGCATAGCTACTAGTTAGTCGTCGCACGAAACCAATGACACACCCATTATGGAATAAGAAATAATTTGGTAACTTATACTTACGATATATGCCCGTGCAGAAGTTGATATCATAGTAGTAAAACGGAGTTTTTGGCGCTGCCCCAGCAATTTGTGACAAGATTTCTACGACCACATCTAGAAACAACCAAAATATTTACTAGTAGTTGTTGACGTTTGGTACATTTTCAATATTTGTATATATTTACTAAAGGAATAGAAGAAAGTACAATCTTTATTTGATAACATTTTATTTGGCAGAGCTGAGAAAAAAGAAAAAGACATCTGCATTCGAGGATAACTATAAAGTATCTCTTCCAGATACAGCTTTTGAAGCTATCTTACAAGTGCTTCAAGTTATATGGCAAAGATTGCCATGATGTAAAAAAATACTTTGGCATATTATTTGTTATTCAGGATCTATTTGGTTGAGCAGTTGTGAAATTGTAAGCAATCTAAAGAAAGGTGCCGAAACATTTCAGCTTGGTATTGTAATAAAGATTATAACATTGTTAGAGTTTTACAGATACAACATAAGTTTCAGAGCGTCCAATGGATTTATAAGGGGATTATACAAAATACATACCTTCATTTTCAGGTTTGTAATACGACGGGGAAAGTGCAGCTATAGCTGTCGCTCCAATCTTTTCTGCATGTCTGCTCTAATAAAAACCAAACATTTGACTTATATGTAACTTGTTTTCATAAACGTTTTATATCAGTTTAAAAAGGAGTAAATCCGAGGAAGAAACAGTTTACCAAAATCCAAATCAGAGTTGAAATCTGTGGTGAGCCTGTTATTAGACAGAGACATTTGTGATTAATTCATGTTTAACAGTCCTTTGTAATATTATTTGAAATTATTCGTTGATGTAAAATACTCGTATATCTTTTTTTTTTTAAATCATCTACATTTGAAATGCTGCTAAATGCTTATTTAGGTGCACATGAACTTACAACAAAATGTCATAGGTGAAAAAAAAAGGAGAAAATTTATCCATTTTTCCATTCATGACCATCTAAAGTCTACTTGCATTACTAAATTAGTAAATTGTGGTGATACGATTAAGTTATTATTTCAAAGTGTGCAAAAGAGTGAAAAGAGTCTTAAATGGACAATCTATTTCATAAAAAAAAAAAAAACATTTCTATACAAATGGTTTTAGAGATAATAATTTCCGACTTCGTCACTCTCACCATTTCCTGTGCGTCTTTGATACATTGTGCACCAACATGTACAATAACTTCAAGTCTTCCTTTTGAAGCTTGCATCCAGCTTTCTGCCAATTTTTTACGTTCGTCTACAGTCATAGACAACCCCTCTGCTAGCGTACCGTTAACTAAAGCAAGAAGTCACGATTGCATTACTATTCACCATTTGGCATTCATTAGGACTAGAAGACAACAACATGTTTACATCAATTTGCGACTTGTAACGTAGTTTTGACATGCCGCTGTACAGTTTGTACAAAAAGTATATAAGATATAGCAAAGAAACATAATTCAGTTAAAATGAAAGCAGGCATTGGCAATTTAGTAGTATTGATTTGTCTGTATTTTTGAAATAGTTGCAATGTTTTCATGCCTTGGCACTGAGCTTACTAGAGCAACCTCTTATCTGTGCTACGACTTGGACAAATTAGCTGAATTGTGACTTCTGTAACCATTTTTTTAAATGTTAACTCGCCTACCACAATGCTTATGAAAACTATGCAGCTAAAAACATTGTGAAAGATCTGGTAGAACGACGAAATTACAAAACTAATCCAGCACTCTGTCAATGTATCCAGCAGACATGTTCACGCTAAACGGTAAAGGAATTTACAAAAATAAAATCTGCATTGTTCAGCCTCAAAGCGCCAAGCAACACTTTCTTTCTCGTTCAGTGTAGATCAAGACCACAGAGCACAGGGTATCTATCTGGCCGATAGTTTGTGTAATATTGTGACCAAATTAGACTTAAAATTTTTAAATTCTGAGTTTTCTTAAATGAATATTTTCATCTCATTTATTATTTGGTGCGCACCACCGGGTATTGATATCGGCAAGAGTATGGTTGGAAAGCTAAATACCACTGTAGGGCCGTGTGTTAGTGTTTCCCGTAAAAGAGAACAATAATGTGTTCAAAGATGGTTGAAAACAACTAGAAGCCGAAAAACGCAGCAAATTATTCAAGTCCACATCGGTTTTGTTCGCAAAGAGATGTTAATTCAAATATGAACTTGATACATGTATATTATTGGAAAAGGGACAACTTATTCCATAATAATACCACTCCTCAAATTCTACAGAAATTTTTATTATTCAGATAGAAATGGATTCATCAGTGATATAGAGTTGAGATGTTAAAGGTATACTTTACTGAAAACTCCGGTAAACTTGGTCGATACCAGGTAATCGGCATATTGCTGAATGATCGAATAGTTCACTTCTCTGTAAGTAAAACAACAGATACAGAATATATTGATCACTGCAAACACGAATCTGGCTTGAAACAAAATTATGAACACTATCGAGGCAAACGTAATTTCACGAACTGGCCAGTGAGGGCGATACCTTTTTATACGCCCGAAGGGTCGTATTATGTTATGGCACCGGTCGTCCGTCCGTCCGTCCGTTAGCAATTTCTTGTGTGCACAACTCCTCCTACAGTTTCCATTGGAATAAGTTCAAACTTACCACAATAAATCTCTATGATGTGTAAGTTGTGCATGTGACTCTTTAAATTTGGATCTCTTCAGGCGTTCTAGAGTTATTGCCCTTTGTTATTTTTTATACTTAAATTTTGTCAGGAGCATAACTCAAAAACTGTGAGAGGTGTAAACATGATACTTCACAGGTGCATAGATCTCATCAAGGAGAAGTGCAGTGCACAGGAAACATAACTCTTGATTGCAGGATTTAGGAGTTATTGCCCTTTGTTTTTTTTCTTACTTAAATTTTGTCCAGAGCATAGCTTGAAAACTAAATGAGATATAAACTTGAAAGTTCACAGGTTGATAGATGATATTAAGGAGTTTGTGGTGTCCGTGGTCGTGAGGTAGAGCGTCGGCCTCGTAACCAAAAAGGTCCTGAGTTCGATACCCGGGAGCGGGTGTCAACTTTGGGATTTTTCATAGGCCCACACATTCGGCGCGAGTACTGGTGTAGTTCCCAGGAAGCAGAATCGAGAGAGATTAGTATAAGTTGTAAGAACTTGTTTCTCAATCGATGTAAAATAAATATGTTTAAACTATATTAAGGAGAAGTGTAGTGTACAAGAACCATAATTTTCAGCCCCATATGTTAGAAGTTTTTGCCCTTTGTTATTTATTATACTTAAATTTTGTCAGGAGCATAACTCAAAAACTGTTAGAGGTGTAAACATGATACTTCTTAGGTAGATAGATCTTATCAAGGAGAAGTGCAGCGCACAGGAAACATAACTCTTGATTGGATAATTTAGGATTTATTGCCTTGTGTTAATTTTCTTACTTAAATTTTGTCTAGCTTATAACTTGAAAACTAAATGAGATATAAACATGAAACTTCATAGGATGATAGATGACATTAAGGAAAATGCAGTGTACAAGAACCATAACTTTCAGCCCTATATATTAGGAGTTATTGCCCTTTGTTATTTTTTGTACTTAAATTTTGTCAGGAGCATAACTCAAAAACTATTAGAGGTGTAAACATGATACTTCTTAGGTGGATAGATCTCATCAAGGAGAAGTGCAGCGCACAGAAAACATAACTCTTGATTTGATAATTTTGGAGTTATTGCCCTTTGTTATTTTTTGTACTTAAATTTTGTCAGGAGCATAACTCAAAAACTATTACAGGTGTAAACATGACACTTCTTAGGTGGATAGATCTCATCAAGGAAAAGTGCAGCGCACAGAAAACATAACTCTTGATTTGATAATTTAGGAGTTATTGCCCTTTGTTAATTTTCTTACTTAAATTTCGTCTAGCGCATAACTTGAAAACTACATGAGATATAAACATGAAACTTCACAGGATGATAGATGAAATTAAGGAGAAGTGCAGTGTACAAGAACCATAACTTTCAGCCCCATAGATTAAGAGTTATTGCCCTTTGTTATTTTTGTACTTAAATTTTGTCAGAAGCATAACTCTAAAACTATAAGAGGTGTAAGCATGATACTTCATAGATGGATAGATCTCATCAAGGAGAAATGCAGTGCACAGCAAACATAACTCTTGATTGCAGAATTTAGGAGTTATTGCCCTTTGTTATTTTTCTTACTTTAATTTTGTCTAGTGTATAACTTGAAAACTACATGAGATATAAACCTGAAACTTCACAGGTTGATAGATGACATTGAGGTGAAGTTCAGTGTACAAGAACCATAACTTTTGGCCCATAGTTTAGGAGTTATTGCCCTTTTATTTTTTTCTTACTTAAATTTTGTCAGGAGCATAGCTCAAAAACTATTAGAGGTCTAAAAATGATACTTCACAGGTGCATAGATCACACTAAGGAGAAGTGCAGCGCACAAGAATAAACAACTCGATGGTTTTATATGTGATCCCTAACTGTCCAGTGTCTTGTTCTTTTAGGGTACATCCTTCATTTTAACCCATTTCACTGACAAGCCCCTTTGGGCGTATATGTGCCGCTCTGCGAAGCTCTTGTTAATTACAAAATTCATGAAAGGAATCGTTTAGCATAGACTGGGTGAAAATACTTGCCCCTATGCTGCTGAAATGAAACAAAATAGTCAGAGCAACCAATCGTCTTTCAGGATCAATTTACATATTTCAGACTGTAAGAATACAGTTTAAGAATAACTTCAGAAACAAAAAGAGCAATAACACGATTAACCTGTAAAGACGCACATGCTGGTCTCTGTCTACTCTTTTAGTAGAGGACACCAGATGCCAAGGTACACAGTACATGAGTTAAAGGAAGTGGTGTGTGCCGAATGAAAAGGTCATTGCATTGAACATTTCTTTTCTCAGAATATGAAGGAAAACATATCTCAAGTATTGAAACAGTTTGTTGTTTTAGTCTTGTTAGCCGTGCGAAAAATAACTGCAATAATTGAACAGTTTTTGCTTACGATGTACAGTTACGTAACTCTAAAGTCCTTTGAACATTTTTTTATACAAGTTGGTGAAAGGAGCCATGCTCTGTGAACAGGAGTTTAATGCATATGCAAAAGCTATCGACCCATGTTAACCTGCACAGTCGGCACAGGCTGTCATGGGTCGAAACTTTTTGGTCTTGGTCGATTTTCTGCATGTCACAGGACCAGTCTACCTCATGAATAAGTCAGTGGTTAGACAAAATGGATTTTATAGATCCATATTTATGTAATTACTTCCTGGGTATAATGCATCATGGAGATGCATTGAACCCCCTTTTCACAGAGCACGTCTCAAAGATATTGGAACAGAAACATAGAGTATAAGAAAGCACACGTGTACAAACCCTTCATTTGTTAGTGGTGTAAACGGGGCAGATATCAAATCTTTCACCCTGAAATGTTTTATCTGAAACAAAAGTAGGAGTGCTATAAGATGAAAGGAATTATGTTAACTGTGTCAATATTATTATTCGTTTTCTTGGTGTTACTTTTCACTGCTATCAACGGTAGAGATCAAGACCAGACTGCACAGAACGGAGACTGCAACGAAGTGAAGTCTGATTATAGATCCACCATGTCCGCTACCTACCAGACCGAAAGCCGAACAATATCACTGACCTAAAGTACTTTTGAACAAGAAGTCCTTAGGCTGTCTCTTCCTTTGTTGGTGATTTGTCTTTCAAGTTTTGATTGTTAAATGGACAGTATCTTATTACATAGTTGTTATATCTGCTGATTTTTATTCTGAACAATATACTAGACCATAGTTTGAAAGGTAAGTCCATTTTAACCACTGTGGGGACATGTACATGCAATAGTGATAAAAAGAACCATGCACATTTGTATACACGAATTTGTCGCACGTATCTTAACATTAGAATGATAAACAATACTTATAACAAACGTTATTTACCCCGGCCATGTTAATATTCCTTGTTTTTATCACTGGAGTTGCATTTGCAGTGTTCTTGATTAGTCGGGTACAGGCGTTATCTATCATATCACGTGTCTCTGCATAAAATATAGTCGCTTTCTTTCCAATGACTCGCTTTCATTGATAATCCATTTTGTCCGAGTAAAATTTAATGTTTGAAAAGCTTTGTGAGAGTCAAGTCAAATAGAAATCCATTACAAGAGCGCCATTTACAGTGAGGCAAACAGAAAAGGTGTAACTTGCCTTATAACCTCCATGCAAAGTTTTACCTTGATTCTAGAACATGGAATGGACAGACAAATGACAGACTGAACTAAAGCAATAAAGTTGCGTAGTTTAATGTTGTGTTCGAATATAACTATAAATATGATCTGAAGGGGTAAAACCAAACACCAGCAAATCTTTCATTACTTATAAACATACAGTAGAGAGTGGACCATCAGGTCAGCGTAGACGGTCTGTCTCGGCCAGGATAGTGATAGAATTTTGAATTTTATATGCAAATATGGCCCCTAGTAATGAAGCAAAGATTTGTAAAGATAATTTGTATCACAGTTTACAAGGCCAACCAGATAACATGTTTTGGGTGAAGTTATCTGTTCTGTGTTTAGTCACACATAATAATTATGTCATGTAACATGGCGAACGTAAGTAAATCATAATTTCTTTAGAGCTATGCTACATTTATTGCCATCCAATTAGAATTAAGGAGGGTATTATTGTCAATTCCTGGCACTTGTTCAAAACCTTTGCTATGTTTATTGCTCTTCTAGATATATAATATTTGTACATCATGTATTTGATTCCGAAAGCGACCTGAAAAATGTCAAATCATTGTTTAAGTTTGTATATATCTTAGCTTCTGCTGGACCTTTTTTCGTTCAAACTGGTCAATGTTTTCCCTATGTAAGTGTTTTAAGATTTGCATTGTAAAATTTATGATAAAATACCATGCATTTGAACAGCACGTGTACCAGAATTAATGAAAATGTCCGTTTACCCAACCTTTACGACTAAGAATTGCAAAAAAAAGTGGTGAAGCAATACTCTTTTCGTTTCATCTTAATTAAGCGCTTTTTTCATTACTGACCTTGACTTACTTGAGGGGAAATGAACAGGCTTTAACAGCAAGAAAATGCCTTTTACAGACAAACACATTTCGCCTCAAGGAACTGTTGGCTGCTCCTTTTACGCCGCTCGATAAGGATGGGTATGTAGTGAAGCATATACACTCCACTGAAAAGTAATGTAAACAAATCTGCTTTTGTTGTATATGTTCTTTTCTTGTATTGCGAATAGAGTAGGTAAGCATCGTAAAAAGAAACATGATATGTTTCAATCAAAATGGCAGCTGTTTTTCCTTGCATTGATAATCAAAAGTGCCTACCGTAAATTGTATATGTATTTTGTTTTAAAATAAGACGATTCTTTTTGTCGAAATGTCATGATATACCTATGCATTCTTTATTTCTGAACTTAGAAACAAACTACTTTTATTCAATATAGGCTACCCCCTTTTTTTTGTATATGAGTGTCGCTAAATATCAACGGCATACCATTCTGATACAATTCATTTGAAATGCAAAAAATGCACCATTTATCATGACTGTCATCGTTTTTATATGGTATTATTATTTCTTTCATTTCTGTCCGTCTAACTGATAGTAAACAAACACCTTTACATAAGGAAAATTTTCTACTAGTAATTAAAATTGCGTGGCTATTAAAGGGTATTCAACTTCGATCTATTACAGAGAAATTAACTTCCCTCTTATTGAAGAATATGCACACTTTACAGGAGTCTTCAGTAAGTTATTTTTTGTCTAAACCAGTATTAACACACAATGCTTTTTCAAGTCTTTTTTTTTTCCGTTTCATTTTTCTTCTGAAAGGGAGGGGTTTTCTCAGAAATTGCCGCATGGTCATTGAACTTAAATATAGTACAACACTCGAACCATGATAGAGTTTCAATCCTCAGAACTTGTTTTGATATACTTTACGATCTATAAATAACACAATCAGAACAAAAGTATCTTTTTCTCCGAACAAATCTCTAAGTTCTCATAAAGGAGCCTTGCTATATCGATGTCAACTTCCAGAATTATCTTCGGCAAATGAAAATCTAACTATGAAACGTGCTATAAATGAAGACTTGCAACTATTTCTACAATGATTGTAATTAAGAGACATGTATCAGATACATCCAGGGGTAAACTCTCCACAAAATCTGATTTTTCTATACTTGAAAAGTACTCTATTCAAAGGTTGATCCAAAAGTCAGACCTGTTCTTGAATCCTCTACTAGGGTTGTACATGATAAAGCAAAGAAAAAATGTACGACTTTTATTCAGTTAATGGTTCCTTAGCGGAAGGAATGTCAATGACTATAGATGAACGGAAAAGATTGGCTGTTGCATGGAAAGATGCATCCAATGGAAGACTTGAGGTGGTGGTACATGTAGGAGCTAATTGCCTGAAGGACTGCGAAGAACTGGTATGAAAAATCCATTTTTAACCCTTAGAATGCTATTATTCATCAGTCAGGCATAAACTCTGAATGTTCAATAAGGCTTTTCAGAGTTAAGTGCCTAGGCAATATTGATCAATGTACACCAAGAGCCACGTGAGGTGTAACCTGATTTTTAAGCTCCTCTAGATGCAGACAGAATTATGAAGTTGCGCCTATTGCAGGCTACCATGCAGTTACTGCCACGGCATCGTTATTCGTCGTTTTTGTAGATTCATAGGTCTTAACATAGTATCTACTTTCCTGACTTGGAAATGTAAAAAGAAACTTCGAAAAAGTGTATATTGTACATACTATAAGAGGCTATAGATACATACACTTGTTATCGAACATACATATGAGCCATGCTCTGTGAAAAGGGCGCAGTGCGTGCAGGCTTACACGAGTCGAAACTTTTTGCTGTATGTAAATTTTATGCATGTCCAAGGACCATTCTACATTAATATCCAGTAAATTGTCATACTAAATGGGTTTTATGGATCCCTAATTACATGAGTACTTGCCTGGTATAATGCATTACGGAGATGCGTTAAACCCTTTTTGCCAGAGCACAGCTCATATATTATTGAAATACTGATTAAAAACGACTTTAACCACCAATCAGCTATTGTGATTTGCAGGAGTGAGGAACATGATCAGTTTGTACATCCATTCATTGTCATTTTGATCTGCCCTCTTCGATAACGAAAATATTGGATTTAAACTAATTGATTAAAGTTGATATGTGAACCGTAAGAGGGTGTTGATCCCTTGAATATTTTACCTTTTTATGATGAAGTAAATCAAGCTAAATTTTTCTTGTTTCGTTAACCCTTATCCTACCAAATAAAAATTGTCGACAGTTTCACAAAAATATTTTGCTAAATGTACGGATATTGGGCTGGCTTATATGACTAAAAATACCGATAAAGCAGCGGAGGGTGTAGAGCAAGATCAGACTGCACGTATGTGCAGGCTGATCTTGCTGTACACTCTCCGCAAAAGTCACCCATGGTCGCGAACGGCAGGATAAGGGTTAACGTTGTTTTCAAATTAAAAGAACTTCCTTTTCTAGCCTGTTTTATTTTTCTTGTAGGCACGCCATGCAGAGAGTATAGGAGCGGATGCCATTGCGTCCTTCGCCCCTTCTTATTACAAGCCAGAAAACGAAGGTAAATGATTTTTTTTAACCCTTTAAGCTCTAAACAAGTGAGTCGGTGCTTAAGGACAATTTGTTTACAATGCCAGGTGTTTTGGTCGAAATATCTCCCTTGATCTTAGTTCAGCTGGTTCCGTATTCACCAACCATTCTTAATTTCAAATTCTAGATTTAGAAATTAACACTTCTGATTGGCTGAACCATTTGGTTTAGCAAATAAATGTTACTTTCAAATCTAGAAATTCTTGAGAAAAAGAATCAGAATGTTCTTTAGAATATGCAAAATTAAGGCGACTATATAAGCAGTTATAGTTGTATTATGAATACTGCAGATTTCTTTTAGAAACAATATGGCATACGAGAGAGCTGCCAATGAAGAACAATCTCACAATTTCACTAACGATTTTCACTTGTTCGTAATTCTACATGCTCTAAAATTGAAATCCAGGATGAGTTGAACGTGAGAAAAACTGAAAACATTTTATTATTATTCACTTAGCACTGTAAATTAACTGAACTTTGAATTCGTTTGATTGGGGTTTTACACTGCTTTTAACAACAATTGCAGTCAAATCATAACAACAGATCATTAACTTACAAGTATGTCGTTCCTAAGTTTGAACAGTATCACGAGTACATAGATGGTACTCATCTAGAGTCCATGTGAAAATTTCCAACAGCCGGTATCAAACCATACTCTTTCATTCGGAATCCAGCGCCTCAACCTGACTGAAGCACTGTTGATTAGTAATACATTGTACTTTATTTATTCGTTTTTATCATTTATTTCTAAAGAATGGCTAGAACAAATATGCCTTTGGAAAACTAGTAGCTTTCATAATTATATTGTATGGGATATTGAGAATTGGATATTTTTTCCTGATCCATACTCAAAGAAAATTTTAAGTAACCTTATTTGTACTATATGTATCTGGATAATCAAACTTTGCTGTAAACGACAAAATATCTCCATTTATGTTGGTTCCACACAGTATGTTCACAATGTTTTGAAACACGTATGCTTACAGAAATTATGGTTGAAGTAATAGAAAAGATAGCTGGGGCAGCATCGAAGACTCCATTCTACTATTACGACATCAACTTTATGACAGGATGCTACAGTAAGGTTGAATTCTTAATCTTCCTTTGTCTTACATAGTGGAGATTGTGCTGTGAAGTCTGCTTTGTGCGAGTCTTATGTCTGTTAATTTCCATATAGGCTTACATGTTCCACATAGAAGAGGTTGCACTGTGTAATCTGTTGTGAGCACTTTTGACATAGAAAAGGTTGCACTTTGTAATCTTCCGTGTAGATATTTTACATCTGTAATCTTACGCTTTGTGAATTTCTGTGCACACATACATGTATTAGATCTACATAAAAATGAATGCACTGTGTAATCGTCCGTGTTCATATTTTACATAGATGTGTCGATTTATAACCTGGCTTGTACATTTTTACGTAGAAGAGGTTGCATTATGTGAACAGATGTTTCCCTTCGTGATCGTTCGAGATCATGTATGCTTTACCTGTATAAAAAAGCTTTCATGACTCCGATACCTAATTGCTTGTTGCATCTTTCAAACTTGGGTGCCGTAATTTCACATAAACATTTCCCCTAATGTATGTCTGATTACAGTAAATGTGCGGAAGTTTCTTGAGCTAGCTAGAGGAAGGATACCAACACTACGAGGCTTGAAGCATTCTTCCCGAGAGTTACCGAGTGCCTACGATTGTACACTGGTAGAAAACGGTAACATGCAAGTGTTACTGGGAACAAACGAGGTACAACTGGCATATTTCTACTATGGCGTAAAATACGTTGCAATATTGTATCTGGTAATATATGTCTTCCATATTAAAAATTCATATTCTATATTGAGATATTTATTGTCTATCAAACAAATTTATTATGTATGAATGATGTATATATATTGTGTACAAGATATATTCATTGTGTATAAAAATATTTATTGAGTAAAAAATTATGTATTGGGTATAAAATATATTTATTTTGTAAAAAAGATATTTATTGAGTTAAAAGATATATAATGTGTATAAAAAATATTTATTGTGTATAAAACTATTTAGTGGGTAAAAAAAAATATACCTTAATAGTATAAAATAAATTTATTTTGTATAAAAAATATTTATTGAGTGAAAAAATTTATATTGTGTATAAAATAAATTTAATGTGTATAAATATATATATCGTGCATAAGTCACGAAAATATTTATGTGCGAAATTAGAATTCATTAGCTAGAAAAAAATATATATATATATCGTATCAGGAGGACTCGTACCCTGGAGAACTCGTACCCTTAGCTCGAGGGTAATGAGAATATATATAGAATATGAATTTTTAATATGGAATACATATATTATCAGATACAATATTGCAACGTATTTCACGCCATATTCTACTGTAAAAAAAGATTTGTTCTTTTGGCTTGATATAATATCCTCTAACAGCATTTCATCCTTCATTGTTATTTTAAAGTTGAAACTATTTTCTTTTATACCTATGTTCTTTGACTTAAATGGTTAACTTTATAGGCAGTTTTTTTTTTTCATTTGACGTCGTTTATAGAGAATGCTTCGTTTAAAATTTAACCAATACATAACTGAAAATCCAATATTTCAATAACCAGATGGGATGCTAGAAGGCAAATAAGTCATTCTAAGGTGAGCGAATACATGTATATGATTAAATATGGGACCAGTCAAATTTCAGCAACGATTTACATGTTGCACAATCGTTTGAAAGTCTAGCAAAAAAAAATGCCCTATTTGGTTGCATTTCAGCAATATTTGAGTTCCCTCGTCCTGGGAATACCAGGGGTGGTTATTGTATCCTATCTTGGTCCCGTGTTTCATGATTTAAGGAAAGCTTTCGACGCCAATGATTTGCAGACGGCGAGAGATTTACAGGTATATAAGGCTTTCACAACATACATGTATCATTAATACTTCTGTGATTAGGTCTAATATAACTTCTAATCCAGATAATTAGTTGATTTTACCAGACAAACGTCACCTTCAGATTTTTTTTCGTCTTACAGCAGACCTCTTTAGATTGATTAGCTCGAGTAAAAGATGTTATGTTGCATCTAGTTAAATATTGTTTAACACCTTCCTTACCATAGACGACACAAAGAAGCTTTTGTGGGCAGTGTCAATGAAGGCCAGAATGCACAGAATGCGCAGTCTGGTCTCTAATCTACACTGGCCACTAAATCCACTTTATTCAGGATTATAACCGAAATAGAAGCTTTTGTGGACAGTGTAAATCAAGCCTGAACTGCACGGAACGTGCAGTCAGATTTCAGATATACATTGTCTACTACTTTATTCTGGATTACAACCGGCACGTCAGTTCATTTTGCAAGAAAACTTCACTTGTAGCTGTTTTGAAAGTTTAATTTAGTAGTAAGATTTAATGACAAATGATTTAATTGGGAGGATTTAAACGTTTTATCTACTTACAGGTGCTCTGCCAAAAGATACAAAATGTCAGGAAAAAATATGGAGGTGAGAAATTCGTAATCGTTTACGCAATTTTCCTGTAACTCTAAAATCACCTTCTGAAAACACTAACGGAGTAATTATTTTTTTTAAACACTCTAGTGCACATGATAGTGAAATATTGGTGAGAATAAGTGGTATTTTCTTAATTCTCTAAGTTCATGTGCTTCCAGCAGTTTAACACTTATCCTGCTAAATAACTAAAATGGAACTTTCAATTCGATAGTAAAAACCAAAATACATGTATGTATTTGCTATGTATAACTTGTACAAATCCAGCATTATTATTCCCCAAAACACCTTTGAAATAGCAATATTTTGGTTTCTCGGTAACTTTCGTTTCCAAATCATTTTAACTTTTATAAGTTTCATACTCATTCCATTATAACAAGTTCTTGCTACTTGATACTATACGTAGGTGGTATGAGCACAGCAAAGGCCATGTTCACTGTCCTGACTGGAATAGACGTGGGTCCGGTAAGACTACCACTTCGACAACTCGATCAACAGGAGATCGACAAGATGAAAATGGACTTTGCAACACAAGATCTTCTTGAAGTTGCCCGACCTAAAGGAGAATAGTCTTTGCAGTCGGTAGTTTTGACCGAGATCAGTTTTACCCCTATCTTGCTAACTAAATGGAATGAATTTTTTGAGCCGATAATAAAAACCCAAATTTTGCTACTTCAAAGATATTTTTGACCGACAAGATGTCCTTCTCGAACAGTGTAGACCTAAGATCAGACTGCACGTTCTGTGCAGTCTGATCTTGATCTATATTGTCCACAAAAGGTCAGTGAGTCGCTCTAAGCAGCCTAAGGGTTAATAGTCATGAATATGTACAGCTTAAATAAAATACAAATGAAGTCTAATAAAGGTGTTCATTCGTCATAAAACGAGCAATTTTTTCATTTGCCGCTATTTCTTCCATGTGCATGCCCATTTATCATAATGCTTATGATACAAGCTCATAATCATTTTCCACTTGTTTCGACACTGTTTGTATTTTGACTGTCTGGAAATCGAACAAGCCTTCCTCCTCCTCTATCTTGATTAAACGACCATAACACAGGCTTTCAGAAAAGCTGCAAGCTTTCGGTTCACTTGCAACACGACAAATTCCTCGTCCACTCAGGAAATTGAACAGAATTAATTGAAATTTTATAATTAAGGACAACTTGGTTTTTTTTTTTTACAATTTTAAACACCTTGATGAAAATCTAGAAACGAAACTCTATTATCAAACAGCACGCTCTGTACCGTCTGATCTTGATTTACACTGGTCACAAAAGCAATATGTGACCCACACTATGCTAAATTTTAAAGAAACAATTCAAAAAGACAAGATTTCAACTAATATTTATTGGCTCAAATTATACGTAACAGAAACTGAAAAAGCACTGTAATTAGACATAGCGTTAATACAGCTGTAACAGAGGTCACAGTGCGCAAGTTCAGGATCAAAACAATGATTAGATAAATCAAGTTCAAGCCCAAATATCATCAATGATTCTCTGGTAAAATTTTAGTTGTGTCTTCCACATACAATTCTTTCAAATAATGCATTTCGAACAGAGAAAACATACAGAAAACATTATTGTAATACATAGCAACACAACCCATCTTTTTCTCTTTTGTATTTCATGACCGCACTGACTAGGCTTCGTGCAACCATATATTAATAAGGTCAAAACAACGAAAATTGTCAAATTGCAAATCCAAAGGGAGAAAATGTTGGTAACAAGCATTTTCTCTGTTTCCCAAAATGTTTTCAAAAACCTTTTTCCTCAGCATCTTAAAAAACATCAAATTTTCAATGAGAGTAAAATGTATCTACATCTATGCTCAATATAAGCTTAACCCTTTACCAAACAATCCAGCGTTTCGACGACCCTGAGGAAGGAGGCTTTTGAAAATATTGTAAGAAAAGGAGAAAATGCTGGTGAATCATTTTCTCAGAATGTTTTCTATCCTTTAAGAGACAAATCCCATCATTTCAGCCATATCAAGGTTGTTGTCTGCTAATACTTTTGGCTAAATTTTGATATTTGGTAAAGACTTAAGGATACATGAATATAAAGCTAAATCATTCTGATGTGCTATCTCAATCGACTTTTTCTAAATCATTTTTAGCAAATCCTTTCTTTCATATCAATACATTTTGATAAATAAAAAAAAAAATACTTTCAATCTTTGGAATGCTGAGACAAGTGGGCAGATTGCTCAAACTGATCCATTTCTTCGTCTTTCAAATTGCTTCCTTCACTCTTTTTTTTCCTAAGTCTTAGCAGTCCATACTTTCTAGTTTCTACCCATTCTATTGGTGTCTACAGTTACACTCCATTCAATATTTGTAAATGGTCAAGACGTTCTAATAATTCTAACTATTTACCAAATAGATCTGGGTTTTATGGACCTTTGGAACATATTGTGGGAAAACTGGGAAATGCTTGTAGCCAGCATTTTTCCCTTTTTCCCCGCAATGCTTTTTACCCTTTCAGATACAGCTCTCTTCATCTGAGCAACATTTATTTGGCGTATGCAAATGCTTTCAAAATGGACCATTCTAGAACATTCTAGAGTTAAGAAACAATAAAGAATCGTCTTTTTTCCGTCATCAAACACAATTTTTCAGAACAGAAGCTTTTCTATATAATAGTCTAACGAAAGAACAGTAAACATTGCTAAAACTTTTTGATATGATCCCTTATATCACATTAGTGTATTATAATAAATTATTTCATGCTTTCCGGTAGGTTATCGAGAAATATCGGTGAAATATTTTTCGATATTTCATGGTTACGACCAGTAAAAATACCGATTTTTATATTTTAACTCTTCAATTGAAGGCGGAAACAATTGTTCCCGCGCACTAGTTACCTAGGTAAAATGCGCGTGTCTCACAACCAGATGGAAATATGACGTAATTTACCTTACATTTCTCGCGCTTGACGTAATATTGTAATGCGTTGCTATGCGAAGGGGGTTCGCCACGGGGAATAACCGAAAAGAACTGTACTGGATTTTGATTAAGTTCCCCCGTGGAAGGGTTAAAAGCATGAAATAAATAGAATATTTGTTTTTTTTGGTGAAAGATCGAAATTTATTTCATCGAGTGAACATCATCGATAATATTTTCACTCATGGCTGCGCCACTCTCGAAAATATTACCGATGATGTTCACTCGATGAAATAAATTTCGATCTTTCACCGTAAAAAACAAATATCCTCTATATCTTTATACACCATCCTATGAAAGCTACTGTTTCTTTCCATTATAAAAGGTACCTAGGTGCAGAAAGCAAGCAGTGTAGCTCTCACCCCTCAGAGCACAAGATAACTGAAATGGCCATCAATAGCCAAGACAAAATGATCCATCAATATATTGCATTTTCAGGGGAGTTCTGAATAAAGGCTTTTGCCAAAATTTTGAACAGTATGGATAAAGATCATAAAGTAGGTTCTGCACATTCTGATCTTAAGTCTACACAAAAAAAGCAGGTAGTATCTCTTCCAGAAAATCAAATTCTAAATTTGCAGATGACATATTAGCTGTAGCTTAAAATGATGAAATTTTTCTGTAAAGGGTAGAAAACATTGTGGGAAAAGTTGAAAATCTTGGTAACGAGCCTTTTCCCATAATTCTTTTCAGACTTTTTCCAATGGTATTGTTTTTTGAAGGGATTACAAGTTAAAACACAATACATGTATCAAGAACCTGTTCTTTACATATGTGCATACTTTGATCAATCTTCCGCAGATCTCTAAAGAAAATCTGTTCATATGAAAAAGTGACTGCACACCGACAGCATGCAATTTATCCATTTTTAACTATATATTCTACATCCAGCCTCATATGCATACTTTTTTCACCTTAGTTTTAAGACACAAATAGGATAATAGTGTAAAATTACCAGTTTACTCTAAACTACTATCACAAACTTAGCTTTGTTAAAAAAAAAAAAAAAAAGAAAATGTTATGTTTTAACATCATATGCATGTACTTCATTTTAAAATCCATCTGTCAACAGTTTGATTTTTTATTTATTGTTAACCCTTAGGCTGCTAAGCTCGACTCTGTGACCTTTTGCGGACAGCATAGAACAAGATCAGACTACACAGAATGTGCAGTCTGATCTTGGATCTATACTGTCCAATTAAGAGATATATTTCCTCAAAAAATACCTTTCAAACAGCAATATTTGGAATTTTACCATCGGCTTGAAAGTTTCATTTCTTTTATTTAGCGGAATAAGGGTTAAAACATTTGTATCATGATAACTAGGCATGGGGAAGGGGAGGGGGAAACAGGGGAAGATCCTGATCCATGTAAATTATAAATAGAAAGTACAGCCTGTACTCTCCTCTTTCAGCATTTTACAATCAGCACTAAAAGTGTTCCAAGATCAGGGTCTTTATTCAAAACGATTCTCAATAACATTTTTGCTCTAATTCTAAAACTTTCCTGATTTTCAAAGTAACACAAATTTGAAAGCAAATAATTAAGCCGAACAGAAATTGTGTTTTTTCTAAACAGAGAATATGATCAAAAATAAAATAAAATGGTTGGTGAATATGGACCAAGCCACACTAAATTTTCAATTTGATCTGATATACGCTAGCCTATATCACATTGCTCTCACCTATATGCTTTTGAAGGATTATATTTAGTTTTTTTAGGGGGCTATTCAGATTTTAATAAACGAACTTCAAAAATATTTTAATGTTGAATTAAGTAAAGCATAGATGAGAAACAGCTGACACTTGCAATTTGATCTGATATATGCTAGCCTATATCACATTGCTCTGACCTATATGCCTTTGAAGGATGATATTTAGATCTTTAGGGGGCTATTCAGATTGTAATAGTCAAACCAAACTTCAAAAATATTTTAATGTTGAATTAAGTAAGGCAAACATGAGAAACCACTGACAAATATGAAAAGTGTCCGAAAAAATACATTTTTAATGGTATTTTCTGAATGATACACATAGCCTCTTAAGGTACTTTTAGATTTCACGCCAGAATTTCACAAGGGCATCATAAAAAGAGACATAGTTCCCTAATAAAAAAAAAGGGCCATCCCCATATTTAAACACTAAAATTGCATCCTTTCACTAAATATAACTCTTCAGTTCCTATATGCTTACAGACAAAGATATATCTTGTAACGTTTATCAGCTTTTCTTTTTGAAAATTTGATTCAAGGCAAAAAAATCTGAATAAATGTAGTGCCCTTACATAAAACAATACTTTAATCTGTTTACCTATCTGGAAATGTTTCTATTCAGCATTCAAAAGATTAGGTATGCTACCCTTGTCAGACTTGTAAAGAAAGAACTGTATTTAATGATATGAAAATATATTGTGGGAAAAAAAAAGAGTTTTCTTGGTACAAAAAAATATTCCTTATACAAGCAGACAACTGTTTAGGCATTACTGAATCAGAAGATACTTCTAACAACATCATGATTTTCCACTTTTTTCTGTTTGGAATATTTCTGAAAATGCTAAAAAAGCCCAAATGGAGATACATTCAGCTCTTTGGTAATGCCAGAAGCTTTAGATATTTTGGAGGAAACTTTAACATACTCCAATTACACAACTTATTCTGCAAAAAAACAAAAATGCACAAATTAAAACAAATAAGTACATATATACAGTACCATACAATAAACATATTACTTCTTAAAGAAAATCCATTTAACTCTTAACTTGCTCAATAATTGAAATGGACATATTTAGTCTATAAAATTAACCTCACTCATATAATATCAAGATTGTTAACCACCTTATTGGCTATACTAAAGTTGCATCTTTCGCTGGTTTTAAAATAAGTTCTACAATTCATTTGCTCTGTGAAAAGTGGGTTTAATGCATCTGCAAAAAGGATCAACCTATGTCAGCTTCTGCAGTCCATGCAAGCTGATGGATTGAAACATTTTACTATTGGTCAATTTTCTGCATGTCAAAGGACCAGTCTATCTCACGATTCTATCAGTTGTTACACAAAATGGATTTTCTCAATCCAGTAATATGTGATGACTTTCTTGGTATCATGCATTAAGTCCCCTTTTGCCAGAGCATGGCTCATATGGCCTGCAACACGCGAAAAGGGGTATTGTGACATTTGCGTGAAGTGTTGTCTCGGATCAGCCTGCGCAGTCCGCGCAGGCTAATCCGAAATGACACTTTCCGTTTTTATGTAATTTTCTGTTTTGCGCAAGTCTACTGTAGCACAAAATCTAACGAAGTCGTAAAGTGCCGTCTCGGATTAGCCAGCACGGACTGTGCAGGCTGATCCGAGACGACACTTTACACAAATGTCCGAATGACCCTTTTCGTGTGTTGCAAGCCATATACAAATGTATGCTTTGTGATGTCTTGCTTGGCTAAATGCATTGAAGATACATTAAAACCCCCTTATGCCAGAGCATAACACAATTTCATTCTCAATAGTTGCTACCTGGAAAACCAACCAGTACTCCCCTCACCATGTGGGTAGTTCATAAGATTCATCCAATACCTCACAGAATTTTAACCTGACATCTTTGATGAGAGAGGCAGATATTCCACCCCATCACAACCAAAAACTGTGACCCAACTGACAAACACTTGAGGCAAAAGAGAATATCATCTTTTAACAGAATGGAAAACAATGGAGGAAAGGGTGCAAATTCTTGTTAACTTGTTATCAAATGACAAAATTTTGACTTGATCAAATTAGAAGCATTTGCAGACAACAAATTAAATGTAGAACAAAAGATAGTTCCTGTCTTCATTAGAGTAGAAAAGATTGTGGAAAAGGTGATGATGGTTGCCAGCATTTTCTCCTTTTCCCACAATATTGTCAATATCCTTCTATTTCAGGGTCAGTAAAATTCAGGATTGTGTGGTAAAGGGTTGAAAGAAATAGCTCATTTTCCCTGCAATGTTTTCCTAAGCTTTTAAAAATCAGGGGATACTTAAAACTTCAAAGTGTTACACAAGGAATAACTGAATGAAAGTAAGTATAAAAGAGCCATGCTCTGGCAAAAGGGTGCTTGATGCATCTCCTTGAGACATGATACCAAGAAATTTGTCATATAATTATGGATCCATATAATCCATTTTGTATAACTAAGTTATGAGGTTCAACGGTCCTTTGACATACAGAAAATTGACTAATAGCAAAAAGGTTCCATCTATGTCAGTCTTCGCAGATTGCGCAAGCTGACATGGGTCGATTTTTTTTGCAGATGCATTAAGCCTTCTTTTCACAGAGTATGGCTCATATTTAAACCAAACTGACAGAGGCAACATGTTCAAATAAGACTTTTAACTGATACAAAAACATCATCATCTTTATTTACAGAATAAGCCCATCACTGTACAAGCCGATACTAATACCAACTCAAAACTTGTCCCAATGCACAAAATATAGATGCACTTGAAGTAAATTGAACAGCATGGAAAACAGCAGGGAAAAGTAGCAACTGCTTGTACTAAGCAACTGCTCATTTTTACACAATGTCTTCCAATGCTGTTTCTTGCAGCGGCCTACAACGCCACATTAATGCAGTAATGGGTTAAAATTCTATATCAAGCAAGTACATAGTGCATGTATATATCTTACAAATGCAGGCAAATAACAACAAAGTATTAGAGTTATAACTGAGCACTCTATTCTAATACTGTAATTAATAGCTGCTATAGCTTGTAGAAGGGACTTGTTCGTTTATTTGCCCTTGCTCTTTTCCAGACAAAATAACTGTAGACTTCCCCATATTGAAAGCAAATGCAGACAACAAATTAAATGTTGCTCAATTGATGTCTCTAGTAAGCATTATTTTCTCCTTCTTCCACAGTGTTTTCAAAGGCCGCCTTCCCCACGGCTTGTTTGGTATAGGGTTGACTCATCACCACACAGGCTAAAGATAGACCTAAAACAAAATTCTTAGCAAAAATGATGAATTTAAAATTATATACGAAACATTATGGAAAAAGGAAGAGATGATAATAACAAGCAATTCTCCTTTTCAACAAATATTTTAATGTCTATCTACTGCAGGGGTCCATGTGACAACCAGTAGCAAAAAACAAACCCTGTTTGACATCATATCTATTCTCTCATAAGTCTTTGAACATATCAACATTTCACAATGAATGTGTACAAGTACAAGACTTTACAATTTAAGTTTTTACAGACAATATTAATCACTCTCCTGGACAGTGCAGTTTCTGATCAGACTGCTTGTTCAAACAAGCAATTTCAACATTTTGTGTTTCAACATGTATTTATGTATTAAATATTAATTAATGCCTCTTATCCATATTGTATGAGGATGTTTTAAGTCGGCACAGCAACTTTACTTCCATTTGATATGAGTAAATTAACATGCATAAGGAATTTTATCTGACCAATAGCATATACTTTTAAAGATACTGTCATATAGCAATATTGGAGTCTCCATTTTGGTGCTATTACATGTATTAGTAAATCTGTTATCTAACATGAAAGTATATCAATATTCAATACAAAACAACAATTGGCAGTAGACACATGGTAAAGAAAAAATATCATCAAATATGAAATCCAGGTAGATATGTGTAAAACAGAACAAAATGTGTGATAGATGACAACAAGTTCTAGCACTGTGATTTTCACACTAGATATACTTTACTGAATATCTATTTTAACCCTTTAGGTGCCAATGCCATTTCAGTTTCTTTAATAAAGAGCAGATCTAGACTAGTTTGCACATTCTTGGTTCTTCAATGTCCAATACACAACCTGACCAAACCATCCTGGAAATTTTCAGTTTCTTTTGAGAAGAGAAGATCAAAATCATCCTTCTATGTTCTTGGATCTAAATAGTCAAATGTTTTGTGAGACAGTATGAGCAAATAAGGCAAGAAACTGGACTATTCTGACTGACCAGGATATTCATTCAATTACGCCTAACATCATTCTGTTTAAAAAAGATGTCAGTCATACATAAAATTTGCAGGAAAATTCCCTTGAATTTTATCTAACAAAGAAGGTTTCTTTAATCGCTTAACCAAAATACAAAATTTAAGAGTTTTCTAAATAGAACCATTAGCAGACAACACATTAAAAATGGCTCAAATAAGAAATGAATGAAAACGTTGTTGGAAAAAGAGAAAATGCTGTTTCCTTTTCCCACAATGTTTTTTACCTTTTCAAAGACAATTTCCATTCTTTCAGCTACATTTGTCCAAAGTTATCCTTAATATAAATTATATCCATTAACCTCTGACACCAAGGCAACTTTTCATGCTTTTGGAGATATTGTTGATCAAGATTTAGCCTGCACAGATTGGCTCTCTGATCTTCCATCTACACTACTTGATATTTTGTGAGAGGCATTCAAGAGCGATGGCAGAGTTGTTTGTTTGTTTGTTTGTTTTTTTAATCAAGAATGCTACTCTATTACTGAAAACTAAAATTAAAATCATATCAATGTAAGAAATAGTTTGCAAAGGTTAACTTAACATATAACTGTAAATAATGAAATCTTAAGACATGCAATGAAAACTGAAGTCAACTCTGTTTAACAACAAACAAAATTTTAGAATCATCCAAACTGAAAGCATTTGCAGACTACAAATTAAATGTGATTTAAATGTTGAGATTTGTCTTGGAATGGGCTGAAAACATTGTGGATAAAACGGAGAAAATGCTAGTTTTTCTCCTTTTTCAACAAAATTTTAAAAGCCTTCTTCCTTAGGGTCGTTTAAACTCGGGATTGTTTGGTGATGGGCAAACTTTTTTCAGCTTCAACATACAAATAGCTTAGTATTATTGCTAGTCTGAACAGTGTTACTGTAAATTATAATGTTCAAGTACAGCTACCCAATTTCCAAACATGGTTTAACTTTTGACCAGGCAACAAAGTGTTAGACTTGTCCATTTTGTTAGCATTGCAGATAACAAACCAAATGTGGCATAATTGCTGTTAGTTCTCTCTGAAAGAGTAAGAAAATTGTAGAGAAAGGAGAAAATGCTAAAACTATAATGTCCTCCTTTTCCCCTAATGTTTTCTAAAGTTCCTAAGGGTCATTAAAACTCAGGTCTGTTTTGTTAACCCTATGCATGTAATTAGCATTTTTTCCTTTTCCCATAATGTTTTCTATCTATTCAAGGTCAAGCACTTTCATTTGAAAAAACAAAAAAAAATTAACTGTTGTCTGAAAATTCCTTCATTATGGACCAGTCTCAAACAACGGTAATGGGTTAAAGGTTAAATGGCCCAAAACTTAAATTTTAACTACAAAGATTGTATGAGAATCTCTCCGACAATATTGATCCAGGTAAAAAATAAATCTAAAACCATTTACATGGGGCAGGGAAGGGAGCTTCTCTATAATATGCTGTAATACACAAGGAAATTAGCACCTTTTGATAACCACGGCTGACAAAACAATTCTGAAAGCTTTACACAAGTTAACTAACAGAGTAGCTTAAAGACACAAATAGTGTTTTGACAAGCAGAGCTAGGGGCTGGAACAATCCTTCTTCTGTGCTGTTATAAATAATCCGCTAAAATCAGGCTTCTGATCCAACTTTCTCAGGTTTTATCCTGCTTATCTGAACCATGATAACTACTTGGTCGCACAAATTTGTCACCAGAAGGTCGTCTCTGTAAAAAAAAAAAAAAAATTATAAATAAATTTATAATGGATTCAGCTTTAACCCTTTACCAAACAATCCCTGGTTTTTACGACCCTGACATAGAAGCCTTTTAAAAACATTGTGGCAATTTGTTGCAAGAGACGCCCGTCCCACCGCCAGTTGTCGAGGGGGTATAATAATCGTAAAGGGCAACAAACATGTTTACCAAGTCTCAAGTCAATTTGACTTGAGGTGACAAAGTTCCGTTCCAGACAAGCAAGAAATACTGTAAAAATGAAGATCAAAGTGGAATTACTCGAAATCTGCACTAAGTAGAGTTTTTGTTCTTGCGCACTGTACTCCGTAATATTGCAACAAACATGCATACCAAGTTTGAAGTCACTCTGACTTGAGATGACAAAGTTATATTCTGGACAAGCAGAAAATGCTGTAAAAATGACGATCAAAGGGAAATAACTCAAAGATAGCATGAGGTAGAGTTATGGTTCTTTCGCACTGCACTCCGTATTATTGCAACAAACACACATGCCACGTTTCAAGTCAATCGGACTGGAGATGACAAAGTTAAGCTCCGTACAAGCAGAAAATGCTGTAAAAATGACAAAGGGAAATACCTCAAAGACAGCATGAGGTAGAGTTATGGTTCTTTCGCACTGCACTCCATATTATTGACAAACACAAATACCAAGTTTCAAGTCAATCGGACTGGAGATAACAGTTATTTTCCGGACAAGCAGAAAATGCTGTAAAAATGACGATCAAAGGGAAATAACTCAAAGACAGCACGAGGTAGAGTTATTTTTCTTTCGCACTGCACTCCGTATTATTGCAACAAACACACATGCCAAGTTTCAAGTCAATCGGACTGGAGATGACAAAGTTATGCTCCGTACAAGCAGAAAATGCTGTAAAAATGACAAAGGGAAATACCTCAAAGACAGCACGAGGTAAAGTTATTTTTCTTTCGCATTGCACTCTGTATTATTGCAACAAACACAAATACCAAGTTTCAAGTCAATCGGACTGGAGATGACAAAGTTATATTCCGGACAAGCAGAAAATGCTGTAAAAATGACGATCAAAGGGAAATAACTCAAAGATAGCACGAGGTAGAGTTATGGTTCTTTCGCACTGCACTCCATATTATTGCTACAAACACACATGCCAAGTTTCAAGTCAATTGGACTGGAGATGACAAAGTTATGCTCCGGACAAGCAGAAAATGCTGTAAAAAATGACTATCAAAGGGAAATAACTCAGACAGCATGAGGTAGAGTTATGGTTCTTTTGCAATGCACTCCATATTATTGCAACAAACACATATACCAAGTTTCAAGTCAATCGGACTGGAGATGACAAAGTTATACTCCAGACAAGCAGAAAATGCTGTAAAAATGACGATCAAAGGGAAATAACTCAAAGACAGCACGAGGTAGAGTTATAGTTCTTTCGCACTGCACTCCGTATTATTGCAACAAACACACATGCCAAGTTTCAAGTCAATTGGACTGGAGATGACAAAGTTATGCTCCGGACAAAAAACTGGACACCGCCTGCCCGTACGCCATGGGTATAAAAAAGGACAAAATGCTGCTATCCAACATTTTCTTTTTCCTACAATGTTTTCAAAAGTCCTCCTCCTCAGAGTAATGCAACTCAGGACTGTATGGTAAAGGGTTAACAGAAGCAAAAAGATCAAAATTAGACTTCAGTTAACCCTTTACTACATAATCCCAATTTTTAAAGCTCTTGAGGAAGACAGCTTTTGAAAACATTGTAGGAAAAGGAGAAAATGTTGGTAACCAGCATTTTCTCCTTTTCCCACACAGTTTCCTAATCTTTCAAAAATTAGATAATTTTTAGTCACATTCTTTTTTTCCATCTGCAAATGCTTTCAGTTTTGACAAGTCTGGAATTTTGTCCCAGGGTAAAGAGTTAAACTTGAGCAATTTACACATAGCAGACCAAGACTTTGCAAACAAACTATTGTTGCAGTTCAGTCACACTGTTTTCTTCACCAGTATATGGAAAACGTTCAAATATGAAAACATCAGGCACATAAAAATATATCCTTGATATATTTCAATGAAATTCTTGTTTGGTCCCCTTTGAAATATTCACCTGTGACAGATAAGCAAAGTCTTAGTCTTCTGATCCAATCCTTGAAGGAATTTACATAGTTTTTTTCTAGGTACACTAGTACACCGGAATACTGCAGAACAGACATGTTTGCACTGGACAAACTTGTGACCTCAAAGGTATTTTTGAGCCTTGGGAACAAGAACAAGTCACATGGGAGAAGACGGGGACAAGGGAGCACAATAACCTTTTCTTGCATCAGAAAGTCTTGTACAATAGATGCCATGTGTGATGACAGATCATAATGCAATAAATCTGACCTTGACCAAATGTGTAGAGGGTTGTTGTTTTCTTTTTTAGATATTTCTTGAGTTTTTTTAAGAACCTTTTTCTTGTCAAACCTTGCAAAAACTTCCATACAAGTAGAACATCCTATCCTACAATGGTTTCAAAAGCATTCCTCTCCAGAGCTGTTAAAACATGGAATTGTGTGGAAAAGGGATAAGCCAAGATGTGAGACAACCTTTTCTTATAATATGTTTCAGTACTCTTCTGGAGAAAAAGGCTTTTAAAGGTTCTTGTTAAATATGGTAGCTATCACTGCCACATGATTTAGACTATTCATGGAGACAATTCCCCACTCATCCTTAGAGAGTCTACCTGAAATCTGATTTAATTTGATCCAGTAGTATCTGAGATGTCTAAAAATAATTTAAGACAAACAGACAAATACACATATATGTCTAACCACAAATGGCTCAACCTGAGCACAGAGTGCTCAGAATGAGCCAAATAGAACAAGCATTCTGATAGTATTGCATAGCAATACCGAGTCCCCTACCGGCCGTTTATATCGCTGGCACATATAGTTTGTGAAACTGTGGAGTAGAAAGAACGTATCTGACCCCCTTTCAGAATTATAGGCATCGTGTCTGTCTTTGTATGCAATGCTTTAATGAAAGCCAGATATATAAACATTTTCCTTGTTAATGTAAGTTCATTGAAGAAGTTTTACTAAGACAAGATGTGTTTGTGAAACACAAATGTCCCGGTAAAAGCAAATTTTCAGAAATATGACCTTTACCTTGAGAGATGACCTTGACCTTATCATCAGCAGGTGTGTACCAATGAGAGGTACCAGCTTACCAAGTGTAAGTGTTGTAACTTAAGTACTTTGAATATACATGTACACAGAAATGACTATGAAAAGTTTTGGGGATAAATTTTTATGATAAGGGCTAAAATTTTTTACCTTGACCTTGGACATATAACCCACGGAAGATCAGTATCAATGACAGGTACCTACATACCAAACATGAGCACTGTAAGCAAAAAGTCGGGAAAACTGTTTTTTCAGTGAAATTTTCTAAGTCCAAGGCCCGTAATTTCGTCAAAAATCAGTGGACCACAACAATACTCGAACTTGACATGTAACTTACGGTGGTTGACTTACACACCGAAAATCAGCTCAATATCTGCCAGTGTTTAGAAAGAAAGTCCGGAAAACTGTTTTTTTTTTTTGTGAAAATTTCTTAGTCCAAGGCCCGTAATTTCGTCAAAAATCAGTGGACCGGAACAAACTCAAACTTGATCTGTAACTCATGGTGGTTGACTTGCACACCAAAAATCAGCTCAATATCTGCCAGCGTTTAGAAAAAAAAGTCCGGAAAACTTTTTTTTCAGTGAAGGTTTCCAAGTCCAAGGCCTGTAATTTCGTCAAAAATCAGTGGACCGGAACGAAACTTGAACTTGATCTGTAACTCGTGGTGGTTGACTTGCACAACAAAAATCAGCTCAATATCTGCCAGCGTTTAGAAGAAAAGTCCGGAAAACTGTTTTTTCGGTGAAATTTATAAGTCCAAGGCCCGTAATTTCGTCAAAAATCCGTGGACCTGAACGAAACTCAAACTTGATCTGTAACTCATGTTGGTTGACTTACACACCAAAAATCAGCTCAATATCTGCCAGCATTTAGAAAAAAAGTCCGTAAAACTGATTTGCGTGTGCACTGACGGACAGACGGACTGCAAACCTAAAGTCCCCTTCGGCTACGCTGGTAGGGGACTAAAAATATCAATCAAAGATTCAAACCTGTGGCCCTTGATGTTGGGAGATGTGTTGGGGCATGTGTGTGTGTACAGGAGGGGATGTTCCAAAAGCTGGGGGATGAAATGCCGATCTGCCAGGAGCCGACTCTCCAGTGTTTCTCCGCATTGGACTAGGGGGACTGAAAATTGGGTGCATACCACCAGCTGAAATACAAAAAGATTCTTTCACTCTTTACCAGATGACAAGATGTTAGACTGGTCCCAACTGAAAGCATTTGCACACAACAAATTAAATGTGGCTAAAATGATGTGATTTTCCATTGAAGAGGTATTAAACATGGTAGGAAATGGAGAAAATGCTCCCTTTCCCACTTTGTTTACAAAAGCTTTATTCCTCAGGGTTGTTAGAACACTGGTTTGTTTTGTAAAGGGCTAATTTTATATTAATGTGGCTGTACGAAATTATTGCCTGATATTAGGCTTGCATTTCATGTATTTGTAAGAAATTCTGTTAAAAATTGTCTTTAAACATTACTATGTTAGTTTTTTTTCAAAACATTTTGTATATACATGTACTTTTCAGTTTAACTCTGCTACTAAGACCAAACTGGGTACCTTTTTAAACTGGTATCCTTGGTGGGATAGTCTAAATCCAAAGTCCTATATAGGTTTGGAAGTAAATAAACTTCTAATTTGAATACACTTGCCTCTTATGAAATGAATCATATGCATGGTAAATGAGTTTAATTTCACACATCTTATGCCAAACATGAAATTACAATAATTTCTCCTTTTCCCACAATGTTTTCTACACTTTCAAAGACAACTTTCATAATATGAACAATGACTAAATTGTCATCTGCAAATACTTTCAACTTCGATAAGTCTAAAATTTTGTTGTGTGGTAAAGAGTTAATGGCCATCTGCCACAAATTTGTTTCAGGAGATTTAGAGTTCAACAAGGGCCAAGGACAGATACATCAAATGGATATCAGTACTCAATAGATTTGTTTACTGACTAGAATCTGTTTGGATTTGATTATGTCCAGAAATTATAAGAGCCCTGCACAACAGAGTTACACATGTATACGCTCAAAGGAGACTAACAAGAGCATGTTACCTTTGACCCCTGCTGTGACCTTGACCTTTAAGCCTGGCATCATAAACCTCTGCTCTACACATCGTCTTCTGAGGGTGCACTCGTGTGTAACATATTTTCAAAATCAGACATGGGTTTTAAGAGATGCAGAGCAGACACAAACTTGGTAACAGACAGGTGAATGAAAATGGGCATTATCAAAATACATTCCTTCTGGCATGTAAAATGATTACCTGCTGACAGTGATCAAGTAAAATAAGGAGAGACAGAAAAAAATAGGAACTGCAGTTTTAAGAATAGCAAAAAGTCTGATCTTCATCATACCTGGTGACAGTGGTCTTGAAGAATTAGGAGACACATAAGGAATGGGACTGGACACTGTCCTAGGCCTTATGTGGCCTTGACTTCCAGAATGGCCATGACTGGATGAGCCACTCCCTCCACTTAAGTCATGCTGTTTAGTCATCTCATTGAAATGTCTAAAAACAACAAAAGATTTACTCCTTCATAATCAAATTCCATTATGATGAAGAAAGAAAATGGTTGACAAATAACTTAACGACATATATCACAAATGTTTGCGTGCATCCTACTGTGCACGTGTTAATAATTAACATACTGTTGACACAGCGTTACACACTACACAAGTAAACAAAGGCAGGAAATTTAAAGCTGTGGAAGTAGAGCTGTTTCCACTTTGAAAGTCATTGTTGGAAAAGGAGAAATGGCTCCTAGTGAGCGATTTCTCCTTTTCCAACTATGTCTGCTGAGCTTTTATCCTATTTTTTCCTTGAAAAAATTAAGTTCCACAGTGACCTTCATCCTTGTTTTTTATTAAAATGCACAGATAGGTGCCATTTTTATTTTTTCTTATTGTTTAGGATTATAAAGACTATAAGTGTGGAAATTTTAAGAAAAATCTGTCTGTTAGAAAGTATGTATTTATTAAGGATTAACCCTTCATTCGATCAAATTATCTCCTTTTTTAACTCGATGATCTATATATAACATGCATATTTGTAGATTTACCAGGCTCAAAACCAGGCTTTTGTATATTTTTTGTACAAAACTAAATGAATTTTCATAAAAATGATGCATATTTGCATATTCTTCCGGTAATTTTCCTGTTTAACTCACTAATAAAGAAAGGCATTAATTCCAATATAAGCTGAATTTTGGAACTGTATATACCTTTTTCAAAGGCAACTTTCTCAGAAACGAGCACAGTGACTCATATCTTTTTTTACTGTAATCTCCTAGAGACATGATGAGCTTTGTATGTGCAAAGTTTGAAAAAGATCTGTATGTTAGAAAAATTTGTGATATACGTCGTTAAACATTCTACCTTTCAGTTACTTTTATAGTTGTTCTCTTTCTAACACATTTACAACTCAACTTTTTTTTTTTTTATTTTAGGTAAGCAACAGCATACCTTATTGTAAAACTGTGAAAAGCTCATACAAACTGTCACACTTCAGTAAAAGTTAAAAAAGACTATTTCTCCCAAAACAATACTTTTTTTCATCAGAAACATTTCTTTTCAAAAGTCATTCAAATTTGACATATATCTATATTTTTAACCAAGTTTTACTAGTATATGGTTCTATCATCAAAAAACAATTTGAGAACAGCCTAAATAATTCAGACTATACTGTTGGTAACAACTTCAAGAGTCATTCTGAACAATGTAAGGTTTGAATAGATGGATTCAAATTGTTGAATTTGATGCTTCGTATGATATGCCAGAATTCTAACTGCTTTATATACATTAATTCTGTTATGATAAATTTTGTCAGTAATTCCATTTTGTTCCAACAAAGTTAAATGAATGGGCTATAAACTAGGGAATGCCTCACAACAAAAGACAAACATATTTTATGATCATAACTCTTAACTCATTACCAAACGACAATATTTTAGACCGGTCCAAATCGAAAGCATTTGCAGACGACAAAATAAAAGTGACTGAAAATTTGAAATTTGTTTTGTGAAGAGTAGAAAACATTGTGGGAAAGGGAGAAAATGCTGGTTACCAACATTTTCTCCTTTTCCCACAATGTTTTCTAAAGGCTTCTTTCTCAGGGTCATCAAAAGTAGGGATTGTGTGGTAATGGGTTAAGCACACAACAAAATTTTAGACTCTTTCATTTTGAAAGCATTAGCAGATGACAATAAAACAGGGCTCACAGGATAACATTTATCATTTAAAGGGTAGAAAACATGGTAGGAAAACGAGAAAATGCTCGTTACCAGCATTTTCTCCTTTTTCCTTTTTCTTTGGGCTGTTAAAACACAGGATTGAATGTATAGTAAACGTTTAATCAAATGAAACGTGGACCACAAATACTAAGCATGCAACATCACATTACACAAGATGAAGGAACTTAAAATACCTTTCATCATCCATTTCCAAACTGGATTCACTCTCAGACAGATGGCGACAAAGGTTTTCTCTTCTTTCCATTTCCATCTGTAACTTTCGCTGTAGTCTCAGATTTTCCTCTCTGATATGTCTCTCTTCCATAGCATATTGAGCCATCTTTTCCTCATCTTAAAGTAAACATAGGGACATTATTATATATAGAATGGAATTCTTTTTCAACACTTTTCCATGCAATCCCAACTTTTATGGAACCTAGGGAAGACAGTTTTTGAAAACCAGCATTTCTCCTTTTCCTACAATGTTTTCTGTTCCGAAGAGAAATTACAGTTTTTCAGTCACAAGTAATTTGTCATCTTCAAATGCTTTCAATTTGGACTGGTCTACAAGTTTGTCATTTGCTTAAGAGATACCTGGGCCCGCATTCACCAACCATTCTTAAGAACGTTCTTGGTCTCAGTCTCCAGAATTTTCTAAATTTGAAAATAACACAACTGATTGGCTAAACCAAATGGTTTAGCCAATCAGAAGTTGTGTTATTTTCAAATTTAGAAAATCTTGACGAAGAAGACTAAGAATATTCTTAAGAATGGTTGGTGAATACGGGCCCTGGTTACATCTAAACATATTTTACTGCCATATTTACATGTTTTCATAGAAAACGTACAACCACTCCATGTATTTGAAAAGTTAAAGATGTATATCAGCAAAGGAGTCAGGCCAAAGTTCTCCAAAGTTTGGCCAATCCTAAAGCAGGTGGGATGTATATATATTGTTTTAACTCTAGATTCCAAGACCAGCTTGCTCATTGCTAATGACAGGCTGTCTTGGCTACTTAGACGGCTGATTTTAGAATTTTGTATCGAAATAGACATTGACACAGATATTTCCTTTTTACCCCTAAACCCTTTACCACACCATCCTGACCACAATGAGAGAGAAGATTTTTGAAAACATTGTGGAAAAAGAAGAAAATGCTGGCAACCAGCATTTTCTCCCTTTTTTTCGCAATGTTTTGTAACATTTCAGAAACAAATCCAATCACTTGAGCCACATTTAATATGTCGTCTGCAAATGCTTTCAATTTGGAACAGTCTAAAATGTTATTGTTTGGTAAACAGTTAAGTACATGTACAAGTGGTTGCTGTGACTTTTCCATCCTTGAATCATTTCCCAAGGTAGCACTAGTTTTTGCTTATGATTAGTCTAAAAATAATCTATACACCAATAGCTTCATTAAAGCTCTTGTAATGGTGTCTTTTGACTCATGATAGCTGTGCTTCATACACTGTGCCGAGACCCTGTAGCTCAGTCGGTAGCGTACAGGACTTGAGTACAGGGGGTCGCTGGTTTGATCCCCGGCTCAGCCAATTTCTTTCTGAGGACTGATGATATTCATTGCAACAAGATTAATTTCTCTCTCGCCTCTGACCATTGTTTCAATCATGGTTATGTGGGAAAGCAGCCAGTGGCTTGGAAAGAATATTGTGCTGAGAACTGGTAAAAGAAAATCCAAGAAAGCATGGATAGGTGCACTGGCTGCCTCGATATAACTGAAATAATGTTGAAAACGGCATTAAACACTATACAATCAATTCATCAATTCATACACTGTTCATTGGACCAGGTGATATGACAACTATAACTTTTTGTTTCATACATGAAGCTGTTCTTGCACATACTGCATTATTGTTGAGAACCTTATTTAGTTAATGATAATCATGATCTTTATAATATAGAGAGCTAGAAGAAAACTGTGGCAAAGTGCTCTGTTGAGCAAAGTTTGGTATTTGCAATCTGTGGTATACTATGTGTCACAAGATCTTTAGGAAATAAAGAGTGAGTCATCAGACAACCACAGCCACTTTTTTCTGTCCATATGACCTCTGTCTTCATTAACTAGTTTAACTCTTTAACAAACAACAAAATTTCAGACTTGTCCAAACTGAAAGCATTTTCTGATGACAAATTACATGTTATTCAAAATGTGAAATTTGTCTTTCATATGGTAGAAACAGTTTGGAAAAAGGAGAAAATGCTGGTTTTTCTCCTTTTCCCACAATGTTTTCAAAAGCTTTTTTTCTCTCAAGGAATTGTGTGATATAGGGTTAAACACATTTAATTGCCATCTTAATACAAATCATGCAATATACAGACATTACATGAAAAGAAATGCACAAGTTCTCACAACTTAGATTCAGCTATTCCCTTGAATGAAAAGTTTTTTTATGAACTAGTATAGTCAGATGTGTGACAACTGTTTTCAATTCAACTCTTTCAGCACTGGAGAGATTTTTGTTGCTACTGAATGCAGATTGCACAGGTCTGTTGTCTGGTCCCCCATCTATGATGTCAAATATTTTGCAGTTATATAATCTATTTAAAAGCCTTTTATTACAATTACTTTTTTACAGACTAAATACAAGCATTTCATTTGTTTGTCACTACAAGGGTTAGACAGAAATAAAACAAGACTTACGTTCAACCTGGGCTGAAACTAATTGTTTTTTCAGCTTTGCGACTTCAGCACGCAGCCCAGCTATGTGGGTGGTCAGATTTTGGGCAGTGTCCCCATTACTGATGTCCCTTGGAGATGGAGGTTCTGTCACAGGCTGTTCTAATTTTTCTTGTAGCATTCTGAAAATCAATCCATTTCTTCTTTAAGTTACATATAACCAAATAACATTTTTGGTTAAGATCACATTGCATGTTCAGTGCAATCTGATTTTGATCTGCACAAATTTATACAACATAAAAGTTATCTTCTCTGATTCATTAACTTACCTTACCACCAAGTCTGATTGGTTCCTTTTAAATTGTTTACTCCTTAAAGAAATTTCTGTAAAATGGGAAAACCTTACAATTTTTATCCTTTGGCTGAATTTTAAAAACAAATGGCACAACAAAAGGAATGGTCTTCCAGAGCTGATGTGTACATCAAATCGCTTTCTTCACATTATGGACACAAATTGCAATTCATTAAAGTCAAAGCTTTTTTTTAAAGATCATTTCTGGTCAAGGTTTTTGATAGAATGGTGACTAATGAAGTAATTATCCATTTCATTTTAATTCCCTCTGGCTTTATTCAACAAAGAGTCCTAACATTAGTCCCTTTACCATATTTTTTTAAGCTTATAACAGACATTCCAATGTTTATGACTATCAGGCTAAAACGTTTTGAAAACTTTGTGGGAAAGGAGAAAATGACGATGACGAGCATTTTACCTTTTTAGACAATGCTTTCTACCATCCTAGGACAAATCATATCATGTGAAACACATTTTTCATCTGCAAAATAATTCGAATACCAGCAGATCTAAAATTTTGGTGCACTGATAGTAATAATACACTTAAATACCTCTTTTCTGCTTCAAGTTTGTCCATTCTCTTCCAAAGCCTATTGACAAGGGACTCTTGCTCTTGTTCTAGAGCATTCTCTAGCTCTATCTTTTCTCTTCTCAACTGTAAAAAATGTCCTTTCATCAATTTAAACCATTACCATACAGAACTTTTTTAAATATACCACTTCCAAGAGAAATGACAACAAGAGGGCCATGGGCCCTAAAGCGCTAACCTAAGTAAAGTCATTTAGGATAGATAAAGCTGAAGAGATCCTGGTTGTTATGATATAAACACATGAGTGACCTACTTTTTGATGGGAAGTGACCTAATTTCAGACTTTTCTGGGATACCATCAAAACAAATATTCTGACTAGGTTTCATGAGTATCAAAGTGAAAATGAGGCCTCTAGAGTGCACACAAGGTTTTTGTAAGATTTACCAAAGTGACCTTCTTTTTGACCTAAAGTTACATAATTTCAAAGCTGTCCAAGATATCTTCAAGACAAACATTTTGACTATGTTTCATGAATATCAGTCTGAAAATGTGGCTCTTAGAGTGCACACAAGGTTTTTCTAAGATTTTGCTCAGTGACCTACTTTTTAACCTAAAAGGACCCAATTTCAAAAATATTCCAGATACCATCAAGGCAAACATTCTGATCAAGTTTCATGAGTATCAGGCTTAAAATGTAGCTTCTAGAGGGCACACAAGGTTTTTCTAGGATTTGCCCAAGTGACCCACTTTTAGACCAGAAGTGACCTGATTTCAGACTTGTCCGATATTACCATCAAGACAAACATTCTTACCATGTTTCATGAGTATCACACTGAAAATGTGGCCTCTAGATTGTATACTAGGTTTTTCCAAGATTTACCCCATCGACCTGATGAGTATTAGGCTGAAATTGCAGCTTCTAGAGTGCACACAAGGTTTTTCTACGATTTACCCCAGTGACCTACTTTTAGACCGGAAGTGACCTGATTTCAAACTTGTCTGAGATACCATCAAGACAAACATTCTTACCAGGTTTCATGAGCATCAGACTGAAAATGTGGCCTCTAAAGTGCACACAAAGTTTATCTAAGAATTGACCTGGTGACCTATTTTTCACCCAACATGACCCAATATCAAACTTGTCCGAGACATCACCAAGACAAACATTCTTACCAGTTTTCAAGAGTATCAGACTGAAAATGTGGCCTCTAGAATTCACACAAGGTTTTCCTAAAATTTGACCTGGTGACCTACTTTTTCGCCCAACATGACCCAATATCAAACTTGTCCGAGACATTATCAAGACAAACATTCTTACCAGGTTTGATGAGTATTGTAGTAAAAATGAGGGTTCTAGAGTGCACACAAGGTAATTGTTGACGCCTGGATGACCCACTACAGACAACGCATGACGGACAGAGTACTATCACAAAAGCTACTTGATTGATTGAATGGTGTTTTACGCTGCTTTCAACATTATTTCAGTCATATCACGGCAACAGCTCACATATTCATGTTTTCCTGGGTTTTACCAGTACTAGGCTAGGGCTCTGAAGTGTCTTGCCAAAGGACGCTCCCACGAAAAACCGAATGGATACAGTGCGGCTCGAATCCGGGTTCTCCAGGTTATGAGTCCCACACTTTACCACTGAGCCACGCAGGACCACCCACAAAAGCTCACCTTGAGCACTTTGTGCTCAAGTGAGCTTAAAAGAGAAACATTTGAATGGAAAGAAAAGTCTGTTGAAGAAAAGGAAAAACAGTTTGGGAAAAGTATTAAATGCTCTAACTCCTTGTGTTATTAAATATGAGGAATTCTTTACAACTCTTAGAATGGAAAAACAATGAAAAAGAAAAAGAATGAAAATCCCAGGATTGTTCACCTGTTCTAGTGTAGACTGCTTATTGACTGTGTCTCTCTCCAGCTTCTCTATCTTTCTCATCAGTTTGTTCACTTGGTACTCTTGTTCTTTCTCAAGTGTTTCCTCTAGTTCCACTTTTTCCTGTCGCAACTGAAAACAAAATATTTCCATTTGCTTTATCTCATTTAATCCTTCACCACACAATCCCAAGTTTTAACAACAGTATGGAAGAAGCCTTTCGAAAACATTGTGAGAAAAGTAGAAATAGAGGATATTTGTTTTTTACGGTGAAAGATCGAAATTTATTTCATTGAGTGAACATCATCGGTAATATTTTCACGAGTGGCACAGCCACGAGTGAAAATATTACCGATGATGTTCACGAGATGAAATAAATTTCGATCTTTCACCGTAAAAACAAATATTCTATTTATTTCATGCTTTTAACCCTTTCTGGGGGGAACTTAATCAAAATCCAGTACAGTTCTTTTCGGTTATTCCATGTGGCGTACCCCTTCCGCATAGCAACGCATTACAACATTACTTCAAGCGCGAGAAATGTAAGGTGAATTACGTCATATTTCCATCTGGTTGTGAGGCACGCGCAATTTACCTAGGTAACTAGTGCGCGGGAACAACTGTTTCCGCCTTCAATTGAAGAGTTTGAATGTTAAAATTGGTATTTTCACTAGTCGTAACCATGAAATATCGAAAAATATTTCACCGATATTTCTTGATAACCTACCAAAAAGCATGAAATAAAATGGTGGTAACCAGCATTTTCTCCCTTTCCCACAATGTTTTCTTCCCTATCAAAGACATATTCCATCATTTTGGCCACAAAGAAATGGTCGTCTGCAAATGCTTTCAAAACAGACAGGTCTACATTTTTTTGTCATGTGGTAAAGAGTTAAACTGCTACAAAACAACCTACTGTGTCCTACTTTAGACCACTTTTCAAAACATTGTGGAAACAGGGGAACTTGCTTATCAATAGCAAATTTCTCCTATTGCCTCTTTTAAAAACACTGTGGCAACAGGTAAAATTTCTCATTTCAGGCAATGTATCCAGTTGCAACCATATCTGTTATCTAGTATTTATGTTTTAACTCTTTAACTCTTTTACCAAACAACAAATTTTCAACTTCTCCAAATTCAAAGCATTTGTGGATGACAGATCAAAATGTAATTCATATGTTGAATTTTGTTTGTGAATGGCTAGAAAACATTGTTGGAAAAGAAGAAAATGCTGGTTACCAGCATTTTCTGTTTTTCTAACAATGTTTTTAAAAGCCTTCTTTCTCAAGGTCATTAAAATTCAGGATTGTGTAGTAAAGAGTTAACACACAGTAAGATTTTAGACTTGTCCCAAATGAAAGCATTTACAGACAACAAATGAAATGTGGCCCACATTATAAAACCTGCCTTTAATAGAGCAGAAGACATTGGGGAATATGCTGGTTACCAGCATTTTCTCCTTTTCCCACAATGTTTTCAAAAGCTTTCTTTCTCTGGATCGTTAAAACTCTGGATTGTGTGGTAAAGAGTTAAATCCTATTCATCCTCATAATCTCTGCTTTACAAGGACGTTTTCGTTACCTCCTGCTGCTAACTGGTTTCAGGAGATAATGTTTCTTGATGTTTGCCATTTCCTCTTCCTTGTCAATAACTTGTTTCTTCAAACCTTGTCTAGATCTACTATATGGAAATAAACACTAGAAGAGTTTAACCCTTTCACTAGCAACTTCAAATATTCCAGTTTTCTCAGAATCCTTAAAGTAGATTTCCACTACTTATTGAAGACAACTATTGTCATAGGTCAGTATCTGGAAGCAGACTGTGTAAATCCAAGATCAGACTGCACATTCAGTGCAGTCTGATCTTAATTTACACAGTCTGCAAAAGCTATTTTTCACTAGTTCACTGGTTATGAAAGGGTCAATATTTTCTAAACAGTCCTGCATTTTCCAATCCTGGGAAAGGCTTTTGAAAACATTATGGGACATTGCTTTACCACAATGTTCTCTACTCTTTCAGTAACAAATTTCATCATTCTAGCTGCATTTGATAATTCATCTGCAGATGCTTTCAATTGTAAGCCTATTATTTTATTGTCTGGAAAAGATTTAAATATCACGGACATGTATCTATACCTGCAGTAGCTTTCTAGACAAGTCATTGGTGAGGAACTCTTCTTCTTGTTCATAATTCATTGCCAAAGACTCCTTCTCTTTCTTCAGAAGTTGTATCTTTTTCAGCAGAGTGTTACTGATGAATTCTTCTTCCTGCTCAGCTCTGGCTTGCTGCAATATACACATAAAACATTTGCACCATACATTCACAAACTAATCTCAAACACATGATGAGAAACACTAAACACCCATAATATGCTCGCTTATAATAGCCCAGCATTCATTCTAGAGCACACCCTTGTGCCACTGCCACATAATTTTCATCTTTAGTGCATAAAAATCTTATCTTGATGCCAAGCTGGTGTAAGTTTTTCATAAGATGTTAATTAGATTCAGAGATTTTGTTCTCCAGTTTCACACTATTAAAGAATCAGGTGCTGCCAAAAAATGGGACCATTGAAAATTATTACAGGGGGGCCCTCATTGATTATTTCTGGGGGTGTGTCACCCATATCATCCAATCCACATTGGCATACTTTGCATCAATCACACTGTAGGAATCTCAGCAGGCGATTTTAGAGTTTTAAGCAAAATAAACCAAAGAAATAATATCAATGTAACACTGGTTAACAAATTTCCTCACTTAACTTTACCGAACGACAAAATTTTGGACTTGTCCAAGCTGAAAGCATTTGCAAACAACAAATAAATGTGGCTAAAATGATAAGGTTTATTTCTTAAAGAAAAGAAAACATTGTGGGAAAAGGAGAAAAAGCAGGTTACCAGCACTGTCTCCTTTTCCCACAATGTTTTCTTTCAAAAGACTTCTTCAGGGTTGTTAAAAGTCATGAAAAAAGAATGTTGCTAGGAGCAAATCTACTGAAAGAAAAAAAGAAATGTACTTCAGCTAGTTTTAAATGGTTTTAGAATATTTTGTTGTTTTATGGCTAAAAACAAAATACCATACATGTAATATATAGATCTGCTATAATTTTCATTAATTTGTGCATTTTTAACATAAAAGACAAACATTTGGCAGCTGGATAAACAATTTCTCACACGCACATTTATGAGGCTCTCAGAGAGTAAACATTATTAAGGCAGTAACTAGGTTGGCGTATCCAATGCTGATAACCTCTGCATCCCCGTACCTATCTGATAGACGAAGTCGTCCTAGGCCAGTTACCGGGGTAGTCTTGTTCTATAAATAGAACACTTGGGCAATCGCAATTTTTTGGATGCTATAGGGCTGAACAAATAAATCGAGCGTTTATCAAGTAATTTTGACAGCATAAATCACGGCCTTTTCCTGAAATACTTTACCTTTTAAGCTTTGTCGGGCCCCATTAGATTCTTTTCTTGTGTAACATTTTCTTATTTTGTTGTTGTTGAAAACTAATTAATGCTATATCTATAATTTCGTCAAATGAGAAATATTGTCGCCAGATGTTTTTTGGTGATCGGCGGGCTAATCATTTGCAAGACCAAACATATGTTTTGGAGTGTCAAAAGTGGATTCATACATCTCTCTTGCAATGCATGAAATTGTTGATTGATTTGAAGAAAATCTAATTAGCTGTTTAGATCTAGCAGACAACACAATTTTAGTATTAACCAGATTGAAAGAATTTGCAGACGACAATTCAAATGTAGCTCATGAGGTGTTTTAATTTTGCCTTTGAAAAAGTTGAAAACATTGTGGGAAAAGGACAGAATGCTGGTTACCATCATTTTCACCTTTTCCTAGCATTTGCCATATTAGCCTTCCTTCTCAGGGTCGCTCATACTGGGGATTGTATGGTCAAAGGTTTTAAGCCTGATTAAAATACACATATTGTTGAATTTATGGAACTTTAAATCATTTATCAGCCTACAAGCACATGAATTTGTAGCCGATTTTTGACATTTTAATACTTGGCTCTCAATTGTATATAATGGACCATCAGAAATATTAAAAAAAAACCCCAAATGACTTACAAATATGAGTCTAGATCTATACCAGTGCTACAAAGCTACAAATTTAGCTATATACTGATCATACATGACTCAATGCCATGAAATACTCAGGAAAAGGCACAATCAAAGACCAAGTCACAGTGATCAGATTCATCAACTCAACCTGGGTTTCAACCAACAGAAATTTTGGCTACTAAATTTTTTTGGCTGGCGCCAACCTAGAGTAATGGAAGAAATTTTTATTTCGGATTGGAATGATGATGAGATTAGAATAAAGTGGCTTTAACATGTTTTCTCTTGTCCCCTTACATTTCTCTAATGGCTCTTATTTTTTATTTTATGAGGGGGCCAGTTGACCTCATGGATTTAATTTCTAAAATGAATCATGAAAAATTTTCTTTTTTTTAATAAATGCTTGACTAAACATCAAAATTTTTGACATGGTCCTGTTTGAAAGCATAGGCAGACATCACAAAGCATTTGTGGCTCAAAAAATAGGATTCATATTTGAAAAGATTAAAAACCTTACAGGAAAAGAGAAAATGCTAGTTTAAAGCAATTTTGTTTTCAAATTGCTTTAAACTAGCATTTTCTCTTTTCTCCAACATTGTTTTAAAAGCCAGAGCCTGGTCAATAAAACTCATAATTGTTGGGTAAACTGTTAAAATTCATATCAACATCCTTTTGATATTCTCACATGAATTCATTTAAAGTTTGATGCAGTCTGCAGGGCTGTCAGGTTTTAGAAAAGCACTATGGTCATGGGATACCTCTAACATTCCCTGTGAGCCAAAGGCAGGAGTGAGGAGAGATCACCAGAAGAGGGTGTTTCTCCTTCACCCATCGCAAGTGGGGTTTTCAACCTAGCACAATAGTACAGATAACTGTCCCCAAAGGCGATGTTACTTTTTGAGTGGTTGCCTCTGGGTACAGAGACAATCAAGACAAAATCAGTTGAAAGTTCCGCACAGATTTTGTGCACAAGTTTGAACTCTCATAATTTCGCAAATAGAGCACAAAATTAGGATTTAAACATACCTGTTGCTTACATATTTAAAACCCTTCGTTGGAAATACAAATATTTTCAATTTAAACGCTAAACATATGAGAAAACAGTGGATTTCATCTGTTACTCGAGTTGTTTACGTCCCCGAAAACATAAAAAATGGCCGCCGGACACGATAAATTTCGTCAGTGTTTTTTTCCGAGATTTACATGTTATAAACGACTTCTACAAGCTCTTAAGGTAATGAAAGGTTTAATAATTTGTCTCTGGTCATGTTTGTTACAAAGAGTTAACTGAATTTTGCAGCAATGCAGATTAAACCGACGAAACATAAAGTTGGTATAGCGCTCTATCTTTGCTGCCGGAAAATTTACGATGGACTTGAGATGGTACGGTGAATAATAAATGTCCAAATATGAAAAAAAAATCACCGTAGCGTCTCATTATTGAGACTACCTTGCACATTAGATTGAACAATTGTAGAAAGACTATATCCACTGACCAGGGTGAATTCTGTTGTCATTTATTTAATTATAGTGTCCTTGAGCAAGGCACTGCATTGTACCAGCAAATTCCAGTGAAAACCAGCACTGATATAAATGACTTACTGGTATCACTGTGATGAGTCTAAAATTCTGTTGAAAAAGGTGTAAAATTCTACTCAAACTAAGTTATTGTTCAGATACCTCGAATAACTCAAATGACGCATAGCACGTGTTAGTCACAAGTGTCTTTGTTTACATATTATGGACTTCGACATTCCGTCTAAAAGTTTCACATTCATAGAAACAAATTGATCCGCTTCTTAAATTAGTCTTATCTTTTTACATAAAAATGTTAAAAAGAACTTGTCAAAAAACAGAAAAGCTGTGCAGATACAAAAAGTGTATGGCGTACAATGTTTACACTAGCTCTTTTCAATTCTTGTTTTTCTTCTGTCAGCTGCTTGCATTTTAACTTGTAAGTTTCCAGCTCGACTTTCAGTACTCTGTTTTCCTGTTGCAAGGATTCAACTCTCTTCTGGAGCTGTTCGACTTGCAGAACAGTTGCAACTTTGGTGGTAGGGCCCCCATCTATCGAGCTTGTATCGCTCTCCAACTCACTGGCACTGTCCGCCATTGTAAATTGTAAACAAGACAGCTGATAACATTAGTTTCGAATGCAGAGGTGAACAAAAACTAAGTTTTAAATTCTACAAAAAACATTCCTTGTCGCAACTCAGATTTCTTTGATAGTGCTTTCCTATAGAGAAATATATCTCTTATTGAGAAAAAATGAAGTTAGAAAAAAATATCCGAAACCAAACGGCCGAAGACACCCCCCCCCATTTATTTTTAATTAGCAGACGAATTTTGATACGCCTTGTGAGAAAAGCAGCAACTGCGTCGATTTCTGTAACCATTTGCTCCTTAAAAAAATTGTGTCGATCTAATAGATCTAGATCTAGTGTTCCATTTTCTTTATCGTCAATTCCATTCCATTTCATCTCTTATTTTCCTGCTTTCTTATGAATTCGTGATCGAGTCTTGAGTTCAAGTCACCCTAGATGAATATAGATCTTTTTTGTTTACTTTATCGATCTGCTTTGTTCTGAAATTCACTTTTTGACAGAAACTAACACTGGGACCGACTGTGCAATTACATATTGTCATCTTCATAGATTCACAATAATTTCCATACTTTCAAATGGAACCTATAGATCTATGATTCAAATGTAAGTTTAAGCATTCTTCACTTCGGCCGCTACTGGGCCTTTAAAGCCTGTCTATAGAATCCAGCTTACCAAGAATTCAGATTCATTTGAGATCAAGGAGACTTAAAACTTAGGCTGCTATACGCGAATCAAGTTTAGAACAGTGCAGGCTAAATCGTAATCAGACTGCACATCACGCACGGTGTGATCTCTGATCTACACTGTCCGATGCAATGAGAATTTAAATGCGAAATACGTTGTGAAATAAACCTAGATTTATTTATTTCGGCTTTCCCTGGAGCCTGGAAACCTTTATATTGAGGGCTAATTTATGAGATCTACGAAGAAGGAAAACCTACAGAACCACGGAAGGTGTTAATCGCCATATTCGGACAAGTTTGTCTAACCTTGAATAGGCTGGCCACATCCTTTCAGAGATCGTACGCTTAAACTTTACATTTTTAACAGTTGCTCTGCTTACGTTGAAAGATCAATGGAAAGCCACAGACTTCTAGAGATCAATCTGTTTCTTTTTGTCGTTGATTTGTGTAACCCCGAGCCTGCTAAGCGCGACTCAATGACATTTTTCAGACAGTATAGATCAAGATCAGACTGCACAGAATGTAGCCTAAGCTGCGGAGATATATTTCCCACAAAATAGCTTTGAAATAGCAAAATTTGGGTTATTACTATTGGTTTGAAACTTTCATTTTGCTAGTATACCAGGATAAGGGTTAACTTGGCGCGTAGCGCTGTGCGATGTATTTGCCAGTTTGGTACTTCCAATGTTTGATTATTTACTTTTGAAGGAATTTATATTCGATGCAAGTTTGACTTGGTTTAGTAAAGGTATTCAAGGAGTCGACTACCCAAATGCTAATGGTAAAGATCCCCGCTCAGGTCTAGCATTGCGGCTGCATTCACTGCTCAAGTACTACTAAATATACCTGTAGCAAGTTGCAGAGATGGCTTTCTTACGTAGCCGACATGGGATATTTGGGACATCACAAAGATTAGTCCGGTAATGATAGTGACTGTGAAAAAAAGTGGGGACAAAGGAATGGGAGAGCCCCCTCCCCCCCTTCGGTAACTTTGGTAAACGGGAAAGTGGAGAGTCTGGCCCCCCTCCCCCCCTTCTATTGTTTGGGTAATTTAGTTTCATCATCTTCAATTTCTACACTAAAAACTATAGATATCGTCTTTTGCGCTCAAAAACAGACCTATCTGTGTGTATTAAGGGTGCTCCAAAATCCAAATTTGCAAACGTTCAGGGCTAGATATACGCATCAAGCCTATCCTAAGTCGTTATACATCGATTGAAACAAAACCACGAGCCTAACGTTACCACTGATGCTTTCAATGATGCCAATTCCAAAACCCTCTAGAGTGACCGAAACACAAACACAAATCGCTTTCAATCACATTTTTTTTTTAAACAATGTATATTGTGTGTTTGCTCGTCTGGGTTTGTGTAGCAAAGAATTCGAGACAAAAACTGACTTCAGGGATAATATGTACGCAATATGTCTACGATATCACATTATGCCCTACACCTTTCATTTCAGAGCCAAATCCAACCATTATAGCCTTATGTAATTTGTCGTCTGTACTAAATCCTTTCAGTTTCGGCCTTGTCTAAATTCATGTCGTCTGGTGAAAAGTTAAATGTTGACCAACTTCTGCCCTGACCATTTATCTCGCTTACTTTTAGTGACCTACAATTTATGTATTCGCAACCCAAATTATCTAGATCTAATGTTGTAAAGGTCTAATTAATAGGCTAAGTTAATTTCAGGCAATTGATTCCTTTACTTTGGAAAAGTAATTTTTGTATGCATGCAAGCTTGACAAAATAAATGAGAATGAAAAAAAAAAAAAATAAGAGGAATTTAGAAACGTGAAAGCCGGTTAATTTTTAAATTTTGTTTTCCAATAGATCTAATAAAGCTGCCAAGGTAAATATCCGATATCTTTTTGCACTTTCTGATTCCCAAATTTATTTGGTTTCTTGCGTTGGCATCCCGGATGGGACCGTAGTATCGCATGCATCAAGAATGTCATCAGTTTTCGCGAATCTGTACAGTAGATATTTTGTTGGAGCACCCCTCATTTGTAACGAAAGATCTACTGAACCAGTACTTAAAAACTAATCATATTTTGCCCTTGATATATGTATCTCATATATTTCTATAATTCCACGTCTATTTTTATGACTGATTCAAGAGGTGAATTAGGGCATATCCAGTAATTTCAGGGGCTTGTTCAGGTGTTATTTTTCTATTGTCTCTCTGCTAGCGAAAAAACTATAAGAAAATACATCGGAGCTCACCTTCGGATAGAAGGTATAGGACATAACATGATATGCAGAATATCATTCGTAGACATCGTTAAATCGGTTTTGCTGTTCTGAGATATCTAATATTATCTACAGATCTGTGAAGTTAATCTAAATTTCTTGCTTTAAGTGTTTAAGACTTTCAACTTGCTCATGTTTCTGTTTCCTCCTTTAATAATTTAGGTAGACTATCACATGGAGACAATCAATGACAGAGATGACCCAACTTGTGTATGGTGTAGAACTCTTCTGACAGAACCCTTTATCCAATGTGAAACTTGTCCAGTCACACCTACTGGAAGTAAAGTTTACCTGTGTCTACACTGTTTTGCAAAGGGTATAGAGACAGGTGACCATCAAAGCAACCATACATACTCTGTAGTGGTAAGTAGTAGTAAGCGTGTTGGATAGTCTCAATAATGAGACGCTACGATGATTTTTTTTCATATTTTGACATTTATTGGACACTATACCATCTCAAGTCCATCGTAAATTTTCCAGTAGCAAAGATAGAGTGCTATACTGACTTTCTGTTTTGTCGGCGTTTTATTAACAAGCATGACCAAAGACAAGTTATTAAACCTTTCATTACCTTAACGCTTTACCAAACAACAAAATTTTAGACTCATCCAAATTGAAAGCATTTGCAGACAACAAAATGTGACACAAAAATTGAAGTTTATTTTGGGTAGGGTAGAAAAAATTGAAAGAAAAGGAGAAAATGCTGGTTACCAGCATTTTCTCCTTTTCCCACAATGTTTCAAAAGGCTTCTTCCTCAGGGCTGTGAAAACCAGGGATTGTTTGGTAAAGGGTTAAGAGCTTGTAGAAGTCGTTTATAAAATGTAAATCTCTGAAACAAAAATGACGAAATGTTTTGTGTGTGGCGGCCATTTTCTGTGTTTTCGGAAATGTAAGTTACTTGAGTAACAGATGAACTGTTTTTAGCTCACCTGAGCACAGAGTGCTCAGGATGAGCTATTGTGGTCACTCACCGTCCGTCGTCGTCTGTCTGTCCATTCATATTTCTTTGTTTACACTGTAGCATCTACAAATATTAACCAATCAGCACCAAACTTGGTCAAAATATATATGACCATAAGATCTCAGATGAGTTCGATTATGGGTCTAATCGGACCAGAACAACTGGAGTTATTTGCCCTTGAATTGGAAAAATTGGTGTATTTGACTTTGTTTACACTCTAGCATCTATAATTATTAACCAATCAGCACCAAACTTGGTCAAAATATATATGATTATAAGATCTCGGATGAGTTCGATTATGGGTCTAATCGGATAGAACAGCTGGAGTTATTTCCCCTTGAATTAGAAAAATTGCTATATTTGACTTTGTTTACACTGTAGCATCTACAATTTTTAACCAATCAGCATCAAACTTGTTGAAAATACTTATGACCATAAGATCTCGGATGAGTTCGATTATGGGTCTAATCGGACCAGAAGGACTGGAGTTATTTGCCCTTGAATTAGAAAGTTCTATAGAATAGTTCTTTGTCCGGAGCATAACTTTGTCATCTCCAGTCCGATTGACTTGAAACTTGGCATTTGTGTTTGTTGCAATAATACGGAGTGCAGTGTGAAAGAACCATAACTCTACCTCATACTGTCTATGAGTTATTTCCCTTTGATCATCCTTTTTACAGCATTTTCTGCTTGTCCGGAATATAACTTTGTCATCTCTAGCCTGAACATCTTCAAATTTGGTATGCATGATTGTTGAAAAATTACGGAGTGCAGTGCACAGGAACCATTACTCTTCCTAACACAAATTTTGAGTTATTCCCCCTTTGACCTTCATTTTTATAGCATTTCTTGCTTGTTCGGAGCAAAACTTTGTCATCTGAAGTAGGAATGACTTGAAATATGGTATGCTTATTTGTTGCAATATTTGGAAGTGCAAAACATAAGAATTGTAACTCTACCTCATGCTGTCTTTGAGTTATTTCCCTTTGATCGTCATTTTTACAGCATTTAGTGCTTGTCCGGAATATAACTTTGTCATCTCAAGTCAGAACAACTTCAAACTTGGTATGTGTGTTTGTTGCAATATTTCCGAGTACATTGCGCAAAAACAATAACTCTACCTAGCGCGGATTTTGAGTAATTCCACTTTGATCTTCATTTTTACAGTATTTCTTGCTTGTCCGGAATGGAACTTTGAAGTCTCAAGTCAAATTGACTTTAGACTTGGTAAACATGTTTGTTGCATTACCTGCCCTTTGCTATTATTATACCTTCTTGACAATTGCCGGTGGGACGGGCATATCTTGGGACAATTTGCCGCTCTTGTTTCATTATCATTTGGCCTTGAACCTCGATATTTGGTATTTATCTTCATTGTAGACCTTTACTGCTTAGTACTCAGGTGAGCGATATAGGACCATCATGGTCCTCTTGTTTCTCATGCTCAGCGTTTAAGTGGAAAGTATTTTTATTTCAAACGAAGGATCAGTGAATACGCAAGTAACAGGTATGTTCAAATCCATGTTTTGTGCTATATTTGTGAAATTATGAGAGTTCAAACTTGCGCACAAGATCTGTGCAGAGATTTCAACTGTTTTTGTCTTGATGGTCTCTGTACCCAGAGGTGACCAGTCAAAAAGAATATCGCCTTTTGGGACAGTTATCTGTACTAGTGTGTTGGACTGCTGGAGAAAAAAGCTCCTTAAGAAATTGTCCTTTAAATTCTTTACCACACAATAAAATTTGAGACTTCCCCAAATTGAAAGCATTTGCAGATTACAAATTAAATGTGACTTGAATGATGGGACTGGTTTTTGACAGAGTTGAAAACATTTGGGAAAGGAAAGATATAGTTATCACCATTTTTTCCTTTCTCTACCCTGTTCTCAAAGCCCATCTCCATCAGGATTGATAAAACTTTTGATTGTGTGATAAAGGGTTAAGTGCATATGTTCCTGAAGACTATTTTTCTCCAGAGAGAACATTTTCTCTCGAGACGTTGCCCTTAGTCAAATTTGGGATGACTATCTCCAGGGCACTATTCTCCAGTAGATGTGTAACTCAACATCTCACGAAACATATGTATTTACTTAAGACTGCTTTTTAATTTTGTAACATTGTAACAGATTGCAATACAGATGCCTCTTTGATGTGTAAAGGAGATTGATTAATAATTATAAGTTGTTAAGTTGTGTATGGTAAAAGAGTAATGCTACTAGCCTATTTGCTAAGGTACATGTATGTACTTTTAGTGGGATAGAATTTGGTATATCACTTCATTTATATTACAGAAAAATAACTTCCCTTTGTTTGAGGCTTCTTGGACAGCCCAGGAAGAAAGACAGTTGTTAGATGCTATTATTGATTGTGGATATGGTAACTGGTATGTGTAAATGTACCCGTATTTTTGGTAAAAATATCATAGAGTGTGACATCTGATTAGAATCTGCATACATGTATTTTGAAAAGTGCAGATATGTAGCCCTTAACGACGTATATGACAAATGTTCACGCGCATCCTACTGCACATATATTTTTGTCGTGGATATTGAATCAAAAGTGCACCTATGTATTTTTTGCACATAATGTTAATACTATTTGTACACTGGAACAAGTAGCACTTTCTTCAGGTAGTATTGGTGAAGAGAAAAAAATTTGATCTTTGAACTGTCACCGTGAAATAATTAAAATGCTGCTGACACGGAGTTACATACCAAACAAGGAAACAAAGGCAGGAAATTTAAAGCTGTGGTAGTATAGCTGTTTCCACTTTGAAAATTATTGTTGGAAAAGGAGAAATCGCTCCTATTGAGCAATTTCTCCTTTTCCCACCATGTCTGCTGAGCTTTTATCCTATTTTTTCCTTGAAAAAATAACTTCCACAGTGACCTTCAACCTTGTTCGTGGCCTTTCTTACAAAACGTATAAGAATCAGCCCCGAAATGAGCATGGATAGGTGCCATTTTTATTTTTTTTTTATTGTTCAGAATTATAAATACTATAAGTGTGGAAAGTTTAAGAAAAATCTGTTCGTTAGAAGGTATGTATTTTTCTAAGATTAACACTTAATTCGATCAAATTATCTCCCTTTTTAATTCAATGATCTATATATAATATACATATTTGTACATTTACCATGCTGAAAACCAGGCTTTTATATATTTTTTATGCAAAAATATATGATTTTTCATTAAAATGATGTACCGGTATATTTGTATATTTTTCCTGTAATTTTCATGTTTGGCCGACTATTAAAGAAAGGCGCTTTAAATCCAATATAAGCTGAATTTCAGAACTGTATATACCTTTTTCAAAGGCAAATTTCTCAGAAACGAGCACAGTGACCCACATCTTTTTTTACTGTAATCTAGAGACATGAATGGCTTTGTATGTGCAAAGTTTTAAAAAAATCTGTCCGTTAGAAAAATTTGTCATATACGTTGTTAAATTACTGGAATCAGCATCAGTTGCTTTTGTGGACAGTGAAGATCAAGATCAGGCTGTACTGAATATTCAGTCTGATCTTGGGTCTACACAGTCCACTATTTTGTTGCATGCTCTTGTCTACCTTGAACCTTGATATAACAATAGTTTTGCTGTTTTTCCTCTTTGAGAAAGGAAATTTCATTAACCCTTTTCCCAGTGATCCTGTGTTTACACTCTTTACCATACATCAACATTTTAGACTTTACCAAATTCAGTGCATTAGCAGATTACAAAATAGATTACTCAAAAATTAGAATTTGTATAAGGAAGGGTAGAAAACATTGTGTGAAAAGGAGAAAATGTTGGTTGCCAGCATTATCTCCTTTTTCGACAATTTTTCAGAAGGTTTTTTGTTCAAGGTTGTTAAAACTCATGATTGAGTGTTAAAGGGTTATTGACCCTGAAGAAGGCTTTTGAAAAAAATTGTGGTGAATGTGGTTTCCAGCATTTTCTCCTTTTTCCACAATGTTTTCTACCCTTCCAAAGCATACGGGTATCATTTCAATAAAAATCAAATTTGTTGTGTGTAAAGATTTTCTGTTTGAACTGTTCAATCTAAAATTTTGTCACCTGGTAAAGAGATAATTCAGCACTCTGAGGGGTTAACCCTTTACCAAACAACAAAAATTTAGACTTGTCCAAATTGAAAGCCTTTGCAGACGACAAATTAAATGTCGCTCAGATAATGATATTTGTTTCTGAAAGGGTAGAAAACATTGTGGGAAAAGGAGAAAATGCTGGTTACCAGCATTTTCTCCTTTTCCCACAATGTTTTCAAAAGGCTTTCTTTCTCAGGGTCGTTAAAAGTCGGGATTGTGTGGTAAAGGGTTAATTAGTAAATGAGTTATAAGTATGAAATCAGAAAGCCTCACACAAACATTTTGAAAAGTAGTAGCCCACTCCACAATCTAATGTAATGCAAGAGAATCATTTGAAGGAAAGGAAAATGACTTTCTTGACTTATCTGGAAATTATTGTGTTAATTTATAGACTAGGGATCACTTTTAGCAAGCAGTGGCTTCTTTTCCCACAATGTTTTCAAAATCCTGTGTAATGATAGTATGGCCAATCATTTAAGTTTACGTAGTAATAGGTCAATTATTTTTTCTTTCAGGGTAGACATAGCACAGAAAGTTAGGAATAAAACCCACATAGAATGTGAGAAGCACTACAACTCGTGCTATGTTAATAAACCATGTGATGGTTTACCAAGTAAGTTTTTTGTTGTCAAGCTATAGTTGTTATATTGTATTAACTTGTTATCAGACAACAGCAATTTTTTACTTTTCCATATTGGCTGAGGACTAATAAGATATGGGTCAAATGATGGGATCTGTCTTTTAAACAAAAATATAACATAGTGGGAGAAGGAGAAAATGCTTATTCCCAGCATTTTTTTTCCTTTCCCACAATGTTTTCAAAGACTTTCTCAGGGTTGTTAAACTAAAAGCTTCAAAATTTAGTCACGTCATGTCAAAAAGTAGGTCACTGAGACAAATCTTTGTAAAACCCTGTGTACACTTTAGAGGCCACATTTTCAGTTGGATACTCATGAAAATTGGTCAGAATGTTTGTATTGATAATGTCTTGGACAAGTTTAAAACTGAGTCATGTGGGGTCAAAAAGTTGACATTAGGACAAATCTTGTGTGTACCCTAGAGGCCACATTTTTAGTCCGATACTCATAAAAGTGGTCAGAATGTTTGTCTTCATGATATTTCACATGATATTTCACAAGAGTTTGAAATTTGGTCATATGTGATTGTAGCAGCAGGTCAATGGGACAAATCTTAGAAAAAACCTTGTGTGAACTCTGGAGACCACATTTTGAATCGGATACTCATAAAAATTAATCAGAATGTTTGTCTTGATGAGATCTTGGACAAGTATGAAACTCGGTAAAAAAAATAGGGTCAAAAAGTAGGTCACTGGGACAAATCTTAGAACAACATTGTGTGCACTCTAGGGGGCAAATATTGAGTCTGATACTCATGAAAATTGGTCAGAATGTTTGTCTCTGTAATTTCTTTGACAAGTGTGACATTCAGTCATGTCAGGTGAAAATGTAGGTCACTTGACAAATCATAGAAAAACCTTGTGTGCACTCTAGCGGCCACATTTTTTAATGGATACTCATGAAAATTGGTCAGAATGTTTGTCTTGATGATACCAAGTACAACTGCGAAATTGGGTTAGGTAGAATTAAAAAGTAGGTCATTAGGACAAATCTTAGAAAACCTTATATGCACTCTAGAGGCCATAGGTACCAATGAAAATTGTTCAAAATATTCGTCTTTGTGAGATCTCAGATAAGTTTGAAAATGGGTCACATTGGGTCAAAAAGTAGGTCACTGGGGTAAACCTTAGATAAACCTTGTGTGCACTCTAGAGGTTACTTTTTCAGTCAAATTCTCATAAGAATTAAACTTGCCCTAATATTAGTTTGTTACACAAGCAGAATTTGAATTGAGAAAAAAGTTAAATTCATTTATGCACACTGAGTATATTTTACATGTGTTTTACATTATCACAACAAGGATTTCTTCAACTTTATCACTCCCAGATGACTTTTACTTCAGTGAGCACTTTAGGACCAATGGCCCTCTTGTTATCTTGTTTAAGGTGATGAGTTTAATAAATTCATTATACACGTATCATGAATTTGAGTGTAAGATCTTATTTATGATATTTTTGTGTCGCTGAAAAGATGGTTGCTGTCTTTCCGTGTTTTTAAAAGCTTATTTTCATAGGGTGGTTAAAACATGGGATTGTGTGGTAAAGGGTTAAACATTGTGGAAAGGTAGAGAGGCTGTTCTCCAAGTATTTTTCAATGCTTTTTTGTGTATTGAGCTACAAAACCTTAGTTCTCGTTGATAATCTCTGTTTTACATGTGTGTTTCCCAATTTGTCTGCTTCAAACTTATTTCAGAGGGTTCTTGGCTATGATTTTTTTTTGTGGTTTTATTTCAGCCTTTCCAGAAATGGACCTGTCTTATTTTCCACAACCTGTAGTTTATAAACGTAAGTTGCTAAATGGCTCTTCTTTTTTCTCTTATTTTGGTATGGTTAAACACTTAGTAGTTTTAATGATTTAGACTTATGAAGGGATCTGGAACCTCAACTGAAAAAAAGGGACTTACATATTAAGAACTTTTCTCTTTAGGCAGCTAGTCAAAAGAGAGAAAAAAGTTTTACTGTATCAAAGGATTCAGTCCTATCACCGTTCTTTGACTGTTTACAGGTGACAACACATTTTACCTTTCGATGTTGATGGCATTCAAGGATGAAATGTAGCTCTAGATCACGGTCACTAGTTGTTTCTCCTTTTCCCAAAATGTTATAAAAGTTTTGGACTTTTGGTCATGAAACACAGAATTGGTTGATAAAGGTTCAACAGAAAACTCTGACAAAAAATTTAACCCATTACCTTCTGCAAACAATATATTTTTGTAAAGAAATTTCTTACAGCAGAGTATTTTCAAAAATATTGTGGCAGAAGAAGATATTGTTCATGAAGAGTATTTTCTTTTTGCAGAAGGTTTTCACTTTTATGTTTGTATTGAACCTATAAACATTGATTGTTAGCCTTATTGTACAAGGAGGTCTTTAACTCTTTACCAAACAATCCTTGATTTTAACCTCGCTAGGGAAGGAAGCAGGGCTTCCCCTGCAAGTTTTAATTTTTGCGCCATCAAATTCGCCAGCTGAAAAAAATTGGGGCCAGTAGGAGCCAACTGAGGTAGCCACATAGTACATTAGACGTTTCAGTTTATTGGCCCATGTTAAAGTTACTAAATCCATTGCTCACTATAATACTACATACATGCTTACTTTTGTTCCTTCATCCCCAAGGATTTTCAAGGTTGTGAGCTGCTGGGACACAGAAGTTGTATTTGAACAGTAATACAGCGCTGTAATTCTAAAGCTGCAAACCTGTTAGAATTCCTTGAGTTTTAATGAAATTAAAGAAGAAATTTGGGATGGTGTGGTAAAGGGTTTAATAAATCGTTTCTTTTTATCTTAAAAAATACTAATTGTGTTAAAGAGTCCTATTATTCAGCTGGTCTTTTCTCTCTGTATGAGTGTCCTATACCTTCTCTGACACTTGTTCCAGTGCTATCACTGTAAGACGAAGTGGCCTACAAAGTCCCCCGCCGCCCCCCATTATTCAACATTTTCATGTCATAAGATCACCCGAGTTTTTTCCTCATTATTAGACGTATATGTTAGCACCCACTTATTGTTTTATACATATATTTAGGTAAATTTAGGTAAATTTACTGTTTGAAGTCATTATCAAAGCTAAAAAGACAGTCTGAAGTGCTTCTGATCGGACGACGTCAACTGACATTTAGTTGTGTCATGGGTTTTCACGTTTTATTGTGACGATCCATTTTTCATGTCGGTTAATTTTCGGAAAATTATTTCCACGTGATTTGATATAAAACTTTCATTAAGGGTGGCAGCTAACTTCAGAATCTGTCATTTAACGCTAGATAAGCGGATCAATACCATTAACACGTTTTTCATTATTGACATCGCTAAGTACACACAATAAAATGCTAACCAGTGAGAGGATGCTTACCAGGTAAGGCAGAATCAAGGCGTGGCTTAGAAATTATGGGCGGTAATTAAATCTTGTATCTGGTTTCTGATTGGTTCGAAATTTCTGCGTGCACAAAGGGGCGTTGCGAAATCGACATTTGATTGATTAGCATTATGTGGTGTGTATGCTAGAGTGGTGTGTAATTAGACAAAACTGTTAATGAAAGCCAGCTTGATTAGGTGTGATAAACAGTAACGCGGGCATCCTTCACACTTGATACATATTGTTTTAGTCAGAGTTAAGATCTTTTAAGAATTATTTATAGGCATTTACTTGTCGCCAGTACATTCGCCAGTTCTTCATTTTTTGTGCCATTTTTTCTTAATTTTTACCAAGTAATCCCGTGTTTGACAACCCTGAGGAAGGGGGCATTTGAAAACATTTTGGGAAAAGGAGAAATACTGGTAACTTGCATTTTCTCCTATTTCCAAAATGTTTTCTTCTCTTTTACAGACAATCTTAAGATTTAAGTACAGTTAATTTCGACAAGTCTTAAATTCTGTCCTCTTGTCATCTGGTAGAGAGTTAAACCTACAGAAAAACTTGTGCAGGGGAAGAGAAAACAGAAATACTTTAGCTCTTTACCAGATGGCAAAATGGTAGGCTCATCCAAATTGAAAGCATTAATTTTGCCGACAACCATATACATGTAAATTCGACAGAAAAATTAAATTTATGTTTAGAATGGTAGAAAACATAGGAGAAAAAGGAGAAAATTTCTCCTTTCCCCACAATGTTTTCAAAATCCCCTTGTTTAAGGTCAGTAAAAGTAGGGATTGTGTGGTAAAGAGTTAAGAAAAAATTCATTTTTATGATATGAAAAACAATATAGGAAAAGCTAAATTGCTTGCACTTAATTCCTTGCAATAAACATTATCTCCATTTCCTAAGTCACTGGACATTGATCTAGAAAGCATCAAAGGAAAAATTACTGCCCAGTTGTTTGCACTCACTGACTTGCCATAGCTCTTTTTCCTAAGATGTTTTCAAAAGTTGTCCAAAGCAGAACAGTAAAAATTGAATACCCGGCTTTGGTGAAATTAGACATAAATAGTTGAGTCATGCTCTGTGAAAAGGGGGCATAATACATCTGCAAAAAGCCTGCAATCTGTGCAGGCTGACATGGGCCAAAACCTTTTGCTTTTTGTAAATTTTCTTCATGTCCAAGGACATTCTACCTCATGATTCAGTTGGTTGTTAGTCAAAATAGATTTTATGGATCCATAATCATACAATGACTGGCATCATACAATACATTATGGTGATGAATTAAGCCCCTTTTGCCAGAGCATGGCTCATTTGTAAATGATTTCTAGTGAGTGAAGACCCACCCAGACCAGCTGATGGGTCTCAGGTTACCACAGAGATGGGAGGATATATGGCTGGTAGAGGAGACTTTACAACAGAGTATGATAACTTTATGGAGCTGGATCTGAAAAGCCTGGAGTTCAGTCTGGAAGGAGATGACCGTTTAGATCTAGGTGACCAGTTAGTTGATAACGTAAATCCTCTTGGTCTGTATTCACCAACTATTCTAAAGAATGTTCTTTGTCGTATAAGGGGTGCAGAATTCCTATGCCCGACTTGTCCAACTTGGGACTTTTTGCAGGCGGACAAGTAGATTTTTCCAGAGCGCTTGTCCGCAGTCAAGTGAATTTTGGAGCTATACATAATAAGAAAATACTGTTTTTATATCAATGACGATATAAAAAACGCTCTATTTATTCAATCTTTTGCATATTCCACATACGTAGAAATAGACACTCTTACGTTACGAACTATTTTAGTTTCAATAGAAAAACACCTTATTTATTGGCCATATCGAGGCAAATATGTGGTGTTGTAGTAATATAATGCCTGGTAAAATAGTTGTGAAATGGTTTTTATTGCACCAAACAGATAAATTCGCCGTTAGATCTAGTGGTTCAAAAATCCTGAAAAGCATAAATCTAAAGGGCAGAGAGACAGAGAATATGATACAAAGCGCAAGCGTGTGTTTTTCATGAAGGTTTGTCAGGGTAGTGGCTAGGCCGCTGGAAAAATTCCGCAAAAGTTTTAATCAAATGGTAATGACCAGAATTTTACTATTTATATTGAAGGTACATAGTAGAATTGTCTCATTAACCCTTTACCAAACAACAAAATTTTAGACTGGTCCAATTTGAAAGCATGTTCAGACGACAAATCAAATGTGTCTCAGATAATGGAATTTGTCTCTGAAAGGTTAGAAAACATTGTGGGAAAAGGAGAATTTGCTGGTTTTGTCAGTTTCTTCATCTCTTACAGTAGTTTAAACTCTTTTTACAATTATTTTGTTAAACACAACATGCATGAGGGATTGAGTGGTTTTTCTTTCTTATTTCAATTAAAATGTAATAATTATTTCAGATTTAAAACTCGCAGTGGTTGATGCTTATCAGGGATGTTTGATTGAGAGGTTGAGAAGGAAAAGGTTAGATTTGTGTCATAAAATCTTTTATATCAGAAAATATTTGTAAAATGTTTCCTTTATTTAACCCCTAAGCTGCTAAGCACAACTCACTGACCTTTTGCGGACAGTGTAGATCAAGATCAGACTGCACAGAACGTGCAGTCTGATCTTGGATCTACACTGTCCGCGAAGGAGATATTATTTCCTAAAATATAATTTTTGAAATAGCAGTATTAAGGTTTTTACTATCGAACTAAAAATTTCATTTTAGTTATTTAGCAGGATAAGGGTTGACAGTTTGTTGGTAACAGATACAATTGATAGATTTTTTATTGATTTCAAAGATTTTTTAGAGTTCATTGCTCTTTTTTTTTTTTATTCCACAGGATAGTGCAATCACATGGACTGATTAATATGTATAAGATAGCAAGTAAGTAAATGTTTTTTTTTTTTCAACCATATTTTCAAAACCTCTTTTCTACTATAGACAATGAAAGTCTTCAGGGATATACATGGACAGGATCAGCCTCTCTGTCCAGTTGTGCAACTGTGAACATACACATAGGTATATTTGTGTTGCAAAATCCACATTAGTTTTCCCAGTCATTGTTTTGAAACATTATAAAGCTATAAACCCTGTACCACACAATCCCAAGTTTTAACAACCCTTACCAAGGATTTTTAAAACATTGTGGAAAAAACGGGAAAATGCTGGTAACCAGCATTTTCTCCTTTTACCACATTGTTTTCTACCCTTCCCAAGACCAGTGTCAACGTTTGGGTCACATTCAATTTGTTGTCTGCAAATGCTTGCACTTTGGACTAGTCTAAAAAATCATTGTGCAAGTAGCAATGTCAGATGAGCACCTGTTTCACGCAATAAGGAATTACACCAATGTATCTCTACTTGAACTATGACATTTTCTAACGTAATGCATGTTAGGTTTGAAAATCTGTACCCTTAACAAAGCACTTGGTGGGATTTTAGAGCACCTTTACTTTTTTTGCAGAGACTATTTATTGTTTTAACTCATTATTTTCTGAGACAAATTTTGAACAAGCTGATTTTGAAGACATCTTTCTAAAATATAGAAAACACAAATGAAGATCTAGGGCACTCATACATGTACATGTGAAAATGATTACCCTCATGCATGTATACATTTAAAAATATTTGGCAAAAGAAGACAGTTCTAATTGTGAGCAAAATGTTTTCAAAAGTCTGCTGCAAGGGAAAAGGGTACCGGGAAAAGAAGTTGTTTGCTGGATGTAACTTGGTAATAGTTGGAATAATACAAAATGTTCGATGCATTTAGTTTAATTGCAATTTTATAGAATGTGTAGGTGGAAAGATGTTAGATGGTCATTTTACTTTATTTTCAGAAGTAAGGAATAGATTTGAAAGATTACTTGGTCCAATAATAGACCAACTACGAGTGTTTACTCAGGTTACTCAGCCAATTGATTACAACATGTATTTGGAGTCATTGTATTGTAAGTAGATTATACTAATTCCTTTGTTAATTGTCTCTTTTTTCTTTACCTTTTATGCAACTTCATTCTGGATTATTTTTTATTGACATGAAAAGATCAGTTGGCCAAATAGTAGTCAAACCTAATTGTATGACTAGATCAGGGTATTTTAGTCATACAAATAGGACACTGAAACTGATGATTTTTTTAGACTGGTGACAGGAGTGTTTTTTTTTTTGTGCATTTAAGTAGGTAAATATTTTAGGCTAGAAACCATTGAAACAAAAGTTGAGATTACTCGAGTTGACTAACTGATGTTACAATGATTTCAAAACCTACATGTATCAGAGAAAGAATGTATCTGTTGCATTGGAAATGTTGTTTTTTGGTATTTTATCAGTTTTTGGTTGTATGGACAAAAATGTTTAGAAAGTTGAAAAATTTATTGGATATTGGTTAACCTGTTAGTTTACAACACTTAATACTCTTGCAGCAGACAGCTTTGAAAACATTGTTGGAGAAGTGACAGTCACTTTTAACAGGTATTCACTCCTTTTTCCACAATCATTTATATACAATTCCATCAAAGCATGGTTCATTTCCTTCAAATGTATCACTATTTTGTAATTGTTCTTGTATTTGACTGGTTGCAAGTTAGTCATTGCAGTGAAAGCTCTTCTTAACTTTGATTATTTCTTTGCCATACGACAGAAATGTAGATTTGTCCAAATTCAAAGCATTTGCAGACAAAAATTTAAATGTGGCTCAAATGATGGAATTTGTCTTTGATAGTTTAGAAAACATTGTGGGAAAAGGAGAAAATGCTGCCTTCCAGCATTTTCTCCTTTTCCCACAATGTTTTCAAAGGGTTTTTTTCACGGGGTTGTTAACACCTAGGATTGTTTGGTCAATTGATTACTTTCAGATGAAAAAGAACTGAAACAAAACATTTTAAACTTACAAAACTACAGACAGGGTGGTCTGAAAAGATTACGGCACATCAAGATGTTTCGAATGTTAAAAAAGATGAGAGAGAAGACAAAAGGACAAAGACACTTACTAAATGATGTTATTACCAATGTGAAGGTATTATTTCAAATGATCTACATAGATTTAAGTACCGGTAAGCCTTTCTCTGTGAAAACCAATAGAAAACCTAAATTGATTTCATGGACAGTATGAATCGAGATCAGACTTAACAAAATGTGCAGTCTGAATCTACACTGTCCACACTTTCGTGAGATACTCTTGACATAAACAGCCATTAAAATTGAATTGTAATATTTGGATTTTTAATTAAGACAGACAATATATATTTCAATAATACGCCATTCTGAGGATTAGTTAATTCATGTGAACCTTTGGTTTTCTTTCTTATGAAAACTTTCATAAGTTAACCAGTTATAATACAGTCAACTTTTATATCATCTGCAGAGTGACAGAATTCGAACACATGGTTAAAAAAGGAGCAATTGATCCTTTTACCACAACTTTTACATATGATGTAAAAATGACATTGTCCTCATCTTCAAACGGTTCTCCTATGTGTTATTTGTTCTAGTTATGGCATGTCCTTAAGTTGTCTGTACAATACCCGGTTAAACTATTTACTGAGTAGATGGAAAGTAATCATTTGTTTTAAGCCTTTACTAAGAAATCCTGAGTTCTAAGGCCCCTAAAAAAGAGGACTTTCAAAAACATTCTGAGAATGTCTGAGGTTTGTCCAAATTCAAAGCATTTGCAGACAAAAAATTTAAATGTGGATCTAATGATGGAATTTGTTTTTGATAGCTAAGAAAGCATTGTGGGAAAAGGAGACAGTGCTGGTTTCCAGCATTTTCATCTTTTCCGACAATGTTTTGTACCTTTCCAAAAGGAAATTTCAATTTTTGAGTCACATTTATTATGTTGTCTGCAAATATTTTCAATTTGGACAATGCTAAAATTTTGTCGTTTGGTAAAGAGTTAAGACTAGGATAGTGTTATATTAATGATTATTTGAAACATCAAATCCCTGTGCCCAAAGTGATTAATTGGAATCATGTTTATGGTGTCATCAGTGTAACATCAGTAAATTTCTAACATGGAATCTGATGTGAATCTACACTGTCCAGTATAAACTTGCATCCCCTGTAACAGACAACTCTCTACCTATGGATAGCAGGCATTGAATTTGATATATACCTATTAGAGAATATTTTAAGTCTTTACCACACAACAAAATTTTACACTTGTATGAATTCAAAGCATTTGCAGATGACAAAGATGACTCAATTGATGAAACTTGCCTTGAATTGAGTAGAAAACATTGTGGGAAAAGGAGAAAATGCTGGTTAAGCTGTCTTTCTCAGGGTCGTTAAATTTTGGGATTGTGTGGTATGGGATCAAAAGGGTGCCTTAATCCTTGTAGATAGTGGAGGGATTTTTATCCCCCGAGGAAAAGGCGACGGGGGATATGGTAATAGTAGCCAAACATCCTTCCATCATTCCGTACTTCTGTCCCACTTTTTTGTCCGGAGCATAACTCAAAAACTGTACAAGTTGTAAACATGATATTTCACAGTTGGATAGATCTCATCAAGGAGAATTGCAGTGCACAAGAACCATAAGTCTTGATTGCATAATTTAGGAGTTATTGCCCTTTGTTACTTTGGTTACTTAAATTTTGTCCAGAGCATATCTTGAAAATTACGTGAGATATAAACATGAAACTTCACAGGTTTATAGATGACATTAAGTAGAAGTGCAGTGTATAAGAACCATAACTCTTGATTGCATAGTTCAGGAGTTATTGACCTTTGTTATTTTTCTTACTTTAATTTGTCCAGAGCATAACCTGAAAACAACATGAGATATACACATGAAACTGCACAGGTTGATAGATGACATTGAAGTGCAGTGTACAAGAACCATAACTTTCAATACCATTATTTAGGAGTTATTGCCCTTTGTTATTTTTCATTTTTAAATTTTGTCTGGAGCATAACTCGAAAATTACAAAAGGTATCAATGTGAGACTTCAGAGGTTGGCAGATTTTATTTAGGAGTCAGTACATGAGAATGATAAATCTTCCTTCCATAATTTTTTATCTATTGCTTTTTGTTGTTTTTCAGATTTTTTTTCTGTCTGATTTCATATGTGTTTCCTGTTTGACAGCTATATAAGTGAAGTGCACCATGTTGAAGTTTTTATTGTACCTTGTTGAAGTTTTTATTGTACCTTGTATTTAGCATTGCCAGAAAATAATTCTTAAATCTAGCTGTTTTAACCTTTAAACCAACCTTCGAGAAAACACACATCTTCTTTTGAGCAAGCTTTCAGCAGGGGATGGCCATGTCAACATGGCTCTTGTATACATGGCTGTAGATCTATTAAAGCAGAGGATTTTCTGTCTGGCATCAATATCAAACCATTCAATCTGGAAGTTTTCAATCTCACACCTTCTTGTAATTTCATGTTAACCCTGAAAGCACCGTTCACCAATATTGTTACTTTTGCAGCCACTGTAGCTTAAGATCAGACTACACAAAAAATGCAGTCTGAATTTTGATCTACACTGTCTGCTTTGCTGAAACACTGTAGTCAAAAGGAACCTGGAAATGCAATTATTTGAAACTATTTTCTAGACTGAAAATTTTTTGGGGAGTTTATTCGGCGCTGTAAGGTTTAATCTTGGACCAGGTAGAACTACATTGAATGTTTATTGTTGTTGATGTGGATATCCAGTATAAGCCAGCAGTTTATGACTATTTTAAAAGATTTTTTTGATGAAAGTTAGTTGTGAAATGTTTATATCTCTTGTGCCAACTGAAAATTTCCATTTCCCCTATTCTGAGCATCAACTCTTGTAATAACCCTGAGGACAACTTTAAACCATTGTTAAAAAGGGATAAAATGCAGGTAGCCAGCATTTTCTCCTTTATACACACTTCCAACATTTCAATGATAATTGTGTTTTGTGACATTAACTTTGTCATCTACAAGTGTTTTCAATTTGTATATGGCTAAAATGTTCCTACCTGTGAAAGAATGAAAACCAGTGAAACATTTTTTTTCGTTTTCCAGGATGAAACAGCCTGCCAGTCCTGGTTACAACGTCAAGCTACCTTAGAAACTTTAGGTAAAGGGAGTCACAGCCTGCCTAATGCGCGTAAGTCCATATGCAATTACTGTTTTACTGTATCACATAGCAACAAAAACATGAACTTTAACTTAACTGGTTTTTACAGGCCGATGACTTAATTCTTTATGCAGAAGACCACTTTTGAAAACAGTGTGGCAAAAAGTTGCTAAAACTGAGCACTGGACAGCTTTTAATTGAAGCAACTTTATGCTTGTGTATTAGTCAACCTGTAAAAGTATGCATGGAAAAAAGGGATTGCTTGCTAGCAGTTCCTCCTTCTTTATCAATGTCTAATACGCTATTTCAAAAGTGTAAACCTTTACATCTCCAAAGTAGATACTAGAGGAAAAAAATGAGGTTAAAGAAACAGTTGGATTGTATTGGTAGCATTATTTCTGTGCAATCATAATCAGCCAGTGATATTTTGCTGCTAAAATTATTTGTTGTATGTGGTCATTACTTTCATTTCAGCACGAAAGTCTGCCCCACCTTTAGAAATTGCAGAACTGCCAGGTTATGAAAGATTGAACTCAAGGGAAAGGGAGGTAATGTGTTACAGTCTCCTGTTAAATCTTTACCAAACAAAAGAATTACGTGCAACCAATTGAAAGCATTTGCATGCGACAAAATACATGTTTTTCAAAAATTGAAATTAATTTTTGGAAGGATAGAAATTTTTGTGGGAAATGGAGAAAATGTTGGTTACCAGCATTTTCTTCTTCTCCCACAATGTTTTCAAAAGCCATCTTTCCCTGGTTTTTTAAAACTTTGGATTGTTTGGTAAAGGGTCAAGTCATTTCTTTGTTTTGGATTCACTACTCACAAGTGTAGAAGTGGACAAGGCATTGAGTTTGTAATGGAGGGGGGGAAAGCAAAGGTAGAAATGGCTTCTTCCAATCAGATTTTCTCTTGATAGTGTTTCAAAGTCATTTACTGCACATTTTTATCAAAAGGTAAACAGTTAATCATGAAGATGATCAGATTGATTTTTATGAACAGCATCATTAAGGGGGTCAACCTTTGGTCCTATCTCATATATAGACGTGAGTTCTGGTTCATGTTTCTAGGAAGCAATCATTGGGAGTGATTAAAGCCCCAATAACAAGCAAAAGTAAACAATGCAGGTGTTCAAATGCATTGAAATCTAAATCATACAGTTTATAAGTATGGATATAAATGTGAAGATGACAACCAATTATTATAGGGTTAGTCCAAGTGTTAGTCGCTGGCAGAATAATGAATTTTAAAAGTAGGTCAAAAATTGCAAGGTTGCACTATTTTTTGTTTACTTTTTACGTGATTTTTAAATTAATTTTTCTGCCGGTGACTAACACTTGGACAGACTCTGCAATAGCTGACTGTAATCTTCGTGATAATTTCCATACTTTTTAAATTCATGATTTAAATTCATATGCATTTTAACAGCTGCATTGTTTACTTTTGTCCGCTATTGGGGGTTTAATATAAGGTGTAAGAACTTGTTTCACCAAACAATCCTGAGTTTTAATGAACTTAAGGAAGAAGCGTTTTGAAAACATTTTCTACCCTTAACTTCTTATCATTTGAGTCACCTTTGATTTGTGGTCTGCAAATGCTTTCACTTTTGTTCAATTTAACATTTTGTTGATTGGCAAGGAGTTAAATAGGTTCTCACTAGCAACAACACAAAGATATTCACTTCCCATTTTTATAAAATTTGGGTATTTTGATTGTCTGGTTGTCATGTCTTATGTTTATTTGTGATGAATTAGTGTGTGCCTGCAGAGGGATTGATTTCTTTCTTCTACTCCATTTTAAATACCATGTTTCTTTATTGTTACCATATGTTTTGCTATATATTGGCCATGCACTGTTAAAAAGAGGTAAATACATTCACAAAAAGTATCAACCCATGTCAGCCTGTGCAGTCTGCGCAGGCTGACATGTCTTGAAACTCTTTGCTAGTTGTAAATTTTCAGCATGTCAAAGGATCAGTATATCTCATGATTCAGTAAGTTGTTAAACAAACTAAAGTCCCTGGATCCATAATAATGTGATGACCTGCTTGTCATAGAGATGAATTAAACCCCCTTTTGCCAGACCATGTGTGCTTCTGGTTATATAATTGCCTATATACAGAGGTATAGTAATTTTACACTAGGAGCATGTTCAGTTCTGTTCGAAATTTTGTCTGATGTTGAAGTATGTGACTAATGGCTTCATTCTTTATCAACTCTTTACAAAATGAAATAGATTTATAATTATCCAAATTCAAACAGTGAAATTTGTCTTCGATAGGGTAGAAGACATTGTGGGGGAAAAGGAAATAATGCTGGTGACCTTGTCCTGTATTTTCAAAATCCTTCTTTCCCAGGATCATTAAAACATGGGATTGTGTAGTAAAGGGTGAAAAGAAAACTGAAATGAGCTGCGGTTAGATTTTAAATTTTCTGTAATGGTTTCTAATCCAAGAGTGGTGAAAACTTATGTGCTAAAGAGATTGAAGAGGTGAATGAAAAAAGGCTCTGAAATAGCTCAGCTGCTTGAAACACAGAAGTTTCTGCAAACAGATTAACCCAAAAGAAACGACATTTTATACCTTTGCATAAGCAGTTTTTTGAAAGCATGGTTGGAAAAGTAGCAGTTGCTTATAAAAATAATTGCTCCTGCAACAGCATTTTCCCTATCATAATTACAGGAGAGACAGTTATTTTCTATACAAATATCTATCTTCTGTGCCAGTGTGGTTTTTTCTTCAAGGGCCTTTCACTCTCCATAAAGCTTGCATTGATCATTTAGACAATTCTACTTCTTTTCATTTGCAGCTGTGCTCAACAATACGACTTGTACCGATTGCTTACACAGAATTTAAGAATCAGCTCATGACAGAATGCAAAAAACAGGGATATTTGAAGCTTGCACAGGCAAGGCTTTTGATTAAAATTGATGTGAATAAGACACGAAAAATATATGACTTTTTGGTGACTGAAGGAATTCTGAATAAGGATCCAGTTTGATACAGTGGGGAATAGTGTTTGCTTCAATAATAGTGTATGGAGAATAAGCATACTTCAATAGAAACAGCTTTGTAATCACTCTACAAAATGGAAAAATTTTATAGTGATCCAAATTGGAGCATTTGCAAACAGTATGTCAATTATGGCTAAAATGGGGAAATGTACCTTTGAAATGATAGAAAACATGGTAGAAGAAGAAAATGCTTTTTCTTATTTTTCTACAATGTTTAGAAAAACCTTCTTCCCCAGGACTGTTAAACATCGGGATTGTCTTGTACATGGCTATAGAAACAAAGCTTTCCTTTATGTTTCAATGCAAGACACAGAAAACTTCAACTTTTTTAATGGCACAGTCTATTAAGGAAGGGTCAAGTATTTTTTATTATACCCATATTTCTCCTCAAAAACTTAAAAATAAGAGAGTAGCAATCTGAAAAGAATACTGTGTTTCAGAGTGCCAAACGCTACGAGTTTTTGGGACATAAAAAATAAGACCCAGAAAAGTGTGTTACTACTGTGAGAAAGTGTATTTTTAATCAGTGCCAAGTTGCTCTGTTTGCCTTATGAATAAAGAAGTGAAAAACTTACACTTTAAAAATTGCGTTTTAGCTATGAATAAATAATTTGTCGCATTCCTGGGTCCGCATTCACTTACCATTCTCAAGAACAGTCTTAGTCAAGATTATTCTCAAGTATTTTCTAAATTTGAAAGTAACACAACTTTTAGTTGGCTAAACCAAATGGTTTAGCCAACTAAAAGTTGTGTTACTTTCAAAACACATAATGTTCTTAAGAATGGTTGGTGCAGATCACATGATATTCAACGTGAGCCATTAGAATTGGTGACTTTATGTCATCGTCTTCTTGTCTGAAACCGTAGGAGCTGGAGTGTTGATATTTGGTGTTAGCTTCTTAAAATGGTCCTTTATCGAAGTTTTCTAATTGCGTCCCCGGGGTTATTAAAGATCAGTCCACCCTTGGGGCATGTGTATCAGTAGAGTCATACACATGAACAATTTAGTGAAACATCTTGTCAGAAACCACGAAGAAGCAACGTTATGACATTGTGGTCAAAGCAGTTCAAATTTGTCGCTTCAGTCTGCTAGAGTCGAAGATTGCTACACCCAGTCTAGGATGAAATGTCTTTGGTATTTACAATTTCAAAAACATGTCTTAAACCACTTCCCTATGCTCTAGAAAAGTGAAATGGATGTACAAATAGTCAGTCGGCTGTTTACACTTGAAAAACTACAAGAGAGTCGTCTGAATAGAACATGACTGACATCTATCCGGTTATAGAAAATATTTAAAAGCTTATCACCAGTGCCTTCAACAGTATTTCAGGTGTCATGACGACCAGTGCACCCATCCTGCATTCCTAGAGTCCTTTTACCCGTACTTTGCACAACACTCTTTCAAAACCACTGGCTGCTTTCCCATGTAATAAAATTTAAAATTGTTTAGCGGTGGAAGGGGAATCAATCCTGAAACGTCCATCAATTCTCGGAATGAGTTTTGGACGAGCTGGGATTCAAACTTCCAACCCAAGATATTATAAACCTGCTCAACCCAGTAGAACAAGGATATGAAAATGTTATAGTACGGTTTTTACGTAAACGAAGTTAAAAGATGACATTGCACGAATGCGAATATAACTAAGGGTAAGAAGTCTCTGGAAAGAGCAAACAAGAAATGTCTTTACAAAAGGACAGACGGCGTAAGAGGTAGTTAAATGTGAATATTGAAAATCTCTTATGGTTCAGTATTAAGAAAAATAAATGAAGAGTAACCGCGCCAGCAACTACTTCTTTTTCCTCATTGTTTTGCATATCGTTGAAAAATTAAACTTTATGTTAGATATATTTTTCAGGATCAGATCTTAATCCAAATCATTGATAGAAGAGAAGCAGTTGCTGCTAAGATTTATGTGTCAGAAAAAAACATGTACACATACAGTAATGGCTTATGTAGTATTGCTTGAAAATATTAGATTACCAGTTTGTGTAAGAAAAGGATTATCTCCAATCATATTCATTTGCTATTTCATACCCGGGAGTATCGATTAGCGATAGCAACGCTTGTAGGTCTGCAGGGGCCCAGAGAATAGACATGTCCATATTTTTGACCAATCACAAAACACATTCTATATCAATACCAAGAAGCATGTCAAAGGCCATCGCGATCAGCTACTCCGAAAAAAAAAAAGACGTCACCAGAGAACACCATATAGCTTCTATAATTCAATTTCTATTTGTTGGAGGCCATCCAGACCTTATGGGGCAAAAGCCCCCGCCCATCTCTGCAGTTCGTGCCTCGTATAATACTCTCGGTATTACTTCAGGTATACTTTATTTTGGGCTAGCTATACGCCCCTGCTTTTTTTGATGCCTCGACTGTTATAAGTTTGATGAAGTGTAGAAAACCTTCGCAGCACCGGAACGGTTAACGAGTGGGAAATCTGATTTTTTCATGCAGAAAAAAACCCGGACAGTTTCAGCATTTATAGTGTTGCTAGGATAATCGTTCCTGATGTCGTGGCAAGTTTTTGAAGCTCTGAGAAAGGGTCTAAATGGCAGAAATAAGCAGTTAAACTTTGATTCCCTTTGTGGTGATGCGATAATTTTGTCCAAAAGCGCCCATATACTAGTAGCTCGTGCAAATCCAATTGCGGCATTACAAGAGGTACCCAGCGAAAAGTTACACAGATGCGTTACAAGGAAAATATCCCTTTTATGGTGTTGCGAAAGTTTTAGCCGATATCCGGCCATTTGAAGAAAAGCTTTCGCAGCACGAGAACGGGGACCATGTGGAAAAATCTCAATTTGCAAGCACACAAGATACATTTCTTGTAGTTTAATGCCGCCAAAAGTTAATTGGAAATGCCCTAAATTACACAGCAAGCTTTTGATGCTCAGAAAATGATATGAAGTAGTCGAAATATTTAGTTAAACTTTCGATCCCCTTTTCTCTTGGTGTGTTATTTGAGCTCGAAATCAATAAAAATTTTCGTGAAAGCTGCTCGGCCCCCGACTAATCGTACCCTAAGTAAAATTAAAGAGTTTCTATATGACGAATGGTCATTTTAATGTTTTTCTTTTTGTATGGATTGTGTGGTGTTTGACTCCATTTAATTATGATTTAAGTCATGTATATCAGTAAAAACAGTGCACCTTTGCAAATGTTTCTAATGTTGCTTTACCAATCACAACGTACGCACGTCATTTCGTTCACACTGCTGGCTGTTTTTCCAGACGACAATTTTCTTTTTAAATCTTGTCTATTAGCACACGATAAACTAGATGGCACAAATTAGATTTATCTTTCAAAGGGTAGAAAACATTGTAGCATTTTCTCCTTTTCCCACAGTGTTGCTTTTTAGATAATTATATATTTATACAGCATTCTTTCTCGCGGTGGTTATAACGCGGGATTTTTAGGTAAGGGTTAACAAAGTCAACATAATGTTTCAGGGTAGGAGATGCATGAATTCCTCAAAATGGATTTTCACTCCATTGTTTGCCGAGCAACAATTTGGACTTGCAGCTCTTGGGTTCACAGCCTGTTGCAATCAATGATTCGGCTCATCCCCGTCCATGGCGCTGCTAAATGTTCCCCAAACTCAAACACTTGGATGTGTTTGCAGGAGCCTAGCCAGGCGGACGCCCGGAAGCCCGGGCTGCAACATTAAACATCAACGCAACAAATAAACGAATTGTGCAGGACTCGAACTCAGGACCCTTTGCTATTGTCTTAAAACACCCCTGTCTAATATAAATTAAATCTGTACCACATGCCAAAATTTCGGACTTGTCCAAAGTGAAAACATTTGCAGATGACAAAGACAATGAGCCATGCTCTGGAAAACGAGATTTAATGCATCAGAGTGATACATTTTTTTCTGATCTAGCCATCACATAATTCTTGATCCATAAAATCCACTTGTTTAACAAACCAACTGAATCATGAGGTAAACTGGTCTTTCAAGCAGCAAAAAATTGACCAATAGCAAAAAATTTCGACCCAGGTCTACTTGGACAGACTGTGCTCAGATCTTAATCCAAATTATTGAAAAAGGAGCAGTTGTTGCTAAGATTTATGTGTCAAATGAAAAGCATGTACACATACAGTAATAGCTTAGGTGGTATCGCTTAGAAATATTAGAGTACCAGTTAGTATAAGAAAAGGATTATCTCCAATCATATGAACAAACCTTTCTGATTTAGGCATTCTGAGTACAGAGCCGGACTCCTTTTCAAACGACAACCGTTATTTCGAATTTCAAAATAAAATAAACGTTTACTCAATAAAACGCTACCTGGTACGATTCATCCAGCTATGGTTAGCTATCACGTAATCCATGCACTAGTCAATTATAAACACAACCCCTACAGACTTGGGAAATAGCTATCGGTATAAGCCCAGATATTTCTTGTTCATAAGTCTACGCAAAAACCCTGCACAATTCCTGGTTTCCCTAAAGTCTATATTTAGAACAGTATTCAAAGATGTGCAGTAAAACAACAGTATTTGAAAATCTTTCTTTTGCGTCATAGCAGACAGGTCAAATCTTCGAAGAATATGACATGCGCAGACAACGGGTACCGGAGGGGACATATCCATATTTTTGACCGATCACAAAACATTGTTTATTGGAGAGGTCATCAGACCTCTCCAATAGTGGTGAGTTTAAAAGGCAGACTGCCACAGAATTTGCTGTCTAAATCCATTTTTCTTGCGAAATTGTTCTGATACACAGTCTGTTTCGTCATGGTTTTGTAAATAAAGCGAAATCAAAAAACCGAAACAGGAAATAGACGTGGTTTATTTTCATATGACGAATTTCAGAAAAGATTTGTTATATTCATTTGCCATGGTTGCAAATGACCTCTCAAATAATTGTAATTTTTCATTAAGCAAATAAATCTAAGCAGAAGAAAAAATAAGAAGAATTTCGTTAAAAAAGAAAGAAGACCGCTGGACAAGATCATGCGACTTGAAAACGCGGGAAGAAGGTCAAATGACCGTCATGTAAAGCATAAGAGGTTTCTAAGCGGCGGCTTTTTTACTTGTTTGTTTACATGTACCAAAATTTTATTGAAATTAAAAGTCAATAAACTATTTGAAAACATTGATGCTGACCTCTCCTGGCTTCTTTTGTAAAGAAGCCAACTTGTTCATTCTATATCAAGATCAGAACGTAGGTCAAACGCTAGCGCATTCAGCTACGCCGAAAAACCGATACAGAGATCACATTGTACACTTACTCATTTGCTTGTCTCACGTGTGGTGTTCACGTGATGTTATGACCTAAATTACCCTAATAGATCCAGCTCTTCGAATGAAAGGCGATTCGGATGAAGCTGTTATTCCTGTAGATAAAAATAAACTCTGTGGAATACATTTTTCATCCCTATCCTTTTAACACATTATCTCATGCCAACTTTTTTGTGCTTTTGCAAGACGATTTCTTAAAACATTTTGGTAAAAGGAGAAGTTGCTTCTATGCAGGAATCTCCTTTTTCTTCATTTTTTTTACGTTGTTATTTTTATCTATATTGACAAATAATGATTTCAACGTTCGTCTGCGAATTTGTTGGGGGGGGGGGTGCGTTTGACGCGTGAAGGCTTGGAAGTTTTCAGCCAGTAGATAAGACTGCCCCGGTCCGTATTTATCAACCGTTCTTAATACCAGACTTAATCTAGAATTTTTAAAATTTGACAGTGATACAATTTCTGATTGGCGAAACCAAATAGTTTCGATTATTTTGACAAACGAACTTATGTCATGGCCTTTTCTCCGTGTGCATGCATCCGCCCGTGCGTTAACTTCATTTTATCTTCTACGAAACTACTCATCCAATTATTATGACCCATCTTCACAGAAATAAGCCTGACACGGTGCCCTTCAGAATTCTTTCACAGAATTTGATCCTTTGACAACTCGGGGGGATTCTGTTCAACCCATCAGAGATTTTCAGTCTAGAAATAATGCCTTAATACATAAGGTTCGACTGTATTTGCAATTTCCAGGTTCATTTTGTCAATAATGCCTTGCAAAGGGGTCAGCGTAGGTCAAAGATCAGATTGCACATTCTGTGCTGTCTGATCTTCATCTGCATCTGCCGCAAAGGCAACTGTAGTTATGAAAGGGCCAGCATGTATAAAGGGTCAGCAGTTTTAAAGATGGCTATCGCATGTTTTGCACGTCATTTCTTCATGTACTCGGAAACAATTTTGCACAATACTTTGAAAACATCCGTGTATGAGAGGGGCTTAAAAAAACTTTGAGGTAAAAGGAGATAATGCTCGTTATCTTATTTTTTCATTTTGCTACATTTTTTTTTTCCAAAACTAATCTGCTAGCGGACAAAAGAAAAAAAAAAATATTTGTATGTACTATTCTGAGGGTGTAAGGTTATTTTCGGGCAGATGTACTGCAAGCTGGCCTATGGAAACTTTGGTATAAAAATCTCAATATAGCCTTTTAAAATAGTTGTCTCTGAAAAAAAGCCGACGAAATGAGGTCATATCACTATCGACTTTATTCCTGATGAAACATATTTAGATCAGCCTCCTACAAGTGTTTCTCTTTAGCCGTCCATTTCCAGTTTCTCTTAGCCGCCTATTCTCACGGCTTACACTGCGGTATGAATAAGCTTCCTGTGTTACGTTCAGACGAACGCAAGGGACGGTGTAGACCCAAATCCAAATTGCACGTTCTGGGAAGTATTATCTTCATCTATGCTGCCCGCAAAAGCGATCAGTGTCGCCAATTCCTAGGGAAAGGGTTAACTCTTTCCCTATTATAGACGACATCAGAAGCTTTTGTGGACACTGTAGATCAAGATCAGACTGCACAGAACGTGCAGTCTGATCTCTGATCTACACTGTCCACAGCTTTATTCTAGGTATGACTGAACTGTCTCTTGATCTTGCAGCGAAACTGTTTTTGTAGCCTTTGAGAAAATGCAATTTATTTATTCAGTAATGAAAGAGTTAAACAGCTGACTGACATACATTTAGTCACAACCAACTCATAGCAGAACTTTGAGCTTCTTGCGAAAACTTGATCTGTGAGATACTTGCTTATAGCGCAATGTAACTCTTTTGTTTAATTAGGAATGCAGTGCAACTTACCACGTAGGACTAGAATGTTGTGAAATCTGTTGATTTCGTTTTTGATACAACGGTAAAAATAAAATCGATCCATAGATCAGCTGCTGTTAGGCGTTTGGTGGATCGATCGTATCATTAAAAATGAACCAATAGCAAATGGATTAGAAATATAGAGTAAGTAGAGCTTTTTATTCGGGTTTGGTGAAGGCCTTTTGTATATTCAATACTACACGCTGTTAATTTTCATTTAACGTGACTGATAGATTGATAAACCGACCAGCCGTTTCATCTGTGTTCATCCGACAGTGTGTCTATGTAGACATGCTAGTGAAGCAATCAATTCTATTACAAAAGTGGATAACAAATGTTTGGTAATTCGTTCTGTGTTATGATTCCAATACTGGTTAAGGGTCAGATCTATTGTAATGAATGTGTTTTGTAATGCATTAGTTTGTAAGGGACTTGAATATGTGAAGAAATGTGTTCAGCATGTAGAGATATGAGCCGTGTTCTGTTTAAAGGGGGCTTAATGCATCTGCAAAAAGTGTCGACCCAGGTCAGCCTGCGCAGTCCGCGCAGGCTGACCTGGGCCGAAACTTTTTGCTATTGGTCAGCCGAGGATAAGTTATGATTCAGTCGGTTGTTAGACAAAAAGGACTTTACGGATTCATGATCATGTGATGACTTGGTTGAAATCATACATCACGGCGATGCATCAAGCCCCCTTTTGTCAGAGCATGACCCAGTTTTGTGTGTGATATAGAAGATGAGATAAAAGACGTGAGTACACATATAAAAGTTCGCCCTCTCTTTTCTCGATATGTAAATCAACAGCAGAACACTTTTTAAAACATTGTGGCACAGGAGATATTGCAATCCGAGCAATTTCTCCTATTGCCACAATGTTTTCATCCGTGTTCATGCAATGAACATTACTTCATATTGACTTTTCAGACCTTTCACGGGTAATTTCAAAATCATCTGTAGCAAAAGTTGTATTAAGGGGTAGAGAATTATACTTACAAGAATACTGAATGATGAAGTTTTCAGTCGGGTTTAAAAATAGATTGCTTCAGCTAGAATGTATCGCTCAGTGTTAGTCACTGATGTGACTGCAAGTTTGGTGCACTTTAATCTTGATCTGCAAGGTCAGAGAAGGCGAACAAAATTGATAAGCGATTATGATTAAACTAGATTTATATAGGCCTACAAGAATGCTTGTTATATCCGTTTGGTTGCGACGTATGCTCGAATTGTCAGAGGGGCGAAAAAAAAAACTTCGGTTCGGTGGAAAAAGGAGCAGTTGCTTTATGCTTGGAACTAGCATGGTAAAATGACGGTTAACTCTTTACCAAACAACAAAACCGTCGGCTTTAGACGCGTCCAAACTGAGAACATTTGCAGATGACAAAAGTAAAAAGTGGCTAAAAAATTCAAATTTGTTTTTGGAAGAGTAGAAAACATTGTGGGAAAAGGAAAGGAGAAAATGCTGGTTACCAGCATTTTCTCCTTTCCTTTTCCCACAATTTTTTTTTTAAGAATCCCTTTCATCAGAGTCGTTAGAAGTCGGGATTGTTGTTAAAAGTTTAACTTAGCCCAGTAGCATACAGGCTATTGATAAACATACCGCTAGCCAGTTCAAGAGACTAAGGAGACATCAATGAACGAGAGCAAATGTTCTCTGTTTTCAGATAACGGAAGCACTGTGGAAAAAGTAGCCGTTGTGTGTAGAAAGTAGCCGCTGCGTATAAGTTATTCTTCCATGGTATTTAAAACGTGCCAAATAATGTTTCTAAAAACTGTGCAGGGGCGTCAAATATACAAATGAAGACAATGGTTAATCACTTAGCCTATTAATCACCCCTTGACTTTACAACCCTGAGGTAAAAAGATGGTAAAACATTGTGGGAAAAGAAGCATTTTCTCTTTTCTTGTAACGATGTTATTTTCAACCATTCTACTTATCCCATCAGTTCAACCACGTTTTATGCGCAGTCTGCTATTGCTTGAAATATGGACTAGTCTAAAATTTTGTCGTCTGGTGAAGAGTTAGCTCGGCACCAAGCCAGGCCGAAAACAACTGACTCTGTTATTTCACTTCAGTACGAATTCCACAAGTGCTTGCATAAAAAAGTTCTAGATCTAGTCGTCACGCGTAACTTTTTTTTCCCCCTGTTCTGTATAAGATCTGTACGTTAGCTTTCCTAGAATGTGCTTAGATTTTATAGGAAATCAAAGACTAAAAAGACAAAGAAAGTGAAACTCACGAAACATGTAGATATACATGTGCCTTTTAACACAAAACAAACATTGTTGCAAAAGGAGCAATTACTTGTAGGACGCAACAAGCAGTTACTTTTCCGAAAGTTTTTTAGGAATTTTGAAAAGAAGCCTTTATGTCCATGCGATCACAGTCGATTTTATTTCGAAACTTTATTTTTCTCACACAAAAGTTATGTATAGGCCTAAGCAAGAGTTAGATAACCCTATACCAAACAATCCCGTTTTTTAAACGATCGTGAGGAAATATGCTTGAAAACATTGTTGGAAAAGGAGAAATGTTGTTAACCAGCACCCTTTTCCCACAATTGTTTCTATCCTGTCGATGTCAAATCCCATCATTTGAACCATGTTCAATATGTCGTATATTTTCCATTTGGACCAGTCTAAATTTTTTCGTCTGGCTAAGAGTGAAGCGAAGTTTTAGATGAAACGTAAATGTATGCATTTGCAAAGAAGAGATCGCGAAAATAAAGAGAAAATAGAACAGGTTGGTCCGAGAACGATAACTTAACCCTTAGGCTGCTAAGCGCTAATCACAGACCTTTTGCGGAAAGTGCAGATCAAGATCAGACTGCACAGAACGTGTAGTCTGATCTTGGATCTACATTGTCCAATAAGGAGATAGGCCTACTATTCCCAAAAACGTAACTTTGAAATAGCAATAGTTGGGTTTTTTACTATCGAATTAAAATTTTCATTTTAGTTATTTAGCAGGATAAGGGTTAACTACTTGGACACTCAGTAACATGATCTCCCGATTACACGGTTTGTTGAATAATGGAGAAAAGTTGCTTAGGTTAAAATATGGAACAAACTAAGTGTAAACTGTTAGGTAGATATTATTCACCCAATACATATACAAGGACATACATGTACTTTGAATCATAAACCCATAATTATGTCTCCATATCCAGCTGAGGCTAATTATTGATATGAAATTCTGGGAAAATGTACCCAATAAGTTTGGTGGGGAGGGGTACACAGTTTTATTATTACCGACTCTCACCTTTTATCTATTATCCCGAGGTGCGATCGGGCGTTAAAACATCAAACACGTTGTAATCGAGGTAACATGAAACTTCAATTTCTACGTGTAGGGGTAGGGTGAAAGGTTGAATAAGAAAATAGGGTATATTACAAACCTTTACACCGGCAAGGCCATATTGCTCCGCCCACTATTTTAACCACTTTTTCATTTATTTTTAACTGATCATATCATTGAAACTGTTACTAATGTGGAAAGGCAGCTAGACCTTTGAAATAGTACTACCAAGTAGGCCTACTTGTCAATAAAACATAAAGAGTGCATGGACATGTACACTGGCCTAGTGTTGTCGCAGAATTATCTTGGAAAGAAGACACTGGCCAACGTGATGTCGCTAAAATATCTTGGAAAGAAGCATATATAAATAATTCGTTAATCGACAAAGGTTGGCATCCTTCAATTTTAGCTCTAACCAGAGCTATGAACTGGTCGAAATCGTTACTCTCCGCCCCGCTCTTCGTGTGTTCCAGTTTTGCGACTACTATAATAAAAATTGATTTCGAAACCCATCATGCAAAACATAGCTTTTGAAATAGCAATTACTGTAGGAATTGGGCTTATCCTTCGACTCGCATATGCTAAAAACTATAATCTGGGTAGTGAAAACCTAAAAAGAAATCGGATAGTGCAGACCCAATATCACACCGTATGTTCATGTGAAGTGTGGTCTCGGACCTAGACTATCCAAAACGTTCTTGAAGTTGTATGAAGCGGTCTTTTGGCTTTACCACATAAGCCCGATCGCGAGTTTAGAAAAGCTTTTTAAAATACATGTATTGTGGGGAAAAGGGAAAATGGATTTAACCAGTATTTTCTTTTTTTTTTTCAAAACACAAAATTATTTGAGCCACATTCAATTCGACAAATCCTTCCAATTTCGATAAGTTAAAAAATCAGTCTTCTGGTAAACAGTTTGCTGTTTTTGCACCAGGTAAATAAGAGACTGTATTCAGCAACCATCGAAATTTCATTCTAGGTCCAGATTCCAAAAGTAGCCATCCTATTGGCTCGGACGTTCTATAGGCTTAAAAGTCAAACAGAAGATTAGTCTTGGATTTCAATTTGGCACAATATTTCTAATGGTTTGAGAATACGGTCCCAGTGGTCACATTCCGTTTATCATGGTCGTGCATACTGTGTCTAAGCATAGACACTCAGTCACCAAGGTTTGAAACGTTTGTTTCACTTTCATTCAAGGCCCATTAAAGGCCCAGTAAAAGCCAAAATATCAAAGCAGGTGTCATCATACATTTAAATTTAAATCATACCATTTAAAAGTATGAAAAATATTGTGGAGAGGACAGTCTGTTATCGTGTGGTCGGGCCATATGTCAGTCGCTGGCAGAAAAAAAAAAATTAAAATCAGGCAAATGGCAGAAAAAAGAATTTTAAAATCAGGCAAAAAGTAAACAAAAAACACAGCTACCTGGCAGGCTTTAACCTAATTTTGAAATTAATTTCTCTGTCAGCAACTTACACTTGGACTGACCGTACAATGACATATATTGTCATCTTCACAATAATTTCCATACTTTTAAATGGTACGATATAAATTCAAACGCATTTAAACACCCTCTTTGTTTACTTTTGGGCTTTATTGTCACTTTAATCAGATGAATGTAGTCAAGGAATGAATTTCGCCTCGGTTTTCAAGGATGGGCTTTGATATGCAATATGAATTGTTCTCTTGCAAGCGCTGAAAAATCAATGCTTAAAAAATATTCCTTAACGCATATCCAGACTTCAAGAACAGTATACCGAGACTTGGAGTTACTTCCAGCGATCAAAATCATACGCAAAGATAGCTCCATTATGCTGCTAAGCTCGACTTGCTGACCTTTTGCGGGCAGTGTAGATCCAAAATCAGACTGCACAGAACGTGCAGTCTGATTTTGGATCTACGCTGTCCGATAAGGAGATATTTTTCTCAAAAATGTAAGGATGAAGAAGCATTATTCAGGTTTTTTACTACAGGCTTGAAAGTTTAATTTAACTTATTCAGCAAGATAAAGGTTATGAAGCAGTTGTATATAACGATGCCAATGTTATCGGCCTAACTAGATTTTGATGCATGCTCTAAATAGAAAAGTCATCTTGTATTTTGTATCACCCGTCAGGGATTAAATCAAACGACCGAGGTCATAGGCTTACCCTGATATCTTGACAGGTCTGTATCGATGATGTCGATCAAGGTTGGATTTATGCCACTGCTACGACTTGTATCTCATAAAGAAGCCGAAACATTTATGTATTTTAGGTGACCGTTAAGAGCTGTAACCACGCAACCGAAGTCATACGATTGAGGACATGATGAAAAATAAAAAAGATATTGATGTTGTCGACCAGGGTTGGAGTTATGTCGTGGCTTTGGCTTCCTTTGTTGCCCAGGTAACTTTGGCGTCATCCATAGATCTTCCAATGTCCATATTGCGTTATCCCCAGGTCTTCCAATGTCCGTATTGCGTCATCCATAGATCTTCCAATGTCCGTATTGCGTCATCCATAGATCTTCGAATGTCCGTATTCTATAACCATTCTAAATCTTGTTGGATGCTTTTCAATACCAAAACTGGCGATCGGAATGGTCATCCTCGGAATTTAGAATGAAAATACTTGTTGAATTCCTTAGACCTCGATTCTGTCAAATACATTTGTTTACTCATGAGTTACCACCTATAAGCGACCTTTTTCGTCTTGCAGAATATTATTTTGGACACCATCGTGGCAAAGTAGAAATTGAATGTAATACTGTTTTTATTAATTTGAATAGGTTGTTTTCACGTTACCTTTATTTCCCCTTTCTGGATAAGGAGTTTTTACAAAATAAAACCAAATTATTTGCGACTAGTCGGTTTTCGCTACCCATCGTGCTGTTGTCAAATTTTAGTTGTACTTTCAGCAGAAGCTGTGTTTATTGAATTTCAGCACGTAGCACAATCTTCACCATGTCAATTTTGAAATCGTAATGGTGAAAAGAAAGGAGAGTTTCCCTCCTAATGCGCAATTTCTCCTATAGCCATAATGCTCTTAAACGTATAAAAAATTTACTCATTTAACTGTAGTTCGTGTATATTTTTACATTTTATAAGGAAGTTTCGAAATCGCTTGCTGCTAATTTGTTCGAAGAGGCTCTGAGGTAAATATTACCATCTGCAGACGACTCTCTGCTTCTTGAGACAGACGCGTTAGTGTCCTTTATGTACGCGTTGGTAACATTTTTAAGTTGATTTGTAATTTATATGAGTAGATGATGATCGGTGGTTACGTGTACACTGCAGGGATCTTCTACACCATCGTCAAGGAAGAATTTCCGAATGCCAATGAAGTGCTTATCAGCTGGTTATGCACATTGCCCATTACACTGTGGTTTACCGGAAGTAAGTTTAAGTCTATTGATATTTAGCTATTTTACCAAACAATCTCGCGTTCCAACGACCCTAAGGAGAAAGCTTTTGGAAACATGTGGGGAAAGGAGAAAATGCTGGAAATCACCAGGTTCTCATTTTTCAATAAATATTGTTTTCTATCCTTTCATAGACAATGTCAGTCAGTCATTAGAAACAACTTCACTTGTCGTCTGCAAATGCTTTAAATTTAAATAAGTATGTAATTTCGTCGTTTGGTAAATGCCAACTATTTTACCAGTAGAGATAATTTTAGATTTGTCTATGTTCAAAGTATTTGCAAACATCAAATACATTTGGCTCAAACTTATGGCTTGATTTTGTCTTTAACAGGGGTTGAGAGCATTATTTGATAAGGGGACAATGCTAGTTCTCGTTGTCTGCGCATGTCATATTTTTCGAAGATTCGACCTTATTCGGCATACCTCGGGTGATGTAAGCCATCAAATCCCTCGGCTGTATCTGGTAGCTTAATATGCACCTACACGGTACGTTTCATCGCCGGAAATACGCCGCTTTAATGTAGGTACGGAATCGGTTGTAAAGAGTGGATTCGACCTGTCTGATATGACGCATCACCCATCCCATATACATGGGGAAAAGTAGGGCTTATACCGAAGCTATTACCAAAGCCTGTAGGGGCTGTTTTAATAAATGGCTGGTGCATAGGTTACATGCTAGCTGATCATAGCTGAATGAATCGCACCAGGTAGCGTTTTATTGGGTAAACGTTTATTTTATTTTGAAATTCAAAGTTACGGTTGTTGTCCGGTTCTGTACCCAGAATGCCCAAATTAGACAGATGTGTATTTGTAGAATGCCATCTAGCGGAAGATGATGTGCTAGTTCTCGACGTTTTTTTCTTCTTCCACGATGTTTTCAAATATCTCAGCGATAGTAAACTTGTAACACTTAAATAGCTCCACTGGGGATTAAACAGTGCAATCTTTGATCTACAAAATCCTAAGATCTACACAGTCCACTTGTAAGTTATAATACCAAAACAACCTTGAAACTGCAATGACGTTGGTTTAATTTCTACAACTGCAGCAAGAAAGCATTCAGCAAAAAAGTCGCCTTGCTAAAATACTGAATGCAGACAATATTGACTGACACAAGCATCATTTTAATCCTTATCCTGCTAAATAACTTAAATGAGACTCTCATGCCGATAGTAAAAACCCAAACAATGCTACTTCAAGCTTATTTTTTGGAGAAAAATATCTCTTTATCGGACAGTGTAGATCCAAGATCAGACTGCACGTTCTGTGCAGTCTGATCTTAATCTACACTGTCCGCAAAAGGTCAGTGAGTCGCGCTTAGCAGCCTAGAGTAAAAAAATGCTCCATCTTACTTAGAATGAGATTTCAACGTAATCATCTAGACATCTGAACTGCGACCGACCCTGTTGCATAATAATATGTTGAGCACTAATCGAATACTTTAAAGAAAGATACATTCTATATACTTCCAGGCCTTATTGGTAGTTTGCTGACGAACAAGTTTGGCTGCCGGGCATGTTCTCTCATGGGTGGTATAATGGCTCCTTTAGGATTATGTATTTGTTTCTTTGCGAATGATGTATATCACGTGTTCTTTTGCTATGGCATTATTACAGGTAATGAACTGGTTCCGTAATCACTAACCAATTCAGCTATTGCTCTTATCCTATAGATATCCAAGACTGAACTCCTGATTTGCTGAGACGGAACATCATAGGCAATCAGATAACTACTGAAATTTAAAAAAAAAGCCCTGATAAGTTTTATGTTTTCATTATTTTCAAATCTATTATCTTCTGTTCAACACCGCTTGTTTGTCGGCATTATCGGCGATGCCAAGAAAACCTCTCGATCTTTTTGCCTTTAAATTAGTGAATATATTTTGATATGACAAAAAAAATTCTCTTTTTTTGTCATTTGAACTGTTGAGATTATCTTGAAGTGCTTTATTTAGGCAGTGCTTTCTGTGCGGTATGAGATCTGCATTGTCCTGCAGGCTCTTGGGCCTAAACCACCCTACAGAACTAGAATTACAGTAGCTTTATCATTACTTAAACTGAATTACTGTAGACACCTGGTTACTCCCGAAGCATTCTAGTCACATACCGATAAGAGATCTACAAAAAAATTTGTGAAAACTTTGTTGCTACAGGAGAAAATTCCTGATAAAAGCAAATTCTTCTTATTCCAGAAAAAAATCAAAAGTGGTCTCCTGCAAGACAGAAAATGTCGCATGCATCTAGTAATGAGTTACGGAATGTTTAAAAATAGTTTATTCCTGGCTTTTTTTTCAGGTTTTGGCAACGGTATCCAATATGTTGGATTTGTGACATCAGTCGGCCGTTATTTCAAGAAGTATCGTTCTATCGTCACCATCCTGACAACATTGGGACCAACAGTTGGGATGGCTGTGTTCTCCTTTTTGATACCTTACTTAAACAATATATACAGATGGAGAGGTTGCCTATTGATTATCGGTGGTATAACGTTAAATATATGCCCTTGCGCTCTGGCATTGTTCCCTAAAAGGGTGTATCAAGAGCAAAAGGTGTTCGACTTAAGCATTCTAAAGCTTCCAAAATATGTCCTCTTTGCATTCCACTGTTTTATGATAAACATTGCTTGTCCTATGGCACTACTGCATTTGCCGGCGTATATATTCTCTATTAACTTAACAGCTGTGATAGTCTCAACTTCCTTGACGTTATTTGGTGTGCTGAATTCCGCTGCAAAAATATGTCTTAGTTTCCTAGGCCACGTTTTCAGTTTGAGCGTGAAGAAAGTTTATACAGTATGTCTAATGACTTGTGGGCTTTCCATGGCCATTTTGCCATTGATGTCCAATACTCCGTGGGTCTTTGCCGTCGTATCGACGATAGGATTCACCTTTAGTGTGCTAGGAGGTCATTATCTAGAATTTGTGGCAGAGCTAGTCGGTCAACAACGATTCTCAGATGGCGTTGGTGCAGCACAGATATTGAAAGGGTGTGGAACTCTTGTCGCTGGACCTCTGGCAGGTATGTGTCCGTCGTGTTCTGAACAAAAAACAAAATTTAAAAATCTGAAGTTTGTTTTCCATTCCTCTAAATATTAACCCCCCCGCATGTCCGATTACACATTAAACCCAAAACAGTCTGTTGTTCAAAGACTAATTTATACACAGCTTCCAGGTCTTGCTGCCAAAGGCAATGGATAAAGCTCTACGACATTGCATACTAGATCCAAGACCTATGTTATCGATGCAAGTATCGCTCAAAATAGTGCGTGTAAAATGATAATGTGAAGAATTGAAATATTGTTCCAGCTAACCACCCTTTGGTTTTCGTTCATTTATTTTATTTGTTTATAATAATAATAATAATGATAATAATAAATGCATTTTGTTCTAAGGTGAACGTTGTCCATTGAATATTTCATTTGTGGACGGTGTTGATCACGAACCGTGCAGTCTAATCTTGGATTTACATATCCGATTTGTGTGATCTAGCCAAAACAACCTTAACATTGTTATATCTGGGTCATTTTTTCCTATCTTAAAATGATCATTTTATTTATTGAGCGAGCTAAGCGCTCTATTCTCTTTGCACACCCACCTAGCAAAGTGTTGATATCCAGAAACGTTGCTTGCCATAACGCGTCCGTCACATTTTTGAAATGGATTTGTAATACCAATTTACCAAACATACAGAAAAAGTAACATAGTTTTTGTATACTTTCAGGGATGATTTTCAACCTCTCTCAGAATTATTCCGTCACGTTTTACGTCAGTGGTTCTATTCTATTTGGAAGTTCATTAATGTTACTGCCTATCATCCAGTCAGAACGAACAACAAACGAACTAGTCATACAAAGATGTCAATCTCCAAAAGAAGCCGAGGCAATGTTGCAATAGACACGAGACTTTATCGTCCATACATACACGATCTGAGAAAAACATGTTCGGAAACGCCGTGCCATATGTGCACTGTTTCTCTATAAGCCATGTTTCCATCTGCCAGCATCGTCCCAATTCTTTGTCATTATCTTTGTGCCTACATATTTAGATATTTTTACTTGAGAGTGAATATTGCATAGAGAATATTTTTGTAATAAAGTCTCAACAACTGAGATCAAACCCTTAGCATACGTATTGCGGCCTCTATTGCCAACCCATATACAGAGTAGCGCCGAATAAACCTAGTTCAGATATTTTCAGTTTAGAAATAAAACTCAAATAAGAGCAAAATCAAGGTTGATTTTGCTAAGAATGTCTTAGCAAAGCGGACAGTGTTGATCAGAGATAGGGTGCACGTTTTGTGCTGAGTGATTTTAATCTACACTGACGGCCAAGGCCTGCATGTTACTCAGTAGTATGATTTATACTCGTCGCAAAGGCAGTTAAAACGGTAAAACGTGCTAAATAGATTAATTATAATGCGAGTATACAGAGATCCGCCTGTCTTAAGTCAATTAATAACAAGAGGGCCATGGTGGTCCTGTTGAGCTGAACTACCTTTTAAATAAATGTGCCATAGAAATAAATATTATTCCCCTTGACAGGTACATTTAAAACCAAACCATGGCAATAAAATTTCATATAGAGGTAAGCCTAGCTAAAAAAAGTCCTATCTTTTGCTCAAGATGATGCAAGAGAATACTAGCAGGTCTAATCAAGCATAATTCATACCAAACACCTGTGGACTCTGACAAAGTGTACTTTGACAAGAAAATTTCCAACTATGAGTTTAACCCATATCCTGCTAAATAAGTGAAATGAGACTTTTAAGCTGACAATAAAAACCCAAATTTTGATAAATCAACGTTAATTTTTTTGGAGGAAAATATGTCCTTATCGGACAATGTAGATCAAAGATCAGACTGCACGTACTGTGCAATCTGATCTTGATCTACACTGTCCGCAAAAGGTCAGCGAGTCGCGCTTAGCAGCCTAAGACTTTAAAAAGCACATTTTTTCTATGGCATGAATAGAATTGTATTCAAACGAAACAATAGATGAATACAAATCTGGCCTCGTGTTTAACCCTTTACCACACAATCCGGAGTTTCAACGTCCCTGAGGATTGATTGATTTTATGGTATTTAACGCCGTTCTCGACACTATTTCAGTTATATTGCGGCGGCCAGTGCACCTATCCATGCTTTCCCGGAGTTTCTTTTACCAGTACTCCACATAATATTCTTTCCAGGCCACTGGGTGCTTTCCCACATAACCATCGTCTAAAAATGGCGAGAAAGGAATGAATCCTGTTGCAGTGACCATCATCAATTCTCGGAAAGAAATTGGCGACCTCTTGTTTTTAAGTCCTGTACGCTACTGACTGAGCTCTTGGGGCTCAAGGCACGTTCCATAGGAAAAAAGGCTTTTGAAAACATTGTGGAAATAGGAGAAAATACAGGTTACCAGCATTTTCTCCTATTACCACAATGTTTTCTGTCCTCGGACAAAATCCAGCATTTGAGCCATATGTAATTTGTCGTCTGCAAATGCATTCAGTTTGGATCAGTCTAAGTATTTGTCATTTGGTACAGGGTTCAACTCATCTGAGCATATCCACTAACATCAGAATAAATGGTTTTCACTGAGAAGAGAACATTTCCTATCCCAAAAATTCAATATACAATAAGCTATATGAAAGTTTTGATAATCAAGGGAATTAAATGGTAAAAGCCTATACTCTATTTGTCAGGAGTACCACCAATACGGTCTCCCTGCCGACCGGCTGGCCTCTCCCCGCTAAAAACGGACATTATTTGGGGGCGGGCGGTGGGGGTAACATTGTTCAGGGTCATTTTAAGATGAAAAAAAAAAACAACTTTTGTTGGTCGGAATTAGCTGCGACCATTTTTTGGTCTATATTTTTTAACCCGGCCGCTACGATAATAGGCTATAACTCTTACAAATACTGTTCGGTTTTTACCATTTTTTTCACGATTACTAAGATTGACATTGTCAATCGACACGCCAAATTTGAAAACAATCGGTATTATAATAACGATGATAGGTTTTTGACCCGCCAAAACCCCACACTAGGCCTAATCCGCCCGATTTTGAAAAAAAAAAAAAAAAATCCCTTAAATGCATCAAAATCCCCCAGCATATACACGTATATGCATTATGTAGAATAGGGTAAAAATCTATCTGGTGCAAGTTTCGTCAAAATGTGTCTGAAATTATGCCGGAAGTTATGGCTAATAAACCGGCGATATAAGACCCGATTTTTGGCAATGGGGCGACTTGGTTAGAACTTTCGCTCCTATAACTCTCATTCAATCATTATCATTAAGCTACCATTTAACAATATTCTTGTACCCAGTAATAGAACTACAAAACCAAAAAAAGTTAGAGTGAATCTGATTTGTTTTAAAGATGGTTTTTTTTCGAATACCGAAGGAGGTAAGGTCGCGAAAACAAAAGAAATCGTATTTTTCCTTGCTCCTGAATTATGAAGAGTACGGATTTCTTCCTTGTTTCTGAAGATATTGATTTGATTTTGGTATCATTTTGAAGCAGAGACGTTCTACATTTCATTTTATATCAAATTTTGTAACATAGGACAGAGGGATGCTCAGTAAGACATGAATTTCCCAAACTAACCCCTGCTAGGAAAAAATGGCTCCCGCGCAAAATTGTTTAGTTTAGTTTAAACATATTTATTTTACATCGATTGAGAAACAAGTTCTTACAACTTATACTAATCTCTCTCAATTCTGCTTCCTGGGAACTGCACCAGTGCTCGCGCCGAATGTGTGGGCCAATGAAAAATCCCAAAGTTGACACCCGCTCCCGGGTATCGAACTCAGGACCTTGCGGTTACGAGGCCGACGCTCTACCCCACAACCACGGACATCAAATTGTTTAATTTCTTAAAAGCCGTGCAAATATAATCAAAATAGATAAGATACCGTGGAGTTTTTCCCTTGATCATAATTATATCGGTTAGTTTAAGTATAGCTACTTACGATTTATAGTTGAGTCAAGCCTACAGGAACCATGCCTGTTGCCGAATCAAAACTGCATATGTCTATCAAGAGATCTGAAAGCGATTCACTAAAGGTTAATTTGTGCCATTTTTGAGTAACAGATCTTCAATACCATTGCCACAACAACTGGAGTTTTCCAGAGGAATAAATTCTTTTCAGAAATCCCGAAGAGCACCATGGCAACATCATTTCTGTGATTTTTGGTCAAAATTAGATAAGTTGTTTCAGAGAAGATGTAAGAAATGAAAGCTATCCAAAGCAGGAACACATACATGTGTCAAAATGTAACGAAAAATGCTCGATGATAACTGTTACACAGACAACAAATCCAACCACAGGTCTTTCACAATAATTTGACATTTTCTTTGAAAACGCTCGAGGCTCTTGAGCTACAAATGAGCACAGAAAATGTCCAGCCGCAGATCTGATTACATGCAGGAGCAGTCAGACATATTGCTACCTTTTTTTCAAAGGCAAGTTCAATCCAGCCAACAACTTGCGAAGGTGATACGTTTCATGTATTATTGCAAGGTCAGGTAACTGATATTTAACTCTTTCCTTGATTACCTGTTGATCCTATTCCGTTGTCTGCGCATGTCATATTCTTCGAAGATTCGACCTGTCTGCTGTAGCGCATCACCGATCCCATATACTAGGGAAAAGTAGGGCTTATACCGAAGCTATTACCCAAGCCTGTAGTGGCTGTTTCAATAAATGGCCGGTGCACAGGTTACATGCTAGCTGATCATAGCTGAATGAATCGCACCAGGTAGCGTTTTATTGAGTAAACGTTTATTTGATTTTTAAATTCAAAGTAACGGTTGTCGTTTTGAAAAGTAGTCCGGTTCTGTACCCTGAATGCCCAAATTAGATATGTATTTGTAGAATGCCATCTAGAGGGAGATAATGGCTCCTGTTCTTCTCTATCGTGATTTTTCTTGCTCTTATTGTTGTTGTTATCGTTTTACTTCCTCTTCTTTCTCTTCTTGTTGTTCTTTTTCTCATTTTCCATCTCTTCTTCTTTTTGTTTGTCTTGTTCTTTGTGTTCTTGTTCTGGTTCTCGCTTTTCTTCCTGTTCTTCGTGTTGTTCTTTCACAAAATCATCTTGTAGTTGTTCATCTTGTTCTTCTTCATCATCATGATCTCCTAGAATTGGATAGCTTTGATGACCAAGAGGTCAAAGCGCTCCCTCCAAAGCCTTAAGTTATGGGTTCAAGTTGAAATATGTATTACCAAATAAAGCTTTAAGGTAAAAATAGCTTTCTACTATATCAAGCACGTAGGGTTTAGGGGCTAGCATGATGACAGTTCAACAAGTGTCGTGATAATGAAACTGCGGAAGTCATGCTTAAAAAAAGTTAGAGAAAAGTGGCTATCACAGATAAATAAATCACAAATACATGTATTGAAAAAAAGCATATTAAAGTAGCCAATATAATAGACTCTAGTCATTCTTCAATTCTCAACATAACATAAGAATAAGGTAATGTAAAATGTCATCATCTCTCTGCATTCTTGGGCCCAATTTATTCTTTTCACAGTGTACATCAGAATTAAACCACACAGGACACTCTGCGTGGATTAAGTCCTATGTACACTGTCTGCAAAACAACAATGTTCAACAACAACAACAACCCTTTAGGCACTCTATGGGAATTAAAGGCTACCATGATCTGATACCGAAGACATTCAGTGTTTACTTACAAAAACCACTTCATTGAGATGGCTCATGACAATGGTTTTGGCTACACATACTCCAAGCTCTAATGAAATATTTGTTCAAAGTCCGTTGAATCAACCAGGTAAATCTGGAGAGACACAACGAAAATCTACTTCAGCTATCCCTCGATTCCATAAAGGCCCAGTAGAGGCCAAAATATCAAAGCAGGTTTCATAATACATTTAAAACTTGAATCATACCATTTAAAGGTATGGAAAATATTGTGGAGATGACAGTCTGTTATTGTATGGTTGGACCATGTGTTAGTCGCTGGCAGAAAAAAGAATTTTAAAATCAGGCAAAAAGTAAACAAAAGACACAGCTACCTGGCAGGTTTTAACCTAGTTTTGAAATTAATTTCTCTATCAGTGACTAACACATGGACCGACTGTACAATGACAGATTTTCATCTTCACAGTAGTTTCCATACTTTTAAATCGTATGATATGAATTTAAATGCATTTAAACACCCACTTTGTTTACTTTTGGGCTTATTGTTACTTTAAAGTATTACTTTACTGAAATGGACCAGTACAGTACGGGAGAAAAGTCAAAATATTGCTGTTCCAATGTTGTTTTAGTACAAATATGTAACAAAGATGCAGAGAAGTATAAATTTGAACTAAATTCAGACTGCACAGTCTCTGCTATCTGATGTTGATATATACTATCAGCAAAAGCAATAATTGCCAGATTCTGTGTTTTTATGGTTAATATGCTAGGAGATAAAAAAATACAGATCATAAACAGTACAAGTATTCTCTCTCTAATTGCAAAATATGAAACATGTGAACAGTTTTTAACCTTAGCTTCTATATATTTGAAATGGATATTTTCAATGAGAAGAAAGATCCAAATGTTCCGATTTAAAGAAGCTTTGGTTAGAATATCTTACAAAATATTGAACATTGTGAAATCCAAAGTACAGACTGTGCGCAACCTACTGTGGAAAGTTTTCACAAGGAGGAAATTTTGTTTAGATTTTATATAAAAATATAGAGGCTGGATAAAAATTGTTCTGAATGTCTGACAGTCTCTTGCTTCAAACTCCTAATTGCTCTTTACATACCAATTTTCTGTTGGATATTAAAGCTGTATCTGTATGGTTAGGGTTAAAGTTTAAGTGACATAAGTAACAATTTTTAAACCTTTTATCCCACCAAACCATTATCAACACAGATAAATAATCGTATCCTCCATATGTTCTCATTTTCAGCATGATAAAACTTAAACAATCAAACATATTTCCTATTTTGTTGGGATTCTGGAGGATTCTTGGATCTATAAACAATAGCATTCATATGTCTTTTACAGATGAGTAGTTTTGTTGCTGTGCATATTTTTGATAAACATATTTAAGTATCCTGTTTGGCCTCGATTTTCAGAAACTTTTCCCCTAACCTTCTAAACAGTTCTACACAAAATGAACAGTAAACACTGTAAACTCAGTCAAGACTGCTTTGTTTTTATTTGCATAATGATGGCTATTTTGGATGGAGTTTGTCATACAAGTTAAATTCAAGACATGAAATTTAAATCCTGTACAGTCTGATCCTAATCAAAGTTGTAAAAATTGTTACATTTACAGTCTGATCCTGATCCAAGGTGTTAAATTGTTGCATCAACAAGCTGGCAAGTTTTGAGGGTGAAAGAGGTAGCAAAAGGGTAGTTTTTATCACCATTGTTGGCTTTATCAAATATTTTATTACTTCATGACAATAATTTGAAGCAGTCTACTATGAAAAAGGCCTTGGAAATTCAGTCTAGATTCAAGGCTGATAAATGATTATATCTTAAAAAAAAAAAGAAGCCTAACAGCAAAAAGAGGAATTGCTAATAAGTACAAGAAACTGTAATAAGTGATTTATGCTGTAGCCAAAATGCATGGAAAAGTGGTTGTCTGCAGGATGATGAAAAAAGTCACCTGCAACTGGCACAAGGATATCAATTTATCCTTTACAAAACAAGCCTTAGTTTTAATGACACTGAGGTAGAGGGCTTTTGAAAACATTGTGAAAAATGGGGGAAATGCTGGTAATCAGCATTTCGCCCATTTCCCACAAAGCTTCCTACCTTTTCAAAGTCAAAGCCCATCCTCTGAGCCACACTTGGTTCATCTGCTGCCTGTGCTTTCAAGTTGTCCAAGTCTAAAATTGTGTTTTTTGGTGAAGAGTTAAAAGTCCTTTTTACCCCTGGATGAAGACAAACAAAAGCGGAAGACATCTTCATCCTTGATAGGAATGTCAATGAAATCAGTTGTAAAAACCCATTTTATTTGAACAAAAATTGTCTGAACACAAATTGCACTTTCAAATTATGGTCTATTCATTCATATCTAAGTACATGATATTGTATGGAATCTAACAGTATTTTCTTTCTGAAAATGATAGATAACTCTATAAGCTTTAAATTTTAAAGGATTAAAAATGTGCTTTGTACACTGAGGTATTCAACCTTCAATAGTTATGAAGGGTAGTGAAAATTGTTGCTTTTAACTCTAAGCATGCAAAGCACAACTGAAGAAGGTGCCTGAAATGGTAATGTATACCAAGATCAGATTGCACTATACATGTACATGGAGTATGATCTCATGCATAACCTATCTGCAAATTTGTGATATTTTTGAGCCAACTGGCTTTAAATAAACAAACAAATTTATATTTCTTTCAATGTGGAAAAAATGTGCCCGTCTAAGGGTTGATTACATGTATTTTAACTCTTTACCAGACGACAAAATTTTGGACATATCCAAATTGAAAGCATTGCAGACGACAAATCAAGTTCAGCTAAAGTGATGGATTTGTCTTTAAAAGCAAAAAACCTTTATAGAAAAAGGGGAAAATACTGCTCACCAGCATGTCTCCTTTTGCCACTATCTTTTCAGAGGTTTTCTTCTTCAGGGTCATTAAAACACAGGATTGTTTGGTAAAGGGTTATAATTATGATGTGTGATATTCCTTATGCTTACTAATTATTGAAGTGCAACCTATTTAATTGTTTGTTTTATCATTTTGCATGGTACTTTCAATACTTCTTTGGTTTAAATATGTGAAAAAAAGTAATGGATTTAAGGTAAGTCAATAAATTATTGTTTTCATTTATCTAGATCTATGAGTCAATAAAAAATTGTAGATTGGGAAAATTTCAGTGGAAAAAGGCAAGGTATATTGTAATTTCAAAGCTGGTTTGGTCTGAACTCTTACTACATGTATACATATTATCAAATGATTTTAAGATTCAAGATTAGAATGCAAATTCAGTGCAGTCTGAATTTTATCTACCCTGTAAAGGAACTCAAAACATCCCATGGAGTAAGTTTAAATAGTTCATAGAATGTTCCTTTCGGCACAATGTTGTGTATAACACAGAATAACTTTTATTTCTTAGGGATAAGTTTTATCACACTAATTGATGAAATGCAATTGAAAAAATTTTCATGACTTTGCATCATACTGAATGAATACTAATTTGTAACTCAGATGAGTAGTGCTCATTCCTTTATCAGAGCAAATTATTATTTGATATGTAAATGAGACACTTCATGTTAAAATAATCCTTTACCCCTCTATTATTTTCTAATTTTGGATCCTATTTATCAGCCATTCTTAGTCCAAGATTTGTCTCAATTTCATAGCAACCTGATTTCTGTTTTGCTATACAGAATTAATGAATGATATTCCGATGAGCATTCGGCCTACATTTACAATGAAAAGTATTGTATTGTAAAAGGTTAAGATCTTTTGAACCAGTACCATTGCTTTTGTTGTGTCACAAACAAGTACCTATGTAAAACATTTAACTCTTTACCAAACAGCATATTTTTAGACTTCCAAATTGAAAGCATTTGCAGACGACAAAATAAAAGTGACTCAAAAATTGAAATTTGTTTTCAGAAGGGTAGAAAAAGTTGTGGGAAAAGGAGAAAATGCTGATTATGTTTTACAAAGTCTTCTTTTTCAGGGTCGTTAAAACTCATGATTGTGTGGTAAAGGGTTAAAGCTGATATTGTTAATGACAAAAAACTTCATATTTCCACATTTAGAATTTTTTCTGTTCATGACACAGCTTTGCTTCTAAGACTTAGTTACATTGTCCAATACATGATATGTATCTCATATTCTCAAACTGTATTTTTTTTTTGTTCTAGACATTAGATGTAAAGATCACATGAAAATAGAGAGTTTTGTCCGAGAGCAAAGATAATTTTACAAAAATGGCATCAGAAACAGAAGCCTTGATAAAACATGAAGATACAGGCTCAGAACCAACCTATCTGAACATGGAATATGGATCAAGTAAGTAACACCTTCAATCTAGATGATTCTTAAGTTTTTTTCCAGATAAGAAGACATGCAGAAAATGGTAAAACTACATGAACCAAAGCAAGAATTATTGACACCACCTATGTTGGCACCTGGCAATAATTTACTTTATTTCATAATTATCATAGATTAACTTTATATCCATATAGAAAATCTCTGAATGTTTGTTGTAATGGAATATTGCTTTCAACAGTATTTTAGACAGTATCATGGCAACAGCTTCCCTACATATGCCTTTCCAGAGCTTTACCACAAACAGCCTGGTGGTCTGTAGTGTCTTAACCCCTGACAATTTCACATAAAAGGTGTTGTCTGCAGGAATCAAGTAGTACATACATGTATTTCCTGATTACAAATCCAATGTCTTAGCCCCTAAGCCATAGTGTTTACAAAAGTGGTCTGATGCAAAAGGATGTAATGCTTAGTCATGGACTTCTAGTATCTTTTTCTACATTGATTGATTAATGATGAAAAATTGCATTATAACAACAAAGTTGTTGCAGATGTTTTATACGGGTTTTTTACTATACATTGTACAGCCAGAGGTAGACGACTTTCAACAGGATCAACACTTCCTGAGGACAGCTTTGTAATGACTGTGGATGAACTTTTGTTTCGTGTGAAATATGCAGCTTTTGACAAAAAGTATGATGTACAGGCAGATATTAAAGCCATGCTGCAACAGTGTACTGAAGATGATATTGCTAGACTCCTACAAGAACTGAATGCTCTCCCTTTGAAGATGCATCAGAAATTGAAAATTTGCAGGCATGAGCAAAAAAGATTTTTTTGTTGTTAATTTGATCATTTATGTACAGATGAAGAAGATGCCAAAGTATAAGTAACCTTTATGAAAATTAAAGATACCCATTTACTTATTTTAGCCGAATGTAGAAATGTGTTTAAATCAATAAATTAGCTATATCTTTAGCCCAAAAAAATGAAAAGAAGTTTCAGATTTGTTATTTGAAATGGATTTTGGTTGGGAGACAATTACGTCGGGTCAAAATTGTAAATAATGGGGGAGTGTATCACTACAGTCATTTACACACCCCCATCTAAAAATAGAAAGCTAGACTACTTGTTGTTTCAACACAGGAAATGGCGCACTCATCTGTTTGTAGGATCATGGGTTTTCCCCTTCTTTCAGACATCCAAAATCCCTAACATAATGTGCACATACGAAATTTACATTTCAAGTGTCTTTAAAATCATTCCACTGCACTCTCAATGTAAAATTCCAACATCATTGAGTAAATTACTGTTGGGTTCTTGTGACATAGATTGTTTTGGCAGTAGACCTGTGTAGTGTATCTCGGCTCCACTTTCTTTCCAGTTACATGAATGCAAGGCGAAGGTCGTACACAGTCACGTGACAAGCATAATGTGGTATCCTCGACTGAACGATTGGATGGGAGCCAAATCTAAAATTACATTTTCCATCCATTGTAATCAATGCAATCTCATAACTGCCAGGCGTAATATTTGTCATGAAGCCATAAGAATGACTATAATTTGATAAAATATCAAAGAAATTGGTTATATTTGGCTTTAAAAAATGAGTAAATGGTATCTTTAAGCAGATACTATTGGTGTGATCTTTCAAACTTAATATGAAAAGGTTATTCAAACTTCAGGATATGGAAGGCTTAACAGTGCCTTTTTTCATTTGCATAGCACACACAGCTAAATTTGATATAAAAGCATAATCTTGGAGAAACACAGGCTAATGAGCAAAGGGACGTAGTGTTCTGATGTCCAAATTATTGGAACCAGGGCTGTAAATGCAAGAATGCAAGGGGGGGGGGGGATTGGGACCATGGAATACTGGACCTGAATAGGTCATCAAGCCAAATTTGAACCAAGTCCATCATAATGGTTTTAAAAATGTGAGCTCTAAATAAATTTTAATGCAATAGCTCTTTCTGATTCCTTCCAGACAAGTTAAAAAGGGAACTCTAACAGAATATATTTTAGGTGATAGTATTAGTTTATAATATCTGTTGCTGTCACAAAAATGTTCTTGCAGTTTGTTACATCACATTGTCTGGAATTTTATAGGCTTTTACACTCAGAGGGTTACTTGAAAAGGCGCTTCAATACAGGAAAGTCGAAGAAGATGGAAAAGGTAAGTCTGTCAGTTTTAAATAGTGCAGCAATCAATTGCAAAATTACCTTATATTTGATTACTATTTCAAGTGAGGGCGTATTATAGATACCTTATATCTTTTGCTAAATCAGAGTCCACCATTATGAAAATGTGGGAGATGATTCCAGGTAATTTTTTTTCTCCATTTTTTCATTCATTTTTCTGTTTTTCTACAGTCAATAAAGTCTGTAACATCATGATAATGCATAGCACTGACATTTTCTTCTCATAAACCTTTTAAATGTCCTTTCATACACATATGTGTGTGCATTTGGCATCAATTGTAATTTCACAGCATAAATATTGGCTTTGCTTACTTAAATATACAATGTTTGCTTTCATTTTTGTAGCAGCGAACAATGAATGACATGATACAGATGATTTCTCTTTGGGATGATACTATTGCAAGACTTACAGGTTTCTGTACAATCATTTTTCTTGTGTATTAGCTTGTAATCTACCACTGTTAACCTTTTACAAAACAATCCTATATTTAAGATACTCAGCATGAAAGGTTTAGGAAACACTGTGTGAAATCAAAAGTTGTTGGTAACTAGCATTTTCTACTTTTCTCACAGTATTTCTACCCTTTCTGAAATTAATTCCGTCATCTTAGTCACACTGAAGTTGTTAACAAATTGTTTCCCTATTGGATGGGTCTAAAATTTTGTCGCCGTGTAGAGTTAGTTAAAATTCATTGCCGCATAAACTTGTGTCTTCCCCTGTAGTTTAAGAATTTTGAAAAAGAACTTAGTGAATGGGCAAATTACTTACAACATTTTCTATTGGCTTCAGTAGATCTATTTCTTGATTGTCTAAACATCGAAGTTATTTGCCTTCTCTTGAGATGTCTTAGAATGACAAAAGATAGTGTAAAGTCATGAATGTTGATATTCATGTTTTACATGGATGTTTTTATTTTTCTATGCTGCAGGGTTATTACAGGTAGTAAAGAGAAATATTTCGTTTTTTGCAGCTTATTTTGGAAGTAATGTGGCCTCTTACTTTCGGTTTGTAAGAAGTATTGTGTATATGAACATTGTCATAGCCCTTCTCCTAGCAGGGTTAATTGCAGCTCCTAAGGTGAATATTTTCTCTTCTATCATAATTGAAATACTCTATAATATTGTTTGTCAGTTATATTAAAAAGAAGAAAAAAAAAAAGGCAATACATTATACAAAGGGTGTTTGCATTTACCTGGAAAAAAATAATCTTATTACACAGTCAAAAGCTATACATCTGCATTTCAAGAAACCTACCTGCAGGTAAAGTGGCATAACTTTCGATGTCAAGATCGTGAAATAGGGTTCATAGTGCCATTAATTCGACTAATCATTAATTAGCACAATCATTTATTGGCAAAATGTAGACTTTAGCTTTGATGCTAAAGTTTTTTCAATGCAAACATCCTTGTTATCAACTTATTTGCCTTGACAACAAAGAAATTAATAACATATGACTTCCCAGAGCTTTTCATTAACTCATACTCTGTTAGGCAAATTGAAAGGACAATTTTTGTTGGCAGAAATGACAAAATTAGAATTGAAAATCCAAAGTTGTTTTGGCTAGAATATTTCTCACAATATTGGAGAGTATTGATACAAGAACAAGAGAAAAGTTTTGAGCAATCTTGAAAATACAGTATCCACAATGCAAAAAGTTGAAGTTACTTCTTTTATTTGCAGATGATAGATGGCAGTTTCAAGTCTAATATTACCTTTGGTGGCCATTTTGTAAGTCAGTTTTAATCTAATATGTAAATAAAACTTGCTGTATTTTGGCATCAATACCTTTACATTTATGAGTAGTTTCTTCCATAGCTGCATTGTTTCATACTTGATCTGCTGCAATATGTAAATTTCTTTACTTTGTGTTTCAAACTCTTTCAAAATTACTCCATTTCTGTGGTTCTGTGATGGTCAGTGTACCTATCCATCCTTTCCTGGAGTTTCTTTGACAGTAATTTGCACAAAATGCTTTTCAAGGCACAGGCTGCTTTCCCACAGAACTTCACTATTTAAAAGCAATGTTCAGCAGTGAGAGAGGAATGATCCCTGTTGCTACTATTATCATCATTCCTCTGACAGAAATTGGCTGAGAGTGAGAGTAGGTTCGATTCAAAGCTCATAATGTTTTTATTTCAAATTTTGGTTTTGTCTCTTTCCTAAATTTAGAGAAAAAGAAATCAGAGGATAGCAATAATAACTATGATTTATTATTTTTTAGGGTGAATTATCAGATAGCATCATGTTTTATGGGTTGTACACAGATGATTTAAGTTTTACCTATGATCTACCTGTGGCATACTTTCTGACATGGTTAGCTGTAAACCTGTTAAGTTTCGTGTACATCATTACTCTGTGAGTATACTGCAGGGATTTGTTTTTATTTACTTAGGTTTATCTTGGTTTTAAATTCAGTGGTTGCAGTTAATCAAAGTTCCAGAGATCATCCAGCAAAATATGATGAAAAATCTGTTTCTATCACTGGTGCAAACAACAGTCTGTGACATTCAACATGTAATCCCCTTTCACACCTTTAGTTGCCTTTGCAGCCAGTGTAGATCAAAATGAGACTACACACAACATGCAGTCTGATCTTGGATCTATACTGTCCACTTCTATGCAAGATTTATCTGATAGATACAACCTTGAAATAGGATTATTTGCATATTTAGAACTGGCTGACAAGGTCCATTTCATTTTATTGGCACTACAGATGTGAAAAAAGAAACTTTAATCTCAGGTTATTTCCACATCAAGATGGTATAAAATTTCATAGTGCATTACTTATTTTGCATATCATGTACAGTGAACAACCGGAGGTAAGAGCCTGAACCATTATGCTTGATGCGAATATGGCAAACAGTGTTATGTTTACTGTTTTCCATCAATTTGACAACCATGATAAAAATCAAACTTTGTGTTATGGAGTGATAGCACAGAGGACAAACATTCAACAAGGAGCTCCATTTTCCACAAAATTTTTATAAGCAGTCAAGTTACCATGAAATTCTTGACATTGGCAGGATGATAGTACGCTACAAGAACAGTAAACTGTTGACAGACAAAGGTAGTGAATATAAGTTTGCTTGGAGGACTTTCTGTACTTGGGACTATTCCATAACAAGTAGACAAGGTGTCATTGATCACAGAACTTCATTGCGCACCAATTTAAAGGTCTGTGCAGAGTAGCATGGGTTTGTCTTTTCCTTGCCTTTCTTCCTTGATTTATGATAATAGACATATTCCAGTTAGCATTTTGATCTGTATCTTGTTGTTTTCTCATGTCTTTTTTTGTGTGTATTTTTGGGACATATAAAAAATGTGTTTGTTCTTTGGCAAAAATGTAAGTCACGGCAACTGTGGTTGTAAAATGATACTATGATTGCTTTGCAAAGCTCATTTTTTTTCATGGCCATTTCAAAGATAATTTAGTAAACTAAATGGGTGAATGATCTTTCCTCATGGAATCGTTTATACAGTTTTTCAGAGCTTAAAGATGTAAGGAAACTAGTAACAACTGTTGTAATGCTAACACTCAAATGCATGCAGATTGGTTTATTTTGTGTCACAGAACATACCAAGATATTGTGGTTCCACAAAGGTCTGACCAGAGAAAGCAGCAACAGGAATTGGTTGTTTTTTCCTTACTGCTTGGTGTAGAACACTAAAAGAATTGTGGCGATAAAGAGGTTTCAACTCACAACCCTTAAATGCTTGGTACTGCCAGTAATCACTGAACTACAAGGGTTTGATGAGGCTAGAAGGAAGTCTTGTGTGAAAAACGTCTGAAGTTATTTTACACAATTTTCTTTCTTGTACAATAATGTTATCAGCAATCTAAAGCTAAAGAATTTACATGTACAAAAATTTTAATATAATTCAATTAATTTAAAAAATATTTACAAACAGTTTTATTTTTATCAATCCTAAGAAAGAAAGCTTTTTGAAAATATAGTGGGAAAAGGAGAAAATGCTGGTCTCCTATTCCCACAATGTTTCTTTGTCCTTTAAAAGAAAATTTTATCATTTGCACCGCATTGAATTTGTCGTCTGCAAATTCTTTTAATTTGGACAAGTCTAGCATTTTGTTGTTTGGTAAAGGGTAATACAATTTTCAATGACAGGAACTTGTAAGAGAGGAAAAGTCTACAGTTCAAGTCAGCAGATGCACCAGGTAAAATGATTTACATGTACACTGTTTGAAATATGAGGCATATGAGAAAATGATTCCTGCCATGAATGTGTAACCTTACTCAATTTTGTCTATGAAAATGGAAAGAGTTCAAAGTTAAAAACAAATACTCCTTTTTCTGCCCTGTTTTCACATGTTTACTGCAGAAGTATGATATGATGAATATGTATAAAGTATCACTATACCTTAAAATCAATAAGCCCTAGGAGTCATCAAATGGGCAAATTAGTTAGAATGGCGAAAAAATTTTTTTTTTCTCTTGACAGCAAAAAATAGAGGATAATTGACTGGTTGTGGGTGATATTAAAAATCCGTCACTAGTATGGGATGTGATGCAGTTGAAAAAACGAGTCCGAAGAACAAGTTTTTTAACTGCATCAAACCCAAATTGAGTGCCAGATTTTTAATATCACACACAACCAGTTGATTATCCTATTTATATTCCTAATTCACACTTTTTATTCTGATAATTATCAAGAATGGTACAGTATGAGTAACATAGGAAAAAAGTATTTCTGGCAAACATTCTAAAACTATATCGTCACTAGTGATGATACCATATTTATCATCACTAATGGTGTTATTCACTGTGAAATCTCAGTAAATCACTGATAAGAATATAATATAAGTGTTAAACTGTCCTTTTTTTTCTAATTAAATCCTTGTTACAACTGTTTAGTTATAACATATCTAAGAGTTAAATTGTGTATATATGCAGAGGTCAACTATTTACTGTTGAGGATACTGTAGATCAGGATTAGACTTCATCAGCAACAAATACATAAATGCTAAATTTGTGGCTCAAGCTATTTTGTAAGATATTCTGAACAAAACAGCCTTGAAATGTTTTTATTTCCTACAAACTGAAAAATATCCATTTTAATTATTTAGCTTGCTATAGGCTAAATGTTTCATACAAAGTATATTACATGTGTATAAGGTTAACATGGTATACAGGACGGCTGATCAGCAATTTGATAGTGATAGGAATTCTAGGAGGAAGTGGATTTCTTATTTACACTGTAGCAGACAAGGATATCCTCCCAAGCACAGTACCAGAGTCTATACAGGAACTCTCCAGGAAATATCAGGTGAGATTGTTACATCGACACAATGCATTTATATGTCATTGGGACAGCTTTCAAGTTCTAGTACTGGGAATAGCATTAACCCTCAATGAACATAAGAATAATGTATCATTATTTCATGCTTTCCAGTAGTTTATTGAGAAATAACAGTGGGATATTTTTCAGTATTTCATGGTTACAGCCAGTGAAAAATACTGATAACTTTTCAATTGAAGGCGGAAACAGTAGTTCCAGCATACTAGTTACCTAGGTAAGATGCACATTCCACTCAGCAAGATGGAAACATGACATAATTTACCCTACATTTCTTGCACTTTATGTAATATTGTAATGTTTTGTTATGCACAGGGAGTATGCCAGGGGGAATTACCAAAAAGAACTGTAATGGATTTTGATGTAAGTCCCCTCAAAAAAGGGTTAGAAGCATGAAATAAATAGAATATATATACTTTTTTTCTTTTTGTGAAGATCGAAATTTATTTCATCTCATGAACATCATTGGTAATATTTTCACTTGTGGCTGTGCCACTTGTGAAAATATTACCGATGATGTTCATTCAATGAAATAAATTTTGATCTTTCATCGAAAAAAAAACGAATATCCTCTATTTATACAATGTTCCCTTCCAGTTGACAGCTGTTGTTGCAGGATTAAAGTTTATTGTACCCCCAGTATTTCAACAGGTAGTCAAACTAGAGGGATGGCATCCTAGGACTGAGACAAAGTTCACATTAGCAAGGTATGATCTTAAATCAGGATTTTCTGTGATGAATAATCCATTTTTAATGAGTAACAATCTAAAACATCAGACTTTGTTACTTTGAAAGCATCTGTGTAAAATACAGATGATGATAATAAAGGTCTTCATACATCAATAGTTTTTAATGACATGAACATAGTCTCACTTAAAGAGATATCTTGACAGCCAGAGAGTAAACAAACACTGTTAAAACTTGATGGTGTTATAATCTAGTCAGCTATGTAAACGTAGATGAAAAATGCTGGTTATCCGCATTTTCTCCAAAAACCATGATGTTCAAATGCTTTGTTACTCCAAGTTGCTAAAACATGGTACATGTATTATTTTGCAAAGCGTTAATGCAAAAACATATTTTTTCTTTTTCAGACATAATCCAGTAAAAAGTTTCAGAATATACTTAGTTTGATCAAAATTTCCGTGTATTTTTCTTGCTTTGTCTTAACAGAACAACAGTTTTCTACATAGCCAGTCTGTTAGTGTTTGTATTATCCTTATACAATGTGACGGAAAACCAGTCATGCAATGACAATACTAAAGATACTGTCTTCAATGAGGTAAAAAAAGATTTATTCATTATCTCTTACAGACCTGTATGTCTCTTCTGACAAAAAAAAAAAACTGTATGGAGCAAGTTCTCCTTTAGATACAATGCCTTCTGTTGTATTTTTGTACACAACAATTCTTGTTGACTATCCGTATTTTATAGGGATGTAAGTTGTCCAAGTTGTTTGCTGCAAGTTTGTTTGAGGTAGCATGGTGTCATCTTATCCATCACATTTACATAATCAATTACTATACAAGGCTAGTTTGAAGTCCATCGAAATTACTGCATGTGATGCAAAAGTGAAATGTGTGAATGAAAGGAAATTACTGTTGAAAATTTTATTGAAAAAAAAAAAAATGAGAAAAGAAGCATTTGCTTGATACAAGCAACTTACATTACCTTCTTAAGATATTAGGCCTTACAGTAGTCTACTGAATTGGCAATTGGTCATTGATGGATGTACAGAGCAGTTAGTGAGCGGTTTGCTAAATTTTCATATGTGTTTTATTCCTGGCTAGGGTAATTAAAAACATTTCTAAGCCACCTGTACAAAATATTTCCTAACTCAATCCATACTTTTAGATCTCTGTACATACATATTTGAACACAATTATATCATTTCTATTACTGAAAGGTTCTGATGGAAAGTTCTTACCTTTTCACCACTAACAGCCCTTGACCCTTCTACGAGTATTTAGTTTACTGTTAGTATATGTTTCCTTTAATTTCAGACAGCCTGTTGTTGGGAGAATGATGTTGGAGAAGAAGTTCTGAAAGTCATTCTTCTAGATTTTGGAATTTTGATTTTGGTTGGTGTTTTTGTACATATGGGCAGAGCATTTATTCAGAAATTTTGTTTCAAACAGGTATTCTTTCTTTGTATATGGCTCTTATATTTCCCTTTGAATACTACTGTATTTCAACCGAAAAAAGGTCCTTGTGATGCAGCAATTTTTAACACTATTCATTATCTAGTTCATTACATTTGAAACAAAGCTACAGCAGATAACTTGGAAAATATGTATATAATCTGGTATGAGTTCCCCTTTTGATAGTTAGCAACTAGCCAGAGGTTCAAGCCAATGCTTTCAGTAATGATAGAAATATAAGAAAATGTCAAAGTCATTTTCTGGACAAGAAAGCAAATGACAACAGGGCTGCATATGTCAATAAATATGCACTTAATTGTCAATGCTTATTTACTGTCAGTCACTTCATTCATTCATTCATTCATTCAGCCTGGTACTTTCTCTCTATTTCAGATAGGTTACAGTAAATTTGATGTTGTAGCCTGTGTTTTGGATGTTATTTATGGACAATCACTAGTTTGGCTTGGATTGTATTTTTCACCACTACTTGGTGTTGTTGGTTTCCTGAAGCTAGTTTTGGTGTTTTATATCAGACTTGTCATAGCTAAAGTAAGGATTGAGTGATTGAAATATTAAAGTTTATACTTGACAAATGCAGATGAGATATTTTAGTCAGAATTATTATCCCCTCAAAATTCAAATTTAAAGTCACGATAGCTCTCAGAAAATAGGATGTTTTAGATAAAAGCTCTACTTCTCTGAAGTCTTACCTTTAAACACAGTGTCTTTAAAAATGGTCATTCTGAGACTGCCTAGGTAACCCATGGCAAGCTCAAAGCCAGACTGTTTTCACATATCAGTTTTAACCTTTTTAGATCAGCAGTTGCTTCAGTGGATATTTAGAGTTAAAATCAGACTACTGAATGTACCTATTAGATAAATAGGATGTTTTAATTTCAGAATGCAAAAAAATGAAACTGTTTTTGTCAGTAAGCAGAAAAAAGATCAAGTATAAAAATTAAGTAACTATAATTTTTCTTTATCGATTGTCTCAAAAAATATCAGACAGCTACATGTATAACACAAACGACAAAAAAACATGAAAAACACCTTCTTTTAAGGTTGCCATGGTACCACCACAACAACTGTTTCGTGCCTCAAGCACTGGAAACTTTTACCTGGCCATACTATTGTTGAACTTGTTTGTCAGTTTATTTCCAATGGCATATGCTGTGATAGAGTAAGTCTGCCCATTTCCTTGAACCCAATTTCAATTACCACTTTACCAAATGATAAGGATTAGACTTTTCCATTTTTAAAGCATTTGTAGAAGACAAATGAAATGCTGCTGAAATAATAGGATTTGTCAAGGAAAGGGTAGAAAGATTATTTGATTACCAGCACTTTCTCCTTTTCCCACATTGTTTTGAAAAACTTTCTCCCTCAGCATCATTAAAACTTGGGTGACCTTTCATATGACATCTATTATGTTTATTTGTAAGGGCAGATTTGTTAGAGAGATCATTGGTGACACTTTAATTCAGTCTATATTTGACCTGTGCAGTTATAGGTTTGGAGATTATGAGCCATGTTGTGTGAAAATGGGGTTTAATGCATCTCCCTGATGCAGTATACCATGTAAGTCATTACATAATTATGGATCCATAAAATTCATTTTGATAACAGCCAATTAATTCCTGGGGTAATTTGGTCCTTTGACAAGCAGAAAATTTACAATTCTAACATGACACGCGAATTCGGCTCTATAAACACAGTGCAAGGAAAGCGTGGTAAAATCTGCGACATTCCACATGCAGAGTGATGTCACTCTGTATAAAGTAAGTTAGTGAGTTATTCAATAGAACACAGTCATCATCCGTGTTTTTACTCTAAGGATGAACTTGTTTTCCTTTCATAAAGAATTTGTCATGTTAGAATCGAAATAATCTTCTTTCTATCGTGGTTTATCGTTCAATAAACCATGTTGTGAGTTATGAGGTGCAATGAATAAACCACTCGGGCTGTCGCCCTCGTGGATTATTAATTGTGCCTCATAACTCACAACTGTGGTTTATTGAACGATAAACCACGATAGAAAGAAGATTATTTCTTAAATAGCAAAAGATTTTCAACCCATGTCAGCCTATGTATTCCATGAAATGGGTTTATAGTTTTTGCAGACGCATTTAACCCCCTTGCTCATATATTTGTGCCACTGCAAGTTTAAATTACAGCAATTTTGTATACTTTCAGAGTGACACCCTCTATAACATGTGGCCCATTTATGGGTAAGAACAGATCTTACCTTGTTATTAGCGACATTATTGGTGATCTGCCAAACTGGCTGGAAGACATTTTGATTTACATCAGCACACCAGCCATCATGGTTCCTTTACTTATACTTTTGATGTGAGTTCTTTTGTAAGTGAGATATCAACCTGTTTTTCACACATCAAGTAGAGGAGTTTTGAAAAATATGTTGGATGGGGAGAGTTTCTCATTGTGCCATTTTGTCTTCCATTTTCATTACTTTCCATTTCATTACAATTGTGTACTTTTTCATTTCTATCACTTGGAATTGAAAGCATTAGCAGATGACAAATTAAAGATGGCTCAAATGGCCGAGTTTGTCCTTGATAAAGTAGAAAAGATTGTGGGAAAAGGAGAAAATGCTGGTTACCAGCATTTTCTCCTTTTCCAACAATATTTTCAAAAGGCTTCTTCCCAAAAGTCGTTAAAGCCCTGGATCATTTGGTAAAGGGTTAAAGCTATATGTTGGGTTTTTCTGAAAATGATTAATATTTTGATGAAGTATATTGCTAAAACCTTATTTGTTCTTTTCTCCTCAGATTATCAACAATTTACTTCAATGTCAAGTTTTCATCTTACAAAAGTCTAACAGAAGAGCTGAGGAAGCAACTCATATTTGTAAGTACTAAAAGTATCATGCTTTAAACAACAAATGAACCATATTTATCACATAAAACCTCCTCTGGCAGTGTATTAAACCCATGACTTATTTTTGATAATACACTAGTGTATTATCGTTTTTTGGGTCCCGGTTCTGATCAATTTTCAGTCATGAGCGCTTGAAGCAAGAGAAACCAAACACAACATGCGCGGGAATTTGTACTGCTTCGCCGTTTCATGGAAAAATGACGTCACTGTTGCTAAGACGTATACGCGTGGAAAGTTTTTGATTTTCATGTTTGATAAAAACCAAGAAATGCACCGAAAGTCTCTTAAAACCAATGTTATTGCGGAAATAGGTGGATTTAACCCCTCTATAAACTATTTCATTCTTCTTTCGGTGTAAATGTCAAAGAACTATCTACTTGTGTATATACACATTTGAAACCAAACTACAACTGTAAACATGGACCCGTGAACGATATAGAGGATCAGGTAATGATGCAGGATATTTTTCTCTCTCTCATTCGTTCTATGTGATAAATAGAATCTCACATTTGTGTTTATGTATTATCATTTTTATCAAACTCGTTGACTAAAATGTATTTGACACTCACCAAGGCTCGCGTCATACAATTTTAGTCAACTTGTTTGATAAAAATGATAATACATAAACACTCATGTAAGATCCTCTATTTAGTTTCAATCAGTAACTAAATAACTAAATAACAAATTGATTTTAAAAAAAAAGGGTGAAAAATATGCAAATTCTTCATGTACAAAGAATAGTACAATGGAAATATGTAAGGACTGAGACAGTTAGAACTATGTTTGTCTTCTTTCAGGAAAGAAAAGTTGAGAAACGAAGGATATTTGCAACAGGAAGAGCCATGTCAGGTAAATAAACCCATCAGCTTTATTAACAAATTTGAACCATTCAAATCAAACAGGAATATCAAATAAAACACAAAATTGAAACAGCTGGTACAAAAATTATTGCAATAGTTATACACTGATATGGCAAAAAGTAAAGGCTTTTCTCACTTAAGCAATTTGTATTTGTCTTTAAATTTTCAGTACTACTGTGCCATGAATCCACTCTTCAGATACACCAACTCTGGACAAAGCTTTATACTTAGATGTAAGAAAGTGTAGCCTGATCCTGAATTACTCCTTAAACAAAGAAAAACGTTCCCACAGACGATAAGATGATGATCAATTACCTGGATGTTTAAATTTTTGATACATTGATGCTTGTAGTAATCAGGGGTCGTATAAACAACTCAAATCCTTCTTTCTTTTAATTTTACTCAAATTCCACTGTTATATTTATTTTCTGCTCTTTCAGCCTGATTTTCCCAATTTTTAAAGAACCGAAATTGCCAGTGAGGTTTTAACAAAGAATTTCTGTATAAAATTGCATTTTGCAAATCTGTATTACAGGAGGTGGGACATTGAGCCATCACACATCGCAGGACAGTTTGATAAGTAATATGACACAGCCTGGTACAAGATATCGTCAGCCTTCAGACGACACAATAGTGGAAGAGCATGACATGTGATAGCTTAATAGTGGAAAATATCTAATGTATTTCTTAGAGTCCCAAGAACAATATAGGCTACTTTTACAGACAACACATTTGAGCAAAATAGAACAGATGTAGTCTGATCCTTAATTTTCATTGTCATGTATTTGATCTCATCAGCTTTGAAATAACGATAACTTGGTCACTTTACTGACTGAAGATTTGATTTATTTGGTTCTCTTTAGGTTAAAATTGGTTGAAAATTGCATGAATTCATGTTTGTAATAAGTATTTGCAGCTAAAACCTGCACCTATAAAAGAACGTTATTCAACAAAAGCATATACATCTATTCATTCCAGACAATTTTACAATACTGAAATATTTATTTGTTTTGAAATATTAATTTTATTTGTTCTGTGATTTTTGAAATACTATGTATTTTCTTCCCTTATCACACTGTTTTTCATTTTTGTCTGAACTAAAATGAATTAATGTAACAGATAAGCATAGCTCCAATCTGAACAAGGATATTGTCATAACATTAATGCTGCCTTTACTACAAAATCCTGAGTTTTAATTACCCACAGTCTAAAGAAAGCCTTTGAAAACATCATGGAAAAGGAGAAATGCGATACTTGTTTTGTTGCCTGCAAATGCTTTTAATTTGGACCAGTCTAAAACTTTGTCGCCTAGTAAAGTTACAATCATAAAAGTCTATAGTTGCAGCATTGAGATTTGCAACTGTGAATTTTGTGATATAAAGTTGACAATTTTTTTTGCAATATTAATCATATTTTAAAAATGAAATGAAAAATTAAACCTACTTTCACCTTGAGTTTTTGTTAAATTGCAGGACCAGTTCGGAACGTAGTGAAAAGAAAATCACTTATAAAAGTCTACTCATATTTTCTAGCTTTAACTTTATCAAATGATTTGAACACACAACATGTAAGATCCAAAGCTATTTTCTGTGTATTACACTTTCCCCTTTCTCTCTCGTGAAAAGCACTGGATTTTTTGTTTGGGCAAGACAACTCAGAGTCCTGGTCTAGTACTGGTGAATAAATGAGATTTTGTTGTGATCGTCACTGAAACAATGATGAAATGGGAGATAAGCATAATAAAAATCAATCAAGCTAATCTCTACTAGTCTCTGTCTGTCTTAAAATCAAATACCGTACATGTCATCTTTTATTTTTTGTGCAGGTTTTTAGCTCACCTGAGCACAAAGTGCTCAAGGTAAGCTTTTGTGACTGTGCTATGTCCTTTGTACGTCGTCCAGGCATTAACAATGACCTTGTGTGCACTCTAAAGGCCACATTTTTCATTTCATGAAACTTGGTCAGTGGCCACATTTTTCGTTTCATGAAACTTGGTCAGAATGTTTGTCTTGGTTATATCTCGTACAAGTTCGAAAATGGGTCATGTCCAGTCAAAAAGTAGGTCACCAGGGCAAATCTTAGAAAAACCTTGTGTTCACTTTAGAGGCCACATTTTCAATCAGATACTCACGAAACTTGGTCAGAATGTTTTTCTTGGTAATATCTTGGACAAGGTTGAAATTGGGTCACATCTGGCTAAAAAGGAGGTCAGTGGGCCAAATTTTAAAGAAACTTTGTGTGCGCACCTGGCACTACATTTTCAGCCTAATACACCCGAAACTTGGTCAGAATGGTCTTGATAGTATCTCAGATAAGTTTGAAATTGGGTCATGTCAGGCAAAAAAGTAGGTCATAGGGACAAATCTTAGAAAAACCGTGTGCGCACTCCTGAGGCCACATTTTCAGTCTGATACTCATGAAACTTGGTCAGAATGTTTTTCTTGTCTGATACTCATGAAACTTGGTCAGAATGTTTATCTTTATTATATCTCAGACAAGTTTGAAATTGGGTCACGTTGGCTCAAAAAGTAGGTCAGGAGGTCAAATCTTAGAAAAACCTTTTGTGCACTGCAGAGGACCTTATTGTCTGCCTGGTACTCATTAAACTCTGTCGGAATGTTCATATTGATGATATCTAGCACTTATTTAAAAGTTGGCCATGTTTGGTCAAAAGTAGGTCTTGGGTTCAATTCGTAGAAAAATGTTGTTTGCACATTAGAAGCCATATTGTCAGTCTGATACTCATGAAACTTTGTCAGAACATAACTCTTGATTGCATAATTTTGGAGTTATTGCCCTTTGTTATTTTTCTTACTTAAATTTTGTCTAGTGCATAACTTGAAAACTACAGGAGATATACACCTGAAACTTTACAGGTTGATAGATGACATTAAGGAGAAATGCAGTGTACAAGAGCCGTAACTTTTGTCCCCATAGTTTAGGAGTTATTGCCCTTTGTTATTTTTTATACTTAAATTTTGTCAGGAGCATAACTCAAAACCTATTAGAGGTGTGAACATGATACTTCATAGGTGGATAGATCTCATCAAGGAGAAGTGCAGTGCACAAGAAACATAACCTTGATTGCATATTTTAGGAGTTATTGCCCTTTGTTTTTTTTCTTACTCAAATTTTGTCTAGTGCATAATTTGAAAACTACATGAGATATAAACCTGAAACTCCACAGGTTGATAGATGACACTGAGGAGAAATGCAGTGTACAAGAACTTTACCTCTTGGCACCATAGTTTAGGAGTTATTGCCCACCGATTTTTTCCTTACTTAAATTTTGTCAGGAGCATAGCTCAAAACTTATTAGAGGTGTAAAAATGATACATGTACTTCACAGGTGCATAGATCACATTGAGGAGAAGTGCAGTGCACAAGAACAAATAACTCCATGGTCTCAGATGTAATTCCTAACTGTCCAGTGTTTTGTTCTTTCACAGTACATCCTTCCAGTTTAACCCATTTCACTGACAAGACCCTTCGGGCATATATGCGCCGCTCTACGAAGCTCTTGTTTACAAAATGGACGAAATGGAAATCGTTTTCACGAAATGGAAATCGTCTCTGACTTACATTGATACCTACTTGATACGGGATCACATTAATCATGTGATGATATCCTTTCAATATGTTTTTAATGAATAGTGCATGATTTATGCACTTTTTCCTCATAATTTAGCCTTTCAATGTTCTTTTTAACCTTAAGTTGGAAATTTTGGTAATGAAAATGGTGGGCAAAATGGAAGTGTTTGATGAAATTGAAAATAAATTGAACTTAAAAAAAAATGAAATCAAAGTGGGTAGATTCTATATTTTCAATAAATTTCAAAAGAATAGAACACAAACTGTTGGTATTTGTTCTTTTTTTTGTTCGTACTCGATGGAAATTTTGATATTAAAAAGACGAAATGGAAATCGATAGACGAAGTCAGGGATCATATATACATATAGATCCCTGACAAAATGAAAATTGTCACGCATATCTCTAATTTCATACTTACTTCAGGTCAAAATAATCTTTTAACAGTATCATTTCAATATCTTTTTATAGAATACTACACGACATATGCAATTTTCCACACAATGTTCATATTTTAGTGTCAAAATTGTCTTTTATCCAATGAAAATTTGGCTACTAAATGGAAATAGTTTGACGAAATGGAAATTACTGACTTGAATCAGAGGTTAGCCCTGCTGAAATTAGGCTAAAAAGGATACATTGCGTAAATTACGATGTTCTGTATCGAGAGCGTTTTAAAGTTTCTATGTTCAAATGATAGAAAATAATAGTCGTTGCTCGATATTTTATCCATAATTTGAAATTGCAATCCATGCCACATCACGTGGAGGCGCTCTCGTTCGTGGCCCATTTTTTCTTTCCGCACACATTTTTATTCACTCTATTATAATACAATGTTTACAAAATGGGGTTAATGGCAATAAATTTATGCAGATAAAACTTGTTAAAACTCTTTACCAAACAACAAAATGTAAGACTTTTCCAAAATGAAACTGTTGCAAACGACAAACGAATTGTTACTCTAATATTGAAATTTGTTTGAGGAAAGGTAGAAAACATTTTGAAAAGGGGAAATGGAGAAATTTTGGTAACCCAGATTTTCTGCTTCTTCTTCAATATTTTCAAAAGCCTTTTTCTTTTGGGTCGTAAAACCTTGGGATTATGAAAGTTACCCACATATTGATTAATTCCTTAGTACATGAAGGAAATATTATGATCAAGGAATTATTAACAAAACAATGAACACACCCAAATAAAACTCTTTACTAAATGACAAAATCTTAGACTTTTCCAAATTAAAAGCAGTTGCACACGACAAAGTCAGTGTTACTTTATTATTGAAATTTGTTTGTGGAAAGGTAGAAATCAATATGGGAAAGGGTGCCAATTGCTGGTAACCAGCGTTTTCTTCTTTTCCCATAACATTTTCAAAAGTCTTTCTCACAATTGGAATCGTGAGTGTTATTCACATATTGAAATTTGTTTGTGAAAAGGGTGGAAAAAACTGTGGGATAAGGAGAAAACAAACCGTGCATTAATTATTGGCGGCTGTCTTTGTCTATATTTAAAGACTCTTAAAAGAAACAGTGTAAATTGACGTTCTAATTACCTGGGGTAGTTAATGTAGACCTGTGTGAAGATTATACAATGTTGACCATCTCCATTTAGTCAAATTAACCAAATGTTGCCGCTTTGATTTCAAATCCTTATCTGCGTAACATGTTCGACACTTACCTTATTAACTCTTTACCAAACTAGCAAAACTTTAGACTTGTCACAATTGAAAGCATTTGCAGACGAGAAATAAAAAATGAGACAAAAGAGCTGCTTACCAGCATTTTCTCCTTTTCCCACAATGTTCACAAAAGTCACAAAAGTCTTTTATAGGGTCGTGAAAACTCGGGATTGTGTTGTAAAGGGGTTAAGGTTCTTCTTGACAGTTATTAGAAAAGTTTTTTGTATCATAACCTGTTACCTGCGTTATATTTTAAACCTACTCTACAGGTAAATAGGATGGCTATAATCATCAATTTCAAGCCGTGACGAGCGTTCCATAACTTCAAACGATTTGCATTAGTATGTCCATTTCGTAACAAAATTTACAAAAAGTATGAATAGCTCTATAGAAAAAACAGATTTTGTGTAATATTCTTTCAAAATTCATTATATTATAAATTACAACATTTTTTTTTTTATTTCAATTCAGCAGAGATGGCCAATTATTTCGCCCATCGATTCCATTTTCTAAAAATTCACATAGTAAGGGAAATAGACTGATAAAATTCGTTTAAAACGATTCATGATTATTGCAGTATTTCTCTTACATAACTATCTTCTACCCCATTTCTAATCTAAAGCTAATCTAAAGTTAATATCCTGATAAATTCCATTTCGTCAAGCGATTTTCAGTTTACGATTTCGTAGCATACATGTAATAATTCCATAAGGGGTATGAACCAAATATGACAAATTCGTATATTATTCTTTTAAGAATTTACAGAAAATATAATAGATATGCTCATTATTATTTTTTTTTTTTTCAATTTTAAACCTTTATCAATTTGATCCACCAGTTCCATTTTGCCAGGAAAACGGCACAGGAAATAAAACGAACAAGATTCTTCCTAAAACTAAGGCAGCCTATGGTGGGGTAAAACATCACGTTCACTCATTCATTTATCTTATAATTTGTGCGACTTTTAGAAGTTCCTGTATTTCATGAACACTTTTACTTTCTTTCCACTCTGTTTACATTGATTTTCATCAATGGGAAGTTCTGTGTGGCACGAACCGGAAACCGGCTTAAATTAGGAATAATTTTGTGGTCGAAGGGAAAAAACTCGTACATACTGACATCACTTTCTTAATGGCAGAGTTACATCCCTTATATTTGTGGACAGCATAAAACCATAGACGAATAAACATCATTGCAGTTTGTGAAGACGATCTGTATCGAAAAAAATGTTCGTAGAGCTGTCATTATTTCTGGTATAATTTAAGACAGGATTGTAGAGGCTCCTACTTCTGAAAATATCATGACAGTAGACAAAAGAAAGAAAAACCAATTGCAGACGTGGTTACTGTTTTGTAAATGGGCGGTAGTCTCCCTTGTATTTCGTCACATTTCAAACAAGGCGACCGCCAAAATTTAAACTTGGAAGTAAAAATTCGAAGTAAGAGCTCACGCAGAATATGAATATAACTTTTATAATAAAATTTATCAACTGATGAATGTATACGATAAATAAGCTTTCTTATGCTACAATTTAAACTTATAAACCAACATGTTTTCGTTCAATTTTGTTTTCGTGGTTATTAACAAATATCGTTAATATGGGCTGAATTGCCGAATTCCAATCATTTCTTTGATCACTGACCGTAAGGAACAGGGGACAGGAAGTGAAAGCATACCTGAATCTTTCAAGCTAATAAATGGAGATGAAAGCTATGTTTTTTCTCGATATTATTGATGTTAATTACACACCTCCTTTATTTTTTGAATGGAAGGGGGTTAGTCACTTTCTATTAATTTGAACACTTAATGCCCTAGACAATAAATTGATTTAAGGATAGGGCACCCTAATGCAGATTCCTGTAGCATCGCCTTTTTATAGCCGAAAAACGTACGGATTCGGCTTAGACTCGGGTAATCCATAGTCGATCGACCGATAGATGCTGGTTCCCTGCATCGATTACGGATTACCCGAGTCTTAGCCGAATCCGTACGATGAAAGGCGATGTAACACAAATCCTATTAGGGTGCCCTATCCTTAGAATAACGCAACAGCATCCTGCCTTTGACAGAAAATACCAGCAGGCAAACCATAACTTTTAGAGTCAGCACAGACCAGGGATCCTTTATATACGATCCCTGCACAGACTAAACTTGGACGTACTTGTGGACGTGCAGTCTGATCTTGAATCTACACGGTCCATTCAGAACATTTTTCCAAAAGAAAACTCCTTTGAAATAGCAAAGATTTGGGTTTTTAAAATCGGCTTGAAAGTTTCATTTTACTTATTTAGCAGGATAAGGGTTAACAGAGGGTCCGGGTTTTTCGATAGACCGTATGGGTATAAATTATCCTTGCACCGGTTCTTGAAGTTTCGGTGTGACTGTTTGTAATAGTTAAAAAAAAGACCATTCCAGGTGCGTGGGGGGGGGGTTAACAATAAGGGACAGTACTCTTCATAACAATGGATAAACAGATTGTACGAGTTTTTTCCCTTTGACCATAAAATCACTATGGATCTGACGGTTACTGTTTCCGGACCCAAGACTGATCCACATGATATTTAGGAGCTTTAATTTCTCTCGTTTCCTTTATTCTAGTCCAATTTTAATCTATTAAAACGTCTATTTCCTCGCCTGGATCTATTGCCTACTATCTTTATTTGCAATTTTGCTGTAGATCTAAATCGATTACAATTTGATTTTCTTATTACATGTAGTTGGCTGGTTAGGACAAGAGGCCTGCCTTCGATTCGGAGGGTAGCTCTGTTGTTATTTTTGTGGCTTTGTCTCCGCTGGAGCGCTCTACGCTCTAGCCCTTAGAGGAGAAACAATTACAAGTATAACGTTAGGGTTACCCTTTGTTTTGAAGGTGGAGAGGGGTTTGTCAACCCTGTTTCAAGTGGGATTGGGGGGACATACCTAACAAAAAAAAAAAAAAAATCAAATTTATAGCGATTCTGACGCATTTTGAGACCATTTGTGCTAGTGAAACTCAAATAAATAGACTAGATCTTTCTTCAATAAATACTTGCTGAGTTACATAGATCTAGATCTACTGTAAACGGTCGAAATAGTGGTTCGGCCATGGCCGGACTGCCGACGACAGCCTTGAATAGAAAAACCGGACTGAAATAATTGTTTAGCACTGGTATCACTCCATACAGACATAAGTTTTGTTCGTGATTTAATTTTACTCTTGCATACAAGGATGATATGCAGTTGACATATATGCCCAGGTACCAGTGTCAACATTGAAACAGGAAACAGACGGAAATCGTAGGTCAACGGCGGTTGTACATAGAAGAGTAAATAGACTGTGATAATTACAAATTTGCGGAGGGTCCTTACAATGGCACCCGTTTTAAAGCAAGCTCCCAAAGAATCTGATATAGCTCAGGAGTGCCAGGAATCAGTGCCATTCTTCTGGGACCACCAGGGTCGGGCAAAGGAACCCATTGAGCAGCTTAAATATTATGAACCTTACTAATATCTTGAAGTAGTCTTTACAGAATTACTATTAAAGTCCTATCAAATTCATTCATATATATTTTTCATTTCATGAAAAAATTTCCATTTCACCCACCATATTTGATTACCGAAAATTTCGACTAAAGGATAAAAAGAACACTGAATGGCTAAATTATTATGAAAAAGTGCATAAGTCATGCAGTATTTCATTGAAAAATAATTGAAATGATATTATTATGTGAATATTTTGATCCAAATTTTAGCAGGTATCAAATTAAATCAGAGGCGATTTCCATTTTGTGGAAACAATTTCCATTTCTTCCATTTCATGAAAAAATTTCCATTGTGTATTTTAGGCCTAACAGTTAAACACTCTCTCTATATATATTAACCCAGGGATCGTATATACACAAGTATATAAGATCCCTGATTAACCCTTTACCAAACGACAAGGTTATAGACTTGTATAAATTGAAAGCACTCATAAAAAAAAAAAAAAAAATAGGAGTGGAATACGCTAATCAATAGGTCCGCTAGGTGTCATTTTTCAAATACATGTACTGACCTATGTTGGGCATTCTTGGTACAGAACCGAACTATTTTTCAAAACGACAACCGTTATTCAAATTTCGAAATAAAAGATGTTTACTCAGTAAAACGCTACCTGGTACGATTCATTCGGCTATGGTCAGCTAGCATGTAACCTATGCATCAGTCATTTATAAACAAAGGCTTTACAGACCTTGGTATAAGCCCAGACATTTCATGTTGATAAGTCTGTGGAAAAAACCTTGAACAAATTCTAGTTTCTGTATTAAGAAACTGTATTCATAGACTAACGGTAAAAGAAGGGTATTTTTAAAAACTATTTTTTTGGTTTGAAAAAATTAGAATTTTAAGAAATTTGGAGTGAAAAATAATCTAAATTTTTCCACAGAAGTATTGTTTATTGCCATTTTCTCTGATACTTTATTAGCGGCAGAGTTAGTTTACATACCGCGTATTAATATTTATCCTGTACAAGATAGTGATGTGTAATAGCAGACAGCACTCGTCACAACTCGGCCGATTCCGTACCTACATCTAACTTGACGGCTCCCATCACCCGAGATATGCCGAATGAGGTCGAATCTTCGAAGAATGTGACATGCGCAGACAACAAGTTACACTGTAGGTTAGGGGGCGTGTCCTTGTACAAAAGGTACCTTGTGCTTGGTGCGTTAACACTAAAGATTGGTTTTTTGCGCAGAAGACCAGCCCGGTCAACTTTGTATTTTTTCCGGTTATCATACCCACAGGAGGACTCGGATAAAATTGTGAATTTCAAATCGAGCCCAAGTCACGGAGTTAATTTACACATAGATATTTTAGGGACACTGATAAGCAGAAAAGCAAACATAAAATATATCGTTACTGTATAGCTTCCGTTTCAGTATAGCGGATAATTGGTTCCAGAATAAGCTTGTATCATCAATAATATGTGGAAAGGAGGAAACAACGGCAAAAGTACATCGAGATTGTGAGAATTGAGATAACAGCGACATAGAAGACATAATTTGTATCAACGATGCCAGCAGCAGCGGCCGCGACTGATAAGGAAACAGTGAGCATTTTGTCTTGGTTGATTTTTCTGCAGGAATTCTCTTGACTGACAATGAGCCAATGCTCTGTGAAAAGGTTGGAGGTCAAAACAGCCCACATCCAAAACGGCCCGGTACCAAAACAGCCCAGTGTTGAAAAGACCCGGTACCAAAACAGTGCACTTTTTGGAAGGCAAGATCTCCATTCTTGCTACTCCCGATTCGGGGTCTAGCTCCGATGTTATTTTTGTGATTGTTTCTCCGCTAGAGCGGAGAAACAATCACAAAAATAACATCAGAGCTAGACCCCGAATCGGGAGTACATTCTTGCCGTCATATGTCGCCGCTCAGCAGTTTGCTGCAAATGCCACTGAACAGCATTATCCAAATGCCTTTCAAATAGTTCGATACTTCTATCAAAGTTGTGCTTCATATCGTGATTAATGACTAGTTTATTGTTACATGTCAGCTTGGTCCAGTTTTGATCCCGGCAACTGGTGAAAAGAAAAAGGAAAAATCGTTGAAAATTACAAAGATATGTGTCATTTCAAAGTAGTTCCGGCCAGCATAATGTAGTGATGTATACCACGGGATAGCCTAGGTCCAGTCTGGTCATTTCTTTCCTTATATACGAGTAAAATCGGACTTTACTTTGTCAAAAATGACATTAACATGATCTGTAACCTCTCTGTCACACCAGTAGTTTTAACCACTTCTTTTGATCCTCATGGTGCTTTACTTTCAGCAATTATCATAAATATTTAACTCTTTACCACACAGTGCCGACTTGTAACGACTCTGAAAAAAGCAAGCTTTTAAAAACATTATGGGAAAAAAGAGGAAATGCTGGAGACCAGCATTTTCTCCTATTAGCACAATGTTTTCTACCTATCAAGAACAAATTTCTTCATTGGGGCCACCTTGAATTTGTTGTCTGCAAATGCTTTCAATTTCAACTTAGTTGGAATTCCGTCTTCAGGTAAAGGATAAACGCTTATGTAATGAATTGTAAACACAATCGCTTACCTCCATCATCATTAGAACCTTTGTCTTTATGTAATATAATCCATTTATTTTCCTCAAAAAAATTTCCTTTGGCTACACCTTTTTTTTTTTTCAAAACTGAATGACACAGTGATAAAATTATTTTGACACAGAGGATCCCCCTGTCCTAGAATGCATCGGACATGTTCAAGTTTTTGTAAGGACACAAACCAAGGGCCTATATCCAGTGCCTGTGTAACTGTACATGATATATTGTTGTAGAACAAAGGAATAGGGTGTATCATCTCAGTAGATGGGAAGGCATAATTTTTCTTTCATGTTTGCTGACAGCCTGAACATTGTGGTTACACGGGATTAACGAAACGCAAGTGTGAGTCACTGAATGTCAATGAACCCTTAGACTGCTTAGAATGTCTGTCCCTTTTGCAGACAGTGAAGACGAATCTATGGTCTGTACAGAATGGGCAATCTTATGTCGAATCTACAGTGTGAGCTACCTTGTAATAGACCGACCAAAACAGCCGTGGGTGGAGTTGCAATAATTAAGCATTTTTCCCGAAATGAAAAATGCCCATTTCATTAATCCAGCACTCTAAGGGTTAACAGGGTCATATATTGCAATAATCGTATAAACTCTAAGGGTTAACAGGGTCATAGATTGCAAGAATCGTATAAACAAAGAACATCCCGGCCATCCCTCATAGGACCTATGAAGTCTACCATTAGTTTATGACCTCTTTAATTAATTTTTCTTGAAGTTGGCATTTTTTCACCCTTTTCTTTTGGTTTCTTTATATTTGCCAAGTGATCACATCCACATTTAATGCATTGTTTAAATGTGAACATTTTTCCAGAATATTCTGGAATGCTTGAATAACAACAACCATCAATGCTAATTTATTTGCCTGTGAACTGTCATTTGACAGCCATTTAACTCTTTACCAAATGACATAATTTTGGACTAGTCCAAATTGGAAGCATTTGCAGACGAAAAAATTGATGTGACTCAAAAATTGAAATTTGTTTTGGGAAGGGTAGAAAACATTGTGGGAAAAGGAGAAAATGCTGGTTACCAGCATTTTCTCCTTTTCCCACAATGTTTTCAGAAGGCTTCTTTCTCAGGGTCGTGAAAACCAGGGATTGTGTGGTAAAGAGTTAATTGACATTTAATCAATTCATGTGTGCTATTTGTAGATAGTTAAAAAAAAAAAACAAGATCTAGATCCACCACAAATTATCCTAGGAGATATTTGAAACCAAACAAATAACCGTTTTTCTGCAATATGAAAACATGGTAGGAAGAGGGATGAACAACTCAAATGATGAAATTTATCTTTAATAGGATGGTAAACATTGTGCGAAACGGAGAAAATGTTCGTTGCCAGTACTTTCTCATGTTCCTGCGATTTTTTTCAAAAAACCCTTGTTTTAAAAGCCTTGTTCTTGAAGGTCATTAAAACTCAGTACATGTTTTGATTATAATCTAAAGGTTTAAATCTCTGTTTTTGAACATAGAAAGGCGTTTGTTTTGGAACTCTTTTCATTCTTTATAAAATATAATTCGAATAAAATGGTAAAGGATTTAAGAAAAGAAAAAAAAAAAAACTCTTTAACCAAAAGACAAAATTTTGACAACCTCAAGGGGAAAAAAAACTTTTCACAATACTGTTAGAAAAGGAGAAAATGCTAGTAACCAGTATTTTCTCCGTTTACCACTATGCTTTGTACACTTCCCCAGCCAAGCGGCACATTTTCAGCTGCTCTTGAATTGTCATCTGCCAATGGTTTTAATGTAGGCGGCCCTAAATTTTTGTTTTTTTGTAAAGGGTTACTTAGATGGAAAACATTGTGGGAAAGCCAAAAAATGTTGATTAACAGTATTTTCTCCTTTTCCCACAATGCTTTCAAAAGCCTCTTCCTCAAGATTGTTAAAAGTCAGTATTGCGATCTAAAAGGCTAAATCTCAGTTTCTATACACTGAAAAGCACCTTTCTAGAAATTCTTTTCTCTTTCAATAAAATTGTCTTTTGAATAAAATGGTTATTTGCTTTCAAGAAGCTAATCATCTCATAACAAAATTACAGTTTTAGACCTATAATGTTGAACCCTGTCTTTAAGCCTTTCCCAGGGGGATAAATCTGAGTTTTTATATAATGAAAAAACATATACCGGTAAGTCGAAACTGTGTCATCACATGAAAATTGTCCTTCAAATAAAGTGGCAAAGAGTTTCAAAAAGGTCTTTTCGTTTTAATTTTTTTCACCATATTTTCACAAGCCTTTTTCCCCAAGTTTGTTAAAACTTAGGATAGTTAAACTGGTCCCCATTGCACATATATATTGCATAACCCTATACACTTTGTTGTATCAGGAGAGGCAATTAAACTACAGGAAAATATATCGCAATAATTATGTTAAACCAATATTCTAAACTCGCCTTCCAACTGTACTTTCAGTACTTTGATTTACTATGCAACTCTTCTAAGATCTAGATGTGAATGTTGATAAAAACCTAAATTTCCAAGAGCATAAAGATGTGAAGGTAAAGAAGGCATTGATTGTACTGGATTGTATTGGAGTTTAATGCCTTTAACATATCATATCACGGCAGTCAGTGCACCTATGCTTGTGTTTCCTGGCGTTCTTACACCAGTACTGACACAACTTTATTTCCAAGTCACTGATTACTTTTCTCAAATGCATCAGAGGTGAGAGGCGAAAAATCGTGAGAAAGAAAGTTTGCCTGAACTTGGTATCGAACTCACAACCACCAGGTCACAAGTCGGATACGCTAATCACTAAGCTACATGTACCCGGCCTGGCGTAAAGAAGGCAAACCAAATGCTTGGCCTAGATACATGGATAAGGAAACATTCTTAATACTTTATAAAAGTCTTGTAAGACCGCATTTGGAGTATGGTAGTTCAGTCTGGACAATAAGCCTTTAATAAACCAAGATCAAAATTGAGAATGTCCAGAGAAAATGCCAATTTATGTATAGAAAAGAACATATGGGATATGGGGAACAAACGAGCACACATGATAGTCAACATAGGACAAGAATACGGAGTACGACCCACACAGTTATAGGGAATCCAGATCAAAGCTCAAAAATTAAATTCAAAGAAATGCATAAGACTAAAAGTAAGAAAGTTATAAAATGTATGTGGATAAAATTGATTTCTTAAGTGGACCTTTTTGGTACCCACAAAAGTGGGCCGTTTTGGTAAAGTGGGCCGTATTGGAAGTGGGCTGTTTTGACCAACTCCCCTGGCTTACAGGACGAGTGCTTTAACCACTGAGCCACCGGATGGCTTGAGACTCTTGCTACCAATTATCACTACACTTCTTCCCGTCCTGATTTTTGGAGCAATCCAACTCTTCAAGTCCATTAGATCTTTTTGGTCTTTGCAACCACTTCTGACACCATTAAAGTAAATTCCTAGGGGAAAAAGTGCAGCCTGCATGGGATTCAAAAACCAGAAACCTGAGTACATATAATTACTTCCTTGTTTAGATCCTAAGTTAATGTTTGAAGGTGAAAGCACTTGATGAACCCTTTACCAGACAATCCAATATTTTAATGAATCTAGGAAAAAGCTTTTGAAAACATTGTTGGAAAAGAAGATAAAGCAGATAACTAGCATTTTCTCCATTTTTCACACTGTTATAGTATAGGGATTTGAGATTGCTCTCCCCCATGGAAAAAATTGAAATTGAAAGTTCGAAACGTTGGATACATTCACTATGTACAAGCATCATAGGCCTGACTTAATCTTTTACCAAAGGGGGGTCCTGTGTGGCTCAGTGATTAGGTGTAGGACTCGTGACCTTGAGGCTCTGGGTTCGAGCCTCACTGGCTCCAGTGGGCTTTTCACAGGAGTGTCTTTGGGCAAGACACTTCAGAGCCCCAGCCTAGTACTGGTTAAACCCAGGAAAACATGAAGATGTGAGCTGTCGCCGTGATATGACTGAAATAATGTTGAAAGCGGCATAAAACACCATTCAAAACAAATTTACCAAAGGATCCCATGTTATCATGACCCTGAGAATATAGCCTTTGGAAAACATTGTGGGAAAAGAAGAAAATGCTGGTAATCAGCATTTTCTTCTTTTCCCACAATGTTTTCTATTGTGTGAAAGGACTTAAGTTCATTAGTACCACTTCCAAATTTGTCATGTGCAGACGCTCTGAATTTTGAAGGATCTTAAATTTGTTGTTTTGGAGAGGGTTGATTTTTACCAGGCAACAAAATTTTAGACCATTACACTGTACTAGGATTTGCCAGTGACAGTTTAAATGAAGCCCAGGTAATGAGACTTGATTGTATCTGAAAGAGTAGAAAACAGATTTGAGAAAAAGAGGAAATGCCGGTTACAGCATATTTTCCTTTTCCCACAATGGTTTCACAGGATTTTCCTCGAGGTCAATTAAATATGGGATTTTTTGGTAAAGGGTTAAAGCATAAGAAATACCTTAGTAAACTTTTGGTCATTTGTTTTTCTCTTTCATACACATGCTTGCATATCACTTTTGTTGTTTAACTGTTTACCAAACGACAAAATTTTAGACTGGTCCAAATTGAAAGCATTTGCAGGCGACAAAATTAACGTGACTCAAAAATTGAAATTTGTTCTGGGAGGGTAGAAAACATTGTGGGAAAAGGAGAAAATGCTGGTTACCAGCATTTTCTCCTTTTCCCACGATGTTTTCAAAAGCCTTCTTTTTCAGGGTCGTGAAAACCAGGGATTGTTTGGGAGAGGGTTAACCCTTTACCAGACAATAAAAATTTAGACTTGTCCGAATTAAAAGCATTTGCAAATGAAGAAACAAACACAGCGCAGTGGAATGGATGTGTATTTGGAGCTGTAGAAAACACCGTGTTTTCAAAAGCCTCATTGGTCAGGGTTGATAAAACTCTGGATTGTGTTGTAAAGGGTTATAATTATACAGTATCTAATATAGAATAATGTTTTCTTTTTTTTAAGTTTTTGGAGTGGTTTGTACAATTCAGAAGTCCATTTGATATACTGAAGAACCATGGAGACTTCCTATGGATGGAAATTACAACTTTTATCTGCTGTGCTTTGACAGTTATGCATGGTAAACTTTCATACTTTATAACACTTGATCAAATGATCTCGTTTTTTTAAACCTTTGAGGTTTAGATCAAAGTTTCATTAGGGAATATGCAATCTTTCTTTCTTTCTTTAATTGCTTTTAAACTGGTTTATTTTATTGTTGAAATTAGGGTTATAAGTATAAGAAACAAATTACTATTACTATATATCTTTATTGCATTAAAACAAACATATTTTATAGCAAACTTTCAAAACATAAATGATAGAAGCATTTCAGAAAGAAAAGTGATTTACATCGCTTAACTGAAGAGCACATGATGTTACTTGAAAAGAAATATAACAACGATTAACCCTTATCCTGCTAAATAACTAAAATGAAACTTTCAATTTGATAGTAAATACCCAAATATTGCTATTTCAAAGTTATGAATAACATCTCCTTATCGGATAGTGCAGATCCAAGATCAGACCGCACATTCTGTGCAGTCTGATCTTGATCTACACCGTCCGTAAAAGGTCCCTTAGTCACGCTTAGGAGCCAAAGGGTTAATTTCTCAGCATGTTACCATGATAGATAAATTTTGACAAATTGTATAACATTTTTGGCGATTTAACAGACAAAAGATTAGTAAATTTCTGTATTGTTGGCCAAATATAATAGTATTTTTTTAGTAATTTTGCTCTGAGTTCTGAATACTTTGTACATGTCAATAAAAAGTGATATTCATTCTCAATATTTCTCGAATTACAATTTCTACAAATTCTTTCTCTCATATCTATATTTCTTTGGCGTCCTTTTTCAATTTCTAAATCACGAGAGGATATTCGGAATCGTGTAAGTGAAGTTCTGAATTTTTTATCTTTAATTATGTCTAGGTAGCTCTCAAAATCAACTGAATGTTTAAATAAACTATAAAAACGTAGACGAGGGGAATTGTTGATTGATGAGTACCAGTTTTGTTGATATATATCTAGTATACGTTGTTAAATCCTATTATAATCTATGGTTATATTGAATTGATTTTCCCATATGTTTGACATGCCGATTCGTTCTAAGATTGTTTTAATATTATAAGCCCAATTATTTCCATTGTATATATGACCGTTTTCAGCATCTGTCTTTAAAATGTTATATGTTTTGAAACTAGGGTTGACTATTGAGGCCAAAATTAGGCTATTGCGATAGTATTGACATTGGACAAAATACTATTGCAATAGTATTGATATTGCCTGTTACTATTGCAATACTATTGGATGAATTGCAAGAGATGAATTTCACCAAATTACATCTTGAAACCATGTTTTATACTAATACTTTCTCCGAGTAGTTTAGATTCTACTTGAGTACATGTTTTGAATAGCAAATAAAGGGGAAAATAGAGTTAAATGCATGATGCTCAATAAATTTCGGTGACTATTTTTTCTAAATGCAGATGCTTCATGAACAATTTAACATACCTAATTACTCTAAACTTTTGAAGAAGTCAACTTTTAAGTCAGATTGATATACAACAGCATGCAAAGCACAAAATGCTGACAAATGCAGACGGTTCATAAACACACCTGATAAAAAGGTAATTATAAAGCAACTTTAAACTTTTAAAGAAGTCACCTTTTAAATGTGAGCCCTTAAGTTTTTTTTTTTGAGTTGATAGAATTTATCTAGATTTACCCATAATTGGCCAATATATTCAGACAGGAAAAAAAAAAATTGTTTAGTCTCCAAATCTTTGAAAAAAAAGGGGGTGGCCGAAATAATAGGTTTTACCTTGTTGTATGTGTATCCAGAACGATAAGGATAAAATCTGACAAATTTAGATCTATTTACAGTACCGGTGAAGGAGTCAAAACTGTAGTAGACCTATACATATAGTTTCGCCATCTTTTTAATATTGAAATACATATGTTTTAAACCAGTGTTCCCTCAAGTTTTCTATTTCAATGTTACACTTACCCCCTGAGCTGTGAATCTGGGGGTAAGATTCCATATTAGAGGGTATGACGGTAATGGTTCCCAACTAGACGTAAAGCATTCCATATTGATGATTTGCAACAAAAAAGTGTGTTATATTAAGGTATTTGTATAAATTTACTGCTTAAAGTCATTAAAAAGCTGAAAAGACGATCTGAAGTGACTGATCGGACAATGTCAAAGAGACATTTTGTTGTGTCATGGGTTTCCGCGTTTTTTTTACACCGATCAGTTTTTCACGTCTGTTATTTTCTGGATAGGTATTTCCACATGATTTGACAAAAAAATTGTCAATAAGGGTAACATGTAACTTCAAAATCTGTCATTTTACACAAGAAAAGCAGATAATGGCCTTTTTTGTCCATGCATTTTCTTGCGTGAAGTCTTGGGTGTAACCAGAATTTGTTACGTGAATTTCAATTCTATAATGTGATTTACGCAATAATTTGCGCGAGTGGGAACACTGTTAAACATCATCTTACCTTTTTTAGCCCGAGAAAGAAGTAGCTTTCTAATACGATTAAAGTCATAGTACATAAGTGGATGGTATAGATCCAAGATCAGACAGCATGTTCTGTTTAGTCTGATGCCTATCTACACCATCCGACAGCGCTTTGAAAATCGCCATCTTGCCATCAGCAGAGTAAATTAGAACGACCATAAATGTAGATCTACATATATATTACAACTTTACAAGCCATCTGTCTACAAGATGCCTGTAGGCCTGTTATGGGTACACAAATGTTTGCAGTAAAATTTGGATAAGGGGTATGATGCTCCAAGAAACTTATATCTGGCTGCAGGTCGACTTCCAATCAATTCAAAGTGACCACGCGATAAGCCTATTTCATGCACGATTTACATCAGCTGATAGTGCCTTTTTGCATTTAGTAATATAGCTGTTTCAAGAAAACCCCAGTCGTGTCACATGTTTTGTGTGGTCAGCATAAAAAAGTCCGGCTGTACAGCCGACATAAAAGGAATGCATTCGAAATGGATTACTGATAAATAAAGAAAAGAAAGAATGAGGTTTAGTATTCATTTTTCATAGTTGATTTATTTATTGCTTATGGAGGGACAACACGCATGATTATGGTTTTTAGCTGTTTTGGCGGCTTGTGTAGATTAAGATTAGACTGTAGGCAGACTGTTTGGTCTTATCTTTGATCTAAATCCACACTATTCGCTTTGATGTAAAGTTTTTAACAAAAACACCCTTAATGTTGGAATTATCTTGGTCTAATTTCATGACTTAAAATACTGCTGAGGTAGTCAGCTCTTGAAGGATTCGTTTTCGTAACGATGAACATTGCCATCCAGAAATGAATATTATGCAGCCAATCATTATTGAAAACATATTTCCAAAAAATTACCTGTCAAATATTTTGGGAAATTAACGTTACAGAATGTCCGAATATTTAGGAAAACTTGCTTTTGGAAGTGTTCAGAGAAAGGATTAAAAATAAATTATTTTTGTAAATAATTTAACGTGTCCGAACTTTTAGGGCGTCTGGATACATTAGCAAAATTGTGGTATTTTCTCTCTTTTTCTTGTCAGTAAAACTATCGAAACTATCGATATTTTAGCTAACTATCGGCAATAGTTATCGATTTTCAAATAAACAATCGATGCAGTAGCATTAACACGCTCGCCATCTTCTTTTTTTTTAGTAAGTCAGAAAATAGAAAAGCATCATCATTATTTAGCATCATCCTTGAAAACCCATAGATTATAAATACAGAACTATTATATCAATAATAAGAATATTAATCAAAATCTTCATCATCATCATCATCATCACAACCACCTCCACCATCATCTCTATAATCTACTTAAACAGAACAGAAGAAAATGAGAATGATAACGACCATCATCATAATGGAAAGATCTTGATAGTAGTATATGTAGTCATTAATCCTTTACCACTTCATCCTAAGTTTAAAAGACATTTTTTTGTGGGTTCTTTGTAAAGCTTGGAAAAGGAGGCAATTGCTTACAACAATTTGCTCATCTAAATCAGTAAATTCCAGTGGCACAAAAAGCCATACTTGTATGATGAAGGCTTATGTAGTGTTTGACGTATTTCAGCCATGAAATCAGGGGGAAGATACACATTCCTTTGGACTGGAATTGTGCTTCATGGTCTTGTTGTTGAGGCCGTCAGTTATGCTGTACCAGATATTGACAGCTTTTGGCATGCTCAAGGACTCCTTATGTTTCTTGGCAAAAGACTTCCACTCTACATTGTTTGTCTATGTAAGTGAGAATTTTTTTGTGTGTAGATATGTTACCATCTTTGTAATGAAAATATCTACTTTCAACCTGTATAATGCTAAATAAAAGACATGAACTTTCTCAGAGATTTCTGAAGATGCAGTTTCAGCAGGTGTTTTAGATTCTTTAGATTGCACTTTTTGTGCTGTCTGATCTTGATCTAAACAGTCTGAAAAAAAAAAAAAACAATTAAATCTGATTCAGAACTTAAAATAACAGTAGCTGCCAAAAGTAAAGCTAAGTGGGTGTTAGAATGCATTTAAGTTCAAATCATATCAGTCAAAAGTATGGGAATTACATGTATTGTGAAGATGAAATTCTGTTTGTGTAAGGTCGGTCCAAGTATTAGTTCCTGGCAGAGAAATTATTTCAAAACTAGGTTAAAAGTTGCCAGGTTGTTCTATCTTTTGCCTTCTTTTTGCCGTATTTCAAAATTAATTTTTCTGCCAGGAACTAACACTTAGACTGACCACACAATAACAGAATGTCACCTTCACAATATTTTCCATACTTTTAAATGGTATAATTTATATTTAAATGCATATTAACACCTGCACTGTTTTTTTTTTTTAGTTGTTATTGGGCCATTAAGAGTCAATGACCTATGTAATGAAAACAGTGAGTTAAAGCCTCGCCTGTTGGTTCAAGGTATCTGTCTATCTCTGCCTTGAGCGACACACTATTTACCCTTTATCAAAAATCTCATGTTCATATAATCCAAAGAAGGAATGCTTTGAAAAAATTGTTGGAAAAGGAGGAAATTGTAATAACCAGCATTATTTCCTTTTCTCACAGAGTTTTCTATCGTTTGGAAGACAAGGCCTATTAGTTAAGCTACATCGAAATTGCTGTCTGCAAAAGCTTTCATTGAAGACAAGTCTAAAATGTTTTTCTCTAGTAAAGAGTTACCAGCAATTTCTCCTTTTTAGCTCCACTGGCCGAAGGCCAGAGAGCTATTGTCATGGCGTTGTGTCCGTCGTGCGTCCGTCCGTCCGTTCGTGCGTGCGTCCGTAAACTTTTTCTTTAAAAAACTTCTCCTCAGAAACTATTGACTGGATTTTTACCAAATTTCACAGGAATGTTCCTTTGGTGGTCCTCTTTCAAATTCCTTCAAATAATTGTGTTCCATGAAGAATTCTGGTTGCCATGGCAACCAAAGTAAAAAACCTTTGAAAATCTTCTCCTCCCAAACCGCTATTTGGATAGCATTATTATTTTGCAGGAATGTTCCTTAGATACAGGTTTACAGAATTCCTTAAAAAAAAAAAAAAGATCTCTCAAAAAACATGGCTTTTATGGGAGACTCATTTTCCTTTTATGGTATAAAGTAAAATCTTTGAAAAATTTCTTCTCTAAAACTATTCATTGGATTTCATTGTTGTTAGCTCCACTGGCCGAAGGCCAGCGAGCTATTGTCATGGCGTTGTGTCCGTCGTGCGTCCGTGCGTCCGTCCGTTCGTCCGTGCGTGCGTCCGTCCGTAAACTTTTTCTTTAAAAAACTTCTCCTCAGAAACTATTGACTGGATTTTTACCAAATTTCACAGGAATGTTCCTTTGGTGGTCCTCTTTCAAATTCCTTCAAATAATTGTGTTCCATGAAGAATTCTGGTTGGCATGGCAACCAAAGTAAAAAACCTTTAAAAATCTTCTCCTCCCAAACCGCTATTTGGATAGCATTATTATTTTGCAGGAATGTTCCTTAGATACAGGTTTACAGAATTCCTTAAAAAAAAAAAGATCTGTCAAAAAACATGGCTTTTATGGGAGACTCATTTTCCTTTTATGGTATAAAGTAAAATCTTTGAAAAATTTCTTCTCTAAAACTATTCATTGGATTTCATTGTTGTTTTGCAGGTAAGTTCCTATGGTGGTTGTCTACCAAATTGTTTCTTCAGTGAGCTAAAATGTAGGATTGAATGATAATTGTTAAAAACTTCCTTTCGCCATTATAGAAATATCAGGCCTGTGGAGTGATACAGGCGCTCAAGCGCCTCTAGTTCCTTAATGTTTTCAAAAAGTCTTCCTTTCAGGGATGCTAGAACTTTGGACTGTGTGGTAAAAAGTTAAGTAGCTTTCATTGTTGGCAGAGATTAACGCTTTGCCATATGACAAAATAATGGACTTGTCAATTCTTTGCAGAGGACAAATTGAGTTTGGATCAAATGATTATAAAACTTGTCTCTCAGATGGTAGAAAATATCCTGGGCAAGACAAGAAAATGCTGGTTACCGTTAATTTTTCCTTTTCCCATAAGGTTAAAACTCGGGATTGTTAAAAGACTGAACCCCATAAAATCTATCCTTGGATGTCCTCCACTTAATTCTAAACTATGTCCTTAACCCTTTACCAGACTATTCTGATTTTAACAACCCTGTGGGAGAAGGCTTTTGAAGACATTGCAGGAAAAGGAAAAATTGCTTGTAACTGGCATTTTCTTCTTTTTCCAAGAATGTTTCTTCCATTTCAAAGACAAAACCCATAATTTTAGCCACAATCAATTTTTCATCTGCAAATTCATTCAGTTTAGACCAGTGTGAAATTTTGTTGTTTGGTAAAGGGTAGAAAGCCTCATCCATTTGCTGTTGTGAATTGTGCTCTTAGATACTGAAAGAAGCTTTGGCAAGGGATAATATACTGAAATAAGAAAGCGAGATGTCAAGTTTTTTTTTTCCATTGCTAAATTTTACAATATATGTTTTCTGTCTTTTGCATTCAAACTAGTTCTTTTTGTACTCTCTCTTTCTTTTCACCAGATGCTGTATTTTTGTACACCGCTTCAGTTGCTGTTGCTCATTCTGGAATGAAAAAATGGGCCCAGCCATTTGCAGGTAGAGTCCTGAAATACTTTTTTGACTCGTAACAGGATGACAATGTATTGGATTTGCCCAAATAAAAAGCATGTGAATTCTATTTGTTAGAAGGGGTAAAATCATAGTTGAAAAGGCATTGTTCTCCACAGCCTTTGTGAGGCCTGTTAAAGTGCAGTATTGTTTGTTAAAAGGTTAAATCTTTATATGATTTTAAGTACCCTTATGTATCTAAAAAAAGTGTTACAAAACAGGCACATATGGCCAGAGTTTCTTGGAAATATCAAACTGTAAGTTCGATTCTAATTTTCAGTTCCAAGATTAGCTCTCTGATTGGTTTAGACATTAAAGATCAGGCATGAGTTGGTGTTTTAGGTAAAAATTTTATAAAACAACCCTGGAAAAATATTGTTGAGCAAGCCTCTAGTGAGCACAATAACATTTTTTCTTGACTTGTTTAATAAAATTTATCTTGATAGCCAATGAATGTCATATTCTTTTTATCACATAACTGTATCTCAAGAATCAGGTGTATAATGATAAGATTTAATCTGCAAAAACTACTTATTCTTGAATGAGTCTGGGTCATTGTATTTACAGATGTGTTCTTTTGGCGTAGGAATCCACAGATGCAGACAAATAATTACTTAATGTCAGATCTAAATATGATACAACCTTAGCTTCAATACAATCTAGATTTCATAGTAGGATTGATGTGATAATTTGTTTGATGTGTTTTTGGATTATAACAGGCATGAACAATGCGATCAATAATGATGTATTAAGAAATGATGTCACATTATGCTCCTTTAAACTCATAAAAACATATGGGTGTGCGGTCAAACTATTTAAGCAATGCTTTGTGAATAGGAGGCTTAATGCCTCTGCAAAAAGTATTGACCCATGCCAGCCTGCACAGTCTGCACAGGCTGACATGGGTCGAAGCTTTTTGCTGTTTGTCAATTTTCTGCATGTCAAAGAACTATTCAACCTAATAATTCAGTTGGTTGTCAGGCAAAATGGTTTTTAGGGATCCATAACTATGTGATGACTTGCTTTGTATAATGCATCTTGGAATTGCATTAAGCCCCCTTTTGCAAGGGCATGGCTCATTTGTAATGGGTGTATTACACTGAAAACAAGGGAGGTTATGTATCCGATAAATTCTTATCTTACCCAAAATTTGCAATGCTTGTTACAGCCATCTTTCTTGTACTCTGGGTAAGGGAGATAAAGAAGGGAAAAATTATTCAAAGACTGCCATAAAAAGCTTTTGTTACCCTTTTGTAACATGCAAATTATCAGACTGATCTTAAATCTGTGCTGTCTCACATATTTGCAGTTTTGGTTTTTCATAACAGATCTGTTATTGAATGTAAACAGGTTGGTGTAAATGAGCTCATGTACATTACAGTGGGCCTTTCAGTTGTTATACTAGATGTTCCATATGACATACTGGGGATAAAGAACTTGTTTTGGACATGGCATGATACAGACCCAAACATATATGACAGGAGTTACTGGGTACCTGTAACAAGTTACTATTTTCATGCCACTTTTGCCAGTGGATTCACAGTGGCTTTTCATGGGACCCATAAACTACTTGCACCAAGTGTAGACACTTATCAGCATGCAGGGTAAGTGATGTTGCATGGTATTAAGTAAGACTTTGTATTTTACATTGCAAATGTTTGTCTTTTTGTTACTTGTATCAGTTTTCATTATGTTTAATACCAGCTTGTGTAGTAGAGGGTTATTTCTTTAATTATACAATCAGATTATCTCACAAAATAAAATTGATAGGTATTATAGTCATTTCTTTTCACACGGAAACAGCTGCCATTAGATAACATAACTCTTACGTGGTTATGTATATATTTCTAGTCTGACTTCTATGAACCTAGCAGGGATTGTTCATTTATACAACAACTGATAGGTGGTATGGGATCATTTTAACTTTTTACTCTACCAGTTACAAGAGTAAACACTGGCCATGTTTAAGTAGTAGTGGTTGATGGACCCCAAAATGAGCCTTTTGTTTTAATGAGGATTTTTTACTTAATTTGTTAGTTTACTTTGACAATAACTTTTACATGTACATAAATAATTATGTATCTATAGAATGATAAAAAAGGTTTCTGGTTTCAGATTTATAAGAGAAACAGTGTGCTGTGTGGTAGCAGCCATGTGTGGATTTCCTCTAGGTGTACTACAGTTTGTATTTATTTATCATCCCCTACATGACACATACAAAGTGCCCACAGCTGTCTGTCTGGTAATCCTTCTCACTGTGTATGGATCCATTGTGTGGATGGGGGATAGATACTCCGAACAAAGAGCCTTATCAAAATATAAAGGTTGTATCATCTCTAACCCCTTTATGAAACAAACTCTGGTCCTTTTTCAACTCTGGTCCTTTCTCACTGACTATTAACTCTTTACCAAATAATCCCGGGTTTTCACGACTCTGTAAAAGAAGCCTTTTGAAAACATTGTAGGAAAAGGAGAAAATGCTGGTAACCAGCATTTTCTCATTTTCCCGCAATTTTTTCTACCCTTCCCAAAACTAATTCAATTTTTCAGTCACTTTAAATTTGTCATCTGCTAATTCTTTCAATCTGGAACAGTGTAAAATTTTGTCATCTGGTAAAGAGTTAAGAACATTGCAAGTGTTATTCTCTTTTTTTAGAGAGTAAAATTACTTTTGATTGGCTACACTACATGGTCAAGCCAGTAAGAAGTTAAGTTTTTTTCTAAATCTAGAATAAGACTTTAAATGAAATTAAGAATGGTTGGTGATTACAGACCCTGGGTTTTGACCACCCCGAGGCTTTTGAAAACATTGGTAGGAAAGGAGAAAATGCTGGCAACCAGCATTTTCTCCTCTTGTCACAGTGTTTTCTACCCGTCAAAGATAAATCCCATTGTTTGAGCCTTGCTTTCCTTATCATTATCAGTTACATTCATCTGGGACTTTTCTAAAAATTTGTCATATTGTGAAGTTTTAATTACCTCATGGATGATGCACCTATAATAACTCATTAGCTTCTACAACAGATTTTCAGCCGACATCTTTGTATGAATAACTAATAGGATTTAAGATCTCTTACTTGTTATTCTATGAATTACAGAAGGTTTCAGTGGATTATTGACTGATAATTTCATTGTTGTAACTTCACTGCTCATGCAGTTTTGCATCCTTGTACAGTGCAACATTTTATTCTGCCATTTTTGATGCTTGGTTCAAATTGCAATCTGAGCCCAGCTAGTGCAGTTAGTAGCATACAGGGCTTGAGAATAGGGGTTTGCTGGTTTGAATCCCCAGCTTTGCCAGTTTCTTTCCTAGGATTGATGACTGTCATTACAACAAAACTCATTCCTTTCTCACCTTTTATCATAGTTTCAATAATGGTTGTGTGGGAAAGCAGCCAGTGGCTTGTGAATGATACGGTGTGAAGTACCGGTAAAGGAAACTTGGGGGGAAGACATGGATAGGTGCACTGGCCGCTGCGATATAAGAAGAATAATGTTGAAAAGAGCGCTAGACACGATACAAGCAATCAGTAAGATCACGTTGATGATGTTACCATAGGCCTCTGAAACTCCATGGGTCTATCAAGGGATAACGAATTTTTCATCATCGTATGCTGTTACTATAAATAACACATTGGTGATTCCCTCTTTATTATATATATAGTCATACTATGTACGATGTAGAGGGAGTCGCCAATGTGCTATTTACAGAAACGGTGTTAATGAAATTTGAGTATATTTTGTAATATACTGGCGATGCACCAATGTGCTATAAGTGTTTGATGATCGACCAGGATAATCATTGTGTTCCATGATAGACCAACAGAGCTTCAAAGGCCTGTGATGTTACATAAATTTTGTTATGAATGTGATGTTTTCTCTCAGCAATGCATTGAGTAGAGTGTTAATATAGTTTTTTGATATAACTTTTTACATGTAATAAATTTCTTTTTTACTGAAAGATTTTCAAAAGCTATTTACTAGAGGGGTATAAAAAATTGTATTGTTTGGTTATAGTTGACTGTTACCCTTTATCAAACAGTCCTCAGTTTTAACTACCATAAGCAAAAGCCTAATGAAAACATTGTGGGAAAAGGAGAAAATGCTGGTAACCAGCATTTTCTCCTTTTTCCACAATGCTTTCAAACCTACAGAAGATAAATCCCAGCATTTGAGACACATTAAAATTGCTGTTTGCAAATGGTTTAAATATGGAAAAATCTAAAATTTTGTAATGTGGGATAGGGATAAAATGATAATTACTATTTCTCCATCTGTTTTCAGGCCCTTGGCTAAGTCTATTGATGGTTGAGGTGATAATTTTTTACTCCTTTTTCCTGTATCTTGTCATCACATCCCAACCTGAGAAAAATGTTTCAATCGGTTTACATGAACCAGTTGGACCATGTAAAGAGAAGGTGCCTGTATTAACACCATTTGGAACAGTGAGTGGGTTTTGGAACATATTTTTTTCCCTTGATTTATTTGTAAAACAGTTTTTGTAGTATACCTTTGCTTCAGATTTGGCACTGTACTTCCATCGTGTTAACTCTTTACCAGGCAACGAAATCGAAGACTGATCAAAATTTAAAGTATTTGCAGATGACAGATCAAGTGCCTTTTAGGTCACAGAATTTGTCTTTGACTCAGGTAACCCTTTTAATACACAATTTTGGCTTTTAATGATGCCAGCATAGAAAGCTTTGGGAAACACTGTGGGAAAAGGAGAAAATGCTGTTAACTAGCATTTTCCCCTTTTCCCAAAATGTTTTCTACTCATTGAAAGATAAGCCCTATCATTTTAGGCTCCTTCAATCTGTTGTCTACAAATACTTTGAACTTGAAAAAGTCTAAATTTTGCCCTGTGGTAAAGAGTTAAAACACTGTGGGAAAAGGAGAAAAATATTGTGGGATAAGGAGAAAATGCTGGTGACCTTTTTTCATCATGTTTTCAAAAAACTTCTACCTGAAGGTTTTCAGACCTTGGGATTCTGTGTTGGAGTTAACTGAAAATTGAGATCAGTTGGTGAAATGGTGTGAAGGAAAGATGTTTGAAGGAAAGATAAATGTATTTGAAGCGCACAGAAAACATTGGCAGAGTGAATATGTCCATTTTCATTACATGCTAATGGTAAATGTGCGATAAAAAAAGGAAAAAGGATATTTTCAGCAGTAAAAAAAGGCCAACTTGTAATTTCAAGGCTGTTTGTCCTGAATACCTTACACAATATCATAAACTGTAGATGTAAGATAGGACTGCATACTCGGTCAAGTCTGATCTTGACATGGCCTGCAGCACGCGAAAAGGGACATTCGGACATTTGCGTAAAGCGTCGTCTTGGATCAGCCTGCGCAGTCCGCGCAGGCTAATCCGAAACGACACTTTCCGTTTTTACGTAATTTTCTGTTTTGCGCAAGTCTTCTGAAGGACAAAATCTAATTTAGTCGTAAAGTGCCGTCTTGGATTAGCCTGCGCGGACTGTGCAGGCTGATCCGAGACGACACTTTACACAAATGTCCGAATGTCCTTTTTCGAGTGTTGTAAGCCATATAATACACAGTCTATAGAAGCTGCTGAATTTCACACTGGAATTGCATGGCTAGACTTAACACTTTTTTTTCCTTCTGTTTTTCACAGGTTTTATCAAAAAGGAAATACCTTTGCCTGGAGAATTATGATGAAGCAGTTTTTGACTTCCACTGCATATCAAAGAAACCACCGACCTATGAGAGTTGGTATACTATCTGTGGGACACCTTACGATAATCACCATGAGTACATTTTAATTATAAGTGCAGTATGTGGGTTTGGATTTGTGTGGTATTATAATTTGTTACATTGCTCTTGCTCACTCCCTGGCTTTGAGAAAACCAAAGTGAAACAAAACTGAAGAGACTGATTTACCATTTTTGCTCTTTCTGGGCATTTGAAAAGAAAATCATGAAATATAAAAAATTATGCATGAGATGAAAGAAAAGTAATTGTGCATGAGATGCATGTGAAACTATTCCATCTGTGTTTTGGAAAATTTTACAGGAGTGGGAAAAATCTTATATCTGTGTTAATTCATTTACACAGTTCAACGCAACATATGTAAACAAGATAATCTAACAATGCTATTCACAGAAGTGGGTTTTTTTTCCTCTCCTGCAAAATTTCTGAGAGTGCAGATGGAATAGTTTCACATTCACCCATCAAAACGTTCTATCCATTTTTAACTTGAGAACAACTTTAACTCAATACCACATGACAGAAATGCAGACTTGTCCATGTTGGAAGCATTTGCAGACGACAAATTGAATATAGCTCAAATGATGGGATTTGTGGTTGGAAGGGTAGAAAATATTGTAGGAAAAGGCAGAAATGCTGGTGACCAGCATTTTTGCCTTTTCCCACAATTTTTAGCTCTACTGGCTGAAAGCCAGCAAAGCTTATGTCATGTTGTGGTTTCCGTTGTCCATATGTTCGTCTTGTTTGTCCGTCTGTTAGTCTTTTACTTGTTTACACCATAACAAGTCTACATTTGTGGTCAGATTTTTGTGAAACTTGCACAGTTTGTTTATCTCATCAATAGCTTGAATCCTATTGATTTTGAAAAAAGATCTGACTATTGGTATGGGAAAAGTAGCCATTTGCAGTTGAAATTTTCTATTTCTTGTTTACGCGATAAAGTCTGCATTAGTGGTCGGATTTTCGTGTAACTTGCAAAGTTGCTTTGTATCATCAAGAGCTTGAACCCTATTGATTTTGAAAAAACTCTGACGATCAGTATGGGAAAAGTAGCCATTTAAAGTTGAAAATTTCCATTTCTTGTTTAGGCAATGAAGTCTGCATTTTTGATGCAATTCTTTTGAAACTTGCAAAGATTTTTTGGTTCATCAAAGGAGTGACTTTTATTAAAAGTGACGAAAATCTATTTATCAGTTTAGGAAAAGCAGCCATTTAATGACTTGGTATTGTTTACTCAACAAAGTCCACATTATTAGTCACATTCCATGAAATTTGCTAGGATTGTTTAATACAATGTGTACTGAAACCCTATCAAATTTGGCTGGATTCCTAATTATTGGTTTTTAGAAATTGTACTTAAATTTTTTTCACTATTGTTCAATTCACCATGCCTACTTATACAGTCTTAGTTGGTTAAGTCTTTTTGCAAGAACACCCCCCCCCCCCCCATTTTTTTTGTGTTTTTGTCTCTTTCCATTTTACATCATGAATTACTGATGTATTCTAGCAAAAAAGCAAAATCACTGCCAGCAGAGCGATTTCAGGCCTTCAAGGGCCTCTAGTTTGAAATGGCTTCTTTCCCAGTGTGGTTAAAATGCAGGATTGTGTGGTAATTGATTAAAAATTGGAGTACAGAGTTATTGTGGTTTGAGTCTTTAGACAAGTTAACTCAAAGTATCTTTGGTCAGAATATATCACAAAAACATCTGACACTGTAGACCCAAGATCCTGCGGCAAATTACATGTAGTTTGATTTTGAGTAACACCTTTGGAAAAGCAGCTTAAGTGACTTTTGGTGCTGTTAGGGTCAAACAGGACTGTACTTAGGCCCTTTACCACACATTCACATGTTAAAACAACCCTTAGAAAACAGCTTTTCAAAAAAATTGTGTGGAAAGAATAAATAGCTGTTAACCAGCATTTACTCCTTTTCCCACAATATTTTCTGCTCTTTGAAAGACAAATCTTATCATTTAAACCATATCAAATCTGTAGACTGAAAATGCTTTAGAATTGGACAAATATAAAATTGTGTTGTCTGGTAAAGGATAAAGGGACAAACTGGAATATGGAATAAATACAACCTTTCAGACTTCATGTTTTTTTAGAGAGTTATAATGCTCTTTGACCTTTTATGGCACAGTCATGAGCTTTAACTGCCCAGAGAAAAAGGACTTTTTTAAATAACAAAATTGTACACCTTGCCAAATTAAAAAGCATTTGGCAACAAATCAAATGTGGCCCAAATCAAGAAATTTGTCTTTCATGAGCTGAAAACATTCTTTTACATATTGACCTGTAGACATTGTCAAAAGTAAAAAGAAAACGTTGATTCAATGATATTTGGATACTGCAATACAGAAAAAATCTACCATTAGAAACATGGAGAATGAGATGTTAACTAGTTTTAGTCATCATTAAAAAGTACAAGTATGCCATCTTGTTTATATAAGTCAATTTTTTTAAATCTGTCTATTCTTTATAACTCTTTTTTTTTTGTGCCAAAGCAGTGTGTCATTTTCAAATTTTTATTCTAGTGGCAATTATTTCATTATATTCTGTATTTTTACTAAATTTATTCAGTGTTACCTCATTTTGCTAATATTCTCTTAATTACCTTAGCTGGTTCTTACCGGTATTTCCAGACTGAAGATTTCTGTTATGCTTATTTGATGCTCTCAGGGTTAGGAAAAGGAGAGTATTTTCCTAGAATTGTATAGAAGATATTTAGGGAAGTGGCTGCTTGTAACAAACCAGCTAACTCCTTTTTCTACAATGATTTTCTATATATTATGCTGACTGTTAAGGACTGAATTTATGTATTTGTATGGTAATTGGTTAACTCTTTACCAGAGAACAAAATCATGTCCATATTGAAAATATTTGCAGAGGACAAACTGAATGTGGCTCAAAGTATGGAATTTGTCTTATAAAGGATAAAAAAAACATTTTGGGAAAAGGGATAAAGATTACCAGCATTTTCTTCTTTTCCCACAATGCTTTCAAAAGCCTTCTTCTTAGAGTTGTTAAAACTTGGGATTGTTCTGTAAAGAGTTAATCATCACCAACAATAATCTTAAGAAGCTAGTCCGAAGCACAAACCATTACCTGCCATACAATCACCTTTCCATTATGGCAAGCAAAGTATTAAATCATTTAGATCTCATGTATTGTCTTATCCATGGGCTTTAAGCACCAACCATTCAGTATTTACCTCTAGATTTAAAATTCCAACACTAGTCATCAGATTGGCGAATTGACAAACCATGGCAACCTATCAGTTAGAATAGAACAATGGTTTTAGAATTGATGCTGAATAATACAGATATGTTACATAAATGTTTACAATTTGTGCAGTGAACAGTGAAATATACTACTCACACTTTGGTAGGGATCATTTAGATATTTCAATTCAGGTATATCTCACAACAATACAGTTTCGCTTAAAAAACATTCATTTCCTTAGATGGTTTATTTCATCAGTGTGGCAATGTTCCATTTTGAAAAACCATACCTGATGCATGCCACACATACATATCGGCTGGTGATCCCTAGCAAATTTTGAGTAGCATATTTTAATTTGATATAAAGTGTAATTTACATCGTTTCATAGAATTGTTTAATTTTGACCCAGCAAAGATGTTAGTTTTAAGCTGCTCAAATATTTGTACTAGTATATTTAGAAGAAGTCTTTAGCATGAAATTGTTTGTTATATACTTATTTAACCCGAGGATTGATACAACAGTCCAAACTTTTCATGAATCTTAGAAATAAAGCTTTGGAAAGCATTGTGGGAAAAGAAGAAAATGCTGTTTAACAGCATTTTCTTCTTTTCCCACCATGTCTTCTAACCTTTCAAAGACAAATTCCATCATTTGTGCTACATTTAATTTGTTGTCTCGCAAAACATTTGATTTGGACAAGTCTGAAACTTTGACATTTGGTAAAGATTTAACTCCTAGCCTAGTATGGCTGTGTCGGGAAATAATTGTTGACAAAGCTCAAGGTCAGAGTGCACAGTTTAACCCTTTACCAAACAATCCCTGGTTTCAACGACCCTGAAGAAGGAACCTTTTGAAAACCTTGTGGGAAAAGGAGAAAATGCTGGTTACCAGGATTTTCTCCTTTTCCCACAAGGTTTTCTACACTTTCACTGACAATTAGCATCACCTCTGCTTCATTTAATATTTCATCTGCAAATGTTCTCAATTTGGACTGGTCTATAATTTTGTTGTTTGGTAAAGAGTTAATCTTGGATCTCTGGTGGATACAATTCTGCTCCATCTCAAAAAAATGTCATGAGAATGTTCTCTGTTTATTATCTTGCACAGTTTTGAAAACCTTCATCTTAAATGTGTTAGAATAATGTCCTGATATCAATAGGTCAGATCATGAGTAATATCACTCTAGAAGCTACATTTTGCCCTTACTGAAACTTGGTCAAAATGTATGGCTTGATAATGTCCAGGATGAGTCTGAATATAGGTCAGGTGCGAAATAGGTCAGAAGGTAAAATCATGGAAAGACCTTTAAATCACTGTGTTTGTGTGTGTTATTTCACACCGTAATAACAAACATCTACATTTTTACCAGAGAGGAAAGTTTGAACAACTGGTATGCCCATGAATGAGTATTTTGAACTTTCAAGTAACTTTTACAACTCATATACTCATACTTCAAGTCTGTATACCTATTCTTCGTCATTACTGTAAACATGATTTCTGATCAATAAATCTTAAGTGTGGCATACATTTTGAAAAGAAGCTAGGAAGATTTAAAAGAGAAATACATTTAATTCATTCTATCATTTCAGCTCTTTAAACTCTTTGCAAGACACAGTTTAAAACTCATCCAAACTGAAAGCAAGTTGACTTTGCTCAGATTTGTCATTGATAGTGTGATAAATATTACGGAAATGGAGAAAATGCTGGTTACAAGCATTTTCTCCTTTTTGCACTATGTTTTCAAGAGCCCTCTTCCTACGGGTCATTGAAACATGGGATTGTTTAGTAAAGAATTAACAGAGGAACACTGTTCTCTTCGTATTTAAAAAAAAAAAAAACATATATGTTTTTTTTTTAATACGTAGAGAATAGTGGTTCCCTGCTTATTAAAACAGAGGAACAAATTGAAGGCATTTGCAGACAACAATTTTAAACATATTAGGACAATTGATGGGGTTTGCTTTTGAAACATTTGAAAACATTGTGTGAAAAGGAGAAAATGCTGCTAGCATAATCTCCTTTTCCCACAATGTTTTCAAAGGCATACTTCCCAAGTGTCATTAAAAGTTGGGATTGTTTGGTGCATCATAAAAAATGTTGAAAAAGACAACATGTAACAAACACAAGTGGTCAGTTATCCTTGAAGCTCATTTACTTCTTCCAATGTATAGTTCAATATAGTGTTCATCCCTTCAAATAAAAAATATCCAGAGAATTTTACATCCTTCAGTAACAGGGGGAACCACAACTTGTCATCTGGCCACATCTTATGGAATGGTATATCTTCAATAGAAAACCACTGTGGTCGCATTTCTGAAGGAGATGGAAATGTAGGGAAAATTATTTGAGACAATCTCTAAGCATTTTCTTATCTGGTGTATACACTGTCAGAAAACTGTCACATTCATTAAATTTTGCCTATGTTCTGTCAAAGAGTACTTTGGCCTTGCACCCATATTTCACCAACCACACTGAGTTTAGTTCTAATCCTAAATTCCAACATTACTCACCTGATTGGCACAGGCAGGTTGTCTTTGCCAAGCAGATGGATAGTCTTCTTTTTCAAAATAATAACAATATTTTGAATAAATGTACATTGTTGTTGATAAGTATGGCCCTGGTAAGCAATTATAGATTATACAAGCAGGGTTTAAAATGAGTGGTAGCAAATAGCAAATCTGCTACCTGAAAATTGAATGTTCTACATGGGCTCAGAAGCAGTAGCAAAAGGTTGCTACCTGGTAATTCTTGAAATTAAATTTCGCCAAATTTCAATACGACTTCACTCATTTATTCAGAAATCTGTGTTAGAATGATTTCTGCAATCTCTGTATTGGTACAACATCATGCAAGCATTAATGACTTGCACAAATAAAAAAATCTGACCTTGATGATGACTTTATATTTAACACTATAGTATCTTTTGTGAATCTTTGCTAATGTCCATTTATAAATGGTCTGCATTATTACCAGTGGGCAAAAACATGTAAGTATTAATAAGCCATGTGGAACTGCATTTGCCAAACAGCACAGTCTCTATGGGCATGTCTTTAAAGGCACGTGTTAATTACTTCTGTAATGTCAGTTCAGAGGAGTCTACAATTTTGTTGTCTGGTAAAGAGTTAAAGTAACAAAATGGCTTGAATAATGTAAAAGCCATGTTTGCTCCTGGTATGATAATATGGGAAGATTCCCAAAAGTGCCTGGTTGAGGTTCTTTTGATATTCATACTTACACTCTAAATAGGGATAACAAGGTGACGCTCAAATAAAAGACATTCCTAGAATAACAAAAGGATAAAATTTTCACAACTAGGTTATAATGTCCTGTCAGTGTTAAAAAGTAACATACTATGAGGGTGACAAGTACTTGCTATTTGGCCTAAAACAAGGTAGCAAAAGTAACCTACCTGGAAGCCAAAAGGGAGCAGACAGATAACAACCCTGCCTCCCATGCATAGAATGATGCTGTAATGATTATGTACTGCCTTTGATCTTAAGTTGTTCAGCGAAAGTGCCATCAAACAATCTTGAATTATAATGACCCTATGGTAACAAGCATGTTCTTCGTCTTCAATGTTTTCTTCCCTTTCTTCGACAAATTCCATCATGTTATATTTGTCATCTACATTTTTTTTCCATATGGAAAGTGTATAAATTCATGTCCAAAAAGGGTTAACTGCAAAAACTGTTGAATACCAAACAAACCTTGGGTTTCTGTAGGAGTTCCAGTATATTCTGAACCTTTAAAAACATGAACTTCCAGTTTCTGTGGGTCACCAACAAATTCAAATAGAAGTTGTCCCACCTCTACTAAACTATTGGCTTTTATTTGAGATTCTTCAAACAGTTCTCTGAAATTTAAAATTTTAATAGAAGATACCCAGATATCACATCTTTTAGTGTCTAGGTATAAAAAAAATCACAAAATATTGAACACAGTACAATATTATTACAAAAATTACGTAAATTCTTTGCATTCTGATCTTGATCTGCACTTTTTACAAAAAGCAAGGAAAGTATGCAACATAATGGTCTAGAAACAGAAAATTAATGTGGACTCCAAATAGTTAAAGAAATTTTAGGCTATATTTACCAATAATTATCAGAATATTTCTAATGTTTGATTCAACCCTTTACCACACAATTCCGACTTTGGCTTTTGAAAAAATTGTGGGAAAAGAAGAAAATGCGGGTATCCAGCATTTTCTTCTTTAGCCAAAATGTTTTCTACCTTTTCACAGACCTCATACTTCAAGCCATGTTTGCTGTCTATGAGTGTCAATACAGACAAGTCTAAATTTTGTTTTGTGGTTAAGGGTTAACCCTTTACCAGACGACAAAATTTTACCCTTGTCCAAATTGAAATAATTTGCAGACGACAATTTCAATGTGGCTCAAATGTTGCAATTTTTCTTTGATAAGGTAGAAAACAGTGTGGGAAAAGGAGAAAATGCTGGTTACCAGCATTTTCTGCTTTTCCCACAATGTTTTCTGACAGTTTATTTTCCAGGGTCGTTAAAAGTCAGCATCATGTGGTAAAGGGTTAAAGACTAGTCATCTGATTGACACAATGTCACTGCTAATTAGTTGGTTATTCTCTAAATCTCTAAATTTAGAATTGTAAAATAAGAATGAGCTATGCTCTGTGAAAAAGAAGCTTAATGCATCTGCAAAAAGTATCGACCCATGTCAGCCTGTGCAGACTGCAGAGGCTGACATTGGGTGAATTTTCTGCATGTAAAAGGACATTCTACCTCAGGATTTAGTTGCCTATAAGACAAAATAGATTTAATGGATCCATAATGATATAATGACTTGTGTGGTATTACTCATCATGGAGAAGCATTAAACCCCCTTTTGCCAAAGCATGGCTCAAATATAACAGTTGGTGAATACTATTATCAGGTCTTGATTTTCTAGAGAATTGTTTTTGTTAGTATCTAACCAAAAAGTCAACAAATTTTACTGCCAATTCAGGCTCTATTTATTTATCATGTCACCCACTAACATTCAAATATGACTTCTAATATCCCTGCAGAGCAGCTTTTGAACACACTGGGATAAGGAGCAATTATTACAAGCTATTTCACCTTTTTAAACCTGTACCACTAAAATTTGACTTTTTCCAGTCCAGAAAATATTTCTCTTTTCTTCCACTTATATCATTGTTTAAGGAATGAATCTATAAGGCTCCAATTACAGAGAAAGATTTGCTCATTACCACATATTTAAAGCAAACTTCAACAGGCAACTTTTAGCTGATCTAAGATGAATCTAGATCTACCTAAAAACATGTCAATCCCACTACCACACAGTCCTGACTTTAAACAACCCTGAAAGAGAATGCTTTGAAAACATTGTGGGAAAAGGAGAAAATGCTGATAAACAGCATTTTCTCCTTTTCTCACCATGTTTTCAATCTTATCAAAGAGAGAAATCATTTTAGCAACCTTTAATTTGTTGGCTGCAAATGCTTTCAATTTGGTACTGTCCAAAATTCTGTCATTCGGTAAAGAGTAAAAACATTCTGCCTATAGGAGAAAATGCTCATAGCAAGCAATTACTTCTTTTGCCTCAATATTTTTAAAAATGGTGAGCCATGAGATGCGGAAAAGTCAGTAATTATATAGAATACATAAATATATATGTACCTGTAAGCTGCTTGTGTAATAGTTTCTCCATGTTCCACTTTACCACCAAAACCATTCCAACGACCTTCTCCAAATCCCCTTTTTTTCATGCCAAGTAACACTCTTGTAGGTTCCCGAATCAGAACCAGTGTCAGTAATTTGTTAGCTACCATGATGTTATCTATACAAGTAGAACAAGGCTGTTATATCCATTATTTTTTTTACCAATTAAACGATTACATTTTTGATAAGAATGAATGTTTCAAAAATGTTACTGAAACAGGAGAAGAGAATGGTAAGCAGGTCACAAAGGTTGCTCTAATGCTTGAATTTGTTTTTGACAGGTTGGAAAACATTGTGGGAAAAGGAGAAAATACTGGTCACCAGCATTTTCATCTTTATCTTTTTCTACGACGTTAATAAAAATCTTCCTTCCTCCAGGTCCTTCCGACTCGGATTGTTTGGTAAAATTTTTGATGCTTTCAGTAGATCAATCTAGATGTGTTAGGCAGATCTAGTCTATGTCTAAGTTCTGTCATTTGGTAGAAAAATTAAAGCCCCAACAAAAAGCCTAATGGGTGGATAAGAAGAGGTAGATCTACATCTAATTAGATATTTTTAGATACTATCAAATCTAGAAAAGACAAATTAATTACAACTTCAACACTAGAAATACTGTAAATGGTAAATCTATCTCAGTTTAGACTAATTGCTGTGCTCTATACCTGTAATCTGACGCTTGCCTCTTTTACAGTGCAATACAAACAAGAGATACAGTTATCCCTAGCACAATAATGGACCACTTTTTGCTATCTGTTAGATCTAAAAACACAAGGACACACATTTTCATCTCATAATTACTTTTCATCAAACAATCCTATTTCAATAACCCAGAAGAAGAAAGGTTTTGAAAATGATGACAGGAAAAATTTTCGTCTTTTTCGACAATGTTTCTAGATATACCCTTGTTGACGAAAGATACAGATCTACCATCACTTCACCAACAATTTTTGTCTGCAAATGATTTCAGTTCCGACACGTGAGGTCTATAATTTTTATCTTTTGCTTTTGGTAAGGAACTTAATACAGCCCTACAATGGACTTGAACAGACTAGATATATGTATGTATTGAGAACGAGATCTAGATCTATCTTACGACCACTCTATATAGCATTTAGCGCCAATGGTGGGGTCTTCAGAAGAACCTGTGGGGCCGTTAAGGATAATCTCAAGTCCTGTCAGTAATCTAGATCTATAAACTGTCAGGCTGGAATTTTCGTAACTACTCAAATTGAAAAAAAAAAAAAGTGATTTTCTTTGTTTGTACTTACGTGACGTACGTAAAATAAATGTTCTCTTGCTCTATTCAGAAAACTATAATCAACAAAACGGCAATATTGTTCGGCTATCGTCCAAGCGTAACGCACGTTGAAATTAAAATTAGTTATCTCCCTTGATTAGAATCGTCGTCGGCCATTTTGAGACGTATGAAACGCGCAGTATTTCTCATAAAAAGTATTGCAAATAACAGTCGAATCTTGATGAAAAATGTCGGCTCACGACCAGATGCGAGCGATGCTCGACGAGCTAATGGGAACATCAAGAGATGGTGAGCATTATTTTTTGCATGGAACACAATACTTTCAGATATGTTGCCACATTTTGTATCGGTTTTATGTCGTTTATGTTGGTTGAAGGAACTTGAAGTCTTGATATCGATTGTCGTATTCAAAACAATTTTTCTGCTTTTTACCTCGCAAAAAACTTTCAGTAGAGACAATTAGAACACCAATCCTTTACGAATCACAAAGTAACTCACTTATTTCCTACTCATGACAAACTGCAGAGGGCCCATTCGCTAACGCAAATCTTGATTTGCACAGGCCGGTATTTTCGTTCCTTACTGGGTTCGTACACACTGCGCCAAAGGCCTTCGCCCCATATTATCTTTTACATGACTAGAGAAATAAAGTGGTAAATATTTCATGATGTTGTTTTCTCATATGGTAAGACTGATACGATGCTGTCCGGTAATCTTGCACACCTAAGCAAACAACTGTTGATTATGACACTAAAAGGAATTGCTAGATCCTCACAATTATGTATCTATTTATAGAAATATTTCATCTAGATTATGACTCAAGATAGTTATAAAAAGATTCCCCGAACAATATAAGCATTCAAGAAGTAAACACTGACCATAAGGTTTTATCTGGCATAAAACTGTCCGGTGATCTTACGCACTTATATTAAATAATGTCACTGCAAAGGATTTCTACAGTATTTGTGGTCCATACAAAGAATAATTGTAGAAAAGAAATGACTATGCTCGATTCGTGCCTTTGATGCAGAACTTTGACAAACTGGTGGCAAATAGGAAATGAATTTGTCATCTGATAAAGGTTGCACGTAAATAAAGAAAATAATGTTAAAACTCTGTCTTAGAGTCTAATAAAGCTGTAAAATATGTGTTCAATGGATTTGTCGTTGTGATGGGACATGAATTACTCGTTTAATTGACAGATAAAAAGTATTGCAGTCGGCCTCATCGGAAATTGGGTCATAGGGCGTGTTTATGAATAATTAATCAGGATGATGTCATAGACAAACTTCAGACTCTCTCAGGTACAAAATTTAGCCAAAGATACTTTCTGAAGGTTTCTCTGTTATTCCAAATTCGTATGATCGAAGAAACACTGCAGAAACGGTTTGATTTCACCAAACAAACTCGCGGAACAGGAATCTACCAAAGTGTGCAAGATTACTGTATGCGCAAGATTATCGGACACAACGGTATATGTCTGTAATAAGATACTGTGAATGCGAAATTAAACTTTTTCAATAAAATTATCTTGAGCCTCATGATAGAATTGTTTTGCTTAGTTGATTTATAATTTTCCTCTCAATGTAACCTCATGTGGTATTTTAGAATATCACTGCTTTTTATTTAGGCTGTTTGAAGAGCAAACAAGGTATCTTTATAGGGTCATAGCGCTGTTGTCTGTGTCGTTTTGCAAAAACTTCGACATTTCATGGTATCTCATTACCCTGCCCCCCTGGATTTGGAGGCTTGCACCAGTGATAATTGTTTTTATTGTGTCTCCGCAAGCTGCCGTGTCAGCCATTCTTCATGAGCTTCTGGAATGAATTTAATCATACTGACATCTCTTCTAACGGCTCTATGCAGCGATGTTTTTGTTGACTGAATATAGTATGGGCATGGATCATTAGAAAAATGATTAATCTTTAAAAAGAGGTGAAAATTATTAAAATAATGTAACTGTTACCTCCTTGTAATTACGTGTTTTTAAAATTTAAATAGCCATTCAACCAATTCCATAGAAATAGAAAGTAGGCTTGACATATACTGTGCATGTTCCAGAAGTCATTTTAACTTAAGCAAAGTTCTTTTTTCCATAATTTATCTGCTTTCTTTTTTATCAGCTGAGGTATAGTTAATGAAACTAAAAGGTACTGGATGTATTCCATTTGCCAAGAGTCATACTTAGAACTTAAATTGCCAAGCATGTAGTGTTATTTTTTCAAATGAAATTGAAAGTCCATGCATACTTAACTGAATTTATGATGAGTGTTTGTTTACAAATTGTTCAGAAGTGTTTATGTCCAAATAAAGGTAAAAAACAAAAAGATTGATGAAACCATGGACTCAATCAATTGGACTCAAATCATTTATCTAATGATCCATGTCCACAAGAATATTTCTGCATAAAGCCATTTGAAGAAATGCTGAGATGATCATAGGGGTCCGTAGTTTGACTCCTATCACCCATAGACTAAAACAAGGGATTTAACTGTATGCAGCCCGTTACTTGCCCCGGGTTACAAAAAAACAACGTATCTTTTCTACCCCATCAGTTATTCTCCTAATTTTTTCTACAGCTGAGAGCCAAAACATTTTTCTACCAGAAAAACAACTGTTTGTCAGTGGCTAATGCAGTCTGGCTGATACATTCGCTCGAACTTGTAAACTCGCTCAAAAATCTTCGCCATTGACACGGGTTCGTACATTCGATACTGACGTTCGCGCATATAAACCAGTGAAATTTCTCATTCCAAACAGTGTCACCGTATTGTCACGTGACAAAAAGGTGTGAGCAGCTGTACGAAATTTCATTGGTTGAATGCACGACTGTTAGTATATACCAACCAATGAAATTTCTCGTTCCAAACAATGTCACATGACAGAAGATGGCTGCAGCTGTTCGAAATAAGAACGTGGATCACAAATTCAACGAATTTTGAGGCGTTTCGTCGTTATTGAAGATAAAGACTATAGGTCAGTAGTATTTTTAAACATGTTTAAAGGGTGGGTGCCGCTAATGCTGCGTTTCATTGGATCTAAAGTGCATTTTTATCTTGAAAACGGATGTACGAACCCGTGTCAATGGCGCAGATTTTTGAGCGAGTTTACAAGTTCGAGCGAATGTATTAGCCAAACTGCATTAGCCACTGACAAACAGTTGTGTTTTTCTGGTAGAAAAATGTTTTAGCTCTCAGCTGTAGAAAAAAATAGGAGAATAACTGATGGGGTAGAAAAGATAAGTTGTTTTTTGTAACCGGGGGCGAGTAATGGGCTGCATACAGTTAAATCCCTTGTTTATAATATATAGTCTATGGGTGCCAGGAATCAAACTACGGACCCCTATGGGGATGATCAACTTTCTATTCAGAAGCTTTCTATGACAGGCTGACATGAAGGTGAGCGGAGACACAATCATAAAAATAACCTCAGAGCAAACCTTCAGTGTTAATTTTCTTTTAAAAATGGAAGCAGGGTTCATTCTAAAGCACGCCCTTGCGCTATTGGCGCATATTTTTCATCTGCGGCGTGTAAAAAATCTTACCTGGGGGCCGACCCGGCACACATTTTTTGTAAGGTGTTAATTTGATAATGGGAATTTGTTCTCAAGTTCACACCAATTGAAGAATCTTAAAGTGCAGCCAACATATGGCCGGTAAATTGTTATGGGGTCTCTTATTGGTTATTTCTGTAGGTGTGTCACCGATACCATTCAATCAAAAGAGGCATGCCGTACTTCAAAACCTAGTAAAACTCCATGTTGCTTCCATCATACAGCAGACGTCTCAGCCAATATTTTTTACATTTTTTTGCCCAAACAACCAAAGAAATAATGTCATGATAACACAGGCAACTAAATTCTTCTAGTTACAAACAAGATGTTGCTGGGATTAAAACCAGTGACAGGTAGAAATTTATCTGTAATTCAACTAGTATAGAAATCTACTACAGATTGTTTCATTGTTGTCATAAAACGGTTCTAACTAAACAAAAAATATACAGTGCTGTACTGTAAGCACAAAAGACAGATACGCTGCCTGAAGCTTACACAATTTCTTACATGCACATGTGTGAAGCATTCAGAGGGAAAAGGTCATTGTGGCGGTAATGGAAGAAAAATTTACTATTGGTTCCAAGGATAAATTCAAAATCCATTGATTAAGGTAGTTTTCTCTTGGCCCCATAAATTTCTCTAATGGCCCCTACTTTTTCTGATGATTTGATTTCTAGAATGAACCCTGTGGAAGGGGTCTGAATGGACTATAAGTCTCGAGTTCTTGGTATAAAGATTCTTTTTAGAGAGACTGAATGTAGAAATACTGTTAGGAATATAAGAGAAATTTTTCAGATGATTTCAGTCTTTTGATTTGTTTATTTTTGTTTCAAGTTGTCATTGTTGTGAATGTGTTCAACCGACAGGAGTGTTTTTGCTAGGGTGGGAAATGGAACAAGACTGCCATAAATGTCCTGCACAACTCACCTTCGCTACTATATCTTTGGGAAAAAAATGAGCTCAATTTTAATACCATTATTTTATCCTAATTCGATTTGTCATCTGCAAAATTAATGCTGTCAATATGGACCAGTCAAACATAAACAGTAAACACTCTTACATGATGCTAATAGTTTTAAAAGCTGAGAGGATTTCTGTTTCATTTTAAAATAAGCCATGTTAAATAAATGTGTGATAGCATAAAAAATAATAATGTTCAAGTACCCTTTATTCTTTTAACAGGTTTTGAATTGAGTTGAATGTGAGAAGTACTTCGAAAACTTTTGCTTACAGATATTGCTATAATTAGTGACAATTTTAATGTACATATTTATAACATTCATGCATAAGTTAAAGCAGTTGATAATGGAAGCTAGAATCAGTTCACACCATTAGCTCCTGAAACAAATTTGCTGTCACATTGCTGAAAAAAAATCCTTGTAAAATACAGAGCATCAACATGAATCAGTCTGAATTCATTAATAAATATATGAATATATATTATGTTGCAAGGGTAGCATTATCCATTTTGAACATGGTTTTTAGCTCCACTGGCCGAAGGCCAGAGAGTTATTGTCATGGCGTTGTGTCCGTCGTGCGTCCGTCCGTCTGTCCGTTCGTCCGTGCGTGCGTCCGTAAACTTTTTCTTTAAAAAACTTCTCCTCAGAAACTATTGACTGGATTTTTACCAAATTTCACAGGAATGTTCCTTTGGTGGTCCTCTTTCAAATTCCTTCAAATAATTGTGTTCCATGAAGAATTCTGGTTGCCATGGCAACCAAAGTAAAAAACCTTTAAAAATCTTCTCCTCCCAAACCGCTATTTGGATAGCATTATTATTTTGCAGGAATGTTCCTTAGATACAGGTTTACAGAATTCCTTAAAAAAAAAAAGATCTGTCAAAAAACATGGCTTTTTATGGGAGACTCATTTTCCTTTTATGGTATAAAGTAAAATCTTTGAAAAATTTCTTCTCAAAAACTATTCATTGGATTTCATTGTTGTTTTGCAGGTAAGTTCCTATGGTGGTTGTCTACCAAATTGTTTCTTCAGTGAGCTAGCAAGCTATTGTCATGGCGTTGTGTCCGTCGTGTGTCCGTCCGTCCATCCGTTCGTTTGTCCGTTCGTCCGTGCATGCGTCCGTAAACTTTTTCTTTAAAAAACTTCTCCTCAGAAACAATTGACTGGATTTTTACCAAATTTCACAGGAATGTTCCTTTGGTGGTCCTCTTTCAAATTCCTTCAAATAATTGTGTTCCATGAAGAATTCTGGTTGCCATGGCAACCAAAGTAAAAAACCTTTAAAAATCTTCTCCTCCCAAACCGCTATTTGGATAGCATTATTATTTTGCAGGAATGTTCCTTAGATACAGGTTTACAGAATTCCTTAAAAAAAAAAAAGATCTGTCAAAAAACATGGCTTTTATGGGAGACTCATTTTCCTTTTATGGTATAAAGTAAAATCTTTGAAAAATTTCTTCTCTAAAACTATTCATTGGATTTCATTGTTGTTTTGCAGGTAAGTTCCTATGGTGGTTGTCTACCAAATTGTTTCTTCAGTGAGCTAAAATGCAGGATTGAATGATAATTGTTAAAAACTTCCTTTCGCCATTATAGAAATAGCAGGCCTGTGGAGCGATACAGGCGCTCAAGCGCCTCTAGTTGTTTTTCACACAGTGTTTCCCAAAAGTGACAGTGGTTATCTGTTAATGAGTTGAGCTGGTATTTCTTGATATATATTCCTGTTCCTTTCATTCAGCTTTGAATGACTTGTGGGGAAAACCAGAGTGTGTTAAAATACATGTGATACAATAGACCTTTGACCTCATAACCCTTTACCACACAATCCTGACTTTAACTCTTTACCAAACAACATAAATCATAGACTGGTCCAAATTGAAAGCATTTGCAGATGACAAAATAAATGTGACTGAAAAATTGAAATTTGGTTTGGGAAGGGTAGAAAACATTGTGGGAAAAGGAGAAAATGCTGGTTAACAGCATTTTCTCCTTTTCCCACAATGTTTTCAAAAGGCTTCTTTCTCAGGGTCGTTAAAAGTCGGGATTGTGTGGTAAAGAGTTAAACCACCCTGAGGATGAAGGATTTTGAAAATATTGTGGGAAAAGGAGAATCAGCATTTTCTCCCGTGTTTTGTGTCCATCCAATGACAAAATTCAATTTCTGAGTCACATTTATTTTGCGTAGACCTGCAAATTCTTTAAGTTAGGACAAGTCTGAAAATTTTTTGTTCTGTAAAGGATTAATTACTGTTACGTTTATCTGTGTAGCAGACAACTTCTGAAAGCAGCACAGGCATTGGAGCTATTGTCACCCAGTTCATATTACAGTCATAGTTTGTTAAAATATTAAATTAATAATTAATGACAAGTTGAAGTATGAGATTTAATAATCAATCTATCTATGTTAAAGTTTTACTCTCTAACTAATAATCAATCTATCTATGTTAAGGGCATGCTATCTAACTCATCTTGAACATATGGATATGCAACATTTGGTAGCATTTAGAACCTTATCAGAAAGTCATTGCAGTAATGTAGCGCAACTATTGTATTAGACCCCTAATGGAAATCTATGTTGGTAATTAATTGCAAGTAGGTGCTATACAGGAAAATGAGTGAGTGAGTGATTGACCAATGAGAGAGAGAGAAACAAATAAATTAAGATGAATGAGTGTAAGAATGATTTTGATTGGATGTAGGATGGATGAGGATCATGGGATGTATGGGATTAGGAGTGGCAGATTTTAGAATGAGAGGGACAGTAATTAGTTTGGCTTATTATCTTACAACTGTCAAATATTAATACCTATACCTGTACTTAAGTTTTTTTTGCACAATTTGAGTGTTTGATCTTCTTTTGCTATTCTGGTGGAGCAGCAAGATCATTTACTTTGTGAATGCATTCCAGGTGACAAGGTTTTTCGACTTGCCCAAACTAAAAGCATTTTGTAGATGATGAAAATTGGCTTTAAATACTGTAACAGTAGCTGCCAAACATAAACAAAGCAGTCTTAAAATGCATTTACTGGCATTTACTGGTAAATTTATAAATTCTACCATTTAAAGGTATGGAAATTATTGTGAAGACAACAATCAGTTCTTGTTTGGTCGGTCCAAGTGTCAGTTGCTGACAGAGAAATTAATTTCAAAACTAGGTTAAAAGTTGCCAGGTTACTCTATATCATTTTTTGTGGTATTGTCGAAGACAATACCACTATGAGTTCAATATTGAATTTTACTATAATGTATCGTAGTTTGTGCAGTCGAAGGAAATAAACCATGTTAAACTCAATTTTTCTCAGACAAATGAGTTTTTCGGTAGCACTCAGATACGTAATTGGAAATGGCATGTTAAAATACACTGGGTGAGGCCATCGATCATTGAAATACTAATTCTTGATTGAAAATAGCTTCACTCGCTCATAGCCTTCTCTTGGCGCAATGATATATACAAAATTTGTCTACTAATCGCTTGGTCCTGGGCTTTTTTGTTCCAAAACCAGTTTGTCCCATGGCTTGTTCGTCCCATGATTGCGTGCTACTCCATTTGATTGGGCATGAATATTTATAGATCAAACTGATTGTAATGTTGGAAATCCAGTGTTAACGGCCAAGTATATTTCAAAATCATAGATTTCAGTTACAAACTTAATTTTTTTTGATATATTCACATGTTTTCTCTCTCTATACATCATGCATCCTACTGTCAAGGGACATTACTCCTGACTCCTCCTAATGATCAAAGGGAGACCACCAATACACAAATAATCCTAACTTTGTCATAAGTACTCTCCCTTTAACGAAAAAAAAAGTATTTATTTGCTTAGTAGGTTGACTTTCAAGCCAATATTTGAATAATATCTCTCCTTTTCTTTCAGATTATTAATTCCACACAATAGCTTCCTTGACAAATACCACTTCAGTGTTCTCAATGCTTTGATTTCATTTTTTGCCTGATTCTGAAATTCATTTTTTCTGGCAGTGACTTACACTTGGACCGACCAAACAACAACAGATTGTGATCTTCACAATAATTTCTATACTTTTAAATGATATGATTTAAATCTAAACGGGATCTTACGTGGCTCAGTGGTAAAGTGTGAGACTCAGAACCTGGAGGCCTTGAATTCGAGCTGCACTGGATCCACTGGGCTTTTCGTTGGAGTGTCCTTGTGCAAAACACTTCATAGCTCTAGCCTAGTACTGGCAAAACCCAGGAAATAAATTAGTACTTGAGCTGTCCTCATGATATGACTGAAATAATGTTAAAAGTGACGTAAAACACCAATCAGTCAATCAATCATTAAATATAAACACATTTTAAAACCTGCATTGTGTCTTTGGCTGCTATTGGGCCTTTAAATAATGAGTTTGTATTTGAGTAGAAACATTGGTGGAAAAGAACAAGAGGCCTGATAACAGAATTTTCTTCTTATCCCGCTATGTCTTCTAAGACCTTCCTCCTCAGCGGATCATTTGGTAAAGGATTAAAACCTGCAATAAGCATTTTTTCCCCTCTCAGGTATTGTACTAGTCATACAACCAGACATACCTGTTCATTACTGAATCCAATCAATGTCTTGTAAGCTATCATAATTAATGGTGGTGAAAGATTAATTGTTGGCATTTTTTCTGTTTTAGAGAAAGTGAATGCTGCTTAGTCTTTAACAGGATGTACACTCTAGAATTTTTCAAAGAGAAACAAAACAAGTCTATTTTCCTCATCCAAATAGTAAACATGTATAAATTTAGATAATGTATACCCATACAAAAGAGTTGGGCAAAGTTCGATGGTTTTTTTTGGGGGGGGGGGGGGTCCTACCAAATATCAAAGGTGCATTATTGATAAATTTTCTTGGTTATTAGTTGATGAAATCAAATGACAACATAAAGTATGTTATCAGAAGTATTCCTTAATTATCTAATGTGACACAAGATTTATTTTAGCACATTGTTGCTTGCCTGAAACATGAAAAGAGTTAAAAGATAATCTGAAACATCAAGGTTACAAAGGAACTATGAACAATTACATGTGTATGTTTTACTTTTCACATTTTAAAGTTTTAAGGGATTGTGAAACAGCATGGTACATAATTGTATGTATGTATTGCTGTTTATGTGCTTGTCTTCGAAAGATTTTTTGATGTTTCTTGGTACAGGTATTTTAGATTTCTAGCACTCATTTTTTTTTTTTAGAAAATAACATATAAGATAGGTGAATAGCTAAAGTTGTATTGTATTCTAGACAGATTGGCAAGAAGAATGATGAATGTGATTGATATAAAGTATATAAGATATGTTCCTTCAATTTTACTTAAATTATTTTATATTTCACATATTTTTTTTAAGGGAGCTTTCTATTGCGGTGCTCAGCAGAATTTATGAAAAATAAAAGGTGATGAAGGCCAAGCCGTGAGTTAAAATACAATCTTTTCTTGCAGGAATATATATAATACTTATAATCATTATTTATTTAAATGTGATTCTGTTTTAAAGATCTTTCTTTAGTATGTAGATAATGTGTTTTTGCCATTTCTTGACATAATCAGACAAGCAAAAATGTTTCCTAACTCCTTTTTTCTATTCAATTTCAAATGGGAATATGCTTGCCTTTACCTCTTTTTTTTTTTGACTTTGTTTATTTCACACAGTAAAGTAAAAAAAAAAAGTAAGAAAACCAGCTCCAAGATTATTTTTCAGACTACTAAAAGGCTGTTGGGGGTAGAGTCACATGGTTATAGCTCATAGATATATGTATACCAGGATGACACGTGTGTATGTAGTAATATTAGTCATTAGCTGTGTTGTACTTTATCAGTATCAGAATCAGAATATCTAAATGAGGGAAAACTTAAAGCAGAACAACAACACCAAAAATTGCATACAATTCCTGATTCTTGTTACATGTGATCATACTCAAGGGTGAGGACCGTTTCTGATTTCATTGACAAACTCAGCTCATTTGAGCAAACATGTATGTATCTAAACCTTAACATTCTGTAACCTCTTTTTCTGGACATTCAAGGAAAGAAACAAAAATTGTTTTAGAGATTTCCATTCTGTGAACATCATAATTGTTTTATACTTGACCATTACCATGGATCAACAATCTACTGATGGGACTCGTATGTATCCAGCACATCTATCACTTGCCTTTCTTTCACTCGACTTTGAATATGAAGATCAGTCAGATTAGGTTCCCATAATTTGTCTTCAAAGTAATGAGTTGTAGCAACCAAATCACTTGTCCCATACTAAAACTCTTTTGGAGTGTATCGTATTGAGATATCCTGAATAGATTTCTTCCTAATCTACAAATTTATGTAAAACAGCTGCTGCTAGTAATTAATAACCAATTGAAGCACTTTTTGCCCTCGTTAGTATACTTTCTTTCAGAAAAAATTAGGGGTACATGTGTTTCCCCTTCCAGCCATTTCACTTGAAATTTGACAGTTTTTTTCCTTATTTCAAAGCAACTAGTTACAATATACCTGTAGTCTGCAAAGAGGATAAATGTTCATGTGATAGTTATCATGTGATGTGAAGAAGGGGTTTGGGTATATCAATGGAAAGCATCATTCGTACGTATACATGTCATTAAAACCTTGTCTTATCTTACTCTTGGTTCTGGACACACTACTTTGACTGGCTTCAACAACTCTGATGTGGATTAGCTGGAATGTATGTATGAAGAAAATACTAGTAATTTGAAATATTCGATTTGACCAAGTTAGCACAAATTCTGTTAAGATTGGGGATACACAGGCTGATAACCGTGGCATTCATGTGAAAGTGACAGATGATCCTGGCTATTTATCCATGGAGGCTGTAAGTTAAAAATGTGTGATTACATATGCCCTATATATGTACTAATGATCCCTTTGCATTGCAGGTTTATATAATTTTTCAAATGTTTCCATTCTGAACATGGAATGTCCTTAGTTATGATTGCAAAACTAGGTACAGATATGAATAAATAGAATTCCTGGTAAATGAAATGCTGAAATATACTGACATTATTATAAAGGAATTGCAAAAACAATGATATCAGGTCCAAGATGCACTTTACCCATGTACAAGATGGTGAAGTTTTAAGCTAGTTCATCTTGAAAGCAATTGTAGATGACAAATTGCACATGGCTGAATTGATTCAATTTGTCTTGTAAAGGGTAGAAAATGCGTACCCCTTAATGTTTTCAAAATTTATTTTTCTTGGGGTGTTATATGAAAGTCATTTAGGCATGCTGTCATTTACTTTTAAATGTCTTGAGCAAAACAAAAAAAGAGGAGTTTTTCACACTATTCATTGCAATACATCAGTTACAATTAATAAATGTACATGTATATGCAGGTGCATGGATGTTTTTACCTGCAACTTACTGGGTAACTCCAATGTCATTTTTTGTGATTGTGAAAATGACATCAGAGCAACACACTGGAGCTGGGATGTTTTTATCGCTGATGACATTATGATTTATATATACTGGTACATGCAGCTTCAGAAATCAAGCATAGGAAAGTTTTGGTACACTTCTGAATTACTCTTTTAGACATGCAATTCCATGGCACACTGAGTTGGCATTTTTTTTAGGCAACCAAAGAAATAATCTCTTTGGGAATAATTTACCTAGTTTCAAGCTTGTATGGGATATCAAGGGCTATAAATAATCTAAGGAGCAACCAAAATTTGTTTGGAATTTCAAATCATCTTTGATAGTAATGTCAGATGTACTTGAATGATGTTCCTAAATTATTCATATATGCAAATCTATTAAGCAAATGGATTTGATTCTTTGACTGCTTCAAGTGGCATTTGCCAATTATTTCAATGAAGAAAATGATGAAATTCACTGAACATTTTACTGTGTACAAGAAACTAGCGGTAGTGATCCATGTTTGTGTCTCAAGGGCCCTTTTTGCTATAATTGTATTAAAGAAAGGTTTTTGTGATTGACTATTTTTAGGGGATTCCACAAGATGTCAGATGAAGTTTGATGACCCAAGGGTGTGCAAAAGTTTTCTGCTGGGTTGCTGTCCGCATGATATTCTATCCAGTACGGTATGTTGTGTTATATGGTTTTTACCTTTTTTGATGGGAAGTTCTTACCAGAATTACTAAAGCTTCACCCAAGATAAATTTACTAAACAATCCTGTGTCATGAAGGAAAGGTCTTTTGAAAATATCATGGGAAAAAGAGAAAATGCTTGTAACCAGCATTTTCTCCTTTTCCCACCATATTTTCTACTCTTTCTGATACAAATTCTATCATTTGAGCCAAATTTAATTTGTTGTCTGCACATGTTTTCAATTTGGGCCAGTCTGAAATACTGTCTTTTGGTAAAGACCATAATATGTACTTTTCTTTTTTATCTAAATCCATCTCATACCTACAATACTATTATCCTTTGCCAAACAGTCTCATATTTTAATGGCCCTGGGGAAGAAGGCTGTTGAAAACATTGTAAGAAAAGGAGATAATTTTGATAATGAACATTTTCTCCTTTTCAGATGTCTTTTACCCTTTGAATGGTAGAGAATTAGCACATTAAAATTTTGGTTTATTTTTATGTGTATTTGTAATATAAAAATGAGAGCAACCATTTTAAAGTGCTGTTTTACTTCGGATTTGGTTGAAGCATTTCAGTGAAATGTTTGATACCTACACAGTGTTCCCACTTCAGCAAATTATTGCGTAAATCACTTTATAGAATTGAAATTCAAGCAACAAATTTTGGTTACACGCAAGACCTCGTGTAAGAAAATACATGGACAAAAAAGGTCATTTTCTGCTTATCTTGTGTAAGATGACAGGTTTTGAAGGTACTTGTTACCCTTATTGACATAATTTCGTCAAATCATGCGGAAATACCTATTCAGAAATTAACAGACATGAAAAACTGATTGGTGCAAAAACTGCAGAAACCCATGACACAACAAAATGTCTTAAATGTTATGACATTGTCTGATCAGAGTCACTTTAGTTTAGACTGCTTTTTCAGTTTTTTAATTGCTTTCAGCAGTAAATTTACATAAATATCTTAATATAACACACTTTTTGCTGCAAATCATCAATATGGATTGCTTTACGGTTACCTCTAGTTGGGAACCATCATAGTCATACCCTCTAATATGAAATCTTAACTCCAGATTTACAGCTCTGAGGGTAAGTGTACCCTTGAAATGAAATGCTAGTGGGAACATTGTACCTTCATTCAGTACCCCCAGCAAGCCAATGGAATCCTATTTGACTTGATACTTTCTCAAATTATGCATTTCTTATGATCCTTTGCCATAAGAGTTTTCACCCAAAATGATTAATTTAAATTCTGATTGAGGTTTTTAGCATGATTTTTTGTTCATTCCAGAGAATGGACCTTGGGGAATGTCCAAAGTACCATGATGTAGCTCTGAGGGCAGATTATGAAAATGCCTCCAGAAAGAAGGATTACTTCTATGACATTGATGTAAGCAATTGTTACATACTTTTGTTATCACAATTATTTTACTAGTATTTCTCATGTATTGTTTCAATAATAATTGCACTCAGTGTGTATTTTTTTTGTGAAAGTCTCAGGCTGCTTGCTCTGACAGTACCTTGTCAGTTCTGATAGTACTTTGCCATGCAAATATGGTCTTTATGTGGTAGAACATCCAACATGTTAAATGTGGTATTAGAAACATGGCCAGTTATAAATCTGTCACATTGGTGTTACAAATGTTCTGGTCATTTGCAAATAACAAAATTTTAGACTTTGTCATTTTGAAAGCATATGTGAACAAAATACAGAGTGTGTCTCAAATGATGGAATTTGCCGTGACAGGGTAGAAAACATTGTCCAAAAAGGAGAAAATACTGGTTACCAGCATTTTCTCCTTTTTGCACAATGTTTTCAAAAGCCCTCTCATTCACAGTCCTGAAAACAGGAGATTTTTTTTAAAGGGTCAATACTTACTACTGATATTTTTCTTTCACCCTATTGAACAGGCCATGGAACATTTACAGAATTTCATTAATGAGTGTGACAGAAAGACAGAAATGTATAAGCGCAGACTGAAGGAAACACAAGAAGAACTGAGTGAAGAAGCTAACAGCAAAGTAAGACCAAATTTAGCATCTTACTAATGACAGGATTTTAAAAAATTAGTTGAACTCTCTTCATCCTTACTTTTATAGAACAGTTACTTTTAATTAGTCTGCCAAAAATTCTTAAAGTGTGCTTTTTTAACAGATATCTTCAATGAATGATGTAATGGAAGTGATTGGTACAGAATAAAAGGATGTCAGAGAATTAACGTTAAGAGGCAAGAGCCTCAGAAGTAAGATCTCACTCTCCAGCAATGAATGTGGAAAAAAGAAGCAAGTTCTTTTTACAAGCAAATTTTGATCAAACAAGCCATTTTCCAATCTCTCAAATACTCTCCTTTTGTGTCTCTGATAAAAGTTCTCTTGTAGGTAAAAAAAAATACCAGTATGAGAATGCATTAGTATTGTATGTGGTATTTTCATTTGGTAAATGTTAGACTTGTCAACCGTTTTATTATTTCAGGCCGAGTCTATCCATAACCTTGGAGAGGAAATAGGGACCAAACTAGCTAAAGCTGAAGGTCTTGGGGCAGAGGGCAAGGTAGAAGAGTCAATGCAGCTCATGAATGAAGTAGAGGAGCTGAAAAAGAAGAAAGTTTTAGCTGAAGTAGGAAGTTATGACACTTGTTTTTGAAGTTTCATATTTGTTTACTGGGTGCCCTCCTTTTAGATTTACTCTCTTCTGTCATAGCACGTTGAATGAGTTTTTATTTAAAGGCCCAGTTGCGGCCGATAGTAAAACAATAAGGGTGTGAAAACGTGTTTAAAATTGGACAGTACTATTCATGGTTGTATGGAAACTACCGTGAAGATGACAATATGTTATTGTGTGATTGGTCAAAGTGTTAGTGTATGGCATAAAGATGAATTTCAAATCAGGTAAAAAGTAAACAAAAGATAGAGCAACATGGCAACTTTTCACCTAGTTTTTAAATTCACTTTTCTGCCAGAAACTAATACATGGGCTGACTGTACAATAACAGATTGTCATCTTCACAATAATTTCCATATTTTTAGATGGTATGTTTTAAATGTGAATCCTTTTTTATCCGCTGTTTACTTTTGGTGGCTGTTAAGCCATAAACATGCCCCTATGTAATTCAAATAAGTGAGCTTTTTTTAGCTCACCTGAGCATGAAGTGCTCAGGATGAGCTATTGTGATCACTCACCGTCCGTCAGCGTCCATCGTCCGTCTGTTCACATTTTTTGTTTACACTCTAGCATCTACAAATATTAACCAATCAGCACCAAACTTGGTCAAAATGTATATGACCATAAGATCTCGGATGAGTTCGATTATCGGTCTAATGGTACCAGAACAACTGGAGTTATTTGCCCTTGAATTAGAAAAATTGCTATATTTGACTTTGTTTACACTCTAGCATCTACAAATATTAACCAATCAGCACCAAACTTAGTCAAAATATATATGACCATAAGATCTCGTATGAGTTCGATTATGGGTCTAATCAGACCAGAACAACTGGAGTTATTTGCCCTTGAATAAGAAAAATTGCTATATTTGACTTTGTTTACACTCTAGCATCTACAATTTTTAACCAATCAGCAGTAAACTTGGTCAAAATACTTACGACCATAAGATCTCAGATGAGTTTGATTATTGGTCTAATCGGACCAGAACGACAGGAGTTATTTGCCCTTGAATTGGAAAGTTCTATAGAATAGTTCTTTGTCCGGAGCATAACTTTGTCATCTCCAGTCCGATTGACTGGAAACTTGGCATTTGTGTTTGTTGTAATAATACGGGGTGCAGTGTGAAAGAACCATAACTCTACCTCGTACTGTCTATGAGTTTTTTCCCTTTGATCGTCATTTTTACAGCATTTTCTGCTTGTCCGGAATATAACGTTGTCATCTCTAGCCTGAACATCTTCAAATTTGGTATGCATGATTGTTGAAAAATTACGGATTGCAGTGCACAAGAACCATAACTCTTCCTAGCATGAATTTTGAGTTATTCCCCCTTTGACCTTCATTTTTATAGCATTTCTTGCTTGTCCGAAGCAAAACTTTGTCATCTTAAGTAGGAATGACTTGAAATATGGTATGCTTATTTTTTGCAATATTTGGAAGTGCAGTGCACAAGAATTGTAACTCTACCTCGTGCTGTCTTTGAGTTATTTCCCTTTGATCATCATTTTTACAGCATTTAGTGCTTGTCCGGAATATAACTTCGTTGTCTCAGGTCAGAACGACTTCAAACTTGGTATGCATGTTTGTTGCAATATTACCGAGTACTGTGCACAAGAACAATAACTTTACCAAGCGTGGATTTTGAGTAATTCCACTTTGATCTTCATTTTTAGCTCCACTGGCCGAAGGCCAGCGGGCTTATGTCATGGCCCGGTGTCCGTCGTGCGTGCGTCTGTCCGTCAGTGCATGCGTTAACTTTTTTTTCAAACTTCTTCTTCTCTGAAAATACCCATCCAAATTTGATGAAACAAAATGATCCTGCCATGGTCCTCTTTAGAATTTCTTGAAAGAATTTGATTCCTTCAAAAACTCTGGTTGCCATGGCAACAAAACTGAAAAATATTGAACATCTTTGAAAATCTTCTTGTCTGAAACCATAAGGCCCAGGGCTACCAAATTTGGCATGTAGCTTTATCCAATGGATCTCTATCAAATTCCTTCATATTATAGCCCTGGGGTCAAAATTGGCTCTGCCCCGGAGATCACAAGTTTAACATAGGCTTATATAGTGACTGTAATTTAAATAGTAATCAAGGGAAATAACTCCTGTTATACAAGATAAAGTTTGTTACTATTTACCTCCCTTGATTATCAAACTGCACTTATACATTATTGGAGTTAGGTATTCAAGTTTTTTGGAGAGGAAATGTTCTGTTTTAAGGGAGAGTGATTTATTTTGATGCTAATGATTATGCTTACATGAATGCAATGTTTGATTTAAAGTAAGGTTTCTATCACTCAAATTTTTTCAGAACTTTACCTTTCATGCTAATGAATAAACCTGCTTGTATTCACTGACATTATCTTTGCATTTAAAAAGATATGACTGTTTTTGTTTGGCGGGCAGGGTGGAGGTTATGTTTTCAAAGTAAGTTTATTACCATACAGACTTGTTATGCTGTATGTCTCTGTCAATGCCAATTAAGCGCATGATACATTAATTTTACTCTTTAAGAAATGACAAATTTTTTTTACTGTAACAAGTTTAAAGTCATTGCAGAAAGACAAATTGAATGTAGCTTAAATGACTATTTCTGTCTTTGATAGGTTAGGAAACGTGGGAAAAGGAGAAAATACTGGCTGACAGGATGTTGTCCTTTTCTCATGATGTTTTTGAAAGCCTTCTCTTTCAGGGTCATTAACACTTCGATTTGTGTGGTAAAGGGTTAAAAAGCCAGTGGAGCGATACAGGACCATCATGGCCCTCTTGTTACAGTATTTCTTGCTTGTCTGGAACGGAACTTTGAAGTCTCAAGTCAAATTGACTAGAGACTTGGTAAACATGTTTGTTGCATTACCTGCCCTTTGCAATTATTATACCTCCTCGACAACTGGCGGTGGGACGGGCATATCTTGCGACAATTTGCCGCTCTTGTTTCATTATCATTTGGCCTTGAACCTCAATATTTGGTATTTATCTTCATTGTAGACCTTTACTGCTTAGTACTCAGGTGAGCGATATAGGACCATCATGGTCCTCTTGTTGTGCAATTATTATTATTAAGAATAGCAAGAGCATGAACCAGATTGTAAACATGAGTTCTGCCTTATTTTGCCTTGCTGTTACTGAAATGGTCATTTTGTTAAACATCACTACCTAATAGTATAAAATGTGACTTAGTTTTATAAACCTGATTTTATCCAAGGTAGAATCCACAATACATTTCTCAATATTTTCAATTGAAATATATAGATATGAATTTTTTGACCTGATTATTGATGACTGCAGAATGTTTCTGTATTTTTGTTTGTTTGTTTTGTTGTTGTTCTGAGAACTTTTACCTGAGATATTTAATTTTTCTCCTTTCTTCTCATATAGCAAGAGTATAAAAACTCAATGCCAGCCTCCAGCTATCAACAGCAAAAACTCAGAGTGTGTGAGATTTGTTCAGCATACCTAGGTATTCATGACAATGACAGACGACTGGCAGATCATTTTGGTGGAAAGCTTCATATTGGATTTATCACAATCAGGGATAAGCTTGCAGAATTGAAGGTGTGGGCTTTTTCTAACTCTAAATTGATATTCCAGCAGTAAATATCAAGTATATACATATAGGTCTTTGTATTATGTCCCCATACATATGAAAAGTTTAACCCTTTACCAAACAATCCTGTGTTTTAACAACCCTGAAGAAGATGTTTTTTGAAAACATTGTTGGGAAAGGAGAAAATGCTGGTTAAGCAGCATTTTTTTCTTTTCCCACAATGCTTTCTACCCTTTTAGGGATAAATATCATTCAAGCGATACAGAATTTGTTAGTAGTAAATGCTTTCAGTGGTGGCCGAAAAAGTTTTGTTGTTTGGTCAAGAGTTAAAAGAAGGATTGTTGAAGATGATCGATCATGACTGTATATATAAGAAAGACAAGAGTGTAAATGATAGGTTTATGATAACTGTTTATCTTCCACTGAAAGATTAGTTAATCATCATTTATCTCTCCTGACACACCAAAGCATTATATATTTATCAAAAAATACAAATTAACCCCTTACCAAACATAGCTTGTGAAAGAAGACTTGTGAAAACATAATTGGAATTGGGGAAAGTGCTGGTTATCAGGATTTCCTCCTTTTCCCACAATGCTTTATACCATGTCAGAGAACATCTAAACTCTACCAAGTGGAGTTTGTTGTGTGCTGATACTTTCAATTGGAAGTCTATTAAGTTTGTTATTTTAGAAAGGGTTAAGTGGTACTTCAATTGGAAGAGACATTTTATGCTTTTATTTTTTAATTTGGCAGAGTACTCATGCAGATAGAATCCGACAACGAGGTGAAGAGAGAGAGAAACAGCGTAAAATGAGGGAAGAAGAGAGGAAGAAGGATGATAACAGATCCAGAAGGAGTCGCAGTAGAAGTGCAAGTCGGAGGCGGTCTCGCAGTAGATCAAGAAGTAGGTCAAGAAGAAGAAGAAGATCTAGGTCGAGAAGCAGGTTAACCTTTGTATTTTATATTTAGTAGACAGATATTTATTATCCAACGAAAGTTGTGTGTTTTAGGGTGTATACTGTAATCAGCCTTTCTGTCCATCCATATCTGTCCATCTATCCACCTTTGTTCATTCACAGGTGTATTTTGTGTTTCCAGGTCTTCCCTTAGTTTTACTGTCATTGTATGTATTCTGACAAGAACCTGTAGATATGCAAGATGCAAGTTTTTTGCATCTGGCTTTGAGCATTTCATATGTATCACTTCTTACCCTAAAAAAGTCTTAATGTAATGCTCACAAGGTTTGAACAACTGCCCAATCAAAGCTTTTAGCAGGGGTATTATGTTCACCTTTCGTTAAAGTTGTAATTTCTATAATAGTAGAGCAGAAAATACACTATGGTTGCAGCAGTTTCTCTGTGGAGATGCTAAGAACTAGTTTTAAACAGAAATCAGCTGATAAAAAGGTAAAGAAATTTGGTGGTAATTATTTCTTATTATGTTGAGAAGGCAGTTATTTTCATCTTGCCTAAGACCACTTTTGAAAAACTGTTTTGGAAAAGGAGAAATTTGCTGTGAACTTACTTTGACATTATGTTTTTGTCATGCATTTATTGTTTTAAAAGCTTTATCTTTTTGGAACATTTTATTTGTAAAGATGTTTTCAGTGTTGTCTGGAGGTATTAGGAGGTTAAAAGCTAACTCTGTAGTTGGAGAGAAATTTAGAGACTGGTTCATATTGAAAGAATTTACGGACACAAAATAATAAGGACCAAAAGATGGGACTGATCTCTCCAAAATATTCACAGAAAAGATGAAATGATAGTCAACAGCAATTTCTCTATTTCACACAATGCTTTTAAAAGCATTTTTCTACAGATACTTTAAAACAAATGATTGGTTTGGTAAAATGTTAAACCAATTATGTGAATATTGTTTGATTGATTTACTGAGGAACTCTGTAATTTCAAACTTAGATTTTAATTAAAACATAATAATTATTAAAATGTTAGATAATTATGTTACTGTTTAACCTACAGGAGGTCAAGATCTAGATCTAGACGCTTGCACAAAAAGTCCAGGAGAAGGTCAAGATCAAGATCAAGAAGGTCAAGGTCTAGGTCAAAGAAGCGCTCAAGGTTAGTTTTCTTCTCACATTACATCCACAAACGAACGTTTGATATTTGCAGCAGTTTATTTAAACCCTGGTAAAATAAAGTTATTGTGACAAGATTCAAGTTGTAATCCATTGATAAAAATGTAAACATTGTAACAAATAGAGAAACTGTTTGCAATCAGCAGTTTATCCACTTAAGACAATACTTTTAACTTTTTTCCAAGATCTTATTCTTTATACTCAACCATTTTGAAAGCATTTGTCCAAGCCAAATTGATTGTGGTTCATATGGTTGATTTTGTCTATGGAAGGTTAGAAAATATTGTAGGAAAAGGGGAAAATACTATGAGCCTTTCCTCCTTTTCTCATTGTAATTTGGAAAAGGATGAAAGTGGTCTCAGTCAAGACCGTAGAGACCTGCAGCAGGAAGTTGGAGGTGATTGAATTTTTTGTAAACTACTGTACTGTACTCACACGCAAAAGAAACTGTGCATGTTGGTCAGTTTTGGTAGCTCTAGTTACATTGGTCATTGGCATTTCATTTTTGTACCATGTGAAGCATCTGCATCACTTTGGCAAACACTGGACATATCCTGTCAGTACTGGGTTAAATGTTATGTACCTCCCAAAAAAGGCAAATCGCAAGATTTGCCCATGCAACTGCTTGTGGAATGCGAAATCAGTTAGAAGAAATGAAGAACTCTTAATTTTTATGCCCCCGCCATGAAATGGCGGAAAGGCATATAGAGTTACCTGTGTCCGTCTGTGTGTGTGTGTGTGTTAGTGTGTTAGTGCGTGTGTGCGTTAGTGTGTGTCCCATTCTTGTCCGGAGCATAACTTCTACATTTATCAATGGATTTCAAAATAATTTTGCACACTTGTTCTCCTTAACAAGTACTAGTGTCATGCGAAAAGTTTGTTCCGATACGCCCAAGTACTAGTATCATGCGAAAAGTTTGTTTCGATACGCCCAAGATCAAGGTCACAGTTGAAGGTCATATGTTAAAATCGACCTTGTCCGGAGCATAACTTCTACATTTATCAATGGATTTCAAAAAAACTTCGCACACTTGTTCTCCTAAACAAGTACTAGTGTCATGCGAAAAGTCTGTTTCGATACGCCCAAGGTCAAGGTCACAGTTGAAGGTCAAATGTTTAAATTGACTGTTCAACCCAATTTTACATCCTGCTCAGCAGAATTGTGATATGAAGATACCGTTTTGGTTTTTAAAAAGACTCATCCAAAGAACTATGCCAGAGAATATTGAGGCTGCAACCTACCCTTCAACTATAGTTCAGTGTGATAATATTCGATCCAATTTGTTCCTGTCTCATAGAGGAAGTCCAACAAAGTAATTATTATTGCTATATTTCTCACTCTCATTCCTCAAGTTAAGATCTTCATAATCCTGAGTATAAGTAACCCTCAGTTGGAAGATTAAGGAAAATGCTGAGTAAAAAGAAGTTAATGCTCAAAACCAGCATTTTCTTCTTTTTCTCACAAAGTTTTCTACCATATGCAATACAAATCATATAATTTATTGTCTGCATATTGCTTTCAACTTGGACCAGTCCTCAATTTTGTTATCAGGTATAAAAAATCTGTTATCTGCTTGGCTATATATATAACAAACCTTCTTAACCCTGTCTAAGCTGTTATCCAAAACAATTTTCTGTAATACCTACTGATTCTCTCATATGACATACCTGTGACCAATACCATTTAGCGGGGGCATCCGTGTCTCTGACACACCTATTTCTAGTTTTCCTTTGAATCCAAGGAGTAAAAAACACACAAATGACTACAGAAAAATCAAAACTCGCAATGCCGAGACTATCAGAACTTCACTGAATTGAGGTGTTGATGATGCTCAATAGAGGCGACTGTTGATAATGTTGCGCGGGCTTTTAATTGCCACAGAAACACTATCAGTAATCTGCAAACAAGGTTCAAGCAAACAGATGTAGTTGCAGATAGGCCTCGAAGCAGCCAGCCTTGCATTATTGACACCAGATTAGACTGCCACCATAAGACCAAGACGGTCTTACGTCGGGAGCATGCTCATCTGACATCATTGCGTTGTTTATCTGAACTGGGCATGGCAACATCTCTGTTGGTGAAGGCGTCAGTGAAATTTTCTCTTACTAATCCAGGTTACCATGGTCGTATAAGAGTGCGAGTGTTTAGAACGAGAAGCTAGGGATTGCTAATGCCTGCATTGTTGAAAGAAACAGGTTTGGCTGGGCAGCATGATGGTGTGGGGTGGGATAAAGGGGAATAGGAAAACCCACCTGGTACTTGTCAATGGCAATCTCAGTGCTGCTGGGTACATAAATTGGGTATTGAGATCTGTTTCATTCATCCGCCAGCATGCTCCTGCCACATTGATGCATGACAATGCGCGTTGGCTTAAAAGCTTGCCTGCAGTTTCCCCAGACCTAAATCCCATTGAGCATATGTGGGATCTTCTTAGTTGTAGAGTAAGATCAAAGCATCATGTAAACAATTTGCAGGAGCTAGAGCAAGCTCTGCAGGTTGAATGGAATAACATTTCTCGGCACGCCATACAACATGAAAGTCGATTCCATAAGGCGGCGTATTGTACAGGTAATATGCTAAAATGGGTCATACCCAATATTAATAAAATTATCACAATACACAATTAGGAAAGTCTTTAACCTTAATATTACTCACAGTAACTCCAATATCGCAATTTGTGTATTTTCTATTTTGACCCCTACTATGCTTTAACGGTTAACGCATGCCCATACAAATTGCTATTTGAAAAGAAGTTAATACCACCTTGTAGGAAATTCGATAAGTTAAAATTCAGTACCAAACTTACATACTTTCATTCATGGATCCTTGGGAGAAAAGCCAAAAATTCTATGCACAGTTTCTTTTGCTTGTGAGTATAGTTCAAGAAAATTTTATTAAATGATAACATATGAAGGCTGTTCAAAAAATATGCGGAAAAGTACTGTCATTCTCTCAAATATTGCTAAAATAAAGCGAAATGTATACATGTTGTAGACAAAATAATTCTGTATTGGCTGTGTAAATTTCATATCAATATTTCAACAACTTATACAAATATGATACTTATGGCAGCATTATCACAGGGTTGCATCTAGAGTGCGGGATTGCCGAAATCCCGCATCAAAATAAAAAATCCCGTGAAAATGAAATTTGTATGCACACCAAATCCCGCACTAAAACGAACTAGCCCGCAAAAATTGCATGATCGTGCGCACCACGATTGGGGAAAAAGAGAGAAAAAACGACTTGGGGGGAATAAAATGTAACAAAATTGAAACTTAAAACCGTAAACTTAAATCGTAGACCGTCGGGTTATTTTGATCATATCAACAGACGCTTGTCATCTGTGTTATGCAGACAAAAAGCCTCACTGCAAGTCCCACGCTGTCGATCACTGAATGCGACAATTTAGGAAAAATGACTGTGTCCAAAAATGACGCACTGGCGAATCTGCTGGCAACAAGTGATGTCTTAACCCTTTACCACACGACAAATTTTAGACCTGTCTGAATTGAAAGCATTTGCAGATGACAGTTTCAATGTGGATCATATGAAATGATTTTTCTTTGATAGGGTAGAAAACATTGTGGGAAAAGGAGAAAATGCTGGTTACCAGCATTTTCTCCTTTTCCCACAATGTTTTCAAAAGCCTTCTCTATCAGGGGTGTTAAAAGTCGTCATTGTGTGGTAAAGGGTTAAGGCTACAAAATTCTTGAAAGAAAATAACTCTGTCATAAACAGTGAGTATTAAATAATAATTATGATGGACCACACATCACCGTTTATCACAACCTAACAAGCCCGGCGTGTAATGAAAAGCGAGATGATGTCAATCCACTGATCTAGAGTAAAATGACATGTTTTGAAGAGATCAACAACCCTTATTGACACATTCTTGCAGTATCATGTGGAAATACTTCAAAAAAAAGAATTGACATGAAAAAAGATCGATGCAAAAAACCACGAAAACCCATGACACAACAAAATACCCATTTGACACCGTCTGATCAGAGGCACTTCAGACTGTCTTTTCAGCTTTGTTAGTGAATTTAAGCGGTAAATTTACATAAATATCTGTATGAAACAATAGATTGAAGCTAAAATCTCAGTCTAACACAGAGGTAAAAATTTCGTTGAATTTATGAAATGAAAATGTTGAACAACATAGGATAGATGGGGTAGGATGGGGGTTAATCTACTTGTCTCACAGTGATCATGCTGTAACACCTGTTAAAGAAGAAGTTACAAGACATTCATCTTAACAAAGAAGACTAGAATATAATAACCCTTTAATGGATATAATCATTATTATTTTTCCAAAGACAAAAACAAATAATACATTAACCCTTTACCACATTATTGGAACCGCCATGGAATTTGTCCCCCCTTTTTACACTTGAAAGGGGGGACGTGCCCCCCTTTTTCTGAAGATGATGGGGGCCAGCCCCCCATTTGAAAATTTCTAGATGCAACCCTGTATCACTCAAAATCCAGCCCAGTGTCAACCAGCGTCAACTTTATGTCGCTTTATTTTCGTTACTTATTAAGTGTTTATTTCACATACCTAGGTGAGATAACTGTCTACAGAATTTCATCTTTTTCAAAAAAGTCTCCTCAAAATGTTATACACTTTTTGCATGGTTTCACCGAAGCTTTTCCTGTAGGCACAAGACTGAACCAAGCTTAGACTGCACTGCACTCTGCAGATTGTTGAATCTATACAACTGTCGTCCTTGCAGAGGCCGTTTCATTGTGGGAAATAGAAATTCTCCACATATGTAAAGTGTCATGAATAATGTAAGGTACAGTCCCAATACTACAGTCCACTTCTTAAGTCATCTATCACACTTTCATGACTGTCTTTGTCACATGCATACCAGTTGAATAAAGCCGTTTTCTTCATTGCTGAATTGCTGTATGCCTTGCGTAATATTTCCATTGTTTCTTTTCTTGGTTTTCTTTTTAAAACACAAAATTTAAATGTAGTTCTCTGTTCGGTACTCATTTTGAAAAAACAATATGGCCACCAAACTCTCAAATGATGTTAATGTGACTTGATGAATGTCATGCCAACAGTTGGCGCCAACTTGTAACAAATTTTGATGAGGATATCTGATTAGACGCAAAAGAGACACATAGTTTTCCGAAAGGCAAATGCTTATGTTTCATTGCAGTTTTGGTCAGATTTTGGAACATGACATTACCATATCTGTGTTTTGGTCAGATTTTGGAACATGACATTACCATATCTTTGTAAGGTGTTGAAAAATTATCTTGAAATCTATACTTTCAATACAGTTATTAGCTTGTGTACAATATGTATCAGTTTCGCTGTATTCAAGCAGTATTTGAAAGAATCACAGCACTTTTCCGCGTATTACTTGAACAGCCCTCGTACTGATACCAAGTTCAATGTAACAACCTTTGGCTAAAGAAAAACTTGCTCATCACAAGTAACTGCTCCTTTTCAGACATTGTTTCCATAGCCATAAGAAAGGCATAAACTTGGCTTTTAAATCCCGTATATCTCCCATGTATCATTTGAATTCAGTGAATGACATGTCACAGAATACAGAAGAGCTTTTATGGTAATGGGATATAGAATTTAGAATTGTAGGAAGTTATGCTTTCAGTAATCACAACATTTAGCATGGTTGTATTGGCTATTTGTTGTTGTACACAGGGAAGGTCTCTTCTCCAGACCATAATGACCTTTTTTAGCTCATCTTTCCTTTGTGCTTAGCTCATTTTAGCACAAGGTGTTTAAGATGAGCTTTTGTGATCGTGTTGTGTCCATCCTTTATTTTCTGTCATCGACTTTTACCTTGCGTATACACTACAGGCTACATTTTCTGTCCAATACTTAGGAATCATGGTCAGAATTTTTGTCATGAAAATATCTTGGACAAGTTCGACTTAAAAAATGGACCATATCAGGTCAAAAATAAGGTTACCAGGTCAGTTCTTTGAAAAACCTTGTGTACACTGTAGAGGCCACATTTTCAGTCCAATTATCATGAAACTTGGTCAGAATTATTGTCTTGATATCTCAGACGAGTTCCAAAATGGATCACATAGGGTCAAAAACTAGGTCACTAGGTCAGATCTTTGAAAAACCTTGTGTACAGTCTAGAGGCAACATTTATAGCTCCCATGGCCCAGTGTTCATCATGCATGTGTGTGTGCCTGCCAGCATGCATGCGTTAATTTTTATTTCAAGCATCTTCTTCCCTGAAACTACCGGTACCCATCTGATTTTGATGAAACTTCACTAATTGTTGCTCACTGAGTCAAATCCTAGAGGAAAAAGCTTGTGTACACTCTAAAGGCCATCTTTTCAGTTCAATACTCATGAATGTTTGTTATAATGTTTGTTTTGATATCTCATTGAAGATTGAAGATGGGTAGTATTGGTTCAAAATGGTTCAGGTGAGCTACTTAGGACCATCATGGCCCTATTGTTTTGTTTACCACTTGATGTTGCTGATTGTTTGCTCATTTGGGCTTGATTTTGAATGAAGGAAATCAATTGTTTGGAAAGATTGTTTTTGTAGAACCTGCAAAGAAATGCAAGGAGTTAAGATGAAAGCATTGCATAAGGAGATATTTGTAATTCAACAGCATCAGTATATCTCTGGATATCTATGTTATAGACGGGATTTAGAATTGTCTCATTGTGTCCCAGGTACTAAACTACACTGCCCTCCAAAAGTTCTTTCACACAACCTTTTTTCACCATTTTTTCTTAGTATTTTTATTTTGGAAGTCGATAAAGATGTTTTAATGGTTAAAATACGAATTGACATGGTCTTGCTACCTCTTTTAGTTATAATACCTCCCTTTTTAAAATAATTTAACTTTTATAATCAGTCAAATAGCAAGACGGTCAGAATTAATCAGCATTTTGTTTTGGTGATCAAACCATTGCTATGCATTGTCTGTTCAATAACACATTTAATTTGACATTTTTTGAAACTGAAATGGAATCAAAAAGTCATTTGGACATAAAGGAAAGATCAACAAGGGTCCTAACCCCGTCATCATGTTAGCATTAACTGAAGAAGAGCAAGTCACCATCAAGATTCTTTGTGATTAAGGCGTCATCCTCAAAGACATTGCGATTCATCTTGGTTGTTCAAGTTTAGTGTTCTCATGTTCTACCTAATGCATTTTCGTTGATGTGAAGTTTTTGCTATGTGATTTGCCAATTTTTTTTTTTTTTCTTGGTTTGGCTTAGCAATTTTTCTGTCTTGCAGGCATTCTTACAACAACCAAGGTAGCCATGCTGATCCGCCCAGATCTAGTAGAGCTTGAGTGTCCAGCGCCCATGATGACTGTTTTTTTGTATGAGAGTCATTACACAATAGGCGGTTGTTCCAGATCTTACAGCATCATGGAACCAAGCTGGTGTAGTTGCCTCTACTTCAACCGTTCATAGGCGACTTAAGGATGTTGGTTTGCCTGGGCATGTTGCCCAGAAAAAGCCTATGCTGACCTAAAGGCACAGAAATCTTAGACTGACTTTTGCCAAACAACACTCGGTGTGGACATGGGCTGATTGGACAAAAGTTCTGTGGACTGATGAGTGGAGGTTCACGATGTTCATCATCCTTAAGTTGCCTATGAACTGTTGAAGTAGAGGCAACTACACCAGCTTAGTTCCATGATGCTGTAAGATCTGGAACAGTCAACCGCCTGTTGTGCAATGACTCTCGTACATAAAAACGGTTATAACGAGTGCTGGACACTCTGGGTCTACCAGATCTGGGCAGATCAGCATGGCTACCTTGGTTGTTGTAAGAATGCCTGCAAGACAGAAAACAAATTGCAAAGCAGAACCAAGAAAAAAAACTTGGCAAATCACATTGCAAAGACTTCACATTAAAGAAAATGCATTATGTAGAACAAAAGAACACTAAACTTGAACAACCAAGATGAATGGCAATGTCTTTGAGGTTGATGCCTTGATCACAAAGAACCTTGATGGTGACTTGCTGTTCTTCAGTTACTGCTAACATGATGACGTGGTTAAGACCGTTGTTGATCTTTCCTTTATGTCCAAATGACTTTTTGATTCCATTTCAGTTTCAAAACATGTCAAATTAAATGTTTTATTGAACAGACAATCCATTGCAATGGTTTGATCACCAAAACAAAATGCTGATTAATTCTGACCATCTTGCTGTTTAACTGATTATAAAAGTTAAATTATTTTTTAAAAGGGAGTATTATAACTAAAAGAGGTAGCAAGATCATGTCAATTCATATTTTAACCACTAAAACATCTTTATCAACTTCAAAAAAAAAGATATTAAGAAAAAATGGTGAAAAAAGGTTGTGTGAAGGAACTTTTGGAGGGCAGTGTATTGTTTTAAGTGAAAGTTAAATTCTTTTTACTTCTGAGAAAGCTAAGCACTAATGACTACGTAGGTTGCTCCTACAGAAAATTGAGACCAAAATCTGGTGGCAAACCGGTGTGATCACTAAAAATGTCCTTTGTGTTTATAAACTGTGAAGTTAAAAGTTATGAATATCTGTATATTTTCATCTTTCAATTACAGGAGAAGCAGGTCACGATCTAGGTCTCGATCAAAGGGTCGTAGGTCAAGGTCCAGATCCAGACGGAAGAAGTCTAGGAGATCTCGATCCAGATCTGGCTCGAGGTTAAAATCTAAAAGACGTAGTGCAAGCATTGAAAATGGGTCAAAAGGGTCACCTGTCGCAGGGGATTCCTAACTCGTCAAAGGCCATGTTTTTCCAAATTTGGATTTGACATTTTAAATTTTTAGTTCAGTTGTTATTCTGAGAGAAGGAAACGGAATGGGCATGTTCAAGAGTGGTGTTATGTGAATATCTATTTTCTCAAGGTTGCCTAAGAAGTTGAAATATGAAAATTAGGCATGAATGGATGGAAGGAAATTGTAACCAGCCAGCCTTCCCAGATTTTAAAAGATGATGTCTTCTTGATTTTGCGAGGAAAGCCATACGGTTAGGTATTTTTTGTGTACATGCTTCTTTGCAGCACAAATTCCTGAATGAGATGGTCTGATTTTGAGTTTTCTGTTTTCTGGCAGTACAATATTATATCATTATTTAATGTGATATATGTTCACTGTTAAATCTTAAATCATTCTTCTTCCCCATGAATCGGTGTACTCATTGGTTGGTTTATTAGTTTTGCATTCCTACAAAATTTCCTTGTATGAAAATTTTTGTCTGAAACTTTAGTGATAGAGGATATTGCATTGAAGTTACAGGATGATTAGATATTCAACCCTTTACCAACAATTCTTGAGTTTTAACAGCCCTGTTGAAAAAGGCTTTTGAAAACATTGTGGGAAATTTTCCCACAATGTTTTCTACTCTTAAGGAACAAATCCCATCATTTATTCTACATTTAATCTGTCACCTGCAAATGCTTCTAATTTGGAGGTCTAAAATTCTGTTGTTTGGTTAAAGGTTAAAGGAGAGTGGTAACTTGCCTTTGTCAAGTCTTGTGCAAACCGTTGCACTGATCTTGTGAGACTGAGTGGACAAAGTGATTTATTAATGTCATTTATTAATGTACAGCTTGCTGCTGCTTTACTTGTTTTTTTTAAATAACTTTGGTCACCACTTTTTCTCATGCAGACTCGTGTTACTATCTCAAATGCTTGAAATTCTTAAATGGAGTAAACATTTTGTATCAAGGTTTTATTGCAAAAAAAAAAAAAAACCCATGTAAAAGATATGTTTGATACGCATATAACCACAATATGTACTGCATGGAGAAAACGGTGCATAACACAATTTAATGTCTTCACTGTCAAAACTGGATAACAATGCAATTTTGATTTATATGTAAAATCAACTGACGTCATTTCTTTTTATAACCATCAAATACTTTCTGGTAACTTTAGCCATAAAAGCTTAATTGTAGTTAATTTGGTGCAAGAATAATTTAAATTCACTTGTAAATGACCAAATGAAGTGTATTTAAAATTTTTACAGACATTTTGGGACACTCTTTATGTTGTTATCCTTTTAGGCATTTTGGTAAAAACATTTCTGCTTAATGTTAAAGTAAATCAGTGTACATTTTTTTTTAAATTGCACATCAGAAACTGCATCTGAATATATAAATTCATGTCGGTTATTGTATCTCCTGATTGCTGTTTCATCATTCCGAGTCATTTCTTGAAAAAATTTTATTCAGTCAGTTCTTAGAGATTTTGAAAGTAACTGATTAATCAAATAAAATTCATTAAATGTGATTTCTTAATTTCTTTGTTGTCTTTTGTATACTTTACCAGGTAAGACCCATGAGAGAGTAGTTATAGATCATGACTCTCGTGCTTTACCTATTTTACCATTCAGAAGCATACATTCATGAAAACAAATGGCCTTTGACATATGGCTTGAAACACGCGAAAAGGGGCATTCGGACATTTGTGTAAAGTGCCATCTCAGATCAGCCTGCGCAGGCTGATCTGAGATGGCACTTTATGACTACATTGGATTTTGTGCTACGGTAGCCTTGCGTGAAATAGAAAATCACGCACGATCAAAAAGTGTCGTCTCGGATTAGCCTGTGCGGACTGCGCAGGCTGATCCGGGACGACACTTTATGCAAATGTCCGAATGCCCCTTATCGCGTGTTGCAGGCCATATAATTAATTTCTTGCTTTCATTGGTACATGTATTTTCAAAGACTTCCTGTACCTCTATCTATTACATATATAAATAAATCAATCACATTGCTTTGTATGGTGTTTAGCAACTTCCAACAGCATTTCACTGTATTTATGACATCCAGTGCACCAATCAGTGTTTTCTTGGAGCTTTTGTTACTATACACAGTATTCTTCCTAAGCCAGTAGCAGCTTTCCCTCATAAAACTAACTGATTGTTTGGTCCGTTAGATTGAGGTGGCAATCATTTTAAGAAAACATTGCAAACATTTGTATTTTTTAGTGGGTTAAGCACACATAACATTTAGAGAATAGAGAAATACCATACATATTTGAATTAACCTTTTACCAAGCAATCCTGTGTTTTAACGACCCTGAGGAATGAGGCTTTTCAAAACATTGTGAAGAAATGATTAAATACTGGTAACCAGCATTTTCTCTTTTTCCAACAATGTTTTCTGCTCTGAGACAGTGCCAACATTCAGTCATTCATTCATTATTACTTGCTAGCAACAGTTCACTTTTAATGGATTGTGTTGAGCAAGTTATTCTGACATGCATGCTAGAATTACTTTTGTTAACCCATACATTACCATGTGGCAAGCATCCTTACAACTGCAGACTAGTAAATGTTATAGTGTTATCCCTTAACCCCTAACAATACAATCCCGTGTTATAACAGCCTTGAGGGAATAGGTTTTTGAAAACATTTTAGGAAAAGGAGAAAGGGCTGGTACCAGCATTTACTCCTTTTCCCACAATTTTTAGCTCCACTGGCCAAAGGCCAGAGAGTATTGTCATGGCCCTGTGTCCATCTTGCATTCGTCTGTCCGTGGGGTTACTTTCATTTAGGCATCTCCAATTTGACCAAACTTCACATAAATGAACCTTCCATGGTCTGTGATTCAAAATCGTGGTTAGCATAGCAACAAAACTGAAAAATATTAAAAGTCTTCTTGCCCAAAACGGTAAGGCTTATGGCTACCGAACTTGGCATATAGCTCATGATCATCTAAAGGATCCCAACCAAGATTCTTCAGCTTATAGCCCTGGGGGTCAAAATTGTCCCCGCTTTGGGTCAGAAGTGTACATGGGCTTATATATTGAAACTTTAAAAATCTTCTCGTTCCTAACCATAAGGTCTAGGGCTACCAAATATTGCATGTAGCTTGGACAAGTCTAAAATGTTGTCATTTGGTGACATGTTAATTGAGATTAATTAATTAAAGTTTAATACATGAATGCTTGTGAAGATCTTGTAGGAAATTTTAAGGCAATGTTCAGTGTTGATCTGCAAATCAAAGAAAATATTGTTAGCAGATGCTATTGTGTTATGAAAAGCTCGAGAAACACTGATTAGGTTTGTATGTGGTATATTGCTTCTTAACAGAATAACTAATACAATAATGAATTCCAAAATTTATTCAAAACAATTTATTGCTGAGTAATAATTACAGCTTTAACAATTATCTCATATATTATGAAACAAGATTTGAAATAAAGAACAGAAATTTTCACAACTTTTTTTCTCATTAATTTTGGACACAAAGAAAAGAAATGTCCCATATACATGTAAATTTATCCTATTTAACATAATTTATATGGTAACATGGCATAAATGCTGTGATCCTCAAAATAAAAGAAAAAAACTATATTATCCTTTCATTATAATGCTGTTGGAGTAATTTCGATTTATGATTCATGTTTGATAGAAATCGAACAAAATGTTAGTACAACATTAATATCTTCAGGTATACATATTTTCAGTGCATGATGTGTAGTTACATCATTTACATATACATGGAGTCATAGTAAACTTTAAAATACATGGATATCTAGTACAATGGTACATTTAACACCTTGATGGTACCTGGAATTTGACTTGACCATACAATGCTATCTGTACAAGGAGATCAAAAAAAGGTAGAGTAATTCAGTTGCTGTCCACAAAACGCTGCTGAGCCTAGAAACTCTTTGAAACTTAGGAGTCACTGGTTCATTCCAAACTTGCCTAAGACTATGGCTTTTAAAGAATATTGTTTGTGGAACTGGGACAAGAAATTCCAGGTAAGAATGAATGGATGCTCTGGTCACATTGATGTCACTGAAATAATCTTGAAAACGATGTTAAACACCAAATGAAGAAATTGTTTCTAAGTGTTTCAATGGTTGAATTTCCATATTATGAGTGTTTTCATGGTTCTTTAGCTTTTTATTAAATATAACGTTACATTATTTTCACATATTTGAGCTAACAATTGGTACATGTCTTGACTTCTGTATTTTGAGCTCCCAGACAAATTCAAGAAAATTACACATACATAAGTATTGACTGAAAAATAACAAGGCACTTGTATATAGTAAAATGAAAGCATTTGGAAGATTACTGTCATGATTTGAATGCAGAAAATAAAATAATGCTGTTTCTAGCTAGTGTGAAATTGTAGAATCAAACATGTAAATAATGTCTCAAACATAAGCATTCAATCAGTAGGCCCTTTTGACAGCTTCCCTTGCAGTCGTACACAGGGGATCAAGCTCTCCATCTGATCCTGTAATACAAAATGCAACTTCTGTTTTTTTCTCTCAAAAAGTTAATAATTGAAGAACTTAGATGTGTGTAACTCTTTACCTTCTCACACAAATGTAAAGCAAATGACTCCGAAAACCTATAGCTTGTAAAATAGTAATAACATAGATTAAGATTTGATAAATTCATGCAAAACATAAAGGGAAAAGAAAATCTGCTGGTAATGTTTGAGTTAATTTGTGTTAACTCAATACCCATGAAACAAACAGTAGAGGGTGCGCAAATATTGATAATGAACATGAAGCAAGGTTACTGCCAAGTACAGAAATACATGCAAACAATATTAGCAAAAGGAGAAAGTGCTTATCAAAAGCAATTTCTTTTTCTGCCACTCTATTGGAAAAAGCTGTCTGCTGCAAGAGAAGAGGGGTAGTTTAAGGGTGTAATAATATTACAATGAAATCAAACTTGGGCCAAATTTTCTGGAAAAATTGGAAATGAAAATAGTTTAGCGTTTAAACAAGACAAAACAAAAATAAATTGCTTCAGTTATTCCTAATGACAGGAAAAAGTTATGTAACAAATTTGAAAGGGAATTGGAAGTCTATATACAAGTATCTCAAATAATACATTTAGAGTGGGCATGCAATCAGCAATCAGAGGCTTTGTCACACAGCTTAAAAGATTCTGATGGTAGTCCAACAGTAGATAACATGACATAAGCATTGTGGTATATGGACATATATACATTTAAAAACACTTTTCAATATATACTCATAGACCACAGCACTTTTGTCCTTTGATTTCATACATATGCCCACACATACAAGTGCATATATGTGACAAGATAAGTCTTCATACATTACCATAATCTAAATCATTTATATCACATTTAAATACTATTTCTCCATTCACAGATAATTCAACAGCATCTCTGTCCTCTAGCTTAACAAACTCAACTGTATGTCCATCACGTGTCAGAGAGCCTGAAAGAGTATATTTTATAAAATTTAGGATATTTGCTCACCCACTTTGAACCTATCAGCTTTTTTTTTCCTCAGTTCAATATAAAGTTCTTAAACTTAAATATTCATCACGCTCAATGAATATTTGCTGGAAATCTTAACCAGTACTTGCGCCGTAATGTGGGTGATTGCTAAGGTTGACCCCTTTCACCACAGGATTCACTCTACGCCTATATTACTGTCTCCATCAACCAATTTGGTCAAAATTATGTTGTACCTCAAATATGAGCAAATCGAAGTAATTTTCATTTAGACAATGAAAAAATAAGCCCTTTATTATTAATTTTCTGCCCTGAGTTTATTGACAATCGTTTTAAATCTGACATTAGCCTCTCTTTTTGACACTGTAAGCCCTCACTCAGGATTTGAGACTCAACCTCTTTCAATGGTTTAAAATAAAATCCAGTGAAACTTCAAGAGATATTTATCGAACAGGCTTGACTAACCAAGCAGAAAGTGGAGATCCAAGATCAGACTGTATGTTGTACACAACCTCAACTTGCAGTCCCTCCAAAGCTGCCATCTATAAGGGTTAAGTATTTTTCAGAAGTGGATGAATTTGGATGATGAAGCGCATACTCATTAATAAACTTTTCTTTATAAAGCATGAAATTTGTCTTTCTGTAAATTTTTTTTTGGTGTTACTCTGAAAAGATCATTTGATCGTACTTACTCTGTAATCCTTGCAGTCTAGATAGCCTGTGGTCCACTGTGTATACTGCTAAATACGGACCATAATGTATGAAAACTTTAGCATTCAAAGGCATTTTGTCTGTTAGTCACTTCTGCAGTAGAGAAAGATAATTTCCAGTCATTTCTGCAGTGGAGAAACATTAATTTCAAATTAGATCTTGTACATTTTGAGTTGCTTATTGGATTTTCGACTTAATATGGAGAAAAGTTTAATAAAATGGCTCATACTTGCAAATCATACATGACTTCAAGCAGTGATAGGAAAAATGACATTTTGAAATCAAACCATCCGCATAAATTATCCAGACTCGATTCACTGTAGCGTAAAATAAGACCAGTAATATATTATTATTATTCAAAGAAGATTAGTGTTGATTAAAAACATGCATATTGTCATGAGAAGTAGAAGTTCAATTGAAATATCAAAGTATGAAACGGAAGGATTTATCGCAGAGATAATTTCAAACCTAACACGAAAGTATCACGTATCTATGGACGCAACCATAACCGGTGTCGTTTGACTTACACATCATAATTTGTACAATGGTGCATGCGGAATTGGGTGGGTTTAAACTGGAAGCCCGTTTTTGATCTTTGTTGAGATCTATCAGACGGTTTCGGAATTTACAACAAGTACTTTTTTTGTAGGAGTCGGGGGGAGGGGGTCTAAAAGTGTACCAACTTTATTTCCCGTAACCGTCCGCTGATATAGCCCCCAGCACCCCCCCTCCCCCCCCCCCCAAAAAATGGTCGCTGTTGCATCTTCTGATTTTCTGTAAGATCTGTTCGTTAGTTATGAAGACCTGCCAGGAATCTTTAAAATTGCAATACATTTATTGTCAAATAATGGAAAACCAAAGTTTTTTTTCTTCGCAAAAACACTAAATTAGTAAATTAGAGTTGAATAAAAAGCATGAACTTGAGTTCAGTATTCCATAGCTTGTTGATTGATTGATTGTATGGTGTTTAACGTTGTTTTCAACATTATTTCATTTATATCGCGACGGACAGTGCACCTATCCGTGCTTTCTTGGATTTTCTTTTACCAGTACCCAATACAATATTCTTTCCAAGCCACTGGCTGCTTTACCACACAACCATCATCGAAACAATGGTCAGAGGAATGAATTCTGTTGCTATGACTATCATCAATCCTTGGAAAGAAATTGACCAAGCCTGGGATGGAACCAGCGACCCCCTGTTTCCAAGTCCTGTACGCTACCGACTTAGCTACCGGGGCATGGCTCTTAGCTTGTTGAACAACGGAGAATAATAGATCTAGATCTACTACATCTGAAGAGAGGAGAATTTTGCAAAGCCCGAGGAAGGTCAGAAAAAAATAACTCAAAACAGAAATAAAATACATGTATAGATCTAGCTCTATGAAGAAAACATGTTGTCAAATGAAGAAGTTGTTCGGATAGTGTAGTTTTCTCATATAACACCATTTATTTACATGTCCTCAAGAAGAGGAAAGGCACAAAAGAGGAATAATTCACAAAATCTTGAGTTTTAATGACCTTGACGGAGAAGACTATTGAAAACATTGCAGAGAAGGGAGAAAATGTCGGTTAAGCTATGTACTCCTTTTTTCCCCACAATGTTTCCTAGTCTTTCTGTTATAAATCCTATCATTTGCACCACATATTATTTGTCGTCTGCAAGTGCTTACAAATTGGACGAGTCTGAAGTTTTGTTGTACGGTGAAGAGTTTATTTGTTACCTCCAGCTGACATCTTGTGAAGACATTCTGGTAAAATTTGGATAATCAACAAGATTCATGGTCTGACACAGATCTATATCCGAGTAAAGGCAATGTGACAAGGGGTGACATTGCTACTTTATGAACGTTTTCTCTTTTTACACCATGTTTCCCAAAGTGGTCTGCTGTACAAGGCTAATGAAGTTAACTGCAGATGGTAATGTATAAATTTATCCTTTCCTGCAACATCCTAAGTTTCGAGAACATGATCCTGATGAAAAATTTCAAAAATATGGTGGGAAAAGCAAAATATTGGTGAACCATCATTATGTCTTCTTTGCTACACAGCATTTTGAGAGCATTGGTTGCCAGCATTTTCTACTTTTCCCAAAATAATTTCAAAAGCATTCTTCCTTAACCACACAATCCCGAGTTTTAACAACCCTGAGGAAGAAGCTTTTGGAAAACATTGTGGGAAAAGAAGAAAATGCTGGTAACCAGCATTTTCTCCTTTTCCCACAATGTTTTCTACCCTATCAAAGGCAAATCCAGCCATTTGAATCACAATTAAATTGTCATCTGCAAATGCTTTCAATTTGGACAAGTCTAGAATTTTGTCATTTGGTAAAGAGTTAAAGTTGTTACAACTTGGGATTATGTGGTCAAAAGTTAAAACTGGGATCATAAGATAAAGGATTTTCTTTTAATACACTACAAAGAGAGTATTGCTTGAAAAGGAACCATTGTTTGTATCAAGGGGTGAGCTCAGAGCAGGGCTTAAATCTCTTGGGTAACTGGCGTAATTCCTCAACCCCCACCAAAGTCTTCCAGGAATTGATGATCATCATAGCAACAAAATTCGTTCCTTTCTCACCACTGAATTTCATCTTGACAGTGTTTGTTGTAAAACAGTCAGTGACTTGGAAAGAATGGATGCATAGTATTGGTAAAAGAAAACCCAGGTAACTTGCCGTAAGGCTGGATAGGTGCACTGGCAACAGCAATGTAACTGTTTAAAAGTACTCTTGTATTCAAAAAATACTTCCTGTCCTGTAGGATTTTCAAAATTTTTCCACAATGGAGACAATCAGTCATTCCATGGGAACTGGCTGAAATTATCTTCAAATTATACCTATAAAGCTAAAATTAGCCCATAGCACACATTTTTTTCCCAAAAGTTAACACTCTACCAGATGAAAATATATGCTTCTCAACAAAATGAAAAACATTAGCAGTCTGTTGATAAAATGCTAACCAAATTATAAGATTTGCCTTTGAAAATATAGAAAACTGGAAAAAGGAGAAAATGCTATTTGCTGGGATTTTTCTTTTTTTTGTCACAGTGCTTCCAAAAGCCTTTCAAAGGATCAAAAACAAAAGATCTTTTGATAAAGAGTTGAGAGGGCAGTTTTTATTTGTGCCTTTGCCGAACTGCTGAATCTTTACCATGGAGGCATTTGTAGGATACATAATGTGGACTCTATCAAGGGTAGAATATATGATAACAAATTTCAAGGTCTGCCACATATATATCCAAGTTTAAAATTAAAGGGTATAATAGCTAGTTTATATGCATGCTCTCCTTTTGCCAAGGCTAAATAAGTTGTGTGCACATCGTGATGTATTTTTGAAAAAGCTTTTTAAATCTTTACCATGCATCAAATTTGACAACGTCTTAATTGAAAGCATTTGCAGACCACAACACTGTTGCTGAATTGAAATGAATAAGGCCTAATTTTCCATCCAATACTAATGAAAGTTTGTCAGAATTATTGTCTTGATGGTATCTCAAGCAGTTTTTAAAATGGCTTATGTCAGGTCAATAAGAGCCTTTAGACTAGGTTATATTTTAGAAAAAAACTTGTGTGCTCTATACAGGCCACATTTTCATTCAAATGCTGATGAAACTTGCTCAGAATGTTTGAACTTGTTGTTTTTTGTAAAGCCCCAAACCTGTCCAATGGCAATTTTAGACCAATACATGATAAAAAGTTTGTTCCTCATTTAGGTACTTCAAAAGCATTCCCCATAGTGGGAGATTTCAGTCTTTCAATTTAGGGAGAATGGCTCTATAAAAAAAAAAGTGGAAAGTTTGAATGTAAAATTCTTTGAAATGCACCAAGAACTGACAACAACTCAACATCAGATTCTGTTCTATCAAATGTTACTGATGTAGCTGGCATGATTTAATCATGCTAGTCAGATAATAAAATTGTCACATTTCAAACCAAAAATGCCAATCACCCAGTGCATTGACACACCCAGTCATTTTAAAGTCTGTATCAACCTCAGCTATTAACTCCAAGAATGCTGAATAAACAAGAGCTCACATGATATGATTTTATTAAACTCATTTCATAACAATGATAATGCACAAACACTAATAAAACATTGTGTACATGTCTGTCGTATATTGCAACAATTCAGGGCCACTATGGCCCTCTTGTTTGAAGAACCAAGCAATGGAAAGATAGAATAAAGGGTTAGCAAAGTTTCTTATACATGTATAATCAGGTTTGATAAGTTATCCATTAACTCTTTACCTAACAATTGCTAGTTTTAACCACCATAGGGAAAAAGCTATTGAAACATTTTGGGAGAAGGAGAAAATGCTGGTAACCAGCATTGTCTCCTTTTCCCACTATGTTTTTTACCCTTTTAGAGACATATATCATTACTTGAACCACATTTGTCATCTGTAAAGGCTTTCACGTTGGACAAGTCTTAAATTTTGTTGTTAGGTAAAGAGTGAAAAAGTATCTCGGTTTCAGCAATTTTGTACCTTACATATATATTTCTGATGACATGCTTCATAAATTGTTACCCACTTAACACTCCCAAATTTACAGCAGACAACTCTGAAACAATCAAAAGAAAGCTTGAAGTACGAGGTTAAAGCTTTGTTTTGAGCTAGGGTAATTTTTAAGTAGCAAGGTGGAATTTAACACAAACCTTATTATAATATTGATGTCTATAATAAATAAAAAACACTATCAAAAATCTATAACTTTATGCTGTAATACTATACATGAAAAAAAACATGAATATGTTCCTAATGAAAATGAAAAAAGCATGACATCACATTTGCTTAACAATTCTGTATGAAGTAACTAGAGTTTTAACAGACACAATCAATTTGACACCACATTTTCATTGCATTCTTTTTTTTCATTCACTCATTCACTTTCATTTATTCATCTGTTTTATAATACAGGTGCATGTACTACATTGTAGACATTATATGTCCTGCAACACAGGAAAAGGGGCATTCGGACATGTGCGTAAAGTGTCATCTCGGATCAGCCTGTGCAGTCCGCGCAGGCTAATCCAAAAGGACACTTTCCGTTTTTATGTAATTTTCTGCTTTGCGCAAGTCTACTGAAGAACAAAATCTAATGTAGACGTAAAGTGCCTTCTCGGATTAGCCTGCGCGGACTGCGAAGGCTGATCCGAGACGACACTTTACGCAAATGTCCGAATGCCCCTTTTCGTGTGTTGCAAGCCATATACTGACGTTCTTTTGGTGACTCTTGCTACAATATCTGAAAAATTCTGAATAGCTCATTACCTCCTTAACCCATAACAAATATTTTCATAACCATAAGGAAAACAGCTTTGGAAAACACTGTGCAAAAAGGAGAAAATTGTGGTTACTAGCACTATCTTCCTTTCCAACGATGTTTCTTACCCTTTCAAAGAGATATCCATTCTGTTTTGCCAATCAATGTGTTATGTGCAAGGGCTTTCCATTTTGTCATCTATTAAAGGGTTATCCCTTTATCAAACAATCTCATGTTTTAAAATTTGAGGGAGAGAGCTACTGAAAACAATGTGGGAAAAGAAGAAGTGCTCGTAACCACAACCTACATTGTTTTCTTCCCTTTCAAAGACAGATCTTATACTTGGAACTTTCAATGACTTATGTTGTCTGCAATTTGGACAAGTCTAAAATTTTGACATGTGTTAAAGACTTAAGATATTGCTTTTCATCTTGCAGCATTACACTTCTATAAACAAGCAGTTATCAACTCTTTATAAAACATTACATGTCTTAACAACCCTGAGGAAGACATCTTTGAATAACATGGTGGGAAAGGACAGATTGCTGGTAACAAGCATTTCCTCCTTTCCCACAATGTTATACACATTTTCAAGGATAAATCTTATCATTTGGTCCACAGAAGTTAATGGCTTAAAAATGGATATACACTTCATATACTGAAATACATATTTTTCAAAGAAAACAAGATCAATTCATGTGAAACATTCAAGTTTGAAACTACAACCATCAACTATATATAATTGTATCTTGTATAATTTAAAATGATAAATGTATTACCCTATTGCATACATGTACCTAATAATTAAAGTAAAATAAAGGTCTAAGGCAATCTAATTCACCAATCATTTGAAAATCTACTTTTGATTTAGAATTCTGAAACATAAAATCTGAATGGCTGAGACACTCTGTTTCAGACAATTAGAGGGCTAGGTTTTGAGTTTGAATGGGATTAACCCTTTACCACACAATGACGCCTTTTAACGCCCCTGAAGAAGAGGCCTTTTGAAAACATTGTGAGAAAAGGAGAAAATGCTGGTAACCAGCATTTTCTCCTTTTCCCACAAAGTTTTCTACCCTATCAAAGAAAAGTTGCGTCATTTGAGCCACTATGAATTGTCGTCTGCAAATGCTTTCAATTTGGATAGGTCTTAAATTTTGCCATGTGGTAAAGGGTTAAAAGATGGTTGGTGAATATTGAATCCTTACCGTATTTCAACCAGGACGAAACAGACTTGTACATCAGTAACCCAGTATCATACAGATGCATCTTTTCTCGCCCTTACGACAGACCACTTTTAAAATCATTGTTGAAAAGGAGAAATGGCTTCTTTCCCTTCCCATGCTGTATCCCATCCCGTTTTAGTGCCAAATACATAAACTCCATCTCTTTAACAGGGCTGATAATACAATCGACTGAAACTCAGACAGATTTTTATCTAACAGGCTAAACTTAACAAGCCTACAATACAGATCCAAAATTAGACTGCAAGTTCTGTGCAGTCTGATCTTGATCTATAACATCCACAAAAGCCTCGGCATTTCCCTTTGGTGCTAAAACTCTTTACCACATGACACAATGTTAAACTTGTCCAAATTAAAAGTATTTGTAGATGACAATTCAAAGGCGGCTAAAATGATGGAACTTGCTTTAACCCCTTACCACATGACAAAATTGTAGACCTATCCAAATTAAAAGCATTTGCAGACGACAATGTCATAGTGACTCAAATGACACACGTTTTCTTTGACAGAGTAGAAAACTTTGTGGGAAAAGGAGAAAATGCTGGTTACCAGCATTTTCTCCTTTTCCCACAAAGTTTTCAAAAGGCTTCTTCCTCAGGGTCGTTAAAAGTCGTCATCATGTGGTAAAGGGTTAATTGAGTAGAAAATATCGTGGGGAAAGGAGAAAATGCTGGTTACCAGCATTTTTTCCTTATCCCACAATGTTTTCAACATCTTTCTTTCTCAGGGACATTACAACTTGGGATTGTGTGGAAAAAGGTTAAATAAAAAAACATTTTCATTCCTACATAATGTCTGTCTTTGTTGCTTGAGCTAGTTTTATAACTTTACTTGACAAACCTGTGTTTCTATCAACAAAAGGTCGAAGGTTTACAAAAAACATCATGGGAAAGGAGAAAATGCTGATATACAGCATTTTATTGTTTTCCCACAATGTCTTCTTATGTTTAAAAGAAGAATTCATTATTTTAGCCACATCTGATTTGTAGTCTGAAAATGCTTTCAATAAAGAGATGTTGAAATTGTTTTTTTCATCTGGCAAGTAGGTACATGTATTTAAAAAACACTTACTGTTATGGTTATAGTTTAAAACCATGACTTGTTTACAGTTGAAGGTAGTAATGTAACAAAGAATGGGATAACAATAGTACCTAATTTCATATGGTACATTTGGAAAGCTGAACAAGGCAGTTATAAAATATGCATGTTATAAAACAATACTAGAAATATACTATCAAAAAAAACATTGTAAATCATACAACCACAGTATTAAATGAAATTTAACCCATTACCACACAATGACGCCTTTTGACGCCCCTAAAAAAGAGGCCTTTTGAAAACATTGTGGGAAAAGGAGAAAATGCTGGTAACCAGCATTTTCTCCTTTTCCCACAAAGTTTTCTACCCTATCAAAGAAAAGTTGCATCATTTGAGCCAATATGAAATTGTCGTCTGCAAATGCTTTCAATTTGGATAGGTCTTAAATTTTGCCGTGTGGTAAAGGGTTAAAGAAAAAAATCTAATAACAATAATCTTTTGTCACATAAAATGAGCATTGCACAAATGGAACAATTCAATAAAACATTGTTAAAATTCTCTCTTCAAAACTAATACATTTGGGCCATGCTCTTTGAAAAGAGGTTTAAAGCATCTGCGAAAAGTATCGACCCAGGTCAGCCAGCACAGTCTGCACAAGCTGACCTGGACCAAAACTTTCTGCATGTAAAAGGACTAATTAACCTCTTGATTCAGAATGAGTTGTTAAACCAAAAGGGTATTACAGATGCATAATTATCTGATGACTTGATTGGTATACTGCATCACAGAGATGCACTTAACCTCCTTTTCAATGAGCGTGACTCATTTAAATTCTACCAACTACTAGTATCCTATCAGCTCACGGAAATTCCTAATGCAAAAAACTTCATTTTGAAAAGGCTAATGATACACATTCAGGGTAAAATTGAGTTCACTTACTAGTTATTAAACATCACAATTGAAAACAGTATTCAATATACGTATTAGTGAAAAGACGAACTTGGAAAATGGACAATTTAACTAAGAAGTGCCTTGTCTTGCAGCTGACCACATTTGGAAAAACTCTTGCAAAAAGAGAAAAAAATACCTTTCACAAAGAAATCTCTTTGTGCTAGGATATTACAAAATAGATTCATGAATTGAACTTTGATTCACTCTGATGCTGTTGTCTGTGCATGTCATATTCTTCGAAGATTCGACCTGTCTGCTATGACGCATCACTATCCCCGGTATAGGTAATAGGAGAAATTATTACTCCGATAATAAAGAAGCAATGGAGAAAATGGCTATAAAACAATACATCTGTGAAAAAATGTAGCCTGTTTGTTGCTCCATATATCTTGAAAATTCAATCATTTCAGAAGTTTGAATTTGTTCGTTTGAATGGTGTTTTACGCCGCTTTCAACATTATTTTACTCATATCACAGTGACAGCTCATATATTCATGTTTTCCTGGGTTTCACCAGTACAAGGCTGGGGCTCTGAAGTGTCTTGCCCAAGGATACTCCTGTGAAAAAGCCCAGTGGAGCTAATGAGGCTCGAACTCGGGGCCTCCAGGTAATGAGTGCTACACATTACCAATGAGCCACACAGGACCCCCATTTCAAAAGGAGATAACAGTTTTCACAAATACTCTTGTTTTACTGCACATCTTTCAACAGAGTTTCTAAATATAGACCTTAGGGAAACCAGGATTCATGCAGGGTTTTTCAACAGACTTGTCAACAAGAAGTGTCTGGGCTTATGTCGAATCTATTAACCAAGCCTGCAGAGGGTGTTTTTATAAATGGCCGGTGCATAGGTTACCTGCTGGCTGACCATAGCTGAATGAATAGTACCAGGTAGTGTTTTATATTGAGTAAACATTTATTTTATTTTGAAATTCAAAGTAAGGGTTGTCGTTTTGAAAAGTAGTCCAGTTCTGTACCAAGAATACCCAAATCAGATAGATGTGTATTTCAAAAACGCAACCTAGTGGAAGATAATGACTGATGTTCCATATTGTACATAAATGATTTTCAAAGTCATCTGTAAAAATCACATGCCATAATTTTTTTCATGGGGTAATGGGTTGAATAGAAAACTCACATACACATTTTAATCATGATTCTTTGGCCTAATTCTTGGCCAAACAACAAAATATTAGACTAGTCTGTACCATTATTGAAATAAGATTGTACTATTACTGAAATAAGATATAGAGGAAACATTAAATGCGACTCCAATAATAGATGAGAAATTTGTCCAAAAAAGAGAATATGTTAGTATCCCGCATTTTCTCCTTTCTCCACAATATTTTTGATAGCCCTGTTCCACAGGGACAAGAGAAACAGTTTTCTGGTAAAGAATTAAGTCCTATTCAAAAGCAAATAAACTGAAGCAAATTATCTATTTAACAAAAATAAAACTACAACCCCCACCCTCGAAAAAAAAAAATTCTATTAGTGATGATAGTCTTCTTATTTGGCTACAGCTAATTACTATCCATTATTGTCAGGTGTCTTCCTCCGGGTCTGCTGCTGACAACAAAGGAGCTTGTATGGAATTTACATCATCAGTGTCATTTGTACTGGTGCTTACACCAGTTTTCTGGAAAAAAAAAAAACAATATTAGAGTCTATGTCAAGCCTTTATCATCAGAAATTTGGTAGCCCTGTGATAAACACAGGACTTGTTATCACAGGGTTACAAGTTTTAATCCCTGGCTCAGACAAAGCTTTGTGCTAGGACAGAGGAAAATCAATGTGAAATTATTCATTCATATTTCATCGCAAAAAACTGCTTAGAGATAATTTACAAATGAAAACTGTAAGCAGTTTGGAAATGTTGTATGTTGTAGTGGTATGAAAACTCTAGAAATCCATCCATAGGTGCACTTCCTGCTTTGATATAACTGAAATATTGTTGATATAGGTGCTAAACATTAAACACAAACACACACACACATATATATAAAGTTCATTCTCATTCTCTATTAAAACTAGTTTACTTTGAATTACCTTTGCCTTGGAGGTCTAAGAGACAAAAATGGATTGTTCTTGTGAAATTAAAACATTTCCCTAGTTCAAACACTTTTTGTTGCCTTTCAAGTGATACGCATTTAAAAATACATGGGGAAATAAGCAATTTTTCCATTTGTCACATTGTTTTCTTGGAAATCTTTACAATTTACCTTTATGTGTGCACCTTTGATCATCTTTGACAAAGAGGTGATATGTATCCTTATCCATTCAACCATGAGTTTTTCAGATTGCAAATTTGAAACAATTACTTTCAAACTCAAAACATTCTCATGTTTATAAGGCAATTAAGCTTCAATAAACTTTCTGTACAATGCAAACTATTGAACTCTTGTTCATCAGACACATTTTATTTCTTAGTAAATGTTTTCAAGATGGATTTCTGAAATTTAGCAATGACTTTTATTTATAAATCATAACAGGAAATCATTAAAGCATTGAAAATATCTGCCCATGTAGTTTTAATTACTGTTGTTAGCTTTGACTGATAGGAAAGATTACAGTATTTGTTTGTTGAGAATTTTTGAAACTGAAAAATACTATCAAATACCATCCATGGACATGCACACTGGTTTTCAGATGACTCAGGTTTTTCTGTAAATGCTTAGTATGCATACCTTGGTGTTTGCTAAGATGCATGTAAGAACAAAATGTTGATGATCTTGTAATATAAAAATCATGGTCATAATTACATTGAGTATAATTATGAAATATTCATGCCTGAGTCACAGAAGAGAAACCACTGATTGTCATTTAACATGTAAATATAGGCTGTCTGATAATTAGGTTGATAAATTTCACTGTGGGGAAATGGGAAAGTGTTTTGTTCTAGGAAACATGAGAATTCATTTTGGTACATTTGTAGACCATGTAGTTAATTCTTTAGTTTATGACGAAATTTAGACATGTCCAAATAGAAAGCATTTGCAGACAACATACTAAATGTGGCAGAAATAATGGGATTGGTCAGAGAAAGGATAGAAAACATGTTGGCAAAGGAAGAAAATGCTGGTCATTATAACTTGTTCAGGTATTGAAGATAATTTCTAATTGGAGAGGGATAACAGCTAAGGAATAAACAAGTGCATATAAGTTTGTGCCCAAATCACTAACCATTTTAACTCTGTACCACACAATTCCAAATTTCAATTACCCTGGCAGGGAAGGCTTTTAAAAACATTGTGGGAACTGGATAAAATGCTGGTTACAAGCATTTTCTCCTTTTCCCCCCAGTGTTTTCTACCTTTTCACTACCAAATCTCATAATCTGAGCCATAGTCTGCAATTGCTTCAAAATTGGATAAAAAATTGTTGTCTGGTAAGGAGTTGAATTGAATTTGTATTTGAAATTCCATGACTAACTACCTGATTGGCTGAGAGGCTGTGTCTCTGCCAGTCTGATGGCTAACCTTGGAGTTAAGTATCATGACAAATTTAGAATGAGAAGTAAATGCAACCCTAGAACATCAGCTAACGGTTTAGTGTACATGATTTACATTGGCAAAAAGGTAAGCTGTACAAAAATAAACATGTTGTAATGGTGGTTTCTGGAAACTAAATAATGATTACTTGAAAGGCTTGGCCTGCAAAAGAAAAGAAGGACAATAATTGAAAAATTTCTCAGTCTGAATGGAATGCTAAGCCAGTTTCATATGTATTTCAGTCACATGAGGACAAAAACTGACCAGGGTGTTTGAAGGAACACACCAGCACCAGTGTAGGGCTCTGAATACTTTTCTAAACGCATCACCTGCCTGACCATCTTTACCAGCTGGAATTTGACCAAAATTTGACCAAAATTTCCTGATTACAAATCCAAAACCATAACTTGTGCACAAACAAAGACTATTAACTCTTGTTGTGCTAAATATGTGAAATGGACCTTCTCAGTCAAGGTTAATTACTAGTATCTAGATTGTGAAATTTCAAAGCTGTTTTTTGTCAGAATATGAAGCAAAGATGTGGACAGTGCGAATTCAAGATCAGACTGCATGTTATGTTTAGTCTAATCTTGACCTACACTGTCTGTATAAGCAGTTGAATTCAGGTTCAATGCCACAAGGGTTAAAATACTTAAGCAATGTGATCTTGTGTTTGAGCCAACAAAAGCCATGTAAAATAGTAAAAGACCAACCACATGGATCACAACTTCCCAGTAAGTTGATTTTCCAAACATTATGAAATCAAGATCAGAATTGCAACAAACATGCAGCTTGATCTTGGATCTACACTGTCTGATAGTTCTCTTTTTTTTAAATACAAACTTTACGGCTCCTTTCTCTGCCAGTATAAATGAAAATCTTGGGTCTTTGCTCTACACTGCCTACTTTGCTGAGACATTCTGGACAATGGCAACCTTGACATGACATTAGAAGGATTTTTATTCTCTTCCAAAAATGTGTGATGAGAATCTTTGGCACTTTAAATGTTAACAAAATTTATATTTCTAGCCTTAGTGTCATAGTTGAACCCTTTACCAAACTACAAGTTTTAGATTCTTCCAAATTCAAAATATCTGAAGATTACATATTCAAATTTTGTACAAATAAGCTTAATTTCTTTGGTAGAGTGGAAAACATTGTGGGAAAAGGAGCCAATGCTGGTTATCAGCATTTTCTCTTTTTCCCACAATGTTTTCAAAAGCTTTTTCTTTTTGGGTCTTTAAAACTTGGGGTGGTGTGGTAAAGGGTTAAGGCTTTTTACATACATCATCCGCTCCAAAACAAAAATAAGGCAAAGGAAAAGAAAACTAAAGATCATGTCATTACCTGTAATTGTCAAATGCTCTGATAGCCTTCCCTCTTTGAATTGGTCACCTGCCACTCTATGACAGAGAAGCAAATTGAACCGAAAGAGCCTAAGATGACCAATATAAGTAACTGGTACTGCAGGTGTAAATATTCACTGTAGTAAAATCCTGCAGCAGTGGCAACAGACTGAAAATATGGTAAAAAATGTACTTAAAAAAATTTGTAAAAGAAAATGTATTAATTGGCAAACACACAAACTTTTACAATTACTTCTCTGACTGGCTGATTGACGGAGCTATAATTAGAAATACTGGAAAATGATAATTTCAGAAAACCTATGAATGTGACCATTGTCAGACTTAGCAGAAGAAGATTGTACGCTTTACTTTTACCAAATGATCCCATGTTTTCACAACTCTGAGAAAGACAGCTTGTGAGAACATAGTGGAAAAAGGAGACATTGCCAGTAATCACCATTTTCTCCTTTTCTCACAGGGTTGTCTACCCTTTTAAAGACAAATCCATAACAAGAGGACCATGATGGTCCTATATTGCTCACCTGAGTACTAAGCAGTAAAGGTCTAAAATAAAGATAAATACCAAATATCGAGGTTCAAGGCCAAATGATAATGAAACAAGAGCAGCAAATTGTCGCAAGATATGCCCATCTCACTGCCAGTTGTCAAGGAGGTATAATAATTGCAAAGGGCAGGTAATGCAACAAACATGTTTACCAAGTCTCAAGTCAATTTGACTTGAGACTTCAAAGTTCCGTTCCAGACAAGCAAGAAATACCGTAAAAATGAAGATCGGAGTGGAATTACTCAAAATCCATGCTAGGTAGAGTTATTGTTCATGTGCATTGTACTCGGGCCTAAAAAAAAAATACCTGTGTTTCGGGTTTCCCGACCCTACCTAGAAAAATGCTGCCGACCCTAAACTTTTTTTTCCACTACGATCGAAAAAAAAAAATTGTTAGGTGCGATCTTGGTACATCTCGGTACTTTTTGGCTGTTGCAATTTCGTTCCCTGTCACTCGTCTGCATCAAAATATACTAACACCTGTTGTATGTCCCGTAGCCGTCCAAAAGAGTTGATACGAAGATCGACAACAAACTAGGTTTTGTCTAGTTACATACCAAACATGCGTACACGCCATAAAATGCCAATCAATCAAATGTCAACTTTGCCACGCCCCATCTGCAAACTCGGGAATCACGCACGAAATTTAGTGCTCTCATTTCGTGGCCTTCACTATCTATAGAACAGTTCATGAACATGTATTAAGGAACTGAAAAACATCGTGTGCACCAAACTCAACTAAAATGTTAACTGTCACGAGAATGAACTGTTCTGAACAGCATAAATGACCAATTCTAAGTCAACTGTCTTCAGTTTCTGAAGCGCAATGAAGGCGGCCATTGGCCCTTTCTTTACAGTAGCTCTACAATACCTGAATAGCTAAAATTAAGACCTTTTGGTGCCTTCTATCAGTTTACATGCACCTTTGAGGACAGATTAGGAATTTTTCAAAAACTTATCTCATAAAGTATCTGAAAATATTGAGTGTCTTTATAAAAGGGTTGTACTCTCAGTAGCAGCGAGTGTTCTGGAAAAATTGTTCAGTCATAAGTGACAGAACGAAATAGGTCACAAAATTCTCTGATCTAAATATAGATCAGAATCTTGTCACATTATTCCAGTATGGTTATGTGACTTTTTGGCATCTACACTATGTCACATGTTGGGAACTTTTCAGGATTAAACTTGAACTTTAAACGGAGAATTTAAATTGGGCACGTATCGAGTTTAAAATGGTAATAAGAAATTTGTCGCTAAAACTGATCTTTCCTTTAGAAACATGCATACTGTCTGCTTTTGTTTCATTTCGTAAATTAACAGTGGTTACTCCGTTATTTACATTCAAACAAGCAGTTGACACAAAATGGTGACATCATTCACTTTATAGTTCGCAAGGAAAGTGGGATATCATTTCAGGTTCAAAAACAGGTACTGCTCCAAAACTGGTCGGTCTACAAATCCATATGTATTTAGCGACGGCCGAACAGGCTGCCAGTTTTGCATTAAAGAAACAAGAGGGCCATGATGGCCCTGTATCGCTCCACTGGCTATTAAGTAAAAACACTACAAGCCAAACATTACAATATTCAGCAAATTGATTTCAAACACGAGGACATGCAAACATTTTTCTATCTAATCCTACGAGAAAGTTGTGATCCATGGGCAAAGCCAATTTTGATCGCAAAGCTATAATTATTTGAATCCTGGTGGAGGTCCACAATATAAAGCTCCATACCAAATAATTCAGTTCTTGAATGTTATAAACAAGAAGATTTTCAAATTTTTCTCAATGAAAAGCCCTATAAAACATGAAACCCATGAGACAGGGCTAAATCTAATAGCCTTAGTCTTTATAATGGTTAGTAACATGATGACTTAAGATAGTTTTCATTACAAAAGCCCATGTAAAACTGGTGACCTTGTGTTCCGTGGTGTGGGGACAAACTTGGGTCAAGGACTATAATTTGGGCCCTCCTTGTAGAGGCCCACTAGATAAAGCTACATGCAAAATTTGGTAGACCCCATGGCTATTATTTGAAGGAACTTGGTAGAGGCCCACTAGATACAGCTACATGCCAAATTTGGTAGCCCTAGGCCTTACAGTTTCAGAGAAGAAGATTTTTGAAAATTTTCTATATTTTTCAGTTTTGTTGCCATGGCAACCAGAGTTTTTGAAGGAATAAAATTCTGTCATGGGATTCTGAAGAAGACCATGGCAGGATCATTTCTTTGAAGTTTTATCAAAATTGGATAAGTAGTTTCAGAGATGTTTGAAATAAAAGTTAATGCACGCACGGACAGATGGACGGACGGACCTTCAGTGCCAGTAAAAAACAAGTATATACATCAATCTCAGTTTGAAATATATCTTTTTAACCTATTACCAGACAATCCCTACTTTTGATGACCCTGAGAAAGAAGGCTTTAGAAAAGCATTTTCTCCTTTTCTTACAATGTTTTCTACTGTTCACAAAACAAATTTCAAATTTTCAATCACTTTTATTTTGTCGTCTGCAAGTGCTTTCGATTTAGACAAGCCTAAAATATTATCGTTTGGTAATGAGTTACATGTGTGCTAACAATTGTCATAATAAATCACTAAGATTTTTTTTCAAACTTATTTTATTAATACTTTTTCTAAGCTAGTCATCATCAAACAGTAGACATGGTGTATTAATATGAACACTTCATAGTTTGTAAACACAGTCAGATATGTGGAGGATAATTTTTTGTTTTGGTGTATGATTGAAAATTCTTTTATTGAGTTGAAACAAATGCTAAAAGCTCCCCTTGAGCACGTTGTGCTCAAATGAGCTAAAAAGTTAACATACGGATGGACGCACAACGGACAACGGGCCATAACATAAGCCTGCTGGCCTTTGGCCAGTGGAGCTAAAAAACTTGTCTAGCACCAATCATGTATCACTGCAGCTTGATAATCAAGGGAGGTAAATAGTAACGAACTTTATCTTTCATAAAAAGAGTTATTTCCCTTGATTAATGTTTAAATTGAAGTGACAATATTTTGAAGCCCATGTTAAACTTGCGATCCCTGGAATGAAGGCAATTTTGACCCCAGACCTACAATATGAAACTAGAATGTGTGGTTATAAACAAAAAGATTTTTTAATCTTGCCCAATAAAAAGTCATGTAAAACAAGTTTGCTGAATAAAAGGCCCTGTAAAATATGTGATCCATGACACAAGTTTATCAAGTTTTCACTATAAAAGCCAATGTAAAACTTGTGACCCCTGGTGTGGAGTCAGACTTGACCCCCAAAGTTAAAATTTGGGCCCTCTTGGTAGAGGCCCATTATATAAAGTTACATGCAAAATTTGGTAGCCCTAGGCCTAAATATGGCTATGTACAAGTAGATTATTAAAGTTTCCTTATATAAGACCATGTAGAACTTGTGACCCCCTGGGGTGGGGCTACATTTGACCCCCTGGGCTATAATTTGGGCACCCTTGATAGAGACCCCCTAGATAAAGCTAAATGCAAAATTTGATAGCCCTAGCCCTTATAGCTAGATGCGAAAGATTTTCCTATATAAGCCCGCCCATGTAAAACATGTTACCCCCCGGAGCGAAGTCAAATTTGACCCTCGGCTATAATTTGGACACCCTTGGTACAGGTCCACTAGATAAAGCTACATGCCAAATTTGGTCGCCCTAGGCCCCATGGCTAGGTCAAAGAAGAATTTTAAAGTTCTCCCTATATAAGCCCGTGTAAAACTTGTTATATAAGCCCATGTAAAACTTGTTACCCCCGGGCAGGGCCTAATTTGACCCCAGGGCTATAATTTGAACAATCTTGGCAGAGGTCCACTAGATAAAGCTACATGCCAAATTTGGTAGCTCTAGGCCCTATGGCTAGGTAGAAGAGGAATTTTAAAGTTCTCCCTAAATAAGCCCATGTATAACTTGTAACCCCCGGGGTGGGGCCAATTTTGACCCCAGGGCTATAAATTGAAGAAACTTGGTAGAGGTCCACTAGATAAAGCTACATGCCAAATTTGGTAGCCCTTGGCCTTACGGTTTCAGACAAGAAGATTTTCAAAATTTTTCAGTTTTGTTGCCATGGCAACCAGAGTTTTTGAAGGAATTAAATTCTTTCAAGAAATTCTGAAGAGGACCATGGCAGGATCATTCCTGTGAAGTTTCATCAAAATTGGATGGGTAGTTTCAGAGAAGAAGACGTTTTAAAAAAAAGTTAACGGACGGACGGACGGACGGACGGACGGACGGACGGACAACAGGCCATGACATAAGCCCGCTGGCCTTCGGCCAGTGGAGCTAAAAAACTGACATAGTTCTCGTTGTATAACCAATATGATATGCGATAGCCACCCGATGAGGTAGCCAATTTACAAAAATTGAAAAATTAGGAATTAAAAAAAAATCTAGAAATACCGTAAAAATGAAGATCGGAGTGGAATTACTCAAAATCCATGCTAGGTAGAGTTATTGTTCATGTGCATTGTACTCGGGCCTAAAAAAAAAATACCTGTGTTTCGGGTTTCCCGACCCTACCTAGAAAAATGCTGCCGACCCTAAACTTTTTTTTCTACTACGATCAAAAAAAAAAAATTGTTAGGTGCGATCTTGGTACATCTCGGTACTTTTTGGCTGTTGCAATTTCGTTCCCTGTCACTCGTCTGCATCGAAATATACTAACACCTGTTGTATGTCTTTATCTGATATCGCAACATTTAGGCAAATTAAGGGGTATAAAAGCCAATAAGATTGTATCACACTGTATGATTTCAAGCGTCCCTTCCCTGGGACTAAAACTTGCCTCCTGCTGTCAACAACTACAAGAGAGTAGCGAAAGTGCAGCATTTTCATATGACCAGTGACTCCGGGTTTTGACGCTTGGAAAGTTGAAATGAACGTTTTTGACTCTCAAAAATTATCTTTCTCAGAGTCAATCTGGTGCATGTGATTATCGGCTAAAGCTCCATATGAAATAGTCTAGCTCATGTGCATACGGCAAAATAATGGGCTTTAATAAACACATTCAGTAACAAATGTGAAAAACGCGCGCTGCTCTGTTTACCACAGCTCGTGAACCTGGCGAGTCAATTATGAAAACGTGATATAGATGTTGGTCCACTTATCTGGTGTAAAGTGATAGGTTTGAATGTTACCTGCTACCATAATTGACAAATTCAAGACAAATTATGAGGTAATACTCCTCAAAAATTAATTGGCATTCATAAAACAGCGCTGGAAAAAAACGCGAAAACCAATGACACAACAAAGGCCATTTTGGCATCATCTGATCAGAGACACTTAAAACTCTCTTTACATCTTTAATAATTAATTTAAACAGTGAATTTACACAAATTTCTGTATAAAACAATAATAAGTGGAAGCTAAAATCTCTATTTTTGAAATCTTGACATGGTCCATGTATAAAAAAAAAAAAAAAAAAAAAAAAAAAAAAAAAAAAAAAAAACTGGAAAAAAAAATTTTTTTCCTGACCGATCCTACCTACTGCATCTAGGACTGAAACCCGAAACACAGATATTTTTTTTTTAGGCCTTGGTAATATTGCAAAAAACATGCATACCAAGTTTGAAGTCGTTCTGACTTGAGATGACAATGTTATATTCCGGACAAGCACTAAATGCTGTAAAAATGACATTCAAAGGGAAATAACTCAAAGACAGCACGAGGTAGAGTTACAATTCTTGTGCACTGCACTTCCAAATATTGCAACAAATAAGCATACCAAATTTCAAGTCATTCCTACTTAAGATGACAAAGTTTTGCTCCGGACAAGCAAGAAATGCAATAAAAATGAAGGTCAAAGGGGGAATAACTCAAAATTCATGCTAGGAAGAGTTATGGTTCTTGTGCACTGCACTACGTAATTTTCAACAATCATGCATACCAAATTTGAAGATGTTCAAGCTGCAGATGACAAATTTATATTCCAGACGAGCAGAAAATGCTGTAAAAATGATGATCAAAGGGAAATAACTCATAGACAGTACGAGGTGGAGTTATGGTTCTTTCACACTGCACTCCGTATTATTGCAACAAACACAAATGCCAAGTTTCAAGTCAATCGGACTGGAGATGACAAAGTTATGCTCCGGACAAAGAACTATTCTAAAGAACTTTCTAATTCAAGGGCAAATAACTCCAGTCGTTCCGGTCCGATTAGACCCATAATGGAACTCATCCCAGATCTTACAGTCATATATATTTTGACCAAGTTTGGTGCTGATTGGTTGATATTTGTAGATGCTAGAGTGTAAACAAAGTCATATATAGCAATATTTCTAATTCAAGGGCAAATAACTCCAGTTGTTCTGGTCTGATTAGACCCATAATCAGTCTCATCCGAGATCTTATTTTCATATATATTTTGACCAAGTTTGGTGCCGATTGGTTGATAATTGTAGATGCTAGAGTGTGAACAAAGTCAAATATAACAATTTTTCTAATTCAAGGGCAAATAACTCCAGTCGTTCTGATCAGATTACACCCATAATCAAACTCATCTAAGATCCTATGGTCATTTATATTTTGACCAAGTTTAGTGCTGATTGGTTAAAAATTGTAGATGCTAGAGTGTAAACAAATGCAAATATAGCAATTTTTCTAATTCAAAGACAAATAACTCCAGTTGTTCTGGTCCGATTAGACCCATAATCGAACTCATCCGAGATCTTATGGTCATATATATTTTGACCAAGTTTGGTGCTGATTGGTTGATATTTGTAGATGCTAGAGTGTAAACAAAACAAAAAGATTTTTAAATATTTCCTTCTTTATCTCTATGTGAAATCCAAGAACCCACAACATAGGGCCAATTCCATACTATGGCCAAAATTTGAAGTATTTTGGTAAAGGGCCACTAGATGATTCTACATGCCAAATATGAAAGCTCTAGCCCTTACAGTTTGGGACAAGGAGATTTTTAAAGATTTCCTTCTTTATCTCTATGTGAAATCTGAGAACCCACAACATAGGGCCAAATTCGACACTAGGGCCATAATTTGAAGTATTTTGGTAAAGGGCCACTAGATGATGCTACATGCCAAATATGAAAGCTCTAGCCCTTACAGTTTGGGACAAGGAGATTTTTAAAGATTTCCTTCTTTATCTCTATGTGAAATCTGAGAACCCACAACATAGGGCCAATTTCCACACTAGGGCCATAATTTGAAGTATTTTGGTAAAGGGCCACTAGATGATGCTACATGCCAAATATGAAAGCTCTAGCCCTTACAGTTTGGGACAAGGAGATTTTTAAAGATTTCCTTCTTTATCTCTATGTGAAATCTGAGAACCCACAACATAGGGCCAATTTCCACACTAGGGCCATAATTTGAAGTATTTTGGTAAAGGGCCACTAGATGATGCTACATGCCAAATATGAAAGCTCTAGCCCTTACAGTTTGGGACAAGGAGATTTTTAAAGATTTCCTTCTTTATCTCTATGTGAAATCTGAGAACCCACAACATAGGGCCAATTTCCACACTAGGGCCATAATTTGAAGTATTTTGGTAAAGGGCCACTAGATGATGCTACCTGCCAAATATGAAATCTCTAGCCCTTACAGATCACAATAGCTCACCTTGAGCACTTCATGCTCAGGTGAGCTAAAAATCTGTTAATTTGGACAAGTCCAAAATTTTGATTTTTTGGTAAAGAGTTAATCAGTTTGCACAGTGAAAGTTACCTGAACAAATTTAAAGATGGCAAATGCTGGTGAGCTATCCTCTGGAAACATGAAGCCTAGCAGGGCATAAATCTGTGTATTAAAACTGCTGTCTCCGAGCCCCAAGAGAAAGCTACACAGAATGGCAATGTATTCACTGAAGATAAAAACATATGTGTGCATACATAATTGTTAATGATGCATAAGTTAACAGTTTTCTCAGCTTAAACCTGAGGACAGACTTCTAAAAAACTGAAAAACTTGTTGAAAAAGAAGGAAATGCTTATAACCAGCATTTTCTCTTTTTCCAACAAGGTTTTCTACTCTATGAAAGAGAAATATCTTGATTTGAACCACATTCAATAGGTTGTCTGCAAATACTCCCAATTTGATCAAGTGTAAAAATTTTGTTGTCTGGTAAAGAGTTACACAAATACCATCTGAGACATCTAAACCAGAATATAGAGTTTGATTAGTCTGATCAGAACAGTGACAAGTATGATTTAATGATTGTATGGTGTTTAACGCAGTTTTCAACATTATTTCAGTTATATCGCGGCGGCCAGTGCACCTATCCATACTTTCCTGGAGACTCTTTTACCAGTACTCCGCACAATTTTCTTTCCAAGCCACTGGCTGCTTTCCCACATAACCATCGTCGAGACAATAGTCAGCGGTGGGAGAGGAATGAATCCTGTCGCAATGACTATCATTAATCCTCGGAAAGAAATTGGCCGAGCCAAGGATCGAACCCATGACACCCTGTTGTCAAGTCCTGCATGCTAGGTTAATTAATTAGGTTAATGCTTTACCAAATGAGAAAATTTGGGTCTGGACCAAATTGAAAGCATTTGCAGACTACAAATTAAATGTTTGCTAATATAATGCTTTGTGTCTTTGATAGGGTTGAAACAATTGTGGGAAAAGGAGAAAATGCTGGTTACCAGCATTTCCTCCTTTTCCCACAATGTTTTCAAAAGCCTTCTCCTCAGTGTTGTTAAAAGTCGGGATTGTGTGGTAAAGGGTTAAATGAAATAATTCATCAAAATAGACAACTTATGTGTCTAAAGAACCCACTCACCTTGACTTAATGTAGGTGTCCTCGTTTGATTCTTGCATGGGAGTATTATTTGGAAAGTTAATATATATAAGGTAGAAACAAGCCATGTGAACCAAGTATCCAAAAATAACAATCAAGTCACGGCCATGTCGGTTTGTCCTCTTACCCAGCAAACCAAACACTGTACCACCTGCCAGTAGAGTCAAATATACCACACTTTACCACTTGTACACAAGCTTTTTTTTGTTTTGAAGCAGAACCAACTTTGAAAAAAAAAATTGTAAAAATTACTTGTAACTAACAGTTTCTCTGTCTCCATTAAAGTATGTAGTTATTCCACAGTGACTTGTGAAAAATAGATCAACTTTTAACTCTTAGTTTTTGAAGGAAACAATTTCAGGTACTTTTCACCAACCATTCATAAGAACTTTCTTTGTCTTATTCTCAATAATTTTCTAAATTTGAAACTAACACATCTTCTGAGTTGTTACTTTCTAAATCTAGAATTGGACTTAGAACGAAATTAACAGTGGTAAATGAATATGAAGCCAGATCTGTCTGATCTTGGATCTACAATGCCTGATACTTTAGAAATGAGATTTTCTTGCCAAAAACAGTTCTAAAAAAGGCAACAAATAAATCAAATCTATCTTACTGCATAAAAAAAAAACCCAAACTGATTTACTTAACTCTACCACATGACAAAATTTTAGACTAGTCCATACTGAAAGCATTTGCAGACGACAAATTAAATGTAGCTCAAATGATGAATTCTGTCTTTGATAGGGTAGAAAACATAGTGGGAAAAGGAGAAAATGCTGTTTACCAGCATTTTCTCCTTTTCCCACAATGTTTTCAAAAGACTTCTTCTTCAGGGTCGTTAAAACTGGGGGTTATGTGGTAAAGGGTTAATAGTACCGTTGATACTACCAGTAAACCACTAGCAAAATAGCACAAAACCGCACAGAACATGCAGTCTGTTCTTCCTTTTAGACTGTCCAATGTTTTGAAAGATATTCAAGCTGAAATAGTTTAACTTTTTACCTAATGAGAAAATTTTTTACATGTCCAAGTTGATGGCATTTGCAGATGACAAAACATATGAGACTCAAAAATTGAAATTTGTATTTGAAAGGATAGAAAAAATTGTGGGAAAAGGAGGAAATATTGGTTACCAGCATTTTCTACTTTTCCCACAATGTTTTCAAAAAGGCTGCTCCCTCAGAGCCTTTTAAACATAGGGTTGTATGGTAAGGTTTAACTCAACTTTGCAATATTTATGTCTGTTCTATGAAATGAAAATAATTACATATTCTCTTAGAAGTGATAGATTTCAAATCCAGTTCATGACAAAAAAGTAGGAAAAAGATTAAGCATTAATTGTATTACAAAGTAAAAGTTGTTGACAAAAAGCTTTAAACTAAAAGCATCCACAGACCTAGAATTTCTCCAACACCAATAAACATTCCAGAAATACCAATCAGCCCTTTGGCATTCTTCCCAAAATGCTTGTTATTTGAAATGCATGTCCCATACACACCACTGAAAAATGTCAACTCCACCCCTGAAAAGCACAAGGATCATTGATAATGGAAATGTTTGGTAAGGTGAGTTCTTGATTCTTTTAACATGCTATATTTAGAACTCATCTATAACTTTAAATTAAAGGTCAAAATATGCAAGTCTTCTAATCCGATTGCCCAAATAAGACACAGAAGCCATTACATAATGCTCACAGTATATTCATATTCACGCATCATTTTGTATCCAAATGAGGGATCAGTGCCAAAGCTAGTCAGAAACTGAAAACAAATTCAGAATAATTGACAATTAACAAAATTGTTCCCTTTGGCTGAAAATACAGAAGTATGGTCATAATTATGGAACACTTACATTTTAGTCATACTCTGTAAAAAGAGAGTTTTATGTATCTGCAAAAAGTATTGACCCATGTCAGCCAGTGCAGTCCACGCAAGCTGATAGGGGTCAAAACCTTTAGCTATTAGTAAATTTTCTGCATATCCAAGGACATTCTATATCATAATTCAGCTAGTTTTATGACAAACTAGATTTTTATGGATCCATAATACTATATGGATTGCAACACGCAAAAAGGGGTATTCGGACATTTGCGTAAAGTGTCGTCTCGGATCAGCCTGCGCAATCCGCGCAGACTAATCCGAGACGGCACTTTACAACTACATTAGATTTTATCCTACAGTAGACTTGCGCAAAACAGAAAATTACATAAAAACGGAAAGTGTCGTTTCGGATTAGTATGCGCAGATTGCGCAGGCTGATCCGAGATGACACTTTACGCAAATGTTCGAATGCCCCTTTTCGCGTGTTGCAGGCCATATGACTTGCTTGGTAAAATACATTACAGATATGCATTAAACTCCCTTTTACCTGAGCCCCACTCATTCATTTGCTTCATAAAACATACAAGAGGCACACTACCACATCTTGTCAATATTTCGCTTTGTGGTATTCATGTAAGGCTGGCCGGTTCAAAGTGTTAAAAGTGTTTGGATGTAGAGATACAGTTGGGGACGAAGGATTTCTTTTGAAATGTCGAGTACCCCAGTCTGTTGTATGCATTCAGTGCAGCAGCTAGACAATGAAGCTATATTTGGACAGTTGATTTCTTGTGCCTTTGTGTTTGTTGGAACTGTTTATCATCAGGAAATACATGTAAATAGTCTCATTGACACAAATCATGTCGGTACCAACAGAATGGATTTTGTTTAAGACCAATGAGTGTAATGTATTAATGTCATCTGGATCTCTTTTTGCAGTTTCTTACACGAACTTTTATAGAATAGAAGACATGATTTTATTAAACAATGCAGAGATTATGATTGTAAATACTTTACAGAGGAAAAGTTCATTTTAGCAATGCAACTTTCACATTTTGCAATAAAAGTATGACTTTTTATGCCCATGCAACGGGCATCTTTTGAAAATATTGTGGTATTACAATCAATTACCTGTCACAAACAATTGCTCCTTTTCCTATAATATTTTACATATCACTGAAATAGACCTTTTCTTCAAGAACCTCTCTTTGTAACTGTACTTATCAACTCTTTACCAAAAGACAGTCACAATTTTAGGCTAGTCCAAATTGTAAGCATTTGCAGACAACAAATTAAGTGTGCTTCGAATAATGAGCTTTGTCTACTAAAAGTGTAGAAAACATTGCAGGAAAAGGACAAAATGCTTGTTACCAGCATTTTCTCCTTTTCCCACAATGTTTTCAAAAGCCTTTTTCATCAGGGTCGGGGCTCTTGATTGTGTCGCAAAGGATTAAAGCTATGTGGAAAAAAAAAAAAGTAGGTAGATTGTAGGGTAATGCCATAGAGTAGGAAGAAATATAAGTGTACCTGTGTAGGCTATTGCAATACTTAGCATCAACATTTCCTTGGTCCTCATGAGATGAAAAGATCGCTCTGCCAATGAAAAAGAAATTGGCATTTTTACAGATCACGCATAGATAGCCAACAAAAATATTTAATGTGCTTTCAAATGGGGTGGGGGAAAAGGAGTTTTGACTGCATTCTACATAAATTTTCAATAATTCTTTTCTGTCAGTATACCAGCATGATCTTATATTAGAAAAATTCTTGATGAAAATTGAAACTGAATGTGAATATATTGGCAGTTTTAGATCTTTACCCTTCAAATGTGTATCATGGGCACTATAAGCCAAATCAGGGCAATACCAAGGGTTTTTGAGCAAGAGTTTCTCACAAAATGTGAAATTGTGCACATCTTAGATCTGATGCCTGATTTACTAAAATTCTTCATTCATTTCTAGTATAAATTAAATTCCATTCTGTTCTTAGACTAGCCATCTGCATTAAAGCCATATTTAATTTGTTTTCTGTAAATAATTTCAATTTGGACACCACTCAAATTTGCCATCTGGTAAAGAGTTAACTTAGAATGGTTTGGGAGTATAGGCCAAGATTACACCTTCTGTCTGTAAAAGCACCTAGAATAACTCTTTTAAGTTAGTAGGAAATAGTGGTATTGGGGTTCAAATCCCATGACAAGCAAGCTCAATCTTTTGAACTTCCTATACAACAGCATGAGTGCAATCATCCAAAGTTATTTTTATACGTTCTAAAACTTATATACTTTCTCACATCAAATATCGAAATATTAAAAAGGCACATATGAAATACAAACTCAGTGCTTGTAGAGGTGTGTCCACTGCAGCTTGAGCACTGAAAAAAAAAAATGTACAACACAGGGATCATATGCTTTACATAGATAAAGACCACTATCACAAGCTTGACCATTTACCAAACAATTCTGTGTTTTAACAACTTTGAGGAAAAAGGCTTTTGAAACATTGTGGGAACAGAAGAAAATGTTGTCAATCAGGATTTCTTCCCCAATATTTTCTACCACATCAGAGACAAATTCCACCATTTCAGCCAAAATTATTTGTCGTCTACAAATCTTTTGAGATTGGACAAGTCTAAAAGTTTGGCATCTAGCATCTCACTTTCTGTAAAAGGTTAAATAAATTGATATGTGAAGACCTCTATTTTATTATAACTTTATCTTTTGTAAAGCAGACATACAAAATATGACTGCAGCATTTTGGAGACATTCATAGGTATGTGATGCAATGTTCCCACATAAATTTAATGGATTACATACATGTACTTTGTTTTTCAGGAAGTGAATGCAATTTCTTCATACCTCTTTGCTTGTTACATGCAAGTATTCATTTGAGATTCGTTTATCCTGATACTAATTTTCAAACCAGAAGTATTGAAGCTTTTTATGTCAAGCCTATCACTTTATATTCATTCATTTGTATTTCATTTCATATCTATTCATATTCATAGAAAAAACAACAGTAAATTAAAAAAAAATAACAAAAATGAAACCCTACATAAATTCAATCACAGCTTAGAAAATTACCTGGAATTCAGATTGACTAGATTATCTGCATCACTAGTTCGTCTTCTTCTAAGCAACAACAAACACAAACACCCTAAAGCACCTGCTCCACTTAGTGCTAAAAATAGCTTGGTTCTTTCGTCTTTTGTGATTTCATCTGCACCATTAAGAATAAAATGGGAATAAGCATTGCCCCATATCAAACTGAAATAAAAAAGGTTAAAAAAAAGGCAACTATGAACAAATGTTGTTTTCTGGCACATCCACTACTCTTTGTAATGAGAGCCGTCATTAATGATTATGTATGTGATCAGATTGAACTACAGTTTCATTTATTCTATGCTAGTACTTTATTTGTTACTGGTATTTCATGCTATATCACCATCTAATCTTTTGAGCACTGAATTAATGAAACGGACCTTTTCAATCAAGAAAAAAGAGTTGGAACCTTGTTTTGGCCAGAATACAATGTATATAACAAATTCACAGACAGTGTGCATCTAAAATAAGATTGCATGTTCTGTCCAGCACCTAAAGTATTATGGTATTTTAACATAACAATTCACCTATTTTCTTAATTTCTCCCTGGCTACTTTGAATCCATTACTTCATCAGTCATATTATTTGGACACCTGCAGGTAAGCCAATACTATTTCCCATACCCTGATAGTATCTCGGGGTTCAAGAGTAATATCACCAAAGTTCTATACTAATACCTATATTGTGGGTACTTATTAGAAATATCAGATTAAGACAATTCTAATCAATACCTGTTTTCTAGATTTCAGAGAAAAACTAATGTTATAGCTCTTTGCTAACCAGATGACAAAATGTCAGACTCTTCTATACTGAAAGCATTTGCATATGACCAATTAAGTGTAGCTCAAAGGATCTTTGAAGATATGAAGATAATTCTAGTTTCTCCTTTTGCCTAAACACAAATGTTTGGATCATTTGGTAGAGGAGAAAGATTTCCATACACCAAGTTATCTCACCCTCAGGAGGGAGCAACTACTATGAGGGTTTTATGGTATGTGGTACAAATCACGACAGAGCCAGTACCTTGAACACACAGCCTCCTGTCTTACAGACAAGCACTGATATGAAAGACAGCAAACTTCCAAAAGAGTTTGTCCAGAGAGACACAGAGCAGCAACAATGACTTATCTGACAGTGTACCATTCTCTCATATTAGACAAGCAACCAAATGCAAGAAGCCAAACTTTGAAATGTCTTGAACAAAAGTCAAAAATACATGTACACCATGACTGCTCTTGCTGTGTTGCATTCTCTCACATTACAAAACTAATGGTATTGCCACAATTTATGATTCAAGTGGGTGTATTCAAAATTAAGACTAGACTAAATTTTAAATCTGGCAATGAAATAAATACATGCCCAATAAATTAAAAGTTTTTTACACTATTCTCAAAATTTGATTTTCAGTAACATTTCAGGAATATTTCTTCATAGCACAGTTAGCACGGCCTGTCAATAGTGGTATGGTAAGTATAAATATGTACATAAATGCACTACTAACCTACACTGCAGAAGGGCCCAAAATATCCCACTGTTGCGAGATATGGTTTCTGAGTCAGAATTGATGGTCAAAAAATTTCCTTGGCCAGTCCATAATACTGAAGAAGGCAGAATAACATCATGACTTACAAACCTGAATAACACTTTACTAGATGATAAAATTTTAGAGTTGTTTGATTTGAAAGTATTTAAAGACAACAAATTTAGAATAGCTCAAAATTTAACGATGTCATTATTTGTGAACTGTCTTTGAAAGGGTACATGACATTCTGAAAAAAGGAGAAAATGCAGGTTACCAGCAATTTCACATTTTCCTACAATGTCTTCAAAAGCATCCTTCCAAAGGATTTGTTGAAACAAAAATTTATACTTGTCCAAATTGTCAGCATTTTCAGCCAACAAATTAAGTATTGTTCAAATGATTGAAATGATGTTTTACAAGGTTACAAAACATTGTGAGAAAAGGGGATATGCTGGTTACTAGCATTTTCTCATTTTACTACAATGTTTTCAAAAGTTTCCTCTCTCAGGGTTGTTAAACACAGTAAAGGGTTAAGCAAGTTTTAACCCTGTAGCACACAATCCCGAGTTTTAACAACCCTGAAAAAGAAGACATTCGAAAATATTGTGGGAAAAGGAAGACATACTAGTAACCAGCATTTTCTCCTTTTCCCACAATGTTTTTTACCTATTCAAGGACAAAAACTATCCTTTGAAAAACATTTAATTCACTGTCTGTAAATTCTTTCAATATGATGAGTCTAAGATTTTGCTGTGTGGTAAATGGTTAACCAGATCTTAGAAATACTGAAAAATAACCTAATAAGAATCATCAAAACAGCACTGTGTGCTATAGCCATTTATCAAGAGAAAAATAACTCACATTTATACTATGGGCTCAAATTAGTCAAATGCCCTACATTTATGATGTAGTTTACAATGATTTATCGATAATTGGCAATTATCAGGGAAGCCATACACTAACAATTGTATATATTGGTACATGTATATTCTTTAGCCTGTAACTGGTCTTATGATTTGCTAAGACTGAACATCTAAGCCAAGCAGGCTGCTAGTTCAGGAATTAGACATGTAATTTAACTTAACATGGTATTAATGGTGAATTCATACAGCCCAAGGCCTTATTCAAAGTTGAATCCCCTGATTACCTGCACTTTCTCCTTTTTCCACAGTGTTTTCAATCCTTTCAAAGATAAATCAGCCACATTCAATTTGCTCTCTGAAATTGCTTTCGATTTGATTGAGGCTAAAATATTGTTGCTTGGTAAAGATTTTAGCAAACTTTTAACCAAAGCTCCCGATAAACCCTATGTTGTGGGTACTCATTAGAATCGTCTCGATGAGATGATTCTAATAAGTACCAACAACATAGGGTTTAGTGCAGAATAATTAATATTTTCAATTTTGAAATCAAAATCACTCCCTCTATCTGGAGCTCTGTTTTAATATTTTGGTGTGACATTACTCAAAGATAGAAATAAGGGGATTATTTAGTAAATAGGCTATAGATACAGCTTGAAATTGCCTTGTCTCTTGATTAAAACGTATGCTGTGTGTACTCATTAGAATTGTTTTGAATGGACAACTTAATGGGCACCCAAAACATTGAAGAATTCTCCCCTGATTACTACCCATTCCAAGGTTTAATTATCGTAAGTCTCTTTATTGTCATTACTGCAACAAGATACAATAAAATTCTGAAACAACAACTAAAATACATAAAGATTTCTTCCATCAAAATATTTTTATAAACATTTTTAATTCATAAAGTAATTTCAGAAAACATTCAAATTATTTAAAACCAGAAGAGATTTTCTTAAGGTCAAGAAATAAAATGGCAATACTCACTTGCAGCTCCAAATCCTATCAAGACAGATGTTACATACAAGGCCCAAGTCATTGGTTTTAGAAAGGAAACAATGAACAACCTGAAATGGGATATATACAGTATATGAGTGGTGCTCTGGAAAAAAGGGGGTTTAACTCTTTACCAAAAGACAAAATTGTGGACATGGCCAAATTGAAAGCAGTTGCAGACGACAAAATAAATGTTACTGAAATATTGAAATTTGTTTTGGGAAGGATAGAAAATATTGTGGAAAAAGGATTTAAATGCTGGTTACCAGCATTTTCTCCTTTTCCCACAATGTTTTCAAAAGGCATCTTTCACATGGTCATGAATAGTTGGGATTGTGTGGTAAAGGGTTAATGTATCTGTGTGACCCATTGTACCAAGCAAATCATAACATAATTCTTGATCAAAGCTATCAATTTTGTGTAACAACCAACTGAATCATGAAGTAAACTGGTCCTTTGACATTTAGTAAATTAATCAATTTCAGAAAGTTTCGAGCAGGTCAGCCTGCACAGAGTGCTTGCTGAATACAAGTCAATACATGTTTCTATTTTCTTTGAACTTTTGAGAACTTTATGCTATGCTGAAATGATGAATAAGAAGTTTCACTTACAGGTAGAGGAGGGATCCAATGAACATTGCTGCCCTGGGACCTATCAATGCAATGGCAGATGGGGCCACCCAGTTAGACACAGAAAACACGACATATATGATACTCAGGCTGAAATATAGAAATAAAATGAACATTTCAGACAAAAATGCCCTAACTATGGCACAACAAGAGGGCCATTGGCCCGAAAGTGCTCACCTGAGTAAAGTCATCTATGATTGATAAAGTCAAACACAGCTTGGTTGTGATGATGTAAACATGTGAGTGTTAGTGACCTATTTTTTTGGACCTACATTTTGACCTGACATGACCCAATTTTGATCTTGTCTCAGAAATTATCTGGGGAAACGTTCTGACCAATTTTCATGAATATCAGAGGGATAATGTGGCCTCCAGTGTGCACACAATGTTTTTCTTATATTTTCCAAATGACCCAATATTTGACCTGGCATGACCAATTTGAAATTTGTCCACAATATCAAGAAGACAAATATTCTGACCAAGTCTCATGAGTATCCAACTTGAAAAAATGGCATCTATAGTGCACACAAGGTTTTTCATAGCTTTATCCCAATGACCTACTTTTTGACATGACAGGACCAATTTTTTATCTCTTACTAGATATAATCAAGACAAACATTCTCACCATGTTTCATGAGTATTAGACTGAAAATGTGGCCTTTGGAGTGCACACAAGAATTTTCCTAGATTTGTTAATGTGACCTACATTTTTACCAGACTTCACCTTATTTCAAACTTGTCCCAGATTTCATCAAGATAAACATTATGCAAATTTCATGAGTGTTGAACTGAAAATATGGCCTCTAGGGTGAACACAAGGTTTTTCTGAGATTTAATCCAGTGACCTACTTTTTGACCCAATGTGACCAAATTTTGAAATTGTCTGAAACGTCATCAAGACAAGCATTCTGACCAAGTTTCAAGAGTTTTGGATTGAAAATGTGGCCTCTAGAATACACACAAAGTTTTTCTGATTTTTGTCCCTGTGACCTAACATGACAGAATATCAAAGATGTACCAGATAGTATCAAGACAAACATTCTGACCAAGTTTCATGAGTATAAGACTGACAATGTATCCTCTAATGTGCACAGAAGGTTTTTCTGAGATTTGACATGGTGACCTACATTTGGACCCGACAGGGCAAAGATCCAATTTCAAACTTGTCCCTAATATCATCAACACAAATCCTTTTTTTATGAGTAATGGACTGAAACTGTGTCCTCTAGAATGCACACAAGGTTTTTCTAAAATTTGTTCTTGTGGTCTTTTTTTGACCCAAGGTGACCCAATTTTGAACTTGTCTGATATATCATCAAGAAAAACATTCTGACCAAGTTTCATGAGTATCAGACTGAAAATGTGGCCTCTGGAATGCACACAAGGTTTTTCTATGATTTGTCCCAGTGACCTACTTTTTGACCCCATGTGACCCAATTTCAAAGTTGTCCAAGATACATGTACATGTATTAACAAGACAAATATTTTGAGCAAGTGTCATGAGTATAGACTGAAAATGTGACCTTTAGAGAGCACACAAGGTTTTTTCTAAGAAAAGTTTACCCTGGCGACCTACTCTTTGACCCAATATGACCTAATTTTATACTTGTCCAAGATATTATCAAGACAAACATTCTGACCAATTTTCATGAAATGCACTGACAAATATTTTATCTACACCAGGGCTTTCCCTGGATTTTCTTCTTTGGGGGTCATTGGACTCCCTTCAAATGAATAAAAGAAGGCAAACATTTAAATCTTGAGGATCTTTTGAAAAATTTAAAGGTCCAAATTCAAAGAAACAGGGGCTTAGGGTAAACCTTGTACATAACATGTAATTATATAATATATGATATCAAATGATGTAAAAAATATTCAGTGTTACCTGACATAGCCATCGCCCTTAAAATCCCCATTTGTCTCATTTTTAGCACTATCCAATACTGTTTTCTGGATGAAAAAAAAAAAAATATATATAATGGGTTACCATTTCAACAACAAATTTAATCATTTGAGTCACATTTGTTATCTGCAACTCCTTGTAATTTGGATTTGGACAAAATAAAATTTTGTCATTTGGTAACCATTTGGTAAAGGGTTAAACCTTGAAAGTTTACTAGATAAAAAGCTGTCTGAATGAAGATAAACCACTTACTTATAAATTAGCAGTTGGTATTCAGATGTTTATCTTGTAATCATACTAGTGCAACAAAAATTATCTACATGCAACACAGTCTGATATATTCATTTCATTCACATCTCAGTACATCAGCAATCTTGGTTATATTGTTTAAGGGTGACAAAATTTAAACCATGACAATGTCAAAAACATGACTGGGCTGAAAAAATTTTGTGATTCAAGTCGAAAGGTTTATATTTGAATGTTTAGAAAACATTGTGGAAAAGGAACGATGTTTTCAAACAGCCTCTTCATCAGGAATGTAAATGGACTTGTATGGATAAGGGTTAACTCATTATCTCCTGAAACAAATAAGCTGCAGAGTGAAGATGACTTTGAAGCCACTCTTGTAAAATATGGATAAGCAACATAAGTCAGGATCTAACGCTTTACCACACAACAAAATTATGGACTGGACCAATTTCAAAGCATTTGCAGACGACAAATCAAATATTCCATAAATGGTGATTTCTGCATTTAATAGGATAGAAAACATTGTGGGAAAAGGAGAAAATGCTGGTTACCAGCATTTTCTCCTTTTCCCACAATGTTTTCAAAGGCCTTCTCTTTCAGGGTGGTTCAAACTCGGGATTGTGGTAAAGGGAGAAATCATTGTTTGAAACAGTCTTTAGATGCAGTCTGATCTTAGATGAGCACTGTTTCACATATTGCATAAAAGATTCTTTTCTGCAGTCTGATCCTTCTCAGGAAAAGGATCAAAAGTACCCTGGTCTAAAAATGCCCACTTTGTCCTCTTTACTAAAACAGCCAGTACATATGTATCAAGAAAGGCTCCCTTTTTACGTACCGTAGTTTTTTTCATTTTATAGTTAGAATGACTTTTACCTTTTTCCCTTCTTTCCCCCATGCCTATGTCTTTTTAATAAATTTCATTGCTTTTCTTTGTTCTATTTTACATGAGTTAAAATCCCCAATCATATAGTCAGACACAGATATAAAGGGAAGTCTTGAAAAAATTCCTTGAAGATAAACAAATATTTTCCCTCTGATCCATACTTTCAAACCTTAGATCATTACAAATAAGTACAAAATATGCCTTGTCAACATATTCTGAATGATGAACAGAAAGATTACCATATTAACCATGACAAAAATTACTTGTGTTCCTTTTTGGATAGCATCAACTTTAGGACTGTAGTTTTGAAAATGGACCATTTGGACTCGGATCCCTTGATTCTGTCCTAAATTTGCTGTAAAAGACCCGGGCCTAGATGACCCATTCAAGCAACCTAGAGTAGACAAAGCCTCTAGGTTGATACTACTCGGATAAAACGACATCAGGCAGAAAGGACCCAGACTCTTAACTCGATCAAATATATAGGGTAATTGGTAGAAATTTATAATGGCAAATTAGCTATAGATGCTACATTGGTAATTTAGCACCACTTTTCTGTCACCAGTCCAAGCAGTAATAAGACGTTTAGCCCCCAAGATGTTTCCCCCCTGGTCGATTCCCCCTCTGGTCGTTTCGCCCCTATTTTTCACCTCTCGTTGTTTCGCCTCCGAACCCTAGTCATTTCCCTGCAAGTCATTTCGTCCCAAACCATGGGGGGGGGGGGGAGAGAGAGAGAGAGAGAGAGAGAGAGAGAGAGAGAGAGAGAGAGAGAGAGAGACAGACAGAGAGAGAGAGAGACAGACCGCACCTTTAGGAAAAAAAAAAAAAAAAAAAAATGATTTGTTCATAGTACTTTGAATGGCAATGTCAATTATGAATTATGACTTTGAATGACAATGTAAATTATGATTATGACAACAATTTTCAACATTAAGGAAAAGGAAAACACCAAGGAAAAACAGTAAGAAATTATATCTGTTTACCGATGTAGGCATCCTTTGTAGTCTTTTAATCAAATAAACTGAAGTATTACATGTTTTGATTAATACTGTTGATCACCCTGTGTATTTAGTTTGAGCTAATAAACACTCGATGTTCACTCAATTAATGTGATTATTGGCAAGGTGTGAAAACAGTTGCTCAATGCAAAATTAAACGTCTTTAATTATCTCCTTAGCACCTTTACCAGTATAGTGTTTAAAACTGGTCGGCTGTAGGGAGTAAATTTGACAAAATTGGTTAATCTTTTGTTTCAAGTAAATCTTTCATATACAATCCCTGTTCAAAGTATACTAAAGCGGAATATTCTGTTTTGTGCATTGCATACGTGTCAGATCGAAGTAAATGATCGCCGCCATACAATGGCAGTGACGACTTCAATTTATTTACTTCTCTTTCACCTACAAGGGTATCTTTAAAAACTTTCAAGATATCTAAAATTTTTCTCTGGTTTAAAGAGTACATTGTGTTGTCGGTCAAATATATTTTCAACTTGTGCAGTCATAATCCTAAATTACACCCAATTATCAATGCATTAATTACTTATTACACAATCTATGCCATTTCGGCTGTGCTACTGTGAAGTCGCTTGGTTGATTACGCTAATCCTTTCTTGTATTATCATTCATTACTTTATGTTTTTGTACAGTATTTTTTCAGATACATAACAGGTTAAGTTTTTTTTTTTAACAAAACCTTGATGCCTGCATCAAATTTTAAACATCAAACTCCATGTGTTTATATATCTGTACGTAGAAAAACAAATGTGTAATAAGATTTTAATATCTTGATTAATCATTTATACTTCTGAGGTTCGTTGTGAATGGGGTGGATTGATATCAAGAGTGCATGTATGCGTTGATGAGAGAGAGAGAGAGAGAGAGAGAGAGAGAGAGAGAGAGAGAGAGAGAGAGAGAGAGAGAGAGAGAGAGAGAGAGAGAGAGAGAGGTGCAGTACAGAGATAAGATTGAGAACAGTTTTGTCTCAAATAGCATACAATAATCGAAGCAGCAGTTTTACTACATGTATCATAATCATTAAATGTATGCATGTTTTCTGTTTCATGTGAGAGTGCTTATGACTATCGATGTGCTTATCACGGCAAAGTCAGAACTGTGAAGTGGCTTGCTGGACAACACATACCCTTAAGTAAGTCAATGTGAATTTTGGATTTGATGAAATATTAATTATCATAGCATAACAAATCATCCGATTACTATTCTGTATTTAACCCGTTGTATATCTCTTTGATATTTGAAACCAATTTATCCTTTGATCACAATGTGTTTGTCATTCACTCTATTATATATTCATCAAAGTATACGAAATTACCACAGACCATGTTTGGCACGAGAAGGCTGTTTGATCGAGCATTTACTAGAAAATACAATCATACATGAACAAAAACTTGAAAATGTCGGAACTCGGACATGTCAAATTATTTCTGCTAACTTTGACCAAAAAAAAAGGATCGTTGTAGAGCTTAGATGATAAGTTTCTTTCATTACAAAATATTTTTGCTTTCTTTTAAATCAAAATAATGTTTAACCTTTTACCACACAAACATGAATTTTAACGACCATGAGGAAGACGGCTTTTGAGGACATCCTGCAAAAAGGAGAAAGTGCAAGTAACCAGGGTTTTCTACTTTTTCCACAGTGATTTCTAGTTCCAACTGAACGTCAGCAAATACTCTGGTAAAGAGTTAAGACTTGGGGATAGATATGGGGATAATATATTGAGTTCAGGTCATGGGCATAAAACTTCAGTTGGCTGTTATTCCGTCACATTTTGTATGAATTGAATTTTTTTTTAACACCATTGGAAAGCTATTGAAAAAAAAAGACCCTGTTTGATACTAAATTCATTGATGTTTGCCATTGAATTAAGATTGATGATTAGGAGTCCAGTTATCTAAACTATGTAAATGCCAAAAAAAAAAAAAAAAAGGCAAACTTTGTACCTATCTGTCATACACGATATATCACGAAATAGTTTCCCTGATGTTTTCTATGATACAAGGAATTAAGCATAGGAGCCGGATTTGTGTAATGCATGAAATACCTGCATGAAAATACGAAAATCTTACCCGTTTTTGATTGACAGTACTTCAAAATATATTTCATTGATCATATTGTATATCATATGAAAGGCTGATATCTATTTTAAATTTAACACTAATTTCAGCAAAATCAAACTCACCATTGTCCTGTTAAAGATGACTAAAAGTTCAAAGATCCAAATTAGTTTTACCTTGGATAGGGGCGAAACGACAAGGGGGGAACAACTAGGGAGGCAAAACCACAAGTGGGGGCAAAACGACTTGGGGAAAAAGAACAGGGGGGAAACGTCCTGGTGGCGAAACGACCAGGGGAGGAAATGGTTTTGTGGCGAAACGTCTCGGAACCGTCCAAACTATCAACAAGATGTTGCAACAAGATCCAAACTAACCATTAGAACAAAACGAAACAATTATTTACCTCCACCATACCAGTCGTCTGGAAAGCTGTGAAGATAAACATAAAGGATAATCCCAGCATTACAATGTTGTAGAGGCGAGCATCACAGTAACTGTCACCCGCCATCTTGGACAACTATTTTGTCACATGACTTGAGGGGGGGAATCCAAGCCTGGTTCAGTATCTAGATTTTAACACATGCAGCGCAAAGGAGGCCTTATCAGTAATATCAGTCTCGACCAAAAAGGATATCATCTATTACGTTTAGAATAGACTTCATACTACAAGTTTTTCAATAAAAATTGGTTTAAGATTGAAGAATGTTCTTTTTGCCAAATTAAAGTTTTGAATTAGATCTGCGAAAAAAAACATGTTCGCTCAATTCTTTCATTTTACTACTTGAGGGGCAAACCTCGGCAAACCTCGGGTGATCCGGTGTTGGCCCTCGTTACAACTCGACCGATTCCGTACAGGTCTACTAACCACTCGTCACAACTCGGCCGATTCCCTACCTGAGCGTACCTACATCTAACCTCGTCTGCACCAGGTTTCCACACTCGTCACAACTCGCCCGATTCCGTACAGATCTAACCTCGTCCTTTTCCATTTTGAAATACTACCCATCCTATGATCTTTTAAAAACATGGCGACCTATTGCTGAAAAATGCCAATTATATTGATCGACTGAGTTAGAAAACAATAATTATTGCACAAACTGTTTGTCATCGGAAATGTATAAATTTAGAAAGATTCCCACGGAAAATTATTCATGACCAGTATTTACTTTCAAAGAGAGGTGTTAAGAATTTAAAAACATGTAGCGGTGTAGATCTACTTCCAGCAAAGAAATGTAGGTGTAGGTGCATGTCAAGCTACATGGTACAGCCCAGGGGCTTGATCAACAGATCACCCGAGGTTTGCCAAATGGGTGCATATCAAGCCGTTTGCACTGTAGACCTGCGCATGTCATATTCTTCAAAGATCTTCGACCTGTCTGCTATGACACATCACTATCCCGAACAGGATAGATTTTAATATGCAGTGTGTAAACTAAAACTCGCTGCTAGTAAAGTAGCAATGGAGAAAATGGCCATAAACAAATGCTCTGAGGACAAATCTAGCCTGCTTTTCGCTCCAAATTTCATAAAGAATTAATTATTTCAAACGAGAAAATGCTGTTTATATACAGTATATATTTCATTTATGAAAACAGGCCCTAGAGGCTTGGGCAATAGCTTCTGTATACGCCCAGACATTACTTGTTGCTAATTCTCTGGAAAAACCCTGCACAAATCCTGGTTTCCCTTAAGTCTATGTTTAGAAACTGTATTCAAAGATGAACAATAAAATAATAGTACTTATTTGTAAAAACTATTTTTCCTATTTTGAAAAAAAAAAAAAAAAAAAACATTTCAAGAAGTCTGGAGCGCAACACAGGCTAGAATTTTCCACATAGATATTGTTTATAGCCATTTTCTCCATTGCTACTTTATTATAGCGGCGAGTTTTAGTTTACACACCACGTATTAATAATATTTATCCTGTACAGGGTAGTAATACGTCATAGCAGGCAGGTCAAATCTATGAAGAACATTCATGACACACACAAACAACGTTAGGCTGCCACTTTACGCGATAAAGCCGGCGGATTACCCGAGGTTTGCCGAATGTTTAAAATTGAAACCTTGATATGTAGTTACGGAATCGGCCGAGTTGTGACGAGTGGTAGACCTGAATTACGCATTGGACATTTTTCGACGAAATGGGAGAAATGGCAATGGATGGGTGATAATGAAATAATCAGTATGACAGGAAATTCGTAGACCTGAATTTGAATAAAGAGACAATACAATTAACCCTTAAGCAGCTAGGGGCAGCTCACCAATTTTTTCCGGACAGTGTAGATCAAGATCAGACAGCAGAGAAAATGCAGTTTGAAACTGAATCTACACTAACCGATATGGAGATACTTTTCTCGAAAAATAAATTTGAAATGACATTATTCGGGTTTTCACAGTCGGCTTGAAAATTTTATCTAACGTAGGCCTATTTAGCAGGATAAGGGTTAATGGTTCGAAATTCATGTTTTGTCCTATTCTAGATATTCTTTTCAATAGATCTACTATCATTTACCTGTGCAAAATTGAAAATGGGAGAGAGATGACAGAATGGAAACCGTTGCAAAAATTGCATGATAAATGGAACTTCTGCAATGATAAAATAGAACTGTTCGGTACCATTTAACAACGATAGGAAAATTGCGTTCTAGAAAGAAGGTTCTGATAATCATTCTCTTAAGGGCATAGTATTTCTTTCTAAATTGCAGGAAATTAAACTTTCAATGATTGAACAACTATTATTCAATGTTTTTATGTTTTCAGTGTAAATAATTCACTCTTTCAACGGTTTTAATATCCCTACGATTTCTATTTCGTCAAACGATTTCTATTTCGTCCATTTCGTCGAAAATTTCCAATGCGTACTTCAAGACTACCCGTGAACCAGTCCAAGTTCATCCGGGCTACTCGAGAAAGCGTGGAGAAGGTCAAACAGCGCAGAAACGAACAGCTAGGTATTTATGACATAGCTGACTCAAAGAGAAACAAAAACATGAGTTACGGACGAGCTCCCCCGGACACGGATAGCATGATCTCACTGAAGGTCGACAATCTTACGTACAGAACTACACCTGAAGACCTTCGACGAGCATTTGCTAAATACGGTAAGAGAAAGCTCGGCTTCATATTCCGCCATTTTGGAAACGGGTGATTAGCTAACCCTTATTCTGTTAAGATTTGCTATCCAAGTTGTGGTTATAGTTGGTAGGAAAGTAATCATACAGTGTACGATGCCAGCAACAAAATTTAGCAGTAATTTAGGTCCTAAATTCTTGAGATTTTGGGCTTACAACCTTTATATTCATACTTAAGCAATTCATTGGAGGGCACGGCTTCAATTTACAAAAGGAAAACTTAATTTTGCATGTACAGGAAGCAATTTTTTTTTTTTATAAGGGAAAATAATTTTGCATGTACAGGAAACAACTGTTTTTACAAGCAGTCTCCCCATTATTCTCTGCAATAAGTTACTTGGAAAACTTTTTTTTCTCAGGGGATGTTGGTGATGTATACATACCAAGAGACAGATTTTCAAGAGAGAGTCGAGGGTTTGCCTTTGTGCGTTACTATGACAAACGTGATGCTGAAGATGCATTAGATGCTATGGATGGGGCTATACTGGATGGCAGGGAACTTAGAGTCCAGATGGCTAGGTATGGCAGACCATCAGAACCTGTCAAGCGTGGACCAACTAGAAGTAGATATGGAGGTGGTGGTGGGGGTGGTAGAAGCCGATATGGTGGGAGAGGAAGGTAATGATTATGCAACACATAGGTATATGTGTAGGGATAGTTTAACAATTGCCTGCATGCTGTTATTTTCCTGTGATGTTTTAAATTGTCTCCCTCCCCCCTTCCATGTTGAATGCAGTCGTCTGGTCAAGGGATAAACAGTTAAGCACATGTAATTTATTACAACAATTATTCTTAAGTTTAACTTTTTACCTGAATGCTAAGTTTTTGCAGACATTGATTATACATTATTAAATCTTAGCCTGTACTGGTATAGAAAGGAATAAAACAAACAACCATTTTCATTTAGAAACAAGGCATCTGATATTAGTGATTAAAAGGTTGTTTTTGTTGATAATGTCCTAGATATCTGGTTTCACATCAACATTTATCTTTTCAAAGGACTGTTCAAACTATGGGTATTTGAAGCATAGGCAGTTTAGGCCATCCACCACTAGTAAAATATTTTTAACTGTCTTTGAACAGAGAGGCTGTGATATATGAAATTATATTTTAGATCTAGATCAAGATCACGGTCACGCTCTAGAGGTAGGCGTAATAGAAGGTATTCAAGAAGCAGGAGCAGAAGCAGGTCATACTACAGCCGATCAAGAAGCAACAGCAGAAGTAGAAGTCGCTCCAGGAGCCGATCATCTAGGTCAGGATCCAGATCCAACACACCACAGGAGACACAAGAAAACGGAGCAGAGTGATGGCATGATTAAGCATGACTGCTGAGTGCAAAATGATCGAGCATTGAATTCTAATCAGTTGAACCAGAATATAAACTTAAAAGGTTATTGTCTTGTCCTACATACATTTCAATGTGAACTTAGATACTGAAAGTTGAGTAATCATTTGAAAATTGGAATGAAACCGAACTACATTTCAAGCAGAAGTATTTGACAAGTTGCATTTTTTTGTGTTTTTATTATGCCATTTTAATAAAGGTATGACAATGCTACTCCAACTAGAAGGATGCACCCTAATGAGTGAAATATAGGGGCTTAACATATGTTTAGATTTTAACTTTTGTTCTTTAATTTGTTATATTGAAATCTTAATAATCAAGGACTGTCTGTAAATATTTTACTTGAAGATGTTTTTCTTTTTTCAAATTTTTCAGAATCGGTCAATAGATCACTTAAACCATGCCACATATGTATTAAAATGATGTGTATATAGGTTTATTAACCAAGTTGTCTTTTTCTTTAATCTGCCAGGAGCAGTGGGTTCTGATAAAAGTATTGCTGCGAGAGTTATGAGTAGCAGGGAGTGCAGTCTGATGCTGTGACTTGCTGACCGTTAATGCAGATTAAGCTGAGCTGTGTTGCAGTTTTGCAGAGTTGTGGCAGTCCGATGCTGTCCATTTTGCAGTTGCAGCAGATCAACGAGTTGCTGGAAACTTTGCTCCTGCTTCACTGAATATTAAATAGTTACTGGCAGAGTAAACAGATTGCAAATGAAATCTTTAAGAATAAAAAAAAACATTAAAAAAAAAAAAAAACATCTTGACATGGTCTGTAATGCTAGGGATATGTGAATTGAAACAAAAGATTTATCAGGAGAAATTTTCTTTGAGAAAGCTGCCTGTGTACAACTTACATTAACTTAATCTAGGAGGAAATTAGCTTTTAATGTGATAAAGACCTGGCTAGAAATTAAAATCTTAAATGTTAAATTACTTGTGTATTGATCTTAAAGCCATGTATTTAGTTTGGCTTATTGTTAGAAATCCAATAACACAATGCAAACCTCGTATAGTCTCATGACTTCCTATACTTGTTGATGTAATCATCTGAAATAAATGGGGAATTTCTGAACACAAACCTGAGCTATGCACAAAAATTAAAGAGTTAAATATCGTACTGCAGCTAATCTGTTCAAAGAAAAGAAAGGTTTATCAATGAAGAACAGGACAACATCATTTAGTTTAGGAGTGCTATCAGAATATTCAGGTTTGATCCTTTTTGGTGCTGCTGTTCCTTTCAAATTTCCATAGGGTTAAGCACTTCAGAGCCTCAGCCTAGTACCATTAATCCCAGGAAAGTATGCTTGTTTTTGTGGTACGGTTGATGTAACATTGAAAGCTGAACTATTTTAAACTCTGTTCAGAGTTGTAACACAGAGATATTTATCAATAATGTGACTATGTCCTGCAAGTTAGATTTTGTTTTCCATTGAAAGTCGAACATTTGTATCAACTTGTGGAATTATTTGCACACATCTAGATATGGTAAGTTCTGAAGGGCAATTATAGCCCTGATGTCAAAATAAGTACAGTCTGAGCGGTCACTTCTTTTATGTAGGCTTATCTAGGGAAAACTTCAGAAATCTCGTTCCTCACTGTAAAGACCAGAGCAACCAAATTTTGTCCAAAACTTCAAGTGAACCATTGTATCCTCTTTCCAAGGATTGATCATAGTCATTGCGAAAGGATTCATTCTTCTCTAACTGCTGACAGTGGTAATGCGAGAAAGCCGCTGGTGGCTCAGAAAGAACGTTCCACGTAGTACTGGTTAAAGAAACTCCAGGAAATCATGGATAGGTGCAATGGTTGCCGCAATATCACTGGAGTAATGTTGAGAAGAGTTTAAAACTGATCACTAAACCATAGGGCAAAGGGGCTTCTAAACTTTGCAAGTAACTTAATCTAGGGGATTTCTACCGAGGGTGTTCATAGCCCTGGCGTCAAAATTTATCCTTTCACAGGGTTACACCTTTCACATAGACTAATATAGTGAAAACTTCAAAAATCGTTTTTGTTCTAAATGGTGAAAACTATAGGTGTAATAATGTGCTTGCAGTACCATCTAGTTGGCCTGTACCAAGGTTGTTCTAATTATCACCCTTCGGGTAAAAATTGGCCCCACCATAGGGTCACAAGCTTTACACATGCTATGTAGTGAAAACTTATAAAAAAATCTTGTTCCTAATCATAAATCCTAGGGCTACCAAGTTTAGCATGTAGCTTTTTCTAGTGGATCTCTTTTAAGTTTATTCAAAATTAAGCCCCTAGGATCAAAATTTGCCCCACCGGGGGGGGGGGGGGGGGGTCACACCTTTTACAGGAGCGTTACATTATGAAACTTCATATGTTAAAAAGTCTTTTTCTTGATTGGCCTAGACCTGTCTTATCAATTGGACCTCCACCAGAATTGAATTAATTGTAGACTCTGGGTCAATATTATGCCCTGCCCTTGAAGTTACAACTTCCATATTGGCATTTATGGAGATAGTTATGAAAATGATATGGCCCTCTTGTTGAAAATTGTCTTGTTGAAATACTGGCCCACATAGTTCATACATATTTGGAATAATTGATCAATAAGACCTAATTGTATTTGTTAGCAAAATCTTGGCCTGTGATGTAGGTGTGCCTTTTGTGTGTGGGTGTGTGTTTAATTTCAGCTTGAAATTTTATTTGCCATTGATCTTTCTTACAGTTTAATGACCGTCATTGTCAGTTACTTGTATTGCACATTCATTAGGGAGTGACGCCAAACATGGCCATCATGGCCCTCTTGTTTTTATGACATCTCTGAAACTACAGAACAAATGTCAGACTTGACACAAAAGGTTGATTTGTGGTTAAACTTCACACAAATAGTTGTTTTGTGGTTCTCTCAATACTAGGCAAATGTTCCTGGTACTCTGCTTAACACTTTACCACACAATCCTCCGCTTTAACAACCAGAAGAAGGCTTTTGAAAACATTGTGGGAAAAGGAGAAAAATGTTGGTAACCAGCATTTTCTCCCGTTTAGCTCACCCGAGCACAAAGTGGTCAAGGTGAGCTTTTGTGATCGTGCTGTGTCTGGCATGAGTTGTGCATTGTCAACTTTTACCATGTGTATGCTCTAGAGGCTACATTTTCAGTCTAATACTCATGAAACTTGGTCAGAATGTTTGTCTTGATGATATCTCAGACGAGTCCCAAAATAAGTCATGTCTGGTCAAAGACTAGGTCATTAGGTAAAATCTTAAAAGCTTGTGTATGCTCTAGAGGCCACATTTTCAGTCCAAAACTCTTGAAAGCTGGTTAGAATGTTTGTCTTGATATCTCAGACGAGTGTGCAAATGGGTCATGTTGGGTCAAAAACTAGGTCACTGGGTCAAATCTTACGAAAACCTTGTGTACACTAGAGGCCACATTTTCAGTCAGATTCTCCTGAAAGTTGGTCAGAACGTTTGTCTTGATAATATCTTGAATGAGTTTGAAAATGGGTCACATTGGGTCAAAAACTAGGTCACCAGGTCAAAATTTTAAAATAGCTTGTGTAGCTCAGAGTCATCATTTTTTGTCCAATTCTTACGAAAATTAGTGAGAATGTTTGTCTTGATGATCAATATGATGAAATTGAATACTTATGAAAGATTGTCAGAATCTTTGGTTTGATAATTATGGGAAAATGTGCTATGTTTGGCCAAAAATTAGGTCACAGAGAGAAATTCTAGAAAAAGCTTGTGTACAAGCTAGAGGCCAAATTTTCAGTCCAATAATTATGAAAGCTTGGTAGAATGTTTGTCATAATATCTCGAAAGAGATTGAAAATGGGTCATGTTTGGTCAAAAGACTCAGGTGAGCGACTTTAGGGCCATCATGGCCCTCGTTTCATGTTGTTTCCTTGTCAGAGTCAAATACAATTATTCCAGCTACACTTGTCGTTTGCAAAAGCTTCAAATCTAGACAAGTCTTGCATTTTGTCTTTTTTAGCTCACCTGAGCAAGAAGTGCTCAAGGTGAGCTTTTGTGATCGTGCTGTGTATGCTCTGGAGGCCACATTTTCAGTTTGATACTCATGAAACTTGGTCAGAATATTTGTCTTGATAATATCTTGGACTAATTCGAAAATGGGTCATGTGGGGTCAAAAACTAGGTCACTAGGTCAAATCTTAGAAAAACCTTGTGTACGCTCTAGAGGCCACATTTTCAGTCCAAAAGTCTTGAAAATTGGTCAGAATGTTTGCCTTGATGATATCTTGGATGAGTTTGAAAACAGGTCATGTGGGGTCAAAAATTAGGTCACTAGGTCAAGTCTTAGGAAAACCTTTTGTACGTTCTAGAGGCCACACTTTCAGTTCAAAACTCTTGAAAGTTTGCCAGAATGTTTATCCTGATGATATCTTGTATGAGTTTAAAAACAGGTCATGTCAGGACAAAAGCTAGGTCAATAGGTCATATCTTAGAAAAACCTTGTGTACGCTCTAGAGGCCACATTTTTAGTCCAAAACTCTTGAAAGTTGGTCAGAATGTTTGTCTTGATAATATCTTGGATGAGTTTGCAAATTGGTCATGTCGGGTCAAAAGCCAGGTCACTTGGTCAGATCTTAGAAAAATCTTGTGTACGCTCTACAGGCCACATTTTCTGTCCAAAACTCTTGAAAGTTGGTCAGAATGTTTGTTGGCTCAAGAGCTATTGTGATCACTCAACGTCCGTCGTCGTCGTCTGTCCTGTCTGTTCACATTTTTTGTTTACACTCTAGCATCTACAAATATAAACCAATCAACACCAGTCTTGGTCAAAATGTATATGACAATAAGATCTCGGATGAGTTCGATTATGGGTCTAATCAGACCAGAATGACTGGAGTTATCTTCCCTTGAATTAGAAAAATTGTTATATTTGACTTCGTTTACACTCTAGCATCTACAAACATAAACCAATCAGCATCAAACCTGGTCAAAATAAATATGACCATAAGATCTTGGATGAGTTCCATTATTGTTCTAATCGGACCAGAACATCCCGAGGTATCTGTCCTTGAATTAGAAAAATTGCTATATTTGACTTTGTTTTATACTCTAGCATCTACAAATATAAAGCAATCAGCACCAAACTTGGTCAAACTATATATGACCGTAAGATCTCAGATGAGTTCGATTATGGGTCTAATCAGACCAGAACAACTGGAGTTATTTGCCCTTGAATTAATATAAATTGCTATATTTGACTTTGTTTACACTCTAGCATCTACAAATATAAACCAATCAGCACCAAACTTGGTCAAAATATATATGACCTGAAGATCTCGAAGTAGTTCGATTATGGGTCTTATCGGACCAGAACGACTGGAGTTATCTGCATTTGAATTTAAAAAATTGCTATATTTGACATTGTTTACAGTCTAGCATCTACAAATATTAACCAATCAGCACCAGACTCGGTCAAAATATATATGACAGTAAGATTTCAAATGAGTTTGATTATGGGTCTAATCAGACCAGAATGACTGGAGTTACCTTCCCTTGAATTAGAAATATTGCTATATTTGACTTTTTTTACACTCTAGCATCTACAAACATAAACCAATCAGCATCAAACCTGGTCAAAATATATATCACCATAAGATCTCGGATTGAGTTCCATTATTGTTCTAATCGGACCAGAACATCCCGAGGTATCTGCCCTTGAATTAGAAAAATTGCTATATTTGACTGTTTACACTCTAGCATCTACAAATATAAAGCAATCAGCACCAAACTTGGTCAAACTATATATGACTGTAAGATCTCAGATGAGTTCAATTATGGGTCTAATCAGACCAGAACAACTGGAGTTATTTGCCCTTGAATTAATATAAATTGCTATATTTAACTTTGTTTACACTCTAGCATCTACAAATATAAATCAACCAGCACCAAACTTGGTCAAAATATATATATGACCTTAAGATCTCGAATTAGTTCGATTATGGGTCTTATCGGACCAGAATGACTGGAGTTATCTGCACTTGAATTAGAAAAATTGCTATATTTGACATTGTTTACAGTCTAGCATCTACAAATATTAACTAATCAGCACCAAACTTGGTCAAAATATGTATGACCTTAAGATTTCAAATGAGTTTGATTATGGGTCTAATCAGACCAGAACGACTGGAGTTATCTTCCCTTGAATTAGAAATATTGCTATATTTGACTTTGTTTACACTCTAGCATCTACAAACATAAACCAATCAGCATCAAACCTGGTCAAAATATATATGACCATAAGATCTCGGATGAGTTCCATTATTGTTCTAATCGGACCAGAACATCCCGAGGTATCTGTCCTTGAATTAGAAAAATTGCTATAATTGACTGTTTACACTATAGCATCTACAAATATTAACCAATTGGCACCAAACTTGGTCAAAATGTGTAATACCATAAGATCTCAGATGACTTTGATTATGGGCCTACTTGGACAAGAATGACTGGACTTAATCTGCCCTTGAATTAGAGGTATTGCTATATATGACTTTCCTTACACTCTAGCATCCACAAATGTTAACTAATCAGCACCAAACTTGGTCAAAATGTATGGCCATAAGATCTTGAATGAGTTCTATTATTTGCCTTATTAGAATAGAACAACCTGAGTTATCTGCCCTTGAAGGAGAAAAGTAGCTATATTCAACTTGGTTTACACTCTAGCATCTACAAATCTTAACCAGTCAGAACAAAACTTGGTCAAAGTGTATATGGCCATAAGATCTCAGATGAGTTAAATTATGAGCCTTATTTGACTAGATCCATTAGATGTTTGTACATAGCCTTATGTCAGGATATTATTAAAAAATTTTCTAGGTATTTCATTATCATTTGGCCTTGAACTTCAATATTTGGTATTTATCTTCATTGTAGACCGTTACTGCTTAGTACTCAGGTGAGCGATATAGGACCAGCATGGTCCTCGTGTTTTGATAATACCTTGGATGAGTTTGAATATAGGTCATGTCAGGTGAAAAACTAGGTCACTAGGTCAAATCTTAGAAAAACCTTGTGTACACTCTAGAGGCCACATTTTCAGTGCAAAACTCTTGAAAGTTGGTCAGAATGTTTATCCTGATGGTATCTTGGACAAGTGTGAAAATGGGTCACATTGGGTTTAAAAACAAGGTCATCCCGTCAAATCTTAGAAAAACCTTGTGTACCCTCTAGAGGCCACATTTTCAATGCAATAGTTATGAAACTTCGTTAAAATGTTTGTCTTGATGGTTTCTTGGACGAGTTTGAAAATGGGTCACATCAGGTCAAACTAGGTCAAATCTTAGAAGAACCTTATGTGCACTCTAGAGGCCACATTTTCAGTGCAATACTCATGAAACTTGGTCAGAATGTTTGTCTTGATAATATCTCGTATAAGTGAAAATAGGTCACATCGGGTCAAAAACTAGGTCTTTAGGTAAAATCTTAGAAAAAAGCTTGTGTGGCTTTAGAGTCAACATTTTCTGTCCAATACTTATGAAAATTAGTCCTAATGTTGTACTTGATGATCAATATGATGAAATTGAAAATGGGTCACATTTGTTGAAAAACTAGGTCACCATGTCAAATCTTGGAAAAACCTTGTGTACACTCTAGAGGCCACATTTTGTGTCCAATACTTATGAAAGGTGGTTAAAACCTTTGTTTTGATAGTATCTACAGTGGGAAAATGGGCTATGTTTGGCCAAAAAGTAGGTCACTGAGGGAAATTTTAGAAAAAGCTTGTGTACAAGCTAGAGGCCAAATTTTCAGTCCAATAATTATGAAAGCTTGGTAGAAAATGTTGAAAGAGATTTAAAATGGGTCATGTTTGGTCAAAAGACTCCGGTGAGCGACTTCAGGGCCATCATGGCCCTCTTGTTTTGTAAAGAGTTTAAAATCTATGCGCATGAAATATATATTAGGAGTTGCCAAGAGATACCCTTCAGAAACTAATGGGACCTCAGTGGTATTGTTAAAGAATTTTGTTAATTCAATTGTGTGTTAAAACCAGACTCGGCTGTTCAACCCATCTCCTAAATCTACACTTTTATAGCAGTAGCATAAATGAAAAAACCATTGCAAAATGTGTGTGTTGTCCAAATGTCAATAATGACTAGAGGTCACATTTTCAGTTTCTGAGTATGCTAGAGGTCATATTTTCAGTCCAAAACTCATGAAACTTGGTCAGAAAGTTTGTGTTGATAATGTCTCAGATAAGCGGGAAATTGTGTAATTCGAGTCAAAAAATAGGCCACTGGTACAATTTTTAGCTCCACTGGCCGAAGGCCAGCGGGCTTATGTCATGGCCTGTTGTCCGTCGTCCGTCCGTCAGTCCGTCCGTCCGTCCGTGCGTCCGTCCGTCCGTGCGTTAACTTTTTTTTAAAACGTCTTCTTCTCTGAAACTACCCATCCAATTTTGATGAAACTTCACAGAAATGATCCTGCCATGGTCCTCTTCAGAATTTCTTGAAAGAATTTAATTCCTTCAAAAACTCTGGTTGCCATGGCAACAAAACTGAAAAATTTTGAAAATCTTTGAAAATCTTCTTGTCTGAAACCGTAAGGCCAAGGGCTACCAAATTTGGCATGTAGCTTTATCTAGTGGACCTCTACCAAGTTTCTTCAATTTATAGCCCTGGGGTCAAAATTGGCCCCGCCCCGGGGGTTACAAGTTATACATGGGCTTATTTAGGGAGAACTTTAAAATTCCTCTTCTACCTAGCCATAGGGCCTAGAGCTACCAAATTTGGCATGTAGCTTTATCTAGTGGACCTTTGCCAAGATTGTTCAAATTATAGCCCTGGGGTCAAATTAGGCCCTGCCCGGGGGTAACAAGTTTTACATGGGCTTATATAACAAGTTTTACATGGGCTTATATAGGGAGAACTTTAAAATTCTTCTTTGACCTAGCCATGGGGCCTAGGGCGACCAAATTTGGCATGTAGCTTTATGAAATGGCAATATTTAGGTTTTTATTATTTACATGAAAGTTTCATTTAATTTATTTAGCAGAATAAGGATTCAGAAGGTCTGCTACATAACAAACAAAGATACTGCCCTTAAAAATACAATGATATGCTCAGTCACAAAAAGAAATTCAAAATGAAAGCACAGCTCCAGATAAGAGAGAGTGATCATATTCTAAATCCATTATTTCTCGTTCAAACCCTATGTTGTGGGTTACATATTTCAGATTCTTTGCTAAAAGTTTGATCTGGCAATGGACGTGGCTGCTGTGGGCTTGGCTTTATTAAAGATTATAACTGGTTATATGACTTAAGTTTACATACTGATAAAAGGAAATAACTCTTGTTCTGTCCATGCAAATATAAATGCACTCAAAACATTGCTGTTCCAGTACATTATAATTTATAGTCTACATCTTTTTTCCTTGCTTCAAAGTATGGTGGAGAATTTTAAAATCTTCTTGTCTGAAACCATAAGGCCCAGGGCTACCAAATTTGGCATGTAGCTTTATCTAATGGTCCTCTATCAAATTCCTTCATATTATAGCCCTGGGGTCAAAATTGGCTCTGCCTTGGAGATCACAAGTTTAACGTGGGCTTATAGGGTGACTGTAATTTAGAATAGTAATCAAGGGAAATAACTCCTGTTATACAAGATAAAGTTTGTTACTATTTACCTCCCTTGATTATCAAACTGCAGTTATACGTTATTGGAGTTTGGTATTCAAGTTTTTTGGAGAGGAAATGTTCTGTTTTAAGAGAGAGTTTTTTTTAACTGTATTTTTTTTTACTGTACCAAGTTTAAAGCCATTGCAAAAAGACAAATTGAATGTAGCTTAAATGACTATTTCTGTCCTTGATAGTTAGGAAACGTTGTGGGAAAAGGAGTAAATACTGGATGACAACATGTCCTATTCTTACGATGTTTTTGAAAGCCTTCTCTTTCAGGGTCATTAACACTTTGATTTGTGTAGTAAAGGGTTAAAAAGCCAGTGGAGCGATACAGGGCCATCATGGCCCTCTTGTTTGGAAAACCTTGTCTACACTCTATAGGCCACATTTTCAATTCAATACTCATTAAACCTTATCAGAATTTTGGAGTGATATCTTGGACAAGTTTAAGATTCAGTCATGTCAGGTGTAAAAGAAGGTTACCAGCTCAAGTCTTAGAAAAATCTTCTGTGCACTCTAGAGGTCACTGTTAGCTCACCTGAGGACAAAGTGCTTAATTGAGCTTTTGTGATTGAGCTGTGTCCAGCATCAACTTTTACCCTGTGTACGCTCTAGAGGCCACATTTTCAGTCCGATATTCATGAAACTTGGTCAGAATGTTTGCCTTGATTATATCTCAGACAAGTTCGAAAATGGGTCATGACGGGTCAAAAACTAGGTCACTAGGTCAAATCTTAGGAAAACCTTGTGTACGCTCTAGAGGCCACATTTTCAGTTCAGTACTCTTGAAAGTTGGTCAGAATGTTTGTCTTGATGATATCTCGGACAAGTTCGAAAATGGGTCATGTTGGGTCAAAAACTAGGTCATTGGGTAAAATCTTAGAACAAGAGGGCCAAGATGGCCCTGGATCGCTCACCTGAATTTTTGTGAGGACCATAGCAAATTTTTTTTTTGAGATATTGAAACTTTGGAAACAAAATCATTATTTTGCCAAGCAATTTTGAAAAGGTCACCTGTAAGTCATTTCAAAATCTGTCACCACCCCTACAATCATCACCACAGCAATGAATTTGATGAATCATAATTCTGCAAATAAATTTCTGGATAGATCACCAAAGGACAATTTCTTGAAGAAGAGCACATTCTCGATAGTGACTAAAAACATAAGTTGAACAAGAGCACCACATGCAGGTGCCAACAGTTTGCTGTTGTTTTTCGACAGATAAAAATTTCCCTAACAATTTTTGAAAAGGGTCACCCTAGGAACATTTCTGTGAAATTATTTCAAAATCTGACCAGCCGTTCCAGAGAAGAATTAAGAAATTCCTCCTCATGTCCCTGTAGTGCAAATAGCCCCCACCATCAGAGCCATTTTTCTTGACAGATCACAATTTTGTGAACAGTTTTTGGAAAGAGTCACCCAAGGAACATTGCTGTGAAAGTATTTCAAAATCTGACCAGCGGTTTCAGAGAAGAAGAATTTTTAAGAATTTCTTCATGTCCGTATAGTGTAAAAGCCTGCCTGGGTGGCTCAGTGGTGAGCGTGTCGGACTCGTGACCTGGTGGTTGTGAGTTCGAAACCAGGTTGAGGTGAACTTTCTTTCCGGCGTATTTTCGCCTCTCACATCTGCTGAAGCATTTGAGAAAAGTAGTCGGGTGGCTTTGGAAAGAAAGTTGTGTTAGTACTGGTATGAGAAAGCCAGGAAACGTGCGTCACCGACCGCCATGATATGACCTTAGCTGTTAAAGTGGCGTTAAACCCCAATACAACCAACCGACCAACCGTATAGTGTAAATAGCCAGCAGCCATCAGAGCCATGTTTCTTGATTGATCAAAATTTCTCGAACAATTTGCAAAAAGGGTCACCCAAGAAACATTTCTGTGAAATTATTTCAAAATCTGACCAGCCGTTTCAGAGAAGAAGAATTTTTAAGAATTTCTTCATGTCCATATAGTGCAAGTGGCCCCCCCCCCCCATGTTTCTTGACGAATTAGCATTTTGCGAACAATGTTTGAAAAGGGTCACCAAAGGAACATTTCTGTGAAATTATTTCAAAATCTGACCAGCGGTTTCAGAGAAGAAGAATTTTTAAGAATTTCTTCATTTCTGTATAGTGCAACTAGTCACCAGAGCCATGTTTCTTGACGGATCAAAATTTCACAAACAATTTTTGAAAAGGGTCACCCAAGGAACATCTCTGTGAAATTATTTCAAAATCTGACCAGCGGTTTCAGAGGAGAAGAATTTTTAAGAATTTCTTCATTTCTGTATAGTGCAAGTAGCCCCCATTCACCAGAGCCATGTTTCTTGACAGATGAAAATTTAGCGAACAAATTTTGAAAAGGGTCACCCAAGGAACATCTCCGTGAAATTATTTCAAAATCTGACCAGCAGTTTCAGAGAAGAAGGATTTTTAAGAATTTCTTCATTTCTGTATAGTGCAAGTAGCCCCCATTCACCAGAACCATGTTTCTTGACGGATCAAAATTTAGCGAACAATTTTTGAAAAGGGTCACCCAAGGAACATCTCTGTAAAATTATTTCGAAGCCTGACCAGCGGTTTCAGAGGAGAAGATTTTTAAAGAATTTCTTAGAAAATTCCATTTGGTTGCCATGGCAACCAGAGTTTTTGATGGAATCAAATTCTGTGAACAGTTTTTAAAGAGGACCTCCCAAGGAACATTCCAGCCAAGTTTGGTCCAAATTGGCCCAGCGGTTTAGGAGGAGTTGATGTTTAAAGAATTGTTGATGACGGACGACGGACACCGGGTGATCCTAAAAGCTCCCCAACTTAGTGTCCTCTCTAGAGGCCACATTTTCGGTTCATTACTCTTGAAAGTTGGTCAGAATGTTTGTCTTGCTGATATCTCGAACAAGTTCGAAAGTGGGTATGTCAGATCAAAAACTAGGTCACTAGGTCAAATCTTAGAAAAATCTTGTGTATGCACTAGAGGCCACATTTTCAATCCACTATTCTTGAAACTTGGTCAGTATGTTTGACTTTAATATCTCAGACCAGTTTGAAAAAGGGTCATGTTAGGTGAAAAACTAGGTCGCTAGATCAAATCTTTGAAAAAACTTGTGTATGCTGTAGAGGCCACATTTTCTGTCCAATACTCCTGAAACTTGGTCAGAATGTTTGCCTTGTTGATATCTCGAATTAGTTAGAAACTCGGTCATGCAGGGTGAAAAACTAGGTCACTAGGTCAGATCTTAGAAAAACCTTGTGTACACTCTAGATGCCAGATTAGCCGTCCAGTACTCATGAAATTTAGTCATAAGGTTTTTCTTGATGATTTCTTGGATGAGTTTCCAAATGGGTCATGTCAGGTCAAAAACTAGGTCACTGGGTCAAATCTTTGAAAGAACTTGTGTATGCTCAAGAGGCCACATTTTCTGTCCAATATTCCTGAAACTTTGTCAGAATGTTTGCCTTGATGACATCTCGAATTAGTTAGAAAATGGGCCATGCAGGTTCAAAAACTAGGTCACTAGGTCAAATCTTAGAAAAACCTTGTGTACGCTTTATATGCCACATTTTCAGTCCAATACTCGTGAAACTTGGTCAGAATGTTAAACTTTGTCTTGATGATTTCTTGGATCAGTTTCCAAATGGGTCATGTCAGGTCAAAAACTAGGTCACTGGGTTAAATCTTAGAAAAACTTATTGTTCACTGTACAGGCCACATTTTCATTCCAATACCCTTGAAACTTGGTCAGAATGTTTGTCTCGGTGATATCTCCGATGAGTTTGAAAATGGGTCATGTCCGGTTAAAAACTTGGTCAACAGGTCAAATCTGAGAAAAATCTTGGGTACGCTCTACAGGCCACATTTTCAGTCCAGTACTCTTCAAAGTTGGTCAGAATAGTTATTTTGATGATGTCTCAGAGGATTTTGAAAATCGGTCACTTTGGGTCAAAAACTAGGTCAAATCTTAGAAAAAAAACTTGTGTACCCTCTAGGGGCCACATTTTCAGTCAAATAGTCATGAATGTTTGTCATAGTATTTCCAAAGAGATTTAAAATGGATTATGTTTGGTCTTAGGTGAGCGACTTAAAGGCCATCACGGCACTCTTGTTAGTTTTACACTCATGAAAGCGGTGAGAATATTTTTAGCTTGACTGGCCAAAGACCAGCGAGCTTGTGTCATGGCCTGGTGTCCCTCATGATTGTGTATGCATGCGTTGGTTTGTGCATCAAATTTTATTTCAAACTTCTCTGAAACTAATCCTCCAAATTGGATGAAACTTCACAGAAATGATCCTGTCATGGCCCTCTTCAGTAATTCTGGAAAGAATTTAATATCAATTAAAACTCTGGTTTCAAAGGCAACGAAACTGAAAGACATCGTAAATCTTTAAAAATATCTTCTTGTATGAAACCATAGGGCTACCAAATTTAGCATTTAGCTTCATCTGATAGACCTCTACTTAAATTCTTGAAATTATAGCCCTGGGGTAAAAATTGGCCCTGCCCTAGGGGTCACAAGTTTTACTGCCGATCCAGGGTAGCGTACAGGACTTGAGAATAGGGGGTCACTGGTTCGATCCCTGGCTCAGTCAGTTTCTGAGGATGGATGATAGTCAGTGTGACAGGGTTCATTCCTCTCATACAGCTAACCATTGTTTCGACAATGTTATATGGGAAAGCAGCTAGTGGCTTGGAAAGAATATCGTGCGGAAAGCATGGCTAGGTGCACTGGCCGCTGCAATATATGTGAAGTAATGTTGAAAATGGCATTATACACAATACAATCAATCAGTCACAAGTTCTACATGGACTTAGGTAGTGAAAACTTTAAAAATCTTTTTGTTCATAAATCGTAGGGCTGCCAAAATTGGCATGTAGCTTTCTTTAGTGGACCACTGCTATTATCAAATTACAGCCCTGGGATCAAATTGGCCCCATCCCCAGGGGTCAAAATTTCTACATTGGCTAATGTAGTGAAAACTTAAAAAATCTTTTTGATCCTAAATGAAAGGCCTAGGGCTACAAAATTTGACCCCATCCCCGGGGGGGGTGGGGGTGGGGGGGGGGTCAAGTTTTACATTGGCTTGTAGATTGAAAACGAAGAAATGACTAGTTCCTAACTGTAAGGTCAAGACTTACCAAATTTTGGATATAGCGTCATTTAGTGGACTAAGCAAGATTGTTAAAAGTATAGCTGTAGGGGTAACACATTTTACAAAGGCTTAAATAGTGAAAATAGTGAAAAATTTCCTTATAGTGCACGAAGTCACTGTGACAAGCTTCAATAGGAGTGCTGATCAGGGGAAATAACTCCTGTTATAACATAAATATAGTTTGTTACCATTTAAGTTCCCTGATTATCAAACTGCACTATTAAATGATTGGAAAGAAAATGTTCAGTTTTCAGTAAGAGTTTTGTTTATTTAGATGTTAATAGTTGGGCCCAAATGAGGTTGATTTTAACAATAACGTAAGGTTTATATCACTCGGGTTTTTGTTCCAGGCTTTACCATTCCTGCCATCATCAAACAAGTGTTTTCTGCTTCCAAGATTTGGAAATCTTCTCAAACCACTATATTAGAGTTCATTGATATTTGGTATGAATGCTACATGATTAGACCTGTTTGTATCTACTGACAATTTTTTTTTTTTTTTTTTTTTTTTTTTGGAGAGGGGGCAGGCTACTTTTTAGCTCACCTGAGCATGAAGTGCTCAAGGTGAGCTTTTGTGATTGTGCTGTGTCCGTTGTTCGTTGTGCAGTCTTCTACATTTACCTTGTGTGCACTCTAGAGACCACATTTCTGTCATATACTATTGAAACTTGGTCAGAATAATTGTCTTGATAAAAGCTTGGACATGTTCCAAATTGGGTCACATTGGGTCAAAAAGTAGGTCACAAAGCCAAATCTTAGAAAATCCTTGTATGCAGTGTAGAGGCCACAATTTCAGCCTGAACTCTAAAAACTTGGCCAGAATGATTATCTAGGTGATATTATGGACCGGATGGAAATTGGGTCAAAACGTAGGTCACAGGGTCAAATCTTGGGAAAACCTTGCTGAAGGCACATTTTGAAACAGATTTTCTTGAAATTTGGTCAGAATGTTTGTCGTGATAAAATCTCTGACAAAATCAATATTGGGTTAAAAAGTAGGTCACCATGCCAAATCTTAGAAAAACCTGTTTACTCTAAAGGCCACATTTTCAGCCTGATACTCTTGAAACTTGGTCAGAATGTTTGTCTTGAGGATATCTTAGATAGGATTGAAATAGGGTCATGTCTGGACAAAACGTTGAGTCAAAAAGTAGGTTACTGGGCCAAATCTTAGAAAAATCTTGTGTGCACTTTAGAGGCCACAGTTTTAGCCTGATACTCTTAAAACTTGGCCAGAATGATTGTCTAGAGGATATCTTAGATAGGATCAAACTTGGGTCATGTCTGGTCAAAAAGTAGGTCACTTGGGCAAATCTTAGAAAAACGTTGTATACACTTCAGCCTTATATTCATGAAACTTAGAATGTTTGTCTTGAGGATATCTTTGACAAGAGTAAAATTGGGTCACATTGGGTAAAAGAGAAGGGCACTGGGCCGAATCTCAGAAAAACCTTGCGCACTGTAGAGGCCACAATTCAGCCTGATACTGATGAAACTTGGTCAGAATGTTTGTCGTTATAGTATCTTAGACAAGTTGTAAATTATGCCATGTCTGGTCAAAAAGTAGGTCACTTACATTCATGTGTTTTACTCCATGAAAACCAGGATCTCTTCAGCTTTATCAACTTGGATAACTTTACTCAGGTGAGCTCTTTAGGGCCATTGGCCCTCTTGTTTCTATAAAAGTTTATCACCATACAGACTTCAAATGATTTATCCATTGTCATTGCCAATGAAGTGCATGATAAATCTATTTGGAAGGCAGTGGAGCGATACAGGACCCTCATGGCCCTCTTGTTCCTGATTAAGTAATATCTCGCGTAAGTTTGTAAGTTTGAAACTTTGTTTTGTCAGGTCAAATGTAGTCACCAGGTCAGATCTTTGAAAAACCTTACGTGCAGTATAGAGGCCACGTTTTCTGTCTGATACTCATGAAACTTTATTAGAATGTTTGTCTTGATACTAACTAGGACAAGTCTGAAAACAGGCCACTCCAGTTCAAAAAAGTAGGTAACTGGGACAAATCTAAGGAAAACCATGTGTGCACTCTAGATGCTACATTTTCAGTCTGATACTCAGGAAACTGGTCTGAATGTTTGTCTTGATGAAATTTTGTTTGAAATTAGGATACATCAGGTAAAACTGAAGGTCACTGGGACAGATCTTAGAAAAATCTTGTCTAGACTTCAGAGGCCACATTTTCAGTCTGATACAAAACTTAGAATGTTTGTCTTCATTGTGTTAGAGTTAAACGCCATTTTAACAGCTTTGGTCATATCATGGCATTCATTGCACCTACATACTTTTCCTGGCTTTTCCACAGCAGTAATGACAACTTTCCAAGTCAATAACTACTTTTTTCACATGCACCAGAGGTGAGAGGCAATAAATCACATGAAAGAAAGTTGCCTCAACCAAGTATCGAACTCTCAACCACCAGGTCACAAGTCGGCTACACTGACCACTGAGCTAACTAGTTAATCCAGGCTGTCTTGACATTATCTTGGACAAGTTTGAAAATGGATCACCCAAGGTCTAAAAGTAGATCACTGGGACAAATCTTGGAGAAACCTTGTGTGCACCCAAGAGGCCCCACTTTCAGACTGACATTGCAAAACTTGGTTGGAATGTTTGTACACATTTGAAATTGGGTCATGTGGGGTCAGAAAGGTCACTGGGACAAACCTTTGAGAAACCTTATGTGCGCATTAGAGGCCACATTTTCTATCCAATACTCATGAAACTTGGTCAAAATGTTCGATGATATCTCGGATAGATTTGAAATTGGGTGATGTCAGGTCAAAAAGTAGGTCACAGACAAATCTAAGAAAAACCTTTCTAAAAGCTAAATTTCAGTCCAGTACTCGTGACAGTTGGTCAGAATGTTTTTCTTGATGACAATACAGACAAGATGGAAACCGGATCATACTGAATCTAATACTAGGTCACTATGTTAAATGTTCGAAAACCTTTTTTGCATTTCTAGAAACCACATTTCTGGTCTAGTACTCGTAAGACTTGGTCAGAATGTTTGTCTTCATGACATCTAGTTAAAGTTCAAAATTGGGTCAAATAGTAGGTCAATGGGACAAATTGTAGAAAAACCTTTTGTGCATTTAATAAGTCGTATTTTAAGTCTGATATTCATGAGACGTGGTCAGAATGTCGGTGATATTTTGGATAATTTTGAATTTGGGTCATGTCACCTGAAGAAGTGGGACCAGGGATCTTATATACGATCCCTGCTTGGACAAATGTTAGAAAAACCCTGAATGTACTCAAAAGGCCACATTTAAAGTGTGATATGTCTGGATAAATTGTAGGTCACATGGTTCCTGGGACAAATCTTAAAAAGACCTTCTGTAGGGTAAATACGGACAGGGGTATAATTACGGACACAAGCTACATTTCGGAAAATCCCCGAGCCTATTTTTAACTCCAAATATCCTTGCTACTGTCTATTTAAAGCACCCCCATCTTATTTCTGTGTCGGTGTGCTATTTTTGATGACGATTAAGTTTATGTGATGATGCAAGCACATTTAACGTCACACGTGACTCGCCCTTTCTCAATCGTGCTTGAATTCAAAGATTTGTGCTTCAACTCTGACAGGTACTTGAACGCTTTCACAAATTATAGAAATTTTACACTAAGCCCTAATAATGTTAAAAACTAAGACAAGTGATTGAAGAAACGTAATAAATCATCAGAATAATGGCAAAATACACATTAGCAGAAATAACGAAGAAAAAGACAAGTGTCCGTATTAAACCAGTCGTTTGGACACACTGTAAAATTACGGACACTCACAAAAAATATTTCTTCTGTACTACAGAATTCTTCTTTGTCAAATATTTGAAAAGGAGGATATCTATAGGGTAAATTGATAGCTCGAGTCGGACACGATCTAGAGTAGGGTGATTCGGATAATAAATCAGAATGCGATACTATTCCGAAAATAAACACATGGAGCGAAATGATCTTTCATTTCACTGCATTTTGTAACTATTATCCTGTGTTTGTGTAGGTCGTGTTAAATCTATTACTATTATTATCCATTTAGGCCACACCCAGTCCATTATTTTAGTAGGTTATGGCAGTATTATTCTTTTTAAAACATTATAGGGAAAGAAGAAATAGCTTGTACCGAGCGATGCCGTATTTTTCCCACTAAAAGTAAGGTGTCCGTAATTTTCCAGTCTGTGTCCGTACTTCACCCCAGATGTCCGTATTTACCCGGATTTGACTAAGTAAACTTCAACTGCATTTTCGCAGTATCTTGGGCGAAGTAAACTGTACAGTATAGCGAAAATATCAAAGAGGAAAGTCGTGAAATGTGGTGGTTGTGAGTTCGATACCCGGTTGAGGCGAACCCTCCTTCCGGCGTATTTTCGCCTCCCACCTCTGCTGAAGCATGTGAGAAAAGTAGTCGGTGGCTTTGGAAAGAAAGTTGTATTAGTACTGGTATGAGAAAGCCAGGAAACACATGTGCGTCACCGACCGCCATGATATGACCTTAGCTGTTAAAGTGGCGTTAAACCCCATTACAACCAACAATATTTATGCATGACAGGGATGTGTGTTCAGAGGTCATCTGTTGGTGTAAGTCTTGTTCCAGGAAGCCTGACCTAATTCTCATTTTGTTGGATACTGTGCACTTCAATACATGTATATGCCTCCTGTCAGGTTTGAAGCCCTAAACCCTGTTCCAGTGTATTACTGACTTTTGGCCCCTTCATAGCTTGGTAGTTCATTTGGATTTGCCCTGGTCAGATGGTCTGAGCATCCTTTGGCAGAGCCAAAGCACTGGACCATCGAAAAAAAAAAAAAAAAAAAACGAGGAAGACATACGGAATATAAATGAGCTGTTATATGACTAAAATGCTGTTGAAAAAAGCACGTCAAACTCGGAAAGTATCGGAAATCAAAACCGATTTTGGAACAGTTTAACCCTTTACCACACGGCAAAATTTAAGACCTATCCAAATTGAAAACATTTGCAGAAGACAATTTCATAGTGGCTCAAATGACACAACTTTGCTTTGATAGGGTAGAAAACTTCAGGGGAAAAGGAGAAAATGCTGGTTACCAGCATTTTCTCCTTTTCTCACAATGTTTTCAAAAGGCCTCTTCTTCAGGGGTGTTAAAAGGCGTCATTGTGTGGTAAAGGGTTAAGGGGACTCTGCACTCAAGAAATCTGATATTCGTACATGGATCGGACCGGTTTAGACAAGGGTGCGATACTGTTAGAGATTACCCTAAAACTGGCCGTCTATCAATATCAGTCACAGACAAAATCATCACGGATGTAGAGCAGCATGTTAAACAAGATCGCCGAGATATGTCCAGAAAATAGCCGACACATTTAACATTTCATATAGAAGTGATTAGGAGATTTTGACAGATAATTCTGGAATGTCGCATGTTTTCACAAGGTAGGTACTTCGGCAACTGACGTCCGAGAAAATGGGGGTTAGGGTCGAAATCTGTTAAGAAATTTCAGAACGAATTAGGGTAGAGGGGTCAAACTTTACTGATCGTATTGTAACATACGATGAAACATAGACACACTTTAACGAGGCTGAATCTAAACAAAGCAGAGTATGGAAACATCCAACATCGCCTTCCGCTGGTAAAGCCAACCTTTCTAAGTCACTTGGTGAAGTTAACTACATTATGTATTTCTGTTCTCCTTTTTTTACTTCTAAATCATCTTGTATCTATACATACTACAGTCAGTACCGAGTTTTATGCCCAAATCATTCAAATAAATTTCACAAACACCATACCAAAAAAAAAAAAACAGCCAGACGTCCTGCTGAGTGACGTCACTTTACAAGATGACGCCCTAGCTCACAAAGCCACAGTTGTACTGGAAACTTTTCAGAAACTAAACATAGAAACACTAGCCAACGCTCCTTATAATTTAGTCTTGACTCCATGTGGCCTCTACTATTTCCTGTTTTGAAAGATTTTCTATGTGGTATACACTACGAGAGCAGAGGAGCAAACCCTCGCTGTGACAGGGTCCTTTATAGTAACGCGCTCGCACACGTGTTTGGCGCGTGGAAATCAAGAATGAATAAGTGCATAGAACTCAAAGCAGGTTACTTTCAAAAATAGTAAACACTCCTAGTTGTTTTTTATAACGATATTCCGATACCGGCACTGGTCCACGTTCTTTCTGATCACCCCTCGTATTTGTTGAAATCTAATGCAGGAATCAAAACTAAATTCTAATGATGTTCATGGTTCTGTTCTGTGGTTCTTACCAACTTGGTGTATAAGGACAAGGAAAATGTTCCTACTCCACATTTTGAAAATAATCCAAACTATGGACGAGTAAATTGTTAAAGTACATGTACATTCATGTCTCAATGCCTGCAGTATATCCGTACATTCATGTCTCAATGCCTGCAGTATATCCATAGCTCTAAGAAGAGTAGAAAGACTGAAAGCTTTTCAAACAAATTTACTCTCTCAAATTTTAAACAGACTGAAAACATCATTGTAATGTAGGTATGTATTTTATAATCAACCTGTACTAAAGTTGATACAAGACTAATAGGCAAACATTATGGCTAAAGCAGAAATTCCTTGTAACAACAATCTTTCCACCATGTTGAGGTCTGTGGCAAGACCAAAACTTCCTGCAGGTATATGTGTAAATAAGTATGTGTATAAAGATGTCTTTTTAGCTGTTACCAGAAGACAAAATTTTAGACTTTTTCATAGTAAACACATTTGCACAAATAAGGCTCTCGTGAGATTTGTGAAAGTGTACAAAACATTGTTGGGGAGGGGGGGGAGAAGAAATATGCTGGTGATCAGCATTTTCTCCTTTTCCCTATAGTGTTTTCAAGAGCCTTTTGTAGTAGGTACATGTATTTTTAAAGCCAGATTGTTCAGTAAGTTGTTAATTCATACTAAACTTCTGGTTATCTTTTAACCATTTCCCGGACGACAAATAGCTATAGAATTGAAACCATTTGGAGAAAAACTGAAATTTGATACGCACAGAAGTTAGGATGGATAACATTTTGGGGAAAATAAGGAGTTGAAAGTTGTAACTAATTTCCCCTTTTCCTATCATACTTTCAAAGGGCTTCATCTGTTGACAAGATCACACACAAGTACCAAACAATCCTGTGATTTGACGACCAAAAAGAAAAAGGCTTTTGAAAACACTGTGGGAAAAAAGGGTGGGGGAAGCTGGTTACTAGCATTTTTCTCCTTTCTTTCTAAAATGATAGGTCCCATTTGCATTCTTTCTCAAATGATTGTGAGAATGTTGAATTAGATGATATCACAGAAGTATGTCCCAGTTACAGAAACAGTTTATTGATCTGTAGAAATGGTATTTACAATGGTAAATGACAATTGGTGACATACATTTCAGAACATTAACTGAAAATTGTTGTATTGTACCTAAAACACATCTCATCATAAAACTACATAATTTTGAACAAATATTTAAGTCTCTGTTAAACAATCTCATGACACGCAGGAAGTTGTGTTAACCCTTTACCACACAATCCCCACTTTTAACGACCCTGAGAAAGAAGCCTTCTGAAAACATTGTGGGAAAAGGAGAAAATGCTGGTAACCAGCATTTTCTCCTTTTCCCACAATGTTTTCTTCCCTTCCCAAAAGAAATTTCAAGTTTTCAGTCACTTTTATTTTGTCGTCTGCAAATGCTTTCAATTTGGACCAGTCTAAAATTTTGTTGTTTGGTAAAGAGTTAATTCAATTTTCATTTTGCTGCAGACCACTTTTTAAAAACAATGCAGCTTAAGGGGAAATTGCTCCTAACTGGCATTTTCTCCTTTCATGTACTTTCATGTATTAAACCTTGATCAAAATGTACAAAATTATCAATCCAGTAAAGAACATAGATGTAATCTAAAACATCTCCACAATTCCAATGATAAAACTTGGACAAAATTCGTTGTCCTTTTTTTCCCCTGCATATTTTTTTTTTGCAGGATTTGAAATAAAAACTGAGAAATTTACATCACAAATACTTATGCCATGCTCTGTGAAAAGGGGGATTAATGCATCTGTAAAAAGTATTAACCCAGGTCAGACTGTGCTGTCTGTGCAAGCTAACCTTGTGTCAAAACATTTTGCTTTAGTTCGATTTTGTGCATGTCAAAGTCCATTCTACCTCTGGTTTCAACCATTTATTAGACAAAAAGAATTTTATGGATCCATAATTATGTTATGACTTGCTAGGAATAATGCATCGTTGAGAATAAACCTGCTTTTGCCGAAGAATTGCTAACTTGTATGTATTCCTGTATGATAGTATTTTCACCTCTTGGTGTTAATAGCAGTCATGAAAAATTCCTTGTAACAAAGAGCCTTTCATTATTTCACATTATTTATTGTCTTCAACATACCTGTATGAATGTTTTGAGCAATAATTGATACTTACAAGTACCATAATTCAAACCAGATAAAAAAAGAACTGAGTACAAAGCCCAACATGTAAAGCTACAATACTGTAACTGGTCAGTTGAGGCTTCTATAAAAGATCTTAAAACTTGTACAGCAGTGTGTCAGTTACATCTTAAAAAACACAGGAATGGTCATAACACCTAGGCTTCAACATCATGCATAATGTGTTTACATACAAACATGAATTCCCTTCTCTCAGTCAATTTCGTGTTGCTCAAAGGCTACCACTTCATACAACCACATTTAATTTTGACAAAAACGTATCCCTGTAATACTACAATAAATATGTTCATGAGCATGAATACGAGTGAACTTCAAGTTCTGTACAATCCAAATCATGATTTATATCAATTTTCCTGTTTTCTAAACAACAATGTATTTCTTGCCAGGTACTCCATTTTCTGACCCAACTTGAACTACAATCTATGGCACTTTTAATACCAGCAAAACTTATGCCAAAGCTGTAGAAAGGTTCTGAAAACACTGGAAAAAAGAGAATTACTTGTTCCAAGTGATTTCTTCATTTTCCACAAACTTTTCCAGGTCATGTGATAAACCATTCCATTTACCTCAAATATTTGCCCATGTGTCACTTGTATGTATCAGTCTTAGAATAAAAATGGGCTAACAGACAAGAGGAACTGAGAAGCATCATTTAACCTTCATGTTTTATTTCTCAGTATCGCCTTAAACTTGCACCTAGATTTTTATATGCATCAAATCTCTGGTCTTGCTGCCTAGCCTGTGCTCCAATATTTGGTGCAGCCATCATTAATGCTCCAGGGGCCATTGATGTTGTCACATACATTCCAGTGGGCACATTGGCTATTATACCAGGTGGCGCACCGACAGTTTGGTAAGCTAATGGTCTCGCATCTGCCTGAACTATCGAATTACCCGTCCACCTGTCTGCCCTCCCACCCGATGATGAGCCTTCATTCCTCTGTGACGTGCCTGAACCCCAACTCTGCTGCCCACTACCTCCGCCTTGTGGTCCACCGCCTGTAACGTAAAAGTTGTATGCATTTTATCAGTCTACTTACCGTGTATAACCAGTATGATGCATCTTAAGCTTTTTTTTTTTTTTCTCTTTTTAAAAAAATGTTTTATAAAAATGTATTCAGCTCTTACGGCAACCAATAAACACAACAGACATATTCAGTCAAGAAGTACCATCCAAATAATTTCAAGGTTTTCCACTTCCACAGTTTGAGCAGTCTTGTCTTGATCTAAAATGGCCGCAATGGCAAATTCAGTTGAGAAAGGTTCTTTGATGCTTAATGCATTATTCATATGTTTTCAGGTGTTTTCAAGGGTGGTTTAGCAAATACCTACAACACTTTTTAAAGCATGGCTATTGTCTTACATTAATCACATCATATACACATGGGAGATAGGAAACCACAATTAACCAAATGAAAAAAACTTTCACCTTATAGAGTTGTGTAACCACAAGCTAACTATCAATCTTGGAACATGAATATTCCATTACATATTGTCATTATCATGTTAATCCTGTACCACAGATCTGAAGTTTCAGGAAGAATGTGAGAAAACAAGGAAATGCTGGCAACCAGCATTTCCTTGTTTTCCTATATTGTTTCTACCCTTTTAAAGATGATTTCCTCTGTTCAAGTCACATTTTATTTGATGTCTGCAAATCTTTTCAGTTTAGACAAGTTTAACTCTTTACCACTCAAGAAAAATTTAAACTTGTCCAAGTTCAAAGCATTTGCTGACAATGTGGCTCAGGTGACAAAAGTTGTCTTTGTGAGAAAAGGAGAAAATGCAGTTCCTTTTCAAACAATAATTCCAAAAGGCTTCTTCCTCCGGGTCGTCAAATCCAAGGGTTATGTGGTAAAGGGTTAAACTTTTGTCACTTGGTTGTACAGAGTTTCAAGGAGACTGTTCATGTTGAATTTTTTTGATGGTAACTTGTTTCGTCAATCTCATGGTGGTATGCATTAACTCTTTATCACACAACATAATGTAGACAACTCAATTTTAAAGCACTTGCAGCTGCCAAATTTAATGTGGTGTTGACAATGGAATTTGTCTTCAAAAGGGTACAAACTACTGTGAAATAGGAATATACGCTGGTTACCAGCATTTTCTCCTATATCCACAATGCTTTCAAAGGCCTTCTTTGTCGAGGTCATTAAAACCTAGGATAACTTTGTAAAGGGTTAAAACAGTTTCCAAAAATTTGCAAAATTCCATACAATTCATACATACAACCCTGATAGTAACCTTTGTTAGATGCAGTACACAAAGGTAAAAGTGATCCTTCACAACACATCTAGACATACACTACACTACCTATAAGACCCCCACCTTGTCCCCGAGAAAAATTCTTGCTGCTCCCATCACGGCCCCTCTCTTGCATACCCTGCCCACTACTCCCTCTCCCTTGGTTCTGCCAGTTATCTCCCCTACTAGACTGTGAGATGGATCCTCCTGACCCCCTGATATCTTGCGAGCTCCTGTTATCTGAAAATAGAGAGAAAATGTTACATGTGGCTATAAATACAAACAGCAAGGTGGGTAGACATTATCTAGAATGCCTCATATTCTACAAATATAAAGTTACTTATGAGCTACTTTCCAACATTACTTACCATATATAGACTTATTTTAGATGACATGAAACTATCAACTGTATAGAAAACATACTGCTTAACTCTTTACCACATGAAAAAATCTAGAGTAGATTCTCATTTAACCCTTCACCAGATGACAAAATTTTAGCATTGTCCAAATTGAAAGCATTTGCAGACAACAGTTTCAGTGTGGCTCAAATGGTGCAATTTTTCTTTCATAGGGTAGAAAACATTGTGGGAAAGGGAGAAAATGCTGATTACCAGCATTTTCTCCTTTCCCACAATGCTTTCAAAAGGCTTCTTTCCCGAGGTTGTTAAAAGTCTGCATTGTGTGACATTGTGTGGTAAAGGGTTAAAGCATTTGCAGACGATAATTTAAAAGTATTTGGAGTAAACAGATTTGGCTGTTAAAGAGTGTGAGAGCTGCTAATCATTTTCTCCTTTTCCCACTATGTTTTGCAAGATCTGTCTCTCAGTTGTTAAAATCTGGAATTGGATGGTAAAGGGTTAAATTTCTTTAGAAGTTAATGACATTTCAATTCTTATGTCTTCCTTTCATTACAATTGAAAGCAGTAGAGTCACGCAACTGTTGTATTGGGTTTTTGTTGAAAACATCTAAAGGAACAATTACTTGTGACAAATAATTACCAGTACTCTTTTTATCACAATGTTTTTCCATTTTTCAAACAGCACTTATTCCCTTTTTTTAATCAAAAAACTCATTTTGTTTTCAATAAAAGAATCTATAAATGGCAGAAGCAATAAATTCTTTGCCTTCATGTTTTTCAGACCATTTGCTTTTATTTTTTCCTTTATCAACATTTATTGCGTTGAACATACTTATAATGAACAAGCAATTTCGTTGAAATGATATCCCTCGCCGAAAAAGACCTTTTTTGGTACAAACATATTAGAGGTATTGTGTATTGCATGAACATGTGGCCTTTTTGTTAATGGTCCATGATAAAATTAAACATTAAGCCCCCTTTTTCCATGGCACAGCATTTCATTAAATGAAAAATATATAAGCGGTCCATAATGAGATTATACATTAAGTCCCATTTTACCATAACATGGCATTTCATTAAATGAAAACAAATGACGAAAATATACATCAAGCCCCCTTTTTCTATGACATGTCATTATATATAAAAGACAATTGTATCAACGGACTATCCTAAGGAAGACATGCATGAAGTTTCATAAATGTTCGTCACAGACTTTAGAAGATATCTGTCCAGGCGGACGAATGGGCGAACTAACTGTTATTGGTCCATAATGAAATTATACATTTAGCCCCCTTTTTTCATGACATGGCATTTCATGAAATAAAATCAAATAACTATTGTCTGTGGCTTAATAAAGATGAAGTTTTATTACATTTTGTCCTGTAGTGAAAGAGATATTGGTCCATAATGAAAATATTTGTCAAGCCCCCCTTTTCCATGACATGACATTTAATGAACAAGAGCGGCAAATTGTCGCAAGATACGCCCGTCCCACCACCAGTTGTCGAGGGGGGGGATAATAATCGTAAAGGGCAGGTAGAGGAAAATACTAGTGCAGCAGAAATCATGTAAGTGATTGAAATAGGCATGAATGTCTCCTCTAATGTTAAGGAAACATGCATATAAAGTTTCAGGTGATTCCAACATGAAAAGACAAAGTTATATTGTAGAGAAGCATGAAAAGCTGTCAAAAAAAAAAAATGAATAGGGAATAATTCCAAAAGGGCATTAGGTAAGGTTACGGCTCCAGTGCACTGCACTTTTCATAACTGCAACAAACATGTTTACCAAGTCTCAAGTCAATTTGACTTTAGGTGACAAAGTTCCGTTCCAGACAAGCAGAAAATGCTGTAAAAATGACGATCAAAGGGAAATAACTCAAAGACAGCACAAGGTAGAGTTATGGTTCTTTCGCACTGCACTCCGTATTATTGCAACAAACACAAATGCCAAGTCAATCGGACTGGAGATGACAAAGTTAAGCTCCGGACAAAGAACTGGACTGTAAAAATGAAGATCAAAGTGGAATTACTCAAAATCTGCACCAGGTAGAGTTAATGTTTTTGTGCACTGTACTCCGTAATATTGCAACAAACATGCATACCAAGTTTGAAGTCGTTTGGACTTGAGATGACAAAGTTATATTCCGGACGAGCACTAAATGCTGTAAAAATGACGATCAAAGGGAAAGAACTCAAAGACAGCACGAGGTAGAGTTACAATTCTTGAGCACTGCACTTCCAAATATTGCAACAAATAAGCATACCATATTTCAAGTCATTCCTACTAAAGATGACAAAGTTATGCTCGGGACAAGCAAGAAATACTATAAAAATGAAGATCAAAGGGGGAATAACTCAAAATTCGTGCTAGGAAGAGTTATGGTTCTTGTGCACTGCATTCCGTAATTTTTCAACAATCATGCATACCAAATTTGAAGATGTTCAGACTACAGATGACAATGTTATATTCCGGACAAGCAGAAAATGCTGTAAAAATGACGATCAAAGGGAAATAACTCAAAGACAGCACCAGGTAGAGTTATGGTTCTTTTGCACTGCACTCCGTATTATTGCAACAAACACAAATGACAAAAAAAAAAAAAAAAAAAAAAAAAAAAGAGTCTCGGCGGAATGGGTTATTGTACACACATATAAAGTTTCACGAAATTCTGTCCAATGGTATTGGAGATATTCTCCTGGACGGACACACGGAAGGACAGACGGACGGATGGACAACGCTAAAACTATATCCCCCCACCTTCGGCCGGGGATACCAAGTATCCTACATTGTACAGTGTTTAACCCTTTACCACAGAATCCTGATTTTTAACGAACTGCATGAAGAATGCTTTTGAAAACATGAAAGAGAGAAATGCTGATAACCAGCATTTTCTCCTGTTTCCACAATCTTTACTACCCTATCAAAGACAGAAATCATCACCTGACTTACATTTATTTTGTTGTCCACAAAAATAATCCTTTTAATTTAGTTGAGTCCAAAATTTTGTTGTTTGGAAAGAAATTAAATGATAAAAACAGTCAAAGAAATATAGCTTTCAAGTCTTTCACAAGTTACTTATGCACAAAAAGAGGGAAACAAAATGCCATATTCATACACCTTTTCCAGTCATGCAAAGATAGTTCATATCTTAACACAGAATATTACAGATTGGCACCTAAAGAGCTTCAGTTGCTTTTGCTGCATAGATCAAAATCAGACTGCAAAATATGTGCAGCCTAATCTTGCATACACATCATCTCTAATATTATACGACTTTGTCAAACAGATTTAAAACTGCAATAAATCATAAAATAGGCTGGCAACTTACAGGCCCTGTAGCTGCCAACAGTAAACACGACAGGTGTTGGAATGCTTGTAAATCAATCCATTTAAAGGTATGAAAATTATTGTGGAGATGACAATGTGTTTGTGCTATGTCTAAGTGTTAGACTGTCACTGGTAGAAAAAAGTAAAATTCAAAACCAAGTAGAAAGTAAAGGTAGAGCGACCTGGCAACTTTTTACCTATGGTAGTTTTAAAATTCATTTTTCTACCATGGACTAACACTTGGACCAACCATGCAATAACAAATTGTCATCTTCACACTGTCATATTTGTAAATGGTTTGGTTTAAATTTAAATGCATTTTAACACCCACATTATTTACTTTTGGGTATTCAAAGTGTCAGTTAAATCAAAAGACATATTTTGATTTATTGTCCAGTATTTTGGAAAAACATTGTTATGCATCTAAGGAAGATTTATCAAGAGGGCCATCATGGCCCTGTGTCACCACTATCTATCCAGATTGCCCTGTAGGTCCAATTGGGTAAGAATACAAAGCCTACAGCAGCCTATGTTTTTTTGAAACAGATCAAATAACCATCATGGCCTTTGAAACAATCACCAAAAGATCATTAATTTTTATATTATGTTGAAGAATTCCAAGACCTTTACTCATACAGAAGACCTGATGGCCATATAAAGAACATAGGCCATGCCCAAATCAGCAAGTTTTTGACAAATCTGACTGAGGTCCACCAGTTGTTTCTTTAAATGTTAGAAGTAATAAATTTATACAACTGAGCCATGCTCTGTAAAAAGGGGGCTTAAGGCATATGCAAAAAGTATTGACCCAGGTCAGCCTGCACAATCCGCAAAGGCTGACCTGGGTCTAAAGTTTTTGCTTTGATCAATTTTCTGCATGTCAAAGAACCAGTTTGCCTCATGATTTCGTCAGTTGTTATACATAATGGATTTAATGGTTCATAATTATGTGATGATTAGCTTAGTATTATGATGCGCGGATATGTATTTAGCCCCCTCTTGCCAGAGCATGGCTCAAAAATATTGCAGTACAGACCAAATAAGATTAAATAAAGCCAATCTGCAGAAGCAATGTGTTTTGACAAATCAGGATTGAAACAATAAAGATTTTCAGATTCTGACTAGAAATGTCATAGGTTCACCAGAAGATAATTCATACCAAAATTGATAAGCTGTACAGATGTTTGAAACAAAAGAACAAAGTTGCACATACACACATGACAGACACCAGGCCATGATACCTAGTTTTAAGTCTTGAAATCCCATATGAAAATGCTCATTTAACAAGGCATTTCAAAATTTCTATAGACCACAAATTTTCCCACTACAACCTATAACTTTAATCTTAAAATACAAGTAAATTTTCCATAATAAACTTTGTATTAGAACTAAAATTTAGAACTAAAATTTATGTCACTGAAAGAAAACGTAACTACCGCAAGTCATTAAAACAACACCATTTATAAACCCATTAGTTAACCTGTTAATTTAGTTTTGGTTGTAGCAAAATGCAAAGCAATACAAACATGTACTAAAACCTGCTTTCTCACGTATGCAATTTAGCCAACTCTTAAGCATATAACAAAAACAGCTGTTAAAATTATTCACTTTTAGTGTTAAGAAGCATCTCAAGACATGCACATAAGAGAACCTTCCTTGACCCATCATTGCAAAGTGTTAATAGCCCCCTTTACCAGACGATAAAATTTCAGACTTGTCAATGTTAAAAGAATTTTCAGATGACAAACTCAATGTGGCTAAACTGTGTGGTTTCTCTGTGAAATGGTTGAATCCATTGTGGAAAAATGAGAAAATAGCAGTTACAAGTTTTTCTCTAATTCCATAGTGTTTTCAAAAGCCTTCTCCATCATGACTGATTATAAATAGCACAAGATCCATAGACCATATGTAATTACAAGCTGCACCATGCAAAGTCTATTCAGAGTTAAATCTTTTACTTACATATCGAATGGAACCTGGTGAATGTCAAGCTGAACAATGTTCATATTCATACAGTGACAAACAATCTTAAGAGCTTGCTTTTTGTAGTAGCTTTTGTATTTTGCTTTTGATGTGAATCTTGATCCAAACAGGGCAACATTAAAGATATTCAAAAATGATTATCCTAACTGTAAAGTAAGTTTAAAAGCTAGGATTGCATCTCAATAATCAGAGGTGCAAAAAAGATATCACAAAATCTAATAAATGTTTTTACATAAGTTCATTCCCAAGTTCCATAAGCTAATGCTCTTAGATTAATCAGCCATAAAAATGAGCAAATGCTGATTTTTTGACACAGATGAACTTAAATATTTCCAACACAGAAAACTATTATCACTAATCTCCTCTGCATTTTTTTTTTTTTTGTTTCAAAGTATCACAGCCAATCTTTTTTAGTGAATCCATAATTAATTGACAAGCACTGAGCCATAGATGTCAATAAAACAATTGGATTGATCAATTATTTAAACTGCATCCCCGCCTAAGTGCTTACCATTCATCTACGTAACACAAGACACAAGATTCAAATGAGGGAAACAAGTTTTATGCATTTCACATTTAGAGCAAGATCACTCATTAATACTGTCATTTTATCCAACTCAAGCATGTTCTATGAAGATTGACTAGTCTTACACAGTTTGAAAGACTGAAGAACTTTTACTGACCTATAAATATGAATCTATATAAATTAGGGATGGGAATGAATAAAAACACTGTTGTTTGAATATTCATTTTTTGTATTCAAATATTTGTTAACGGAATTCTAGAATTATTCATTTCATTTGACCGTCTGCAAACTGGTACACAGATCAAAGCATGCTGAATATCTTAAGTACAGCAGTCTCACTCTCTGTAAGAGTTCATTATAACATACTCAAAATAAATAACTCACATGAAGGAATTTCATATTTTAATTCAAGGAATCATCAGAGTGCTTTATGTAACAAGGGGGCCAAGACGGCCCTGGATCGCTCACCTGAATATTTGAGTAGACCATAGCCAGGTTTTTTTTGTTATTCCAAAACTTTTTCTTCAATAACTTCAATAAAAAGAACAAGAGCACCGCATGCGGGTGCCAACAATTGGCTGTTGGGTGCTGGATATTAAGTTAAAATTGTAATTAAAAAAGGGGCATAATTTGGCATCAAAGGATCATTTCTGTGAAATTATTTCAAAATCTGACCAGTGGTTTCATAGAAGAATTTCTAAGAATTTCTTCATGTCCGTATAGTGCAAATAGCCCCCCACCACCACAGCCTTGTTTCTTGACAGATCAAAATTTCTCTAACATTGTTTCAAAAGGGGCATCTAAGGGACATTTCTGTGAAATTATTTCAAAATCTGACAAATGGTTTAAGAGAAAAAGAATTTCAAAGAATTTCTTTAAGTCAATACAGTGCAAGGAGGCCCCCTCCCCCCGGCCATGTTTTTCGACACATCAAAAATTTTGCGAAAATTTTTTGAAAAGGGTCACCCATGGAACATTTCTATGAAATGATTTCAAAATCTGACCAGCGGTTTCAGAGGAGAAGATTTTTAAAAAATTTCTTAGAAAATTCCATTTGGTTGCCATGGCAACCACAGTTTTTGATAGAATCAAGTTCTGTGAACAATTTTTAAAGAGGACCTCCCAAGGAACATTCCAGCAAAGTTTGGTTCTAATTGGCCCAGCGGTTTAGGAGAAGAAGTTGTTTAAAGAATTCTTGACACTGCACGATGCAAAGAGCCCCCCCCCCCAATGTTTTTGGACAGATCAAAATTTCACCAACAAATTTTGAAAAGGGTCACCCAAGAAACATTACTGTGAAATTATTTCAAAATCTGACCAGTGGTTTCAGAGGAGAAGATTTTTAAAGAATGCAAACAGTCCCCCTCCACCGCGGCCATGTTTTTCGGCAGATCAAAATTTCGCGAACAAATTTTGAAGACGGTCACCCAAAGAACATTTCTGTGACATTATTTCAAAATCTGACAAGCGGTTTCAGAGGAGGAGATTTTTAAAGAATTTCTTAGAAAATTCCATTTGGTTGCCATGGCAACCAGAGTTTTTGATGGAATCAAATTCTGTGAACAAATTTTAAAGAGGACCTCCCAAGGAACATTCCAGCCAAGTTTGGTCCAAATTGGCCCAGTGGTTTAGGAGGAGGAGATGTTTAAAGAAATTGTTGACAACGGACGACGAATGACGCACACAGGGTGATCCTAAAAGCTCCCCTTGAGCACGTTGTGCTCAGGTGAGCTAAAAAGTAGTTAATTAACATACAACAAGAAGGCCATTGGCCCTAGAGCGCTCATCTGAGTAAGGTCATCTAGGATTGATAAAGCTGAGGAGATCATGGTTGTGATGATGTATCACACATGGGAGATAGTGAAGTACATGACTTATTTTTGAACTTGTCAGAGATGTCATCAAGACAAATATTATAACCATGTTTCATGAGTATTGGACTGAAAATATGGCCTTTGGCATATACACACACAAGGTTTTCCCAAGATTTGTCACAGTGACCTACTTTTTGAACCAACATGACCCAATTTTAAATTTGTCTGATATATCATCAAGCAAAACATTCTGACCAATTTTCATGAGTATCAGGCTGAAAATGTGGCCTCTTGAGTGCATACAAGGTTTTCCTAATATTTGTCCCAGTAACCTACTATTTGAACCAACATGACCAAATTTTGAACTCATACTAGATATCATCAAGAAAAACATTCTGACTACGTTTCATGGGTATCAGACTGAAAATGTGGCCTGAAGAGCGCACACAACGTTTTTCTAGGATTTGTCCCTGTGACCGACTTTTTGACCAGATAACAACTGAATTTTAGACAAGCATTCTTACCAACTTTCTTGAATATCTGACTGAAAATGTGGCCTCTACAGTACACAAAAAGTTTTTCTTTGCTTTATCCTAGTGAGTAACCTTTGGCTGACTAACCTTAAGGCTGACTTGTGTTAACAACATACTGATTTGTTCACCTTTCAATCAATATAGCTGTGTGTAGAACCATGAACCTGTAAAACTTAAACATGCACAAATCAATATGACACACCTAGCTAAATTCAAAATAAACTTCAAGCCAAGAAACTGTGCAGCAAGAAAGTATTTTAAAATACTTTTAAATGGTGTACATCACTTGACATCTTTTTATAATTTTCTTGCACTTGATTTAACATCAACAAGAAAAATATATACCTCTGTGATCTCTTCCAATAACATTTTGATCTCTGCTAGATCTAAAGTCCCTTCCGTCCCTGGCTGAGCCAACATTCTGTCTACCACCCCTGTCACTGTGTCCTCTATCTCTAACATCCCTTGAATCATGACTATCCCTGTAGTTTGATCCGTCAGCATCTCTGCGGTCATCACGTCCACCACGTTCATTTCTAGCAGGCATTCGATCATTCCCCCTATCTCTACCAGATACTGGATTTCTACAATTAAAAGGACATGTCCAAAAATGTCACATCATCCAATTAATATTAAGAAATGCTTCCACTCTGCTAATTTAATACATTTTGCGTAACCACGTATATTACAGATTTTTCTAACGGACAGATTTTTTTAAAACTTTGCACATACAAAGCTCATCATGTCTCTAGGAGATTACAGTAAAAAAAGATGCGAGTCACCATGCTCGTTTCTGAGAAATTTACCCTTGAAAAAGGTATATACAGTTCCAAAGTTCAGCTTATATTAGATTTAAAGAGCCTTTCTTTAATAGCCAGTTAAACAGGAAAATTACAGGAAAAAATATACAGATATACATGATTTTAATGAAAATTTACATATTTTTGCACAAAATATATAAAAGCCTGGTTTTCAGCATGGTAAATGTACAAATCTGCATGTTATATATGGATCATTGAGTTAAAAAGGGAGATAATTTTACCGAATTAAGGGTTAATCTTAAATAAATACATACTTTCTAACGGACAGATTTTTCTTAAAATTTCCACTTATAATATTTATAATTCTTAACAATAAGAAAAAATAAAAATTGCACCTGTCCGCGCTTATTTTGTCAGAAAACAAGGCTGAAGGTCACCGTGGAAGTTATTTTTTC